>OZ030009.1:145140113-145740113 GCA_964023405.1 Apodemus agrarius | reverse complement strand
CTGCTTGATGTCTTCTGTGTTCTAGTTCCTGGGTGGTGCTTTGTAAAGAGATTTGCCTCAGGATGGTTCTCTGATGTGTGGTTTGTATTTTCCACTGCTTTTCATACATGAGAAACATGCAAAGAGAAGCTCTCCTTTAAGAGTCTGGTTGATGTGCTGGGATTTATAAGGGCTACTTTCCAGTGGTAGCTTTGTTATTCTTGTGACAAGAACAAGGTCACTATCCATATGCAAAGAAAGCTTCCTTGGAACCAAACATTGTCTCAATATGGACTACTCACATGCTAGTAGTGGATTATATTTTGAAAAGTACCTGACTCTTCTGACCTCAAAGTATTTAGAATGAACATAAGAATAATAAATATAGTTGAGGTGAAAAAATTAGCTAAATGGATTTACAATATATTTCTGAGTATTGCCTGGATAAATGTATGAAAGCTTGTGATTTCATCCTTAACTTTCTAAAAATTTCTGGGTTCTATAATCTATCTTACAGAATATTCTAGAATGATACTTATGTTCTCTATCCTGTCCAAAAGGGTGGCTACTACTACACACACACACACACACACACACACACACACACACACACACATATGTATATATATACATACATACACATACATACATACATACATATATGTATATATGTATATATAGGTCACCTGTATAAAGCTGGTACAATTGAGAGTTAAAAGGCTTTAAATTGAATATTGGTTGATTAAATATAAATCTAAGCAGCCATTGGTGACTGGCAGGTCTGTTTTATTGGATGATAGAGAAGGGTTCAACAGACACTACTCTAGAGTATTTATTAACTTACTAGGGTTCTATAGCTAGAGAGTAAAAATTAATTCCGTTGTGTTCCATTTAGAACATGGAGGAAACCTTATTATGTACAAAATAAGAAGCTAGGCATATTGAAAATCAGAAGTCTTATGAGTCTTGATGCCACCTTTTCTCTTATGTGTTTCCATTCAGTGGTATACCATATATTTCTGCTCTTCTGTTCTTTAGTCGTGGGCAAAGGTTTATTATTGCAAGGCAGTAATTTGAAATACATTTAAAAAGTGTATGAAAACCATAGTAGCTAACACCATGGCTGAACTAAAGCATGCAATGTATCCTGGATTACCCACAGTCATTTCATACTTAAAGCACTGATGAATAAATACACTAAAATACATATATTTTACTCATAAATAAATATTATACGAAAGCTTTTTCAGGTTACACATGCTTCCTCTAACTTACTTAGATGTATTTGTCATAATTCTACAATATCTTCAGGCTTCTGGCAATTCACCTCCTGTCGTGTATTATTTCTTAGTTATAATGGTGCATTTAACAACCTTATCACAAGAAAATAATACTCTTTTAATTTAAAAGAAGTACGTGTTCAGAATGTTGCTTGGAGAATACTTCCTACAGTACAAAAATTTAGCATTATCAGGGAAAGAGAGCCAGGTTTAGTATTGGAGTTCTTGCCTAGTATGCAGAAAGCATGGCATCACACATACACACACACACACACACACACACACACGATTATTAAGGAAAGAGAAGCATTGATATTGAAGCATCTCTGGAGAAGTTAGAAATGTCTATAAGCATATTTAAAATAAACTGCCACAGTCCCAAAGCCTTTAATGGAGCCAGGAGAGCTCTTTAATGCATACTATCTAGCAGTAATCGCTGCAGTTTAAAATAGATTTTAATCAAGCACCATCTGCATAATAGGTTGAACAAACGCATAGGACGCCACTTATAACTCTTATCATACAAAGTAAACATTGTAAAGTCTTCACCACAGAAACGAGGCACACCACAGCAACTTTGGGATGCCCTGTTTCCAAAAGTGAGAATTCTGCTGCTTACATCCATTTTCTTTTCCTCATAAGCGGGGTCATCTAATACTCGTATGAGAATAAATTCAAATAAGCATGGAAAGTGAGCCATCTAGTTACTGCAAAATCAGCAAGCCCGTAGCACTTCTTTCATTTTACAGTTTGGTTTATTATCTTCATTAATAATACCACCATGTGCAATGACTCAACACATCAATTATAGGAAAACACAGAGAAAGGCCTTTTGGTTTGAAATGATTCACAACCGCGGGGCACTATAGCATTTGTAAAGCAAATTCATTTTTAAGGACCCTTGATTCTAAAATAGAACAAAAAATAAAACCCTGTATAGTTTTTAGAGGAGTTTAGCAAAGACACCTGGCAGCCTTATGTGAAATATAAACTTTGGGATACTGTCCAGAAAAACTATTCTAAAGTGAGGTATGGTTGGTTATAATTACACATTCCTACTAGCTTTTAGGGACAGTCTATGGGATCCACTGGATCTTTGCTCAATCTCTCTGAATAGGGCAATATTCCTACTTCTTATTCCTCTGTACCAGGGCTCTGCCTTATAAATAACACAAGCTGTTAAGGTAAGGGCCCAAGGAGGTAGGGAGCAAGTGGCTAGGCCAAGCCTCATATTGTTTTCTTCCATGAATTATCAGACGTGCTCAGTCATCTAGAATATGTCTAAGAACATATGCTGTTTGAAAATACTACAACCTAACATAATTTGTGTGAATTGATTTTTAGAAACAATCATTTGACAGACTGAATTTTATCATCTTCCTGGTACTAGTTTGTTAGGATCATCATTAACGCACGTGTGTGTGTGTGTGTGTGTGTGTGTGTGTGTGTGTTTGTGTGTGTGTGTGTGTGTGTGTGTGTGTATGTGTGTGTGTGTGTGTGTGTGTGTGTGTGTGTGTGTAGATGTGGCAATGGATCTAATAACATTTAGCATATGTTAGGGGAGAAGGTCAGAAGACTGTCACCTAGGGTTCCAGCAATCCCTCTTTCCTGCCCTTCCCACCATGGTAAGTGACCTTGAGTGTCAAAGAGTGTATGGAAAGTAGAAGCTTGATTGGCACGGCGTCACCGAGGTTGTCGTCAATGGTGGAGTGCGGTCTGTGGTCTTCCTTTGGGGTCTTCCAGGCTTTTGTAAGTAATCCTTTATCCATTTCCCTTAAGTGAACCCAGTTAACTTCTTGATCCATTAAGTTGGTTTTTGATGGACTCTTATTTGGGTCTCTTAGTACCCTCTCTGTAGTGAGTAGATGTGTATTGCCTCTCTCAATGTAAAGTTGACACAGTAATATATACATATAAAAATAAGCAAAGAACATTCAGTAATTTAATTGGCATGAGTCTAAGAACTTTGACAATATTCATATTAAATCATGTGAATTGTTGACATGTAATTGCAACAATACAAAAAATGCCAATATGGAAAATATCTGAGATTCAAACCCTAACTTTAAATATTATGCCCCATTTCTTGATAAAGTGATGTGACATTTGTTCTACCACTGTTTAGTTTTACTTAAAGAGTATAGAAGATCATCTAGAATTTTTACTGTCGTCTAAGAATCTCTTGATTGTAAAACACTGCTAAAGACAAACTGCTCTGAATGAGGCTTACTTTAGTTCATGGATAAAGCACATGGAGGAGACTCACCCAGTCCCCACCTTTCTGACTCTACCTCCTATTTGAGATCATATGCACTGAGGAGTCAGCAACTCAGCAAGAGTGGCTTAAAGCAAAATGTCTAAGTAAAAAGAGAGACGCAGGAAGAGTCCTAAGTCAGCACTCACTAAAAGATATTGCTGGAAAAGCTTTGCCTGGGTGAAGAGTCCAGGTCCAACAGAAAATAAAACTGAGGGCCCCACAAGCAGGGTGCTTATAGCAAGGATCTGTTAAAGAGATCATATAAAAGAATGAGAATCATCCATCTCAAGACTGGGGTAAGATAATTTTCCCTGCAGGGGCCCTCACACCTCAAGGAGGTATGCTCTGGAAACTTGCCTCTACAAAAAGAGAAGAAAATAACAGGATAATCTCTAAACAGCAGCCAGCATGTGCGAGGGGTTTTCTTGTTATCTATTTAGGTGGTTGGGAAAGGTCTGAACAGTTCAAGCTAAGCGTGGTTCTGTATTGTAAAGGCCCAAGAGATCTGGCAGAAGCAAACTAGAACTCTCTCCTCTCTTGAGGACTATGTTTTCAAACTGTGACTGAAATGACTTTTTATGAAGTTGGAATATAAACTCATATTACAAAAGTGGAAACCAAAATAAGGTAAGATATTAAAACGAGAATTAAATCACAGACTTCATGAGTAAGAATTAGGCAAGGGAATATGTACTAGTTGAATGAGAATGGTCCTCATAGACTCCTATATTTGAGTGCTCAGTTGCTAGCGGATGGAACTGTTTGGGAAGGATTACGATTGCCTTGTTGGAGAAGGAGTATCACTCGGGTCAGGCTTTCAGGTTCCAAAAGCCCATGCAATTCCTAATTCTCTCTCTCTCTCTCTCTCTCTCTCTCTCTCTCTCTCTCTCTCTCTCTCTCTCTCTCTCTCTCTCTCTCTCTCCCTCTCCTACTTGCAGATAAGTAGGTAAAGCTCTCAGCTACTGTTCTAGTCATGCCTGCCTGCTTAGTACCATATTCCCTGCCATGATGGTTCTGGACTCTAAACCTCTGGACCTGAAGCTCCCAATAAACTCTTTGTTTATAAATGGCTTTAATCATGGTGTTTTGTCACAGTAGCTAAAAGGTAACTAAGGTAGAGGGTGTGCAACATATATGTAGCTAAGGACATAAAATATACGAGAAAAATATTAAGTAACTAAGAAAATGTTTAGATTTGAAATAATACTGCTAGAAATGTACTTGAAAGATCAATTGCTTAAGGATCATTTAAATTTCAGATTAGATGTAGGTGAAAAACATAATTACCAACTAAGATATAAAGATAGATAAATTAGTCAGAATCAGTATCGCTGGTAAAAAAAAATTACACAAAAGCACGTTGGGCAGAAGAGGGATCTTTTGAGGATGAGAAGTCGATCACAAATCATTTTGAAACTAATGAATGAGAAGGAAGCAAGGGGCAAGATCCCGACCCCCAAAAAGTGGTTGGAATATTCCCGAAATGAAGTACAGAGGTAGATTCAGAATAAATATGACGAAGACCACACGTACCATCTTGAACCTGAGGAACACCAATGGCAAGAGATTTTCAAAGCCATCAGAGAGAAGAGACAGGTTACTCCCAAAAAAGGGGGAAGGAAGTAGATCTCAAATGCAAGCCCTCCCAGGGCTTAAAAGAATAAGATGACGTCCTAAAATGCTGGAAGGTAGGGATGGCAGTCTAGAAATGGATGCAGCAGAAATGTTCTTTAAGGTAAGCATGTTCCCAGCAGACCCACTCCAAAAAAAAACACTTTAAAATTAAGACAAAAGTAATACTAAATGAAGATATAAAAACATAAACATAAACATAAACATAAATATAAATAAATAAGATTGGAGGAAAAACAGGTGCATGAAACAATAAATGTGGTATTTAATGAATTTCACTGTCAAAGAATTAAAAATTATAATTAAAAGGATCACTGCAAAACTAGAAGTGTATAAATCAGAAGAAAGAGATTTAAACTTAAAAGTAATCTAAATAGTAATGTAAAAATACCAATTAATTTATACCTTTCATGCATAAAACCCATGGAATCCGAAACTAGACTAAATCCCAGGGTAGGAAGAGAAGCTTGGTCTACGACCCTACAGCTATGAGCTATTGGTTCTTGTTAGCTGTTAGGGAAGGAAGGATCAGTTTTCTGTACAAGGGTAGCTACTATCAAGTCAACCTCAATCCAGTGTAAGACAACACATGCAAGAATATTTTGAGACCACAAATTATTCTTGAGGATATGGAAGGGACAGTAGGTTTGGTGTGACTTGGTGAATGAACATCACGAAAACATGTTAGAGGAAACGCAAAATTCTCAAAGAACTAATAAAAGAAAAGTAAGAAAGCAAACATCAATTTTCCTAGTCTTAAACTCAGAGATGGTGGGATGAAAAAAAAAACGTAAAGAAGGTAGAACAAGTCATGTAAAATACCTATGGGGCAAATAGGTGGAAATACAATGAGAAGGAGAGATGGGCCCAGCTGTTTGTGGAAATGATGTAACCGTCCCGTTTCAGAGTAAAAGATTATTTACCCATGCCTCCTTTATGAGACACATGCAAACATAAGGATGCTTTCAACAGAAAAATGAAAGCAAAAGCAAGCAAAATTAAACCCCCTATCTACTATGATTCATAGCCTATAATTTAATTAAAGGAACTGCTAACTATATCTCAAATACACGTGTAATACCAGGTACCGTAAGTGTTTTGAAGTGTCTGTTAAATTACAGGAGCTGGATTACAGACGTAGGGCCCCAAGCTGCCTGAGTTTGTTTTTTTTTTTCCTTGCTTCTCTGCAGGTCTCATTTGTGACTTGAAGCTGTCAACAGAACTCCAGAGTAATGAAAGCCATGGGTGGTGCTTATAAGACGGTAATTAATTCTACTGGTGTATTTATGATATTTTTTTCTGTCAAAACAGAGTTATTCCATTTAATTGTTCAATTAGATAATCTGGAATCAATATGTAATTGCTAAAAGACAGCATGGCGTGTTAAGAGAGATGCTTTGAAAGCTGCTTTTGCCGGGCTGCAACTCTGTATTCCTGTGTGGTTCACTAGTTAGAAATGATTTCAGTGATCTTTTGACTTAATGCTGTTTCATGTTTAACTAGAGTTGTTGTAATACATTCCACAGAAATCCTACACACACAGAGAGGAAAAAATACTGTATAATTCTTAAGTGTCATGAAAAATACTTAGTTTCAACAGAGGATTTTTCCAGCAGTTTAACACAGGTAAGAGGATATAACACACAACACACACGAACATCGGAGGAATTCTGAATCCAGGGAGAGCAACGGCATTCAGAAGTAGACTAGGGGACGGGTTTTCTTGAGATGGAAAATACAGTTGAACAGAACCTCTGGGATGTTTGTGTAAACGAAAAAAGTAATTTAAAAAATCAAAACAGTTCTTCCCTGTTTGAAAGAACTGCAGGGACAAAAAAAAATGGAGATGAGCCTGAGAAAAACAAGGTCCAGTGGCAGGCCCAAATTGGAATCCAGCTTAGGGGGAGGCCCCAAGGCCCGACACTATTACTGATGCCATGGTGTGCTTACAGACAGGGGCCTAGCATGGCTGCCCTCCAAAAGGCCCAACAAGCGGCTGACCAAGACACATGCAGATACTTATACCCAACCAATGGACAGAAGCCGGGGACCCCTGTGGTTGAATTAGGGAAAAGCTGGAAGAGGCTGAGCAGAGGGCGACCCTATAGGAAGATCAGCAGTCTCAAATAACCTGGACCCCAGAGATCGCTCAGACACCGAGTCACCAAACAGGCAGAATATATACACCCTTATCTGAGAACCCCAACACATATACAAGAGGACTGCCAGGCCTGGACTCAGTCAGAGAAGATGCACCTAATCCTTAGAGACTTGGGGCCCCAGGGAGTGGGGAGGTTTGGTGGGGTGGGTACATCCTCTTGGAGACATAGGTTGGTGGGGAGGGAGGAGGTGTGGGATGTAACAGTTGGAGAGCAGACCGAGAGTGGGATAACTTCTGTAGTGTAAAAAAAGATTAAAGAATAAATTTTTTAAAAGGAAGGAAAAAAACCCCAAAGATATTGTTGAGAAATCCATCTTTTTACTCCCCACACCGTTATGGCTCATGAGACTGTTGCTACAGAATATGAATTGTTCCACACAGGCTTACAGCCACTGGCAGAGTTTTTTGAAATCTGGGTATTGAGTGGTGGACTAGAAACTTACTGGTAAAACTTCACATTAGATTGGAGGTTTATAATGTACATGTTCCTGCCTTGGGACAACTATGAGCTGTGTTCCTAAGGAGTTGATAGTTAAGGGCAGAATGAGAGTTCTAAGAATTCCAGACTCTTACCCATCCACTTAGCCACCTGTGTAAGTTGAAGAGTGTGTACAACGTTTCTGTAGTTAAGACATAGCCTATAGAAAGTTTTTAGAAGACACCACAATTTTGCATTAATTTTTTTTGAAATGGCAGGAAGGATTGCTGATAAAGACATAATCATGATGCACAAATTGAACATGAATCCAACACACACATACATGTATGAATATAATACAACACATATCATTTCTGCCGAGGCTTTCGCCTAGAAATCATGAATTTCTGGCAACAAGCATATAGTTGATGTCCATATTTGAGCCCAAAGAACCCCTGGCTGTTAGGTACTATTAGAATAATCCACATTTCCTCGGGAAAATGTCTTTGTCATCTAGCTATTCAGATGGTGTGCAGGATTTCACTAAAGCAGCAATTAGATTATTATTAATTAGTCTTCTAGTAGTACCTCTTTCTGAGCATGGATACGACCTCTCTTACCTCAGGACTGACAGGGAAAGTAAGGAGAATTCAATGTGTTTGCAGACACACTGAGATTCACACCTGGGATTCATTTGTATTTTGTTTGGGAAGTCTTCAAAGCATGGAAATGACTGTGGGGACTGGAGAAGTTTGCACTCACAGATTTCCCCAGGGCTCAGTACATGGCTGCCTGTGGAGGGACCTAACTCAATGAGGAACAGAAAGGACCAGGGACACACAGGACACGGAGGATCTGCTGGCAGGTTTGTATGCAGGAATGGGCAGTGCGGGCATGTTGGGAACAGAGCAAGTGCCCGGTCAGCACAGTGTCATTAGACTCTGGCCTGTGTGGGTGGGTCTCAGCTGGATATACCCAACCCAGGGTGGGAGTTCTCTGCCCTGCCCTTCCCAAATACCAGGGCATCAGGAGTACAGAAGTAAGAAAGTACTCTCAATACTGTCAATAAATTGAATTAATCTATGAATTACAATTCATTTGAACTATTAACAGTCTAGTGTATATATTTACAGTCACATCGACGACAGCTGCATTGATCTGATCTATAGATCAGATCTAGTAGCAGTTCCTTTAGCTAAATGGTGACAGTTTAAGTTCTCCCAAACAAAGTTCTTATGAAGGTGATAAGAAAACAGAGTGGCGGACACATCTGACTGTTTATTAGGAAGATTTTTACAGGAAATAAAAGAAAAGTCTTGAAAGATGTTTCAGCAGTTCAGAGCCTGAACGTATCACGCAGAGGATCCGCATTTGGTTTCCAGAATCTACATCAGGCGGTCACAAAAGCCCCCGAGGAGCCAGAGCCTCTGGCCCCCTTGGGTACCAGCATTTACCTCCATATTGCCTACCTATACATAATCACAGGTAAAATAAATCTTTAAAAAGGAATGCGAATAGAAAGACAGTATTCATGTACTGGTGGGCGTGTCCACAGTAGGTAGATACACATCCTTCTCTCTAGGATAAATCCGAGTGGCACTTCATTGATGATCAGGAAGGGGAAGGAGGGAAGAGTTTAGTGCTTTTCAAGCAAAAGCCTACAGGGTTTTGGTTCAGACATTTCTTTTTCTTTCTTTTCTTATCCCTTTTTTTTAAAGTATTACACTTTAAAGTAACAACTCCCGTAAACAACTTTTAACCAAATTTAAAGGGAATTTCACCTAATTTCCCCCTCCAAGGGCACTTAAAAAGCAGTTTCCCACTCAAATGACTTAAAGAGAGGCATCTGGTGACAGACCCATAGGGAACTACAAACAGTAGCACCCAGGCCTCTCTTCTGTACTGTCTTGTTATGCCTCGCCTGTCACTGGTATGGACCGATTGGGTGCGGTGATCCAAGGCCATCCTCGAACTACAGCATTTCAGCTTGCCTTCGGACCTCTCCTCACTCCCTCCATACACACCACAGCACTTCTGCTAGGTTCAAGGACACTGGGGTAGAGATGGAGCTCCGTTTTGCAGAGTGCTTTCCCAGCAGGGGTTTGACCTCCAGCATTCCATAAACCTGGTGTGGGGCTACAAACTTTTAAGCGCAGAACTCAGGAGGTGGACACAGGGCCGACAGAAGGTCAAGGTCCTCCTCAGTTACAGAGCACCTCAGGCATCTGAGGCTAGCCCATACTATGTGAGATCCTTGAAAGGAAAAAAAAATGGCCTTACAGAGAAACATGTTTTTTAGAAGGGCATAAGATGGTCTCACTTGCAGAAGTGAAGTGGAACAGTTTATTGAGCCTTACTCACTCTGTGGACCATACATTTTAAGGGTTAAAACAACCTTTGTGATATATATATATATATATATATATATATATATATGTGTGTGTGTGTGTGTGTGTGTGTGTGTGTGTGTTACATGTATATGTATAGGTGTAGTGTAGGTGTATATGTATATGTATGTGTATTTACACACATATACACACATATACATATACATGCACACACATGTGCACGCACACATTGAAAGGACAAATAAAGAACTTAAAGTCTACGGTAAGCACGTGACAATCCCTGTTTGCAGCCTCCCGCTTCGTTAACCAAGTCCACGCTTCCCACCAGTGTTTCTCATAGGGAAGACATCGCACGCCCTCCCCACAGGACAGTGCAGGTGGCACGCACAGGTCATACCTTGGAGGTCTCCTCACACTCATCCTCGTGCACCGAGCTGGATGGCGAAGGGGTGGCCGACTTGCTCCCGGGTGGAGAAGGGGAGTTGTGGGGGACGTTGGCTCCGCCCATGTTCAAGCCCAGCTGTGCACTCAGCTGCGACTGGTTGATGGTGGTCAGCTGGCCGTGCGGCATCATGCTTGCCTGCTGTCGGATATCTGCAGGCTGGCCTCTCGGCCTCATGGCTGCCATCTGAGGGTGGGAACTGTACTGAGCTCCTTCTGCGTTTCCAATATCTTGCATCTAAAACAAATGAACGAATAGACACGTTTTCAGAAACATGCTTCTCGAAAGGTCTCTTTTCTCTTTACTATTTTTAAGTTTTGACTTTTTGACAAAGGATCTCACTGTGCCGGCTCAGGCTACCATGAATCTCATGATTCTTCTGCTTCGGCCTCTGTAGTTCTGAGGTTAGAGGTGAACGCTATTGGGACCAGTTTGGAAATTTTCTTTAACTTATAGATGGCAGGATGTGCTTCTAAGCAGTATAGACCTCAATTTTCTCTGTAGTGTAATAATTCTAACATATACATTACCTTACAGAATATCAAAAACAGAGCTTGAAAAATCACTCACTCTATTGCTTGCCTAGCAGGGACAAGGTCCTGGGTTTTCATCTCATTATCACAGTTATCCAATCCAAACAAGATTTTGATAATTGGGTCAACATTGCATTTCATCACCCAAGACCAGGTCCACATACTTATATTTTTGTTCTGATAAATAGACATCTTATTGGCTTACATTTACACGTTATAACATTGCATTTATTTATGTGATGAAGATGTCAACATGCTGGCTCTTGTTAGAATAAGGTCCAAATCACAAAGTCATTTGTGATTTTAGCATCACAGCCACCCCTTAAGCCCTGTGTCTTAATTCTAATCATTTAAGGGAAGTTTTAGAAGACGATAAGAGAATGAGCATTTTCAATTGACATTTTTTGAGTTTCATACATGAGTAAATTGTACTTACATCTCTTCTATCCCTCACCGCCACATCCCCCATTCCATATTTATTATATATAATGCACACACACACATACACAAACACAAGCACACAAATGTATATGTTTAAAAAGCTTGACAAGTCCATTTACTGTTGCTTTTATGTGATAACCTATCAGGGTGATTGTCCCTTGAGGGAATTAATTGTTCTCAGAAGCCATTGACTATTGGTGTAGTTCTTTATTTAAGGTTGGGGTTTTGTGGGTTTCCTCCAATTTTTTGGACATATCAACTGCTGTGACTATCATTCAAGTCTTGCGTAGGCAATCGTATTGAGATTTCAGGGTAGCAGTTCCATGCCACGTCTACAAGACGCTCTCTCCCTGCAGGTGCTCCCCGTTCAGGTAATCCTTTATCGAATAGCCGGAAGCCTCTCCTAACAACCTTTCTCAGAATGCTTATGGACAGGTATGAACCAACTGTCTAGCTGACTATCGCAGTGCCATGACTGTGCAGGCAGATTTGAAAGTAAGGCTCTAAAACTGCCAGGCCTCCGTATCAATCCACTGTGCTCTCAGGGTGACTGCGTTCCTGCCTTGAGAAGACTCACAGTTGTAATTCAAGCAATGGCTTTTGTCTCTGTAGGATTAAAATGAAACACACCGGGAGATGAAGCGCTTAACGTTATCTGGAGGTCAAATGCACTGTGTAAGAGGAGAATGGTGGATTTCACTTAACATTTCTCTGGCAGTTCAAACCTAAGACATCAGGAACCGCTCCTGGTATGCAATGGTGTGGCTTGTTTAGTTCCCTGTGAGAAGGCTTGTATAAAAAGTGCTCAAGACAGGGAGAACATGGGTGAAGGATATGGACGAAGATGCAGTCAGTGAAGGACTTGATAGTTAAAAGGACATGGAATTGAAACCTCTAATTAATGCTATCTGCTCTTGCATAGCAAAAAGATTCCACATAGACTGAGATGCTCAGATTTTTCTCAGGTCACAATAACATTTCAGTCGGGTAATTTCTAAGCTTTTTTAAAAAACTAATTCCAGCTGAGTGTATACTGAGACTATGCAGGTCAGGAGTCAGTGTTCTTGCTTTCTGACGGGCCTGTCATTGGACCATTTCACCCTCGGGCTGTTCCCAAACACCCCCCCCACTCCCCCACCCCCCACCCCCCAGCAGGCTGCTCTGTCCAACCTTGAGTCTCTGCACTTTGCATTCTTGTTGGTGAAGCTTAAGTTGGTTCCACAAGTTTTCTAACTTCCTGGTCTGAAACCAGAATTTATTTTTCAAAAACACTATTGTTCCATGTCTTTAAAGGAAGAAAAAAAGTCTCATAATTCATGAAGCCTTCCCGCCCTGTCCCGAAACAGTCACGGAAGAGACAACTCTCACAGATATTCTGCCTTTCTCAGAGGGTACCGAGAAAATCAGAACTGACTTTTAAAACAAGAGGGAACGTCAACTATTTTTCGTCTTGAAAGGCGTACTTCCGAGTGTATTGAACTCCTATGCCTCATAGCATTTCGCGCAGCTTTACTTATGGGTGTGGGAAAGCGGCCGCCTGTGAATGGGCACAGCCCCTTCTCCAGTCCCGCCTCCTGTAAAGCGCTCAGGGGCGAATTCAGCCTTGCTGCTGTGGAGGACATACCTGTCCCACAGCTCTGTGAATGAGTACTCGCCAGATGGGTCAGACTTTAACTAAATCATCTTTCTAACAATGTGGGGCAACTTGATACCTTGATTTCTTCTTCCCATGCACCTCTGGGTCCAACGCATGTGCCACGTGCGCGCACCCTTCGAGCCCATTTTATCTCATCTGTGCAGAAATCTGGTAGTTGTAGCTTGGTGCTTCAGGATTATCCTGTCTAAATTGAGTTCCCCACAGAGCCTCCAGATTCATGGCATTGAAGTGTTCTTTCCGGGAGGGTTAATCTCCCTTCAGCAGCAGCAATTTCTTCTACTGTTTTGCAAAATATCCTACTTTTTGTATGCTAATCTGTGTTATTCTAGGTCTATACTCTTGCCCAAGCCTTAAAGAGGAAGTAGCCTTTGGCGGTGGTGGAGCAAAGGATCATGCGGGTAAGGACTGATCACGCCACCAACAGTGTCAGGCTAGGCAAATATTTCTGACACCGCACCACGCAAGCACAAACCAAGGCCAGCATCAACTCTGTAGGACCCACAGGCTCGTATGCAACGGAATCCTAGCACCACCCTGACATTCCTGATTAGGACAAGTACACGAAAGTTGTGTTGCTTTCACGGGAACCATTTAAGTTTTAATTACTATTGTTTAATATGGGGGAGGGGCGGATTAAGGTAGATGACGTCTAATTATAAAACGTAATAACTAGTGACCTCATACAAGCAAGCACAGGCCTTTGTGACCAGTCTCCTCCTGCAGTGAACTGGTTGGTTGTTCCTCTTGGATGTCAGATACGAAATTTGAAAGGCCAGATAGATAGTTTTCTGTTATTCCCGTATTTTAAATTTATAGTGAACAAGTGTGTACAGTCACACTTATTAGTGATGATTTTTTTCTATGCTCTGTTCTTGTTCCTGTTAGTAAAAATGTTGGAGGAAATGGCAGGGCTAATCAGCAGGGCTCTGAGGTGGCCGGAAGGACAGTGAGCAGAGGGCTTGGGCCTCTGATTAACATGTGACTCCGAAGTACGGTCTGTAACATGACCTGCTGGCTTGCCACACCGAGGCTATCTTTTATCTGCTACTAAAGGTCATTTTAACTGAGCCAACCTATTTGGTTATAGACTAAATCAGTTATGCTCTTCACCACTGTGAAGAATCCAGCACATAGTAGGGATTCTTCCTGTTTCTGTGAACTGGAACGTAGAGGTGTTTCGCTCAGGCACAGTTTGCATTGGTTGGGCTGGCTCGGTATACAGGGCACTGTATATCCTCATCACTTGGGGGTTTGATTTGCTAAGCCCTAGCACTCAAATGCATTAGAAGTAACGTCTAATGTGTTTATTTCTCACTTTTATAAAGATTAGTAAACTTTATGTTATCTTGTCTACAAGTACTATCTGTCATTGGTATTTTAACTTCCTACTTATTTCCTCATTTGGGAATCACATTTGATCTGAATATAGGCTGGATTTCTTTCTTAGGCAAACGGGATTGTATTGTTTCCTTGAATTTCACTAGCTGCTATTGTACAATAGTATTTTTCATACTTATGGAAGTAAAAATGCCAATTAAAATAAAGGAGGAGGATTATACCAATGAAGGTAAATTTCACATGCATTCCTTCAAAGCCTTTTTTCAATTAATGAAAACCCAACTTTCCATTAGAATCAATTATGAGAACAGAGAGAACAGAGTAGACACTGCCCACTCATTCTGCCTGTGCCCTGCTTGGCCATGGACCTTATGACTTGCCTGGCACATTCCTTCTATAGCAGAAGAGTTCCAGGTTGAAGAACAGTGGGAAACCCTAGGTACAGCATGTGACACACCTTTCAGCATGTGTGAGTCCTTTGATTATCTTTGAAAATGGAAAGAAAAACACAGGCCCGTGTTGCCTACCTAGGACTGTAATTGTCACACATTATTTTGGTGTGATTGGAACACCTCTGCCTCCAGAAAATACCTGTAATCGTGTTAGCCGTATAGTGACAAATGATGTTAAAATTGCACTCTAGAATCATACAGAACGTTGGAGGCTTGCTGTTGGTGTTCAAAGCTCTGTGTGTATACCAGAATTCTCCTGTCTGCTGTTTCTTTGAACATCAGCATCCTTCCCGGTCCAATGTGGGAGCCTGGAAAGCTATCATTATCCCTGCCTCTAGCAGACAATCTATACTGAAACAGTTGTACACATAAAACTCGAACGACACCTCGTCTCTCTCTGCTCAGATCCAGCTGTTTAAGTGAACAGCAGTTGCAGAACAGAGCTCCGGAGCAGGCCTAGCCCCAAGGCCCTCTCTGCTAATATGGTTTACCAGCTGTTGAATTCTGTGGTCTACGCAGGCAACTCCTGGATCTGTGCCAGACACAACCGGAGCAAGGGAACATGAGGAATCTCCGAAGCTCTTGTGCTGAACCCTGTCTGTCAACATTTGACACCTTTCGCTGTGGAGGGCTTTCCCCGGGGCCATGAAGAGACCCTGCTGGCATTGGCTGTGACAAGGGCTTGCTCTCAACTCCTTTTATGTATGTACATCATCAAACACAAACCATTCTTAGCATCTAAGACAACCGTCTGAGTCTTGCTCTGGGTTGCCCGTGCCGCCCTGCGTGATTAATTAGGGCTGGAAGGCCAAACAGTCTTAGTTTTTTTCCTAAGGAATGATACACTGTAAGACTCCATGAGAAGCATCGAAATGTTGGTATTATCTAAATCCACAATTTGATGATATATTTTGAGGAGGATTCAATTAATATGTAAATGTATGTATCAGAGCAATTGTGTATGTGATTTTAATAATTAAATTTTACTTATTATTCTCATAAGTACATTTCTATGAGAAAGCTTAATTATTTGTTGTCTAAACAAGTTAAATAAATCATCCTAATGTGATGTCCTTGCATGTTCCATTTATTATTTGGACATGCATAATTTACACAAATATCAACATTTTGCTATTAGGTATTTGACACTAAACACTGATATTGTCCAAAAGAAAAAAGAAAAAAATACCTAAGTACTACTCAGATTGCATTTTTAAAGATGAAGAAAAATACATTTTAAAGGAAGGGTAGACCATTTAAAAGAAAACAATATTTCATCAATAAAAGTTTAAAATTTAAATTAACTTGATTCAATGCTAAACTTCCAACACAAAGTTTACTTTTGAATTCAGTACTTTGAATTCTTGCTTTTCTTTCAAAAGACAGTAGGAGCTCTACTAGGCTTCGGCTCTCTTTCCAGTATCCTAATATGAGATATTTGTAGTTAGGACAAGCATATATAGTGAGGAACACAATTCATTAGATGTTACATCTCTGAGACACTACGCGCTCTCTAACCACCACCCTGGAGGGACATCTAAACCTGTCAAGAGACCCAGGTCCACGCTGATGTGAGCCTCCCCTGACGCTCACCCTTTGCTCCTCCAGTCCTAGGTTAGACTCATTCATGACAGGGACTCATTACTCAAGAGACTTTGGAAGTAAGAGACAAACATTACTGAAGAGTGATACAAGAGAAACTGAACATACGTTGCTAATATCTTTTAAAAATCGTCTCCCACAAGATGACCCAAATAGCAGACCCTAAAGGGTACAAACAATTGGGGAAAGGAAGACCCTGACCATCTTCAGTGTCCCCACAGGACCCTGGCTCTTCTCTTTAGAGTTTGACCTCAGTTTCTCTCACAAGAAAACTTGGAAAGAAGAATCTTTGTTGCCCTCACAAATGTATCCAGATTCCTTGCACAAAAAAGACAATCCATTAATGTGTGCAGCTGACATGTCTTCTCAGGCTCAGGTTTTGCACGCTTGATGCCTACCTAGCTCATGCAGCCATTTTGAAGGTCACAGGGCCTTTAGGAAGTAGGGCCTAACTGCTGAGGTATCTTGATGGGGACCAGCCTTTGATAGCTTTGCAATGCCCACGGTCCAGTTCCTGTCTGTTCTCTCTGTATCCCACCTGCCACCATGGGAATAAGTGTCCAGTGTATGCCCAGGCACTGTGACCTGTGCCTCGCTTTCCTATCAGGACATGCCATCCTTTCTGAAACTGTGAGCCAAATGGACCTTTCCTTCTAAACTGCCGTGGCAGGTGGCTTGTCACAGAGATGAGACAAGAAGTTAACACCCAGAGTCTTTCTCCTTTCATTTGACTTCTTTTTCTCTTCTCCTTCTACTCTTCCTCCCACTCCTCTTCCTCCTCTTTCTACTCCTCCTTCTGCTCCTCCTCCTCCTGCTCCTCTTCCTCCCACTCCTCCTCTTCCTTCTTGAAAAATGGTTTGCTCTCATGGAGACACTACTCACCAAATCAGCCTTTCTCTGTTTCCAGTGAACTATCATAGTTATTAATTAATTGACCTTCATTTCCACCTTTGAAAAGGGAGGGCTTTTCATATTCTTACTATGCCTACTATGTGGCTGGTCTTGACTCCTGGCCAACCGAAAGGGGCCGACTTGCCTGATACCTCTGCTTCATACAGCTCAATTTGCAGCCTGAGAAACACAAAGCAACATTAAGTGCCATTGGGGCCATAGTGATGAGTCTCCAGAAGAAACACGGAGAGAAGGAAACAGAATTTGCCTTTAAGTACCTCACTGTGAGGATTAACTATGATAGAAGAATGCTTTCTCAAGATTGAACTTAGTTTCATATTTGTGGCTTGTGCTGAAGTCTTTTGTTGCTCTTTGACAGGTTCTAGTTCATGCAGAACTGTTGATACAGACTACCATGAACCCATGCAGCCAATGGCTGCTTCTGTGGGGACTGTCTCTAGAATACGTTGGGCAGCTTGTGGCCACAGAGCACAGAGTGCCACTGTGAGGAAGTAAACAGGCTCGGCGAAGGCTGAGTTTATGACTTGGTCTTACTGGCTCCAGGATAAGGCTAAATGGGTACCCGCCTGGCAGAAGGTTTAACAAAACTGAAGTGTATGTAAAGGCATTATGACTCACAGTCCATCTTTCTCATTCATAAATCTTGGCCCTAGCCCCTTTCCTGCACAACATCACTATAGGTAGGTAGTTAGGGGTTGTGCCTTTTTACCATCTAGTTATCAACTGTTTGGACCTGGGTTGAGAAAACCAATTTCTGAATATTTCATATGAATAATAATTGTCTATCAATGTGATTTTTAAACGATGGATGATATTGTCAGGCATGGTGGAGCTTCAGGAGGCTTCAGGGCTCTTCTGTTTCACACAAATAAGGGAAACATGAAAAATGCATGTTGATTGCGAACATAAGTTCAGTTCATTGCAGCACATAATGACTCACGGGTGAAATGCTCTGTCTAGTCTAAAGAATTTTGGGGACCATGTGATCTATCCACTGTTCCCCAAGACTTGTGAATTACCAGTCTCTACAAGGTTGCATCCCTCTGACAATAAGAACCTATAGACTCCTGTGACTAGTCATGAAGGTGTTCCTGTGTCTATCTCATGTCTTTTGTATGTGTTTTACAAAGTGTGGGCAGCACTTTGCTCTAAACAAAAGTGTCACCCTTATCAAGCGTATCCCATAATGCTCACGTCTGTTCATATCCCCTTAACCTTACTGTGCACAGAGACAGGAGAGAATAATGGTGTCTGTACTTCTTTTCAGAATACTTTTGGGGACTGTCAGCACCGCAACATGAAGAACAACCCGGAAGTACAAGGGATGCGGAATTGGGAAGTCCTCTGCGGGCTCTGCTCTCTGAGGGGTGACTAACTGCTCAGAACGGCCTCTGCGTGTTCATGGCGGCGGGCAGCAGCCCAAACAGCCCCCCCCCACATTACATTTAGATCCTATTAGCTTGTGTTCTCATCTTTTCCACGGGGATGTTGATGGGATGTTGGCAGAAATGGAGATATGAGTAGCATGTTGACCTCTTCACAGCAGCTCAGAACGGGGACTCTGGAGTTCATCTGGAGGCTCTGAAATCCCTGGAAACACGCAGCACCCAGCTCGAAAGCACATCCCAGGTGGCAGAATTAAGACTCTGCTCGCATAAAAGAGCTTCTTGGACAGTTTTTTTTTTTTGTATGTTTCCAGCTTATTAAAAATTTGAAGAGAAGTGCTGCTTTAAATTAGCCTCTTATTATGGAACCCATCCAATAATCCTTCTAATAATATATTATGAAACATTAAAATAGCATGAAACCCAGATAGGAAAAGGCTAGAAATCCTGTCCTGTCGAGCATAGTATTAATAACTTGGGGGGAAAAATCAGTCCAAGAAAATTATAATTTGTTCGGTTCCTTTAAAGTGACTGATTCTGTAAGTGACCTTAAGCTCCTTTAAAACAATTATGATTCAAATATTTGTCTGGCAAAATTTTATAGCCTGTTAGATAATTGCATGAATGTAGTTCTGTACAGACTCTCTATTTCTTGGTAGACCTGATTTAGTTAATCTCGGCACACTTCATTCATTTATGCTATTACATACTTTGAGTCATATAAAGTCAAGGTCTCAAAACTAATCATAAAAAATACTGACTGCTATTCATGCTAACATAATAACCCTTTCTTTAAAACAACTTCCAATAAATTTCATTATAAGAAGTTATTAAAAGGGTTAAAAACCTATTAAATGTCAAAGAATTTGCTTGACTCAAACTTCTAATAAAGAAAGAGAATAGGCTTTCTTACTAAATTATTTAAATCTTTACTGACTGTGCAGTGAACCATGAAATTAGAAAAGTGTTATTAGAAATGTTCACTGGTTTTTATAAAAGTTGGAGCACAGAATGTATCAAGCCATAGTCTTTAACAAGACTAGTTAGAGCAGCAAGTTCCTAATCCTAAATATACGGCTTCTCTTGATAGAAAGGTCATAATTAAAGCCATGCTGTAAAATGGTGATAATAAAATTATGACTACAGAAGCTCACATGTTCATTTTGAATATGGAAGATACATGCTTTAATTTTAATTTGGACAAATATCCTCTATTTTTTAATTCTTCCACGTCCAGTAAAGAGACTCTCTCAATCAATGATTAGGTTTTAATAGTGGCTAATTTTAAACTAGTGTTAGCTTGAATTAATCATCATTTATGGGTTTTTTACTTACCAGATGCACACCAAAATTAGAGTCTTATCATCTAAACAGTTAAAAATCATAATGCTATTAATTTTGTATGTCAGGCTAAAATATAAAATGGGTAGAAGTCATTCTCTCTCTCTCTCTCTCTCTCTCTCTCTCTCTCTCTCTCTTTATTTCTTTATTTCTTTATTTCTTTTTTCATTTTTATTGGGGCAGTCTTTACTATGTAGCCATGGCTATCCTGTAACTTACTACATAGATTAGCCTGGCCTCTAACTCACAAAGATTCACCTGTTTCTACTTCTGGAGTGCTAGGATTAAATGTGTGCCCCATGATGTCTGGTCCTGATAGCAATTATTAATATAACAAACTTAGATTTTCATGATTCCTGACAAACAGTGTTTAGCACACGTTATTTAAATTGATGAGGACCCCAAAACCAGTTTCCTATCCACTATCAGTCTCCTCATTGGCTCATTCCTGGCCTTAAGTAGTTGTGGTTCTAAGATCTTGTATACATAATACAGAATACCAACAGATACTCATTGCACACCAATGAGAGTGCTTAACGTGGAGGGGCACCACACTAGTGAACCCTGGAGCAAAGGGAGAGGCTACTGCCATCATCTGTGGTACCTTGAAAATACAAAGAAGCAGAGAGGCGGTTCTGAAGCCCTGTAGTCAGTGAGATTAATCACAACCATCACAACCTGTCTGATCTGCAAGCTTGACCCTAAGCACGACATCCAAACTAGTCAGCTAGTGTATGAGCTCATATGGACATGTTCTTATAACAAGAGGTGGCCAGAAGGACTTGCCAATGAAGATACAGCTGGAACACAGAGCTGCTGAATTGAAGGCACTGATTCTTTAGGTAGAAAATTCGATGTAAGTTTCTTTTTCTAAACACTCTGCCTGGTACTGAAGGGTACCCTGGGGAAAAAAGGCAGATAAGAAGCATCCTGTGTTCAAGGCTCTCCCAGGCAGCCAAGCATGTACATCAGACGGGTTTACTGTTCTGATCAAAAGTACAGTAGAAGTTCAGAGACCACGGCTCCAACAGGGAAACTGCACTGAAGTAAGACCCCCCAGTAAGCACCTTCTAGAATGAAGAACTCTCTTTAATGTGGGAGAATGTGTGAGAATGGAATGGGTAGAATTTCACCTATACCAGCGTGAGGATTGCATTTTCAGAACAGCAGTGCTTGTCGATAAAAATGAGAGATATGTTGTGTAAGTGAAGGAGGAGTTCCAGTTATGAAAAGTTCGATGTGTGAGGAAAACACTTTTCAATCATGTGACTCAGAGCTGCCTGGTAGGAGATTGCATGTAATAGTCAAGGGTCATACCTTTGAAGACTTTGGATACCTCCTTCATCTGGTAATAGTTGATGCTAATTTAGGAGAAAGATCTTTAGTAGTTCTTAAATTGAGGCTCAATGATAATAATAATAAA
This sequence comes from Apodemus agrarius, assembly GCA_964023405.1. NCBI lineage: Eukaryota > Metazoa > Chordata > Mammalia > Rodentia > Muridae > Apodemus > Apodemus agrarius. Next base: position 145,718,512 of record OZ030009.1, on the reverse strand, counting down.
AAAAAAAACACGTTTTTTTTTTTTTCTCCTGAATCTTAAACAATAAAACAACAACAACTAACTACCACCACAAAACAGATGTGGGCAAAGCAATTTCAAGAATATGTGCCCTGTATCTATTCAAGACACATTCAAATTATGCTTTTATAGATCATCTGACTCAACCATTTCAATAAAAATATTTTTATTTTTATTTTTTTAATTTATTTTTATGTGTACAGATGTTTTGCCTGAACATATGTCTGTGCATCACATGTTTGCCTGGTGCTCAAGGAGGCCAAAAGGAGGCATCAAATTCCTCTGGCCCAGAGTGTTAGAGAGTTGCATGTGGCCATGCGGGTGCTGAGCATTGAAGCCAGGCCTTTTGGAAGGCAGCCAGTGCTCCTAACCATGGAGGCATCTCTCCAGCTCCCACCCCTTTTCAGTTTTGTTTCCCTTGGGACTCAGGCCATCCTGTAACTAGTTGGTAGAATATGTTATCAAAGTAAAATTCAAGCAAGCACTATGCAGAATAAAAGCAGTGTATTCTAGTATATTCTTGATGTGGTTTGTTCCATCTCCTAGAATCATTAAGGGAAGCTATCGGGCACACTGGGACACATAAGAAAGTTTGGACCAAATCTCTCTTCTGGTATGGGCATTGAAGTGTATTGCTTGCTAAGAAAAAAAATTACTTTTTCTTTAAAGTAAAGAATAAATAAATACTTCTTAGGCTTATGGCAGAAGAGGGTAATGTTCGAAAAGTACAGATTTCCAGTTTCAGATGTTGGGACTTGTTTGACAGTGGAAGGAAATTTTGCAAAATGATTGGATCTGGAGGGCTGAGACCTAAGCCAGAGATCACTTCCTTGGATTCATGATATTATAGCATTATTGGGAGATGGGTTAGAGGAGAAGGTGTGGATAGTTGGAGGAAGTGTGACCATGGGGCTTCTCCTTGATGATGGTAGCTTCCTTGGTTTCTTCCTATAATCCTTTGACCCTGCTTTCCTGGCCACCATGATGTGAACTTCTTTGCCACACATGCCCCCACCCTCATGGTGTTTGACTGAAGCTTTAAACTTCTTTTCTCAGATTATTTTGATCGTAGTGCCACCAAAGCAAGCAGCAGCTCAGCTGATAGCAAGGACTTCTATTGGAGTTGACTTTCTGAACCTGCTATATCCAGGGTTTAATGAGTGGAACTCGAGATGCAGGGAAGTCTGAAAAAAATCACTGCCGCATCACCGTAAGCTTTCAGAGTTGTGTGACAATTACACCAGAGGAAGGGAACTTACAAATGGTGGCTTCAAGGGCTCAGGCCTGGTTCTTGACAACGCGGAAACTAACTTCCAATCCAAATGCAGTTTGAAGTAAGTTGCCTCTAAACATCCATGCTATGTCATTTGAATATTTTCTGAAACCACAACTTTAGTAAGATACCCAAAAGTTCCCAAGAAAATGGGTATCTTAGTCAGTGCAGTTTGAGTTAAATTGAATATCCCAGTATTCCTTTTGTTTTTATTGCCTAAAGTTGTTCTTGAATATCTCTTCCATTTTTTCTGATCCAGAAGATGATATGATTTCTGATGAAATGATGGGGCTGTGTTATTTTCCTGGATCTTGGATGAGTGTAAAGAGCAAACGCAATCATCTTAGCCATCCTGCAGTTCCGCAACTAGGGAGTGCGGAACAGACCAAATTATATTTGTCAATTTTGCTGTGCCTTTAGTCTGTTATAATAAAATAATCCAAATGCCAACATCAAATTGAGTGGCTTTAAAAGAACATTAACTGCATGTCACTGTAAAGCAAGGCATTTCTTGCAAGTTATGAAAAATGTACTTTGCTTGTGGGTAAAATGGGGTTTAATGACATGGAAATAGGTTCATGATTTCTCTGTATTGTATTTACATTGTTTTGTTTCTAAAACATATTTAACATCTCTAGCTTAATTAGATGACCCCTTAATGACAGCTACAATAAATAGGAAACATGTGAACTGATCAACTGAAGGAATGAGGAGACCTTCTTATTCCAATTATATAATAAGTTTTAAACTTATTCTAAGTAACAAGAAAGAATATCGACCCAGCAGTTTTTAAAATTAAAGCCATCCGATCATTTCTCTGCATCTACATTTACAAAAGCTAATAGAATTTCCAGTGCCTATTTATTTTCTGATGGAAGAATCATTTTCTTTTGGAAAAGACAAACTCAGACTTTTTGCAACAGTATATCATATCCCATTTCCTCTTTCATAGACCAGGGTATTCTAGTTGAAGACTATAGCTGCCTATCTCTTATAAAAAGACAGGGAGTTTTTTTTTAAAGTTATATACCCTGTTTCTCTCTTTCTTAGATTTTTTTGGCTTCTTTCTATGGTTGGTGTATGGGTTTCAGAACAGATATGGGGGGACCAATAGAGTGGACTTAAGTCCCTCTCCTGTGGTCTCACTCAAGGATAGTCCTTTTTGAGAGATTTTTCTCTGAGCAGTTCATCAAAAGATCATCTTTCCCAACCTGGCATGCTTTTTGTGGCATAAACACAATCTAAACTCATTTCAGACAGGGCTCTGTAACCTTTAAGATGCACATGAACTTCACAGGGATGCTATTAAAGTATGAATGATATGATTCAGAAATTCCGGAGAGGGAACTGGAGTCTACATTTCTCATAGACCACACGGCAGAGCCCTGTGCCTCCTGGATAAAGAGAAGTTAGAGTCGTAAAGCACAGACCAGTTCTTGACTCCCGCTAGCAGCACTATAAAGCCCCTTCTCTGTGTCTATTGCCAACTGTCAATCTCAGCCTGAGTGAAGAGCAGGTCTCAGAGAGAAGCTTTAGGTGATGGAATGGCAGCAGCATCAGGTCAAGGCTCATGGACACTCCGGGGTTGGCCACTGCTCAGAAATTTCTTGTTAGTCTAAATCACACAGAATTGTCAGCTGACAATGTAGCAGTGCAACTTGCTTTTTTGGATGGAGATATCAATAAGGAAGTTGTTTCTTTTTGGTCCTGAATTATTAATTGATTAACAAAGACAAGGAAGGAAGGGGTTCTCTTTATCTGGCTTGACAGTGCATTGATTGATGTCAGAGATTCTTGCTCTTAAAAATATTTCAAAGGTATTTGAGAGTCGTCCCTTTTCAAAGGTTCAAAACTTTATTTATTAAAATTTACTTAGAATTTCTCAGTGCGTGAATAACTTCAGAAATAGCTGATTGAAAATAAAAACATGACACAATTTGCAGGATACTGCCAGGGCAATGCTTAGAGAAACAGTTATTGGACATTTTACAAAATAAGAATAATATAAAACCTGTCACCCAAGCTTTTGTCTTAGCAGGCTGGAGAAAGAAGAGCAATCTAACATGAACAAGTAGAAGAGAACAGTGAAAACCAGAGCAGGAGCCTAAGAACTGACCTCAGAATGGGGGGGGGGGGATGAGGGTGGGGGAGGAGCCAACAAAGCAAAAGGAGGAGCCTTGAGAAGCTGTAAAATTGTTATTATATCAACCAGGCTAAGTAGCAAACTGGGGAGAAGACAAACGGAGAATCCCAGAAACAAACAAGGGCTCTCCAACTCATCCACAAAAACGGCCAATTAAAGGGGAAAAGTGAATGACCGTGTTTAAAATTTAACATACTATAGGATATACAAATTCACTAGAATAAATCAAGACAAACACCACACCCACTAAGAGAAACAGATAATATGAACTACCTGATACCCATCAAAGTGCATGAATGGTTACTAATGAACTTTCAGAAAGAAATCACCTTTGCCACTGGTATTTACCCCAAATTTATTGAAGAAATGGACTAGAGCTCTCAAAATACCTCTCCAAATTAGAAGTGAGTATAAGACTTGATAATTTATTCTTTGAGAGCATATAGAAGAAAAATTATAGACCAGACTCTCTCAAGAACATAAATGCAAACTCAATAAAATATTCACACATTTAAACACATTTAATCCAACAATACACAAAAGACTTATACTCCATAATCAAGTAGAATGTTAGATATGTAAGAGTAACCATCATTTATATATCTCTTTATAAAATCTGATGAATCAGTAAGACAAAACAATCATATAATCACATTTGTATAGACCAAAAAGGACGTGGTGAAGCCTAACAATTATTCATAATAAAAAAGCCCTTCAATGGGAAGGAATTTTCTCAGCTTGATTAAAAATATACTATATCAAAAGCCATACTGATAGAAACCCTACAGTTAATATTGCATTAGTGATGGGAAACTTCCTGTAAGACTAGAAACAAGATAAGGATATCATCTCAGCCCTAATGAGTAGTGTATTGAATGTCTGTCCTAATGTAATAAAGGAAGAAAGTGGATACATAGAAGGAAAAGAAAGAAAGAAAAGAAGGAAGGAAGAAAGGAAGGAAGGTGGGAAGGAAGGAAAGAAAGAAAGAGAGAGAGAAAGAAAGAAAGAAAGAAAGAAAGAAAGGAAAGATAATCCCTTTCTAGTCACAGATGGCTTGCTTTTGCACATAGAAAATCACAAAGAATTATCATCAACAACAAAACTGACCTGAAAACATTAAGCAAACAACAGATATACAGGGTGTTATGCCAGACACAAGATCTGCACGTTAAACATTTGAAAACACCATTCATAGAGTCTTCTAAAAATACAATACCTAGGTATAAATCTAAGGGAACATGTATAAGTCTTACAGACTATTCCAAGCCACTGATGGAGGAAGTGAAGTTATCTAAATAAGTGGCAAGTACTCCACGTTCACAGATGGGAATGCTCAGTATTGGGTGTTGTCAAGTCCTTTCCAACTTAAAGTATAGCTTCAGTAAAATTCCAATGAATTCCCCACGAGCAATTTTATAGTTACTGACAAACTGACTCTGAAATGACAGGGTGAAGCCAAGGACCTGAAACAGACAACACAATCTGGAGTTGAATTTACACTGACAAAGCTCTGCTGAGAGGGCAAGGTACTGAAGACTGAACCTATTGGTAAAGAGCAAACAGATCAATGGAGCAGGATGGAGAACAGAAACGGATGCTGGCATAGAGATTCCCGATCTCTGGAAAATGAGGAAAAGTTATTCAGAGCAAGTGACGATGTAAAAACATGGTGTTGGCGTCGTGTAGGCCTACCCAGCACCTGCACTTGCCTCTCTGGCCTTAACAACTTAGTATGTTTACAGATCTCAGGGTGGCATCCATCTGTACCAACTGCAGTTTCTTATCTCATTCATCCCCACATCCAGGTGAGACCTGGGTAATTTTGGTAGAATGGCACATCTTTACTATATACATTGTTGGGCCTTGTTATTGATCCCTTAAAAATACTGGGGATTTTTTTTTAAAGTGATTACTTAGGTAATCTATGGTGTAACTTACCATTGTAGTTAGCCTCAGCCCAAAGCAGTTCAGATGAGATATTGTCGCAGTGCAAAAAAGAGTTGGAGTTTACATGGCCTTTGAGTCACAACCATGTGACAATGGAAGATTGTTACAGTTTGCATGAAATGAGTGTATGTTTGAGTCCCTGTTATAAATAACTAATGATTCTGGGGCTAGAGACAAGACTCAGTGGTTAGGAGCAGTTGTTGCTCTTGTGGAGGACACAGCCACCCACGTGGCAGTGTACGAAGATGTACAGGCTTATCTATCACATGCACTCTGATCCCGGTCAGGCCTGGCTCACTGCAGAAGTTCAGGGACCTTTGTGGGATGCCTGTACATTCAAAAAAGAAGGCCTCAGAAAACGTTGATTTCTCCACTCTTACTATATGCTCTGATTGCTCAGGTTAATGAAGATGCCAGAGGGGCTGTCTTAGGTCACCCTGTCTGCAGATCTACTAGTAAATACCAATGCCAGGTGTCAAGGGTTCCCAGAAGCCAGGGTTCCTGGGCTCCCCCTTGGGAGTTTGAAGTCAGCTCAGAGCCATCCATCACTAACACAGCAGCCTGCTTTGTAGCTTTCAGTTCATCACATGGGATGTTTTCCTTCTTCCCTCCTTCCTCTGTCTCGTTCTTTCCCCTTTCCTTTCTGTCTTGTTCCTCTCTTCTTTTCCTCTCCATCTCTATCCTTTCTGTTCTTCTCCCCCCCTCTCTTTTGTGATAAAAATGGCAATTCTCTATGGTTTTCTGGTCAGAAATACATTATCTCAGTCTAACTATAAGGAAAGCCTCGGACAGTTTCCAGCAGTAGAACAATCTAGAAAACATAAGAATTTTTCAAAACTGTTGAGTCATCCCAAAGGGAAAAATCATGTTGGAAACAACATGTAGTGGGGGGAAAATAAGAGGCTATGAATTTGAAAGAGAGCAAGGAGGCGTTACATGGACTGGCTTAGAAGGAGGAAATGGACAGGCTGTGATTCTTAGCTATCACACTAGGAGGCTAGTGTAGCTTATTTATTTCCCGAATATCAAAGTATCATCAGTTCTATAGAATACTAATTGGAAGGCTTTGCCCATGGTGTAGCTTTTAATGTAAATGAGATTTTATTCACTTTCCTTCTCCGAAATTTACTCAAACTCAATTATTGTTATGGTGATTTGTCTACTGGCAGAGAGAGAGAGAGAGAGAGAGAGAGAGAGAGAGAGAGAGAGAAGGAGGGAGAGAAGGGAGGAGGGAGGGAGAGAGGGAAGGAGGGAGAGAGAAAAAGAGAAAAAAGAAAATTGTAATAATCTTTAAAAAGGAAGAAATGAATGAAAAAAAGGAAAAACCCAAACCTTTTAATTTATTCTCATCTGAAAAGCACACAAAGGCCCTGAAAATGTTAAAGGACTCAGAAACAGTCCAGAAAGACAGAATCCCTCTCAAAGACAAACCAGAATCACTGGGGTGAGCCAAGACTATGGGTCTGCATAAGGTTGCTGTGAAACAGAACTTGACTGATGGTTTTTCTGTTCTCAAAGGGTACACCTTATCTCTTGATCCAGAACTATTTCAAGCCGACTGAAATGGAGAACTGAATAAACCTTATTAATCTTAAAGAAGCTCACAAAGGATGAAGGATGGAAAATTCTAAAGGATTTTTGGCAAGCAAAAAAAAAAAAAAAAAAAAAAAGGTTTGAATTTTCAGAGATCGCCTGTTTCCGAGGCACGCTCTCTGGGATGCTTCTGAAGCCTGACCTTGGCCTCTTCCGAGTTGTGCTCTCTTCCCCTCAACAGCCCGTGCTTTTCTCCTCTCCTAGTCCATGCCCTGGATGTTGGTGGGAACTTAGGAGACAACAAGAGGTTCTGGGTTCTCTTGCTCTACGTTTTAATCAGTGCCTCTTCCTACCTTCTTATAAGGAGACAGAGAGGGACTGTGAGTTGTGCTGTGATCATCTGAGCTGGGTGTGTGGTGGTGCACACCTATCATCCTAGCACTTGAGAGGCAGAGTCAGGAACATCGCTCCAAGGCTGAGGCCAGTCTGCACAGGGAGTTCTAAGACTGGGTCGTAACTTAAGACATATGTAAGATCCTAGATGAGATCCTCAGACTCAAAGGGGATATTTGGAGTATGCTAGGGCTATTCAGAAGTGGGGGGACTTAAGATGGCCATGCATCAATGCTGATTCATAATGTTGACACGTGTACCCTTCTAAAATGTGACGTGTCAAAACAGGAAGCTAGATCTAGTGTGCTCTCTCTGTACATGAGTACAGTGATTATTAAATCACAACCCTTTTCAAAATAGTGTATTCATTTAAAAGAAACCAGACATACTTTTATTCTTCAAGGGTTGAACTGTGAACTATAAATAACCAAGTCAGTTTCCAAACCTGTTTATGCCTGTTATATTTTGTGATGTGATTAAAACATGTATTCAAATCTTGTTTAACCAGGTTGAAATATGTTGCATGAAATGGGATTGCTATATCACTTAGCCCTAGGAAGACTAACTAGAGATATTTTGCTAATAAACTTGTTAATTTTGGCATTCTGCTTTGAAAGCTATGACAACTTGCAAGACTTCGTCAGAATCTTCTTTCATGCTGACCAGTAAGAAACTTCAGTGTTTTTTCTACTACTGTAAATAAATTTAATTGGAAAAATTCTCAAAGACGTAGAGTTAGGGGTGATGCTTATATTACAGAGTTCCACAGGAACAATGGCTCATTAGATACTCATCTGGGTAATGACCCTTTCAACCAAGGGTTGTCCCTTGATCTTACATTAGATTACTTTTAAATTTGTTTACTTGTATTTTATGTGTTTGGGTGTTGTTTTGTATGTACTGTCTATGTACCATGTGAATGCAGGAAACTACAGAGGTCAGAGTAGAGTATTGGTTTCCCTGGGACTGAAGTCACAGGTGGTTGTGAGCCCCGATATAGGTACTGGGAACCAAATCTGAGTCTTCTGCAAGAGCAGCAACTGTTCATAACCTCTGAGACATCTTTCCAGCTTCTTACGTTAAAAAGTTTTAATTCTACATAGAACGCTGTTTTCCACCTAATCTCATATATGGGTAAACAGGACTTGTGCTTGGGTGTTAGCACTGGTGGCCTGTCACTGGTCAGCATTTGTTACAACCTTTCAAACCAAAGGCATTGAACTTCAACTACATATCAGTAGATGATACTTAATTCAACATATGATAGCTTTTGGTATTTGCACGTGAGGGAGTCTATGTGGGTATCTGGAGGTACATAAATTCTGGATATTTCACCTCTACAACTAAGTAGAGATTTTTCTGAGTGACTCTGCTTTACCAAAAGACATACAGGACCTGAATGCCAAGGTACTTTCCTCTTGATGATAGATGATGGTCTATTGCTACTGGCCACATATGGCAGAAAATGGGGTCCTATCATTAAGCACAAAGAAAGAAATAATAAAAACTATAAAGGAAAAATACAATACAACTTCTAGGGTGTTTCTTCTACCTGAGAAGTATCCTGTTTGGGGGTTCATGCATTTTTACCTTACATCCATTTTACCAGATCTCTAAAGGCTGGCGTTGTGTTGACTGGTTAATCCAAAATTTTCTCTTTCCACCTTCCACTCCTTGGTTGCTTTTTAAATTGGTATTAAGTTTCTAGTGACTTTTCCTGATGATTATTGGGTAAGAAAAGTTTGTAGGCCACTTTGTGTATGTGTGGGTAGACTGTGGTAGGAATATATGTGTTCTTATGGAAAATTTGGCTTCCTGAGACTTTGTGAATATGAAGGTAATGCTGGCTCTGGATTCACCCACTTAAGGCATTTCTTAGCCAAGATTAGAAAAATCAGAGCCAAGAACGTGTGTCATCCACCGTGTATTCTTGGGAGAACAGAGTCTATTTGTAGTGGACTCCATTTCCAAAGAAGGATGTCTAAAAATCTCAATAGATATTTCAATATGCAAAAATGAAGGCAAATTTAATTTTAATTTACTTTAATTTAAAACACTATCCTATGCTATGAAAATCTTTTAGGGTAGAAATGTAAGTTGCTAAGAATGTAAAAATACACTGACTGCCTGATATAAAAGGCTGGGATTCCTGTTATTTGCATACAGCTCCTTCAATGGCTAGATCAGTACTCTGCAGGAGAGGAATTAAAAAAAAAATCTTAGCTAAGATTTTGTTGTTGCTGTGACCAAATACCTAACAAAAAGGAACTTAAGGGAAAATTTTTACTTAGTTTTGTTGTTGTTGTTTTGTTCATAGTTTAAGGGATATAGTCCATCAATTTCTAGAAGGCATGATGTCCTTGGTATGGGGAAGCCAGCTTCACATAACTCCCGTCAGGATGCAGAAAACACACAGAAAGTTGGGCAGGGTTGAGGAATCTCAAGGCCCATCCTCAGTGGCTTGCTTCTTTCTGTCAGGTCTCTCAAGGGACACCTGTGCCAGGGACCAAGTGTGGAGTATTTATTCTCAAACCACTGAAGACAAGCCATGATCACTGAACATCTCAGAGACTTGTCTTTCCCAGGCAAAAACAAAATTCTTTTTGGTGCATTTAGTGAATGCAGCTAGGACATTTTATAGTGAAGAATTGTAATAGGGTCTGTGTACTGCATGGCTTGTAGGAGTCCAAGAGTTCACACAAATGAAATGCAGCATTTGCCTCTCAGAGGACTGTTACATGCCTAAGCTACACAGGGTGCAGAAAAATGCTCTGCTCCTTGGAGCATCCAGAGGAGGGCCCTTGCTCTAGGAGAGAGCACACAGGCAGAAGTGTCAGAGTGCACCCAGGGTTTGCACTGGCTCTCAGTAGTGTCTGTCAGGGTTGGGATCAAGCACAAGGCCTCTCTGAAACTGCCCCTGTCGCTCTTGCCACAGCACCAAAGGGAAGGCAACCAAAGAAACCTTCGTGTTTAACAATATTTTTTATCATCTTTTTTTTAACAGGTAATGTTTAATAAATTACTTTTTTTTCAAAAATTTTATTGGATATTTTTGTTCATTTACATTTTAAATGTTATCCCCCTTCCAGGTTTAAGGATATTTTATGATTTGGAGATCACATCTGTATTCATTGACTCAGGAAAGTCTCTGTAGAAATTCACCCTATCTCAACCAGGAGAACAGAGCAGTGTGCCGTAATTCCCAGTCCTCTGTGTCTTCAGACCTCACCCTCTCCTCCAGTGATCTGCTGAGTTCCGGGATCCTTTTGCTCAGGACAGTCTCCAGAAAAGCCACAGAAATATGGCTACTTGCTAGAACAGCAGGACACTCTGACAAGAGGATCCTAATACACTTAAAGCTATGCTGTATGGTGTTCTAGCTGTACACTAGAATAGTTAAAGATGATTATGCTTAATTATATGCAATACTTTTGGTGTCACCTGCTTATGATTCCTTCTGTATAAAGTGAAAGAAAAGGAGTGCGCAGGAATAGAATATGTCCTGGCAAAATTTCTGGGAGGGACAGAAATATAACACAGGTTATTCAAGGTCAGCCCCAATGAATTCACATAATATATTTATATACTATAATATTCAATTGTGTAATATAATATGTAAAATATATACAAAATATATTTTTTACCTTGTGTATTGTACTTTGAAATATTGGGTGAGGGCCAGCAAGATGGCTGAGTAGATAAAGATACTTCCTGCCAAGCCTGACAACCTTAGTTCAATTCCCAAGCCCCACATGGTGTAAGGAAGGAAGAGATGCTAGAAAACCGTCCTCTGAGCTCTGTAAGCACTTTGTGGGATATGTAGCCACACATACACACACACACACACACACACACACACACACACACACACATATACACGCACACACACACATATACACACACACACAATATACACACATATACTGGTACACATATAAACACACATACTATTATACACACATATGTATATACACATATCTACACGTACACTCAAATGACACACACATACATATACAAATATATAAATATATACAGATATACACATACACAAAAAATATCCTCCACACATATGTACATACAATTAAAAATCCTAAGAGTCTTAAGTTACAGGTGAGATCTGGTGACTCCTGAGGCTTTGTCAGGACCTGTGTCTAATAAGTGGGGTGGCACTAATTACAGAGGGCTGTAGACACAGGAGAATGTGAGCATAGTCAGGGTCTCTCTGGAAAGGCGGACGTGCTGGGCACGTAGCTCGGTGATGGAGCAATCGCATGGTCTGGGTGAGGGTTTGAGTACAGCATGCAACTCTGCAACACGCACACCTCCACACCAAAGAACACATCTGGCTCCCTCTGCACTGACTGCTTCCTTACTTTGTATATTCAACACGAAACATTAAAAAGCTTTCAGGATGCCTTATCTGTTAATTGTGACTATTGTATCAACAAAATAATTTGAGATATAGACATTTTAGCAACAGAAGCATTTCCACAAAGCACCCATTAACGTATGATATAGTTGGATTTTGCTAGTCACATTCTTTCCAGCTTTATTCACACACACACACACACACACACACACACACACACACACACACCACATTGTGAAGCTTGGCACTGTCTTACCTCTATGCATTTATGAAGAAGTACAAAACAGATCTAATTAGAAGCAATTTCCTCATGTAACTTTTAAGACAGTCGTCTCTGATAGCCGATTTCAACTATATAAATGCTTTAAACTTATTTTTCATGTTTTGATTGTACGTATTCATTATATGTGTGTGACACAAAGATATTTTATGCACGTATGTAGTGTACGCACAGGATATTTCCAGATCTAGAATTTTTAGCAGGTAAGATTATACTCTATGATGTGCTAAGAGAAGTAATGAATGCGTTAAGGTGTTTTGTATGCCAGTGTTTTTCAAACGTCTATAACAGGCTTCCTCTATGTATCTTATGGCATTACAATTCAGGCTCAGGCTGTTTTATTATGAGAAGGTGGTTAAGTGGGCCCCTTTGGCGACCAGGACAGAACACGACGTGTTCTGATGAGAGGCTGTCTGTATCAGCTCTGGCACCTGCAGGCCTCCTGGGTAAAGGCTGCCATTCGTCCCTCATTAATTTGAGTTGACACAATTTCCTGAAAATAAGCAGAAAGGGCGATCGCGAAGGTGTGGAGCTCCTCACAGTCACTCACGTTCTGCGGCAATGGTGACGGTTTATGTGATGATGTCTTTCAAAACGTAGTGTGAAGAGGGTCTGAGGGGACATGGCGTTTTCTAGGTAGGCAGAGGCAAGTGGGTCCCATCTGTGTGCATCCAGCAGGTGGCCAGGAGAGTCTTGAGTGTGTAAGGAACACCAAAGGATATTTCAAAGATTCAAGTTAAACCTCAGGCTTTCAAGCTACACTGTGTCTAAAGAGTGCCCATGACATGCCAACCACTCTTCTTCCAGAGACACAACACAGGCAGAATTGTCTAGCGAGTGCCCATTTTTTTTCTGTTCAAGACACAAATATACAGGAACAATATTCTTTTAGCCTTTCTGAGGATGCTCTGAGTCACAGTTAGTGTGGTCTCTTCGGCGTATTGTAGTTTGAACTTTTCAGCTGAGGCACATTAATAATTTAGCTTTGAAGTGAACTCATGTGAAATGATGGAGAATTAAAAGCATCACAAATGCTGCTGAAATATTTATGGAGACTGCATTTCGGCTAAAAGTCTGCATTTATGGAGTGATTTGTGCCCCAGTTCCTGAGATTCCAGCTTATGAAAGGAGCGAGCCTGGGACCTAGCTTTGCAACTGCCTTTTCCATGTGGGCATGCACCAGCCCAGTTGCACCTTAGATACATAGACGTGCAACTAGATATTCTATGTTTGCCTTTAATGAACTCCTCTGAAACGCACATCTTCATTTTGTCACATCAGAAAAACCGGTGGTTTCTGGAACCAGAAAGAGTCATGATCTTGACCATGGTAAATGCTGGCGTCAAGAAAGCAAGGGTAAGTCAGGCATGGTGGCGCCTGTCTGCAATTCCTGTAGGGAGGCTGAGGCAGGAGGATCCCCATGACTTTTAGGTCAGTTTGTTTATAGTGAGTTTCAGGCCACTTCAGCTCTAGTATGAGTCCATCAATCAATCAATCAATCAATCAATCAATCAATCAATCAATCTACAACCAAAGAAACAAGCAAGTAAATAATAAAAAAGAAGAAAGGAAAGGGAGAAAGAAGCCATTAGGAACTAAAACAGTAATGTTAGGTGAGACCAAAGTTTGGGAAGACAAGAAGTAGGGAGCTAAAGGAAGGAATGGGGACATGGGGAATTGGGAGAGGAGAGAAGGAGAAACAGAATGACACACTTTGTTAGAGAATGTCATAAGAATATCTAGAACATCATATGCTGTTCTAAATATAAATATATGTTCATCATAAAAAGGAAAGGAAAGGAAGGATGTGGGGGGCTCATGCATATAACCCCAGCATGTGGGAGACTGATGCAGGATAATTGTTGTGAGTTCAAAGCCAGTTTGGGATGTGTAGTGAGTTTCAGGTCAAGTGAAATCAGAGAGCTACAACCTCCCATTAAAAAAAAAAAAGAAAAAGCTAAGAAATGGGTGTGCACATGATGTGTGCACATGTTTGTATGCATGTATCTGTATGCCTATTGTTGCTGAGGCTGGAACTCAGGACCTCACTCATGCTAATCATGCACTCTTAGCACCATATTCCTGCTTCACGAAAGACAAAGCCAGAAACCACAAATGTTAGTTTTGGAAGTATGAGAGGGAGAGTAGGACACACACACCTTAAATTTCCTTCATCCTGGGAGAACTCTCTGTCTATTACAAATGTGTTCTCTTCCCCAAATGAGAATCAAAAGCATTTTTAACTCTCAACATTGCCTGCTGTGCACACACAGTTGAATCATAGCCCGTACATAATCCAGTAAAGCTTCACACCAACCAAAGCCTGTGCAGTCAAGGATCAGAAAGAACATTCTTCAGGTGATAGCCAGTCTTATAAATTGTACCTGGCAAAACAGACAGACTCTTCAAGCAGAAGGAAAATATATGCCTGCTATCAAACAAACATGAAGTGCGGTGTACGAAGAAGTACAGGTAAAGCATATGCACTCTGACCCAGGTCAGGCCTGGCTCGCTGTAGAAGTTCAGGGACCTTTGTAGTGTGCCTGTACATTCAAAACAGAAGGCCTCAGAAAACTTGGCCAGTGATTTCTCCATTCTCACTATATGTTCTGGTTGCTCAGGGTAATGAAGATGCCAGAGAGGCTGTATTAGGTTACCCTGTCTGCAGATCAGCTATCAAATACCAAAGCCAAGTGTCACAGGTTCCCAGAAGCCAGGGTTCCCAGGCTCTCCCTTGAGAGTCTGAAGTCAGCTCAGAGCCATTACTAACATAGCAGCCAGCTTTGTAGCTTTCAGATGGTCACATGTGATGTTTTCCTTCTTCCCTCCTTCCTCTGTTTCTCTTCCCTTTTCATTACATCTTGCTTTTCTCTTCTTTTTCTCTCCATCTTCATCCTTCCTCTTTCTTTCCCTCTTCCCTTTAATTTTTGAAAAGGTAGTCTTGGAACTCACTATGCAGATTGGCCTCAGACTTGGAGTGACCTTCCTACACTGGATCTTAGCCAAAAATCTGAGGAGTGATTGGAGTAACCTTCCTGACTCTGCCTCCCAAGTGCTAGAATGATGGGTGTGCACCACACACACCCAGCTCAGATGATCACAGTATGACACAGTCCCTCTCTGTCTCCTTATAAGAAGGTAGGAAGAGGCACCGATTAAAACTTAGGTGGCTGTTGAGAGCAAGAGAACCCAGAACTTCTTGTTGTCTCCTAAGTTCCCACCAACATCCAGGGCATGGACTGGGAGAGGAGAAAAGCAAGGGCTGTTAAGAGCAAGAGAGCATAGCTCGGAGGAGGCCAAGGTCAGGCTTCAGAAGCATCCCAGAGAGCGTGCCTCAGAAACAGGCAATCCCAATTAAATTCAAACATTTTTGTTTGTACGTTTGTTTTTCTTGCCAAAAATCCTTAGAGTTTTCTATCTCTCATCCTTCTCAATCTTAATTCTTAAGACCACCAAGGTTCACTCAGTTCTCCATTTTAGTTGACTTGAAATGGTTCTAGATGGAGAAATAAATGTGGAGCTAAGGTGTGCCCATTGAGAACAGAAGAACCATTAGTGAAGGTCTGTTTCACAACTACCATTACAGCCCCGTATTCTTGACACAACCCATGGTGCTGGTTTGTCTTTGACAGGGATCCTGTCTTGCTGGACTATTCCTGAGTGCTATGACACTCTCATGGGCTTGGTGTGTTTTTCAGCTCTCATATAGATAAAAATTAGCTAAACCCCTGTCAATGGTTTCCTTTCTTCATTTCTTTTTTTTTTTAATTTCTTTGTTTCTTCCTTCCTTCCTTCCTTCCTTCCTTCCTTCCTTCCTTCCTCCCTCCCTCCCTCCCTCCTTCCCCCTCTTTCTTTCTTTCTTCCTTCCTTCCTTCCTTCCTTCCTTCCTTCCTTTCTTTCTTTCTTTCTTTCTTTCTTTCTTTCTTTCTTTCTTTCTTTCTGCCAGCAAACAGATCACCATAAGAATTGAGCTGAAGTAAATTTAATGGAAGGGAATTGAATAAAATTTATTTCTATTAAATAAATTCATGGGCAAAACCTTCCAATTAGAATTCTATAGAACCAATGATGCTTTGACATTTGGGACATAAATAAACTGCACTAGACTCCTGGTGTGATAGCTAAGAATTGTTGTGTTTCTATGGCAATTTATTTTAGACAATTTTCCATGGTGGTTAAAATAAATTATCAATTAGTGCACATGATTTAGAAATTACACTTAAGCCTCCAGAATTTTAACTAAAAATCAAATGTTCTTTCAATAGAGTAAAAAATTAACTTTCTTCAAAGGGGGTATCACCAGAATTCAAGAATAAAAATCAAAAGGAATTGCCTAGTTTTGTGACTTGGAGGTCATGTGAAGAAAAACTTGTTTCAGGACTGCTATTATAGTAAGCAAAATCATTTTATTATAAATAATAAAAAACACAAGACCCATAGTGCTCAGCCATGCAACCTGGTCATCTAAGGAGTTCTTTAACACAATTGATTTGTCCTTTGATAATCATGACATTCTGTTCCTTGAAAAACATCAAGGACTGTCACTGTGTCAAGGGCAGTCAGTTGTTCTTACAAACAAAATCAAGAGAAACAAAAGTCAATCTTGGGTTTATAGTTGACCAAACTGCACAGCAAACAGAACTCTTCTGAATGGTCTTCTGTGACTAACATCAGGACACAGAATTCAATTATTCAGGCTTATGAATTAGAACCAAATATTCTCCACAGTAGCACACACTTATTGCATGTTTCAGGTACCATGAAGCCCATTTCTTTATTCTCTCTCTCTCTCTCTCTCTCTCTCTCTCTCTCTCTCTAATAGATGGTACTGAATAAATATTTTTAAATTTTGTTAACGTCAATATTTTTAAAACCACCTGGCTCAATTTTACATCATTCAAACATAAAAACCATCCTTCTGGAGCTCTATTCCCAGGTACCCTGTGCAGTTTACACAGTTGCTTGGCTAGAAAGGAAGATTACTCTAGGGGCACCAAAAACTATTGAGATAGTCCAGAAGCCATGTGGACAAGACACACTCAGGGCAGTACACACACCCTGTGCAGCAGGTTGCAAGTTGGTCTAGCTAGTGGCAGTCAGAATCTCATGCAATGGCCACGAAGAATGCATGGATAGTTAGTCCATGATCCCATATGTACTGGGGAATTAAACACAGGTTCTATGAAAGGCAGTCCATATCCTTAATTACCAAGTCAATCTCCACAGTCCCTAAAACTGTAACTTGGGGTTCGTATGCTCCAGCACACTGATTTAGCAATGAGGATTATATACAACCATATTCAAGGCTCTGAAGACTGTGGTGGCAGACATATTGGTTACTGCGGGGACATTGCAGAAATTCTGTGGTAGAAGTCAAGTGTTTGGAGGGCACTGGGGGCAGTGGCATGGTCCTCTGAGTAGGTGCTGGAGGGAAGTGAAGTACAAGATTCAGAATAGATACACTGACTCGAAGCTATCCCAAGGAACAAAGTGTCTTGTGATGGACTTCCCTAAAGGTTTCCCAACTGCTGCTGGTAATGCATATAATACCAATCAGGTTACTATGTCAAATAATGTCAAATAAGGTTACCATGTCAGCCCAGCCACTTCCCAATAAACTAGTGAAGATAAACCCCTAGCCTGAGGTGAAAGGGTTTTTTAAAAGTATTTTAAAAAGAATTTGTGTGTGTGTGTGTGTGTGTGTGTGTGTGTGTGTGTGTGTTGGGAGATTTGGGAGAGTGGGATGAGGACGTACATGCCAAGATCAGAACACAAGTTTGTGGACTGGGTTCTCTACTGTTTTTAGGTGAATTCTAGGGACTGAACTTAAATCATCAGAATATGATTTTACCTACAGAATGATCTCACTGGGCCCTACACAAAAGCAGACAATCAGGGTAGCTCTAAGGTTTAATGAGAAACAACTTGATTTGTGTTTGTTACTACCAGTTTTTAACTATGTAAATGTACAGAGGTGTGTTTACATGATGGCAAATGTCCATGAAGGCCACAAACATCCAACATGTAGTTACATGTAGTTGCATGTAGTTACATGTAGTTTCAAGCTCACCAACATGGGTGCTGGGAACTGAGCAGAGGTCCCCCACAGGAGCTCTGTGTTCTCTTAACCGTTTCTCCATCCCCTTCTTATCAATTCTTCAGCAAAGTCCACAGGCATGTTGACAGAGCCAAGTCCTAAACTCTCTGGTTACAACCACAGTTTAAAAGCTCCTACAGTTTGCTCACAATATAACTGTCCAGCACCCAGGGTCTCTGTCACCCATGACTTGTGAACATTAAAGTGTTTAGCCTTACTTTTCAGTCACATATAGGATTTGAATTTAGGGACTTGTTTGGTTATTATAGAACAGATATACTTAATATCAGATTTATTAGTCTATAATTCTGTAATATAGTTCAATAAAAGCTTAAGATAATGCATTCAAAATTATCTCCTGCATTCTTTTATTTTCTGTGTGGCCAATAAGCAAAACGCTGAGGAGTTTGGTGGTGTAACCAAAGCTCACCCAGCGCCTTTGTTCTTTTAAAAGTACTATGTTTACAAGTAGTGACAATGACATCATCTATCTACCTCTCCTGTTCACAGAATTTTCCTACTGAGCTTGTCTTATATTGAAGTTCATCACTGTGACAGTCTTGTCGAATGAAAGCTACATTTTAAACCCAGTACTTTATTTGCTTACAAAAACCTGTTATAGTTGAGACCATTTTCTAAGTCTGGAAAAGTGAACCTAGTCTATGATGTATGATTTCTGAGAAAGTCATTCACTCGTATCCTATTTTAGGAAAAAATGTACCACCTTCTAGACGGAAAATGTAATCATGAGAAATAGTCCATACCATAAATTGAAACCTCCAAGAAGACATCTGATTGACTTGAAAAATAATTGGTATCTTTCTACTTAATCTACATTAATGTAAACAATAAATCTTCTTTTAAACAAAGATTGTGTGACTCTTCATTTATCTTTTATGACAAGAGAACAAAGGTTGTGGTTTAATGAATGGGGAGAAGCAGCAAGGTCAGGTTTAAAAGCCTCACAGGTCAAATGTCTGACATCAGTGAACATTTCTTTGAAAAGCCCCAACATAGTAATTTCTATTTTCGTGAAACCTCAGGGGTCCAGCTGAGGCTTCGGGTAGGGAGAAAGAAGACACCATAATTTAGTAACAGACAGACAAGCAATTGGAATGACAGCACTCTCTTAGGATATATTCAACAGCATCTTACTAGGATTGGATTAGGTAGATTTGAGAATAATTTTGAAGCTTTAGGCTTTGAAAGCTTCAACAGTTTCTTGTGTTGAAAAAGGGAGAAGGAGGAGGGGGACAGCATATACTTTTAGTTTGCATAAGCATTGATCTCCCCCCTCCCCGCCCCCAAATGGATGACCTCTGTCATCTAGAAAGGTTATTCTTAGATCCAAAGAGCTGATCAGGGTCATTAGTAACAATAGTAAACTGATCATCATTGCAATGGGACCTGACAAGTTTCTTTTCAAAGTGGATCCTAATGTATTGATGCCTGTGAAGTTCATTACAGCAGTAATAAATCATTAGTCTCCACAAAGTGATTTATAACTCTGTTGAAGTGCATTATAATAGGCTGCCAAAAAGCTTTGCAGACACAAGAAGGCTTTCTCCCAAGCTTTGCCCACACTGTAATAGCTAGGAGTGGCCACTATCAACACAGCCAAGCTTGTAGTAACCACAGATGCTTCTTGTTTGCTTAAAAAAAATCAAATTTTAATTTGGCATATTCTTAGTCCTGCCTTGAACTACTACTATCTTAAAAATGCTTTTAAAGATTCTTTTTCTTCCTTTTCTTCCATAAAGGTGCATTGCAGCCTTTCCTTAAATTTCAATTTTTCCCTAGTCAGAATTAATTCCATAAGGTTATTTGCATGTATGATGATATGCAGAATAAATGCATTCCAATGCATTTTACATTCTGAGCTAAGATTATAATCAAGCGATTCTAAGTACAGCATGGGCTGAAACACTTACTTATAAACTTGTATAAAAATGTTTCTAGCATTCCTATAATGGTCTGACATGATAAAAATGATAAAAGCACTTTTATCTATTGATTAAAGTGCTTTGAAGCCTGACCACCTCAGTTTGATACCTTGGACACACAGTGGAAGGGGGGAGGATCAACTCCCATAAGTTGCCTTCTAACTGCACATGTACACTGTGGAATGCAAACACAGGCCCCCACTAAAAGATAAACAACTATAGTAAAAATAGGTCTTTTGTTTAGAAATAAAAATAATAAATAATTTAATCATTAATCATATTTTAATTTCAGAATTTTAATTTTCTAATACACATACGAATATTTTAATTGAAAAATATTTTAATTCTAAAGAATTTCTATTTATATGCACAAAAAGATGACAACAGATGATACATCTTTAACTTATGGGCTGAAAACAAAAGTATTCTGCATCATTTGTGAGCAGTACAGTAATAGAAAAAATAATTCCTACCCCATTTTAGAGACATCAGTTATTAAGCAATGTCTATGTTCTTGGGAGTCAATAGACTCTTACCCACTGCTTGCTATGGCTGAAAAGCCTACACAGACACAGATTTGCTTATTTCCAGTCTCTTTCTGGCTGGTTAGCTGTGAGGTAAAGCTGGTGCTCACTCTGTCACCTCTCGTCTCTGACAAGTTGTTAAACTTTCCCCCAAACGAGCCTGTTCTGATGGGAGAGCAGTGCACGTCGGTGTCTGGAGTTCTCTGCTGCTGGAACAGCCAAGCCCATATCCCTCCAAACCAATTCTGAACTCAGGACAACTTGTTGCTCATTCTTGTCCATTTTGTCTAGAGCTGTAACATCAAACACTGCATGAGCCTCCCTCCTGGGCTTCCAGTTAGTGAAGAGTGTCCAGTGGGTTCATGACCATGCATGTGTTCCTGATGTTCATTCTTCAGTCACGACCTGTTATATTGACTCTATAACTTGACTAGAACTTCCTTGATGTCCATGACTTGTATCTGGATATGTCACTTAAAGTGCTTCCTAAGACAAGGCATTCAACCTACCTTGGTCATATTCCTGTATCAAACCGTGTCTTCATATATAACCTGATCTGGGGATGCTAACCTTGAAGGTAACTGTGATGTCAATGTTTTCACATTTTGGACACCTGTCACCTTTTATCCCTGATGACCATCCCAACATGTATTCCACTAGTTGATGGCTTCTGCAGAGTCTAAATGGGAGCAAGCGAGGTGACTTGGAGGCGTCAGCTGAGACCCGCCTCAAGATCCTACATCTTGAGTGAACTTTCACAGTCTCATGCAGCAGAACACAATCACCAGCTTTCTAACTGTCATCCTGGGACTTCCCAGATGCCTAGACTGTCATCCAAGTGCCGGATGGAAGGAAGACCCATGACAGACATGGGGTTAAAACATTTTATTCCAAAGTGCAGCCAACTCAGTGACTTTATCAAATTAATTGCTTGATTTACTAATTTTTGTTACAAAGACAACTGAAATGGCTGACTTCCCAGTCATATCAAAGGGGAATCTGGATTCATTTCCAGCTGAGGGCCAACTTGTGGACTCCAGATACGTGTTTCTGAAGAGAGATTCTAAAGTAGGAAGATGAGTGTAAAAAAGAATGCTGGAATTCATGACCGGGATTATCTTCATTTTAATTTTTTTTTGTTCAATTCATGTCAGCTCCTTAGTATTCCACGTACGGTAAGATAAATGTCTATACAGAGCAACTAAAACTAATGACAGGTGGTGTTCAAGTGGCAAGACAATGATTTGTACTCACGAAAGTAGTGCTTGACAACAATTATATTTGAAAAATCATTTCTTGGTACTAAATTTGTAGTAATACTACATACTATTTGTAGAAGATTTGCAACAGTCCCTTTGTAGATTTTCCAAGCATCCAACAAGTTCATCACCAAGAGTTTTATCTCCTTTTCCCAATTTTTCTTCTCATTAATTGATTTCTTTTGTGTAGTGACATTGACTAGTGTGTTAAAGGCGGTTATTACAGGCAGCATTTTTGGGATGCTTTTTGTTTGGTTTTTAGTTTTTTTTTTTTCTTGCATGGTTCTAATGTCTCCCGTGGAAACTCGAGGCTGATGCTATGCTCAGATAAATGCTTTCCATTCCACTGAGGAAGGAACCGATGAGCCCAATTTTATGTAACTTTAGAAATAAAGAACTGGACAAACATGCAGAGAGTGAGAGGCTTTGGAGCACTCAGTTCTAAATGGGAAGTCTTAATGAAAGCCCTCCTCTCAAGGCTCGGGATTTTTGTGAAAGAGGGGGCTGGTAATGGAAGTCTCCAAAGAAACAGTGTCTCAGACACAACAGGACTGATGTACACACATAAAGTGGCCCCAAAGTCCCAATCCAAACCAAGAAGTTATCTGCATCAATATCTGCTGCTGGCAAAGGGAGAACAAGTGTTCCCCAGTGACGTTTCAGTGGGCGTGTCAATCACACTCCAAGGTAAGCCCAGAGCCTAGCAGTAGTGGGCAAACAGAAAATGAGTTCCATGGGCTCTTTTTCCGCGTGGGAGCTTTTTGCTTCATTTCTCCCTTTGGCATCTACTTTTTTGTGTTACTGTTTTTTGTTTGTTTTGATTTTCTTCTTTTTTGTTGCCTTTTTTTTTTTTTGTTTTTCTTTTTATGTTTTTTTTTTTTTTTTTTTTTTGAGACAGAGATTCTCTGTGTAGCCCTGGCTCTCCTGGAACTCACTCTGCAGAGTATTCTGAGTTCCGCTGGCCTCGAACTCAGAAATACGCCTGCCTCTGCCTCCCAAGTGCTGGGATTAAAGGCGTGTGCCACCACTGCCTGGCTTTATTTTGTTTTTCTTGAGAGAGAAAGAAAGAATATAAAGTAGGGTGGGGGGAGGGGAGGAATTAGAGGAAGGGCAAAACACATGATCAAAATATATTTATATTGATATTAAAATCTTTAAATATATTTATAGTTATATTAAAATCTTTAAAATAGAGAAGCAATATTAATGTTTTCAAACATGCCTAAGTTTTTACCATATGATTCCTGTGATGTAAATGCTTTGTTTATTTATTTGTTTGTTTTTTTAAATATTGAGCCCATTAATGTAACAAGCTTTTTTCAGTCAGAAAGCATTCTTACTATTAAATTATCTTTACTAACACTGTACTCAGTCAAACATGGTAGCATAGGCCTCTAAATCAAGCTGCTTACAAGGAAGACAGGAGGACTACAGTTGCAGTCTGAACAGAGGTCAGAGCCACCTTGAGAAAAATGAGACTGGGTCTCACGATAAAAAGAGAAATCAGGATGGGCCTCTGCAGCAGGGCGCTTGCCTGGCCTGCACCAGGCCTTGGATTCAGTCTCCAGTCCAGCCAAAAATGAAGAGCAAGTGAAGGTTTTATTGAGGCTTTTATGTCGATGTAGGCTGGACTCTCCTCTGTTCTCTCTTTTGTGCCACTGAGGTCACTTTAAAATCAATATCATGCTTCCCTCAAACAAACAGACAGACAGACAGACACAAAGTTGCACTTTTCCTTTACTCCTGATCTTTCAAGCAGCTTTGACAACTTTAAACATTTGTTACTGCTCCTTCTCTAAGCTGTTGGAACTGATTCTATTTTTATTAGTAGGGAAACAGTTTTGACAAGTTACTAATTTCTTGTCATCAGCTTTTAGTTTTACCCTGGGGAGGGGGAGGGGATAAGTTTTTAAATAAATTTTATCCTTACAGGTTTCAGATCCATTTATAAAAAGAAAGTAAAGTAATCTTTTAAGGGTACGTCAATTTTATATGAATCTTTATTTAATATATATAGTTACTTTTTTCTTTTTAAAAACTAATCTATTTTGCTATATCTTTAAGAACTAGAATTTATTTCTCTTTTGCTTTCTAATGTATATTTCCTGCTTTTATTTTTAATATGCTTATTTTTCTTCAGTGTATTTTGTTCCTTGCCTAATCTGCCTAACTTATACATTAAACTTTATAATTTCATTTTTATGCACTTTATATCCTTATCAATAAAAGCACTCAAGGCCACAATCCTCCTATAAATAGAATATTCTGTCTTTCTACATTATGCTCTTTTTTATTACATTTTCTTATTTTTGAGAAAGCCTCCAATCACATAGAAAAGCCATTCATAACTGCAACATAAAACGTAACCATTAATAAGTAGCTAGCAATAAGTTTCACAGAATTTGTAAGACCTCATAAACAGAACTTATTAAAACACTGTTGAAGGTAACAACAACAACAAAAAAAAACCTGAAAACTGGACTTCTGTTCTCCAACCTTGAAGAGAAGCCTGAATAACACCTTAACACCCAGAGAAGTCTTCTAAGGTCTGTTTAAAAGCACAGTGCAGTCGTACACAGTGTGGTGCCCAGCGAGGTAGTCAGGTGGGATAGCCTCACTGGTTTGATGTAGGGGCTTCGGTCATTGGTCAGAAAGCACAAGTATCAAAATTTACAGAAGTAGCCAAGAAGAACAATGAAGAAGGCTTAGCACTAGGAGATACTAAAAGCATTGAAATGCTTGAAGGAAGCCGCAAGGGCAGAGTTAGTCCTGAGATAAGCAGAACATAGAACAGAGGCCTGAAATAGAATCAACTATATTTGCAAACTCATCAAGACAATCCACTGGCGCCAAACAGCAGAACTAAGGCTGTCGGCTCAAGGAGTACCGTGGAGTTGGCGAGAGATCCTACAGACAACATTAAACACTATCCTTACCTCCTTTTTAACACAAGGATAACTTTTAAAGAATTTGCCCCTTAAGGATTCTTAATTATAGGAACCAAGTTTGTATAGTTACAATTATATTGTCAAGTTTGTGTGACCAATCAGATTGGTGGACATCTAAAATCTGATAAAGTGAGAGAAAGGAGACAGACAGCCATACACAGGCAGTGTCAATGTAAACTGGTACAATATACCAACTGTGTAGTTAGGTAAACCGACTGCAGCCACAAACAGACATTTTTAAATCCAAAAATCCCACCACAGTATTTGTTCCCTCATGTATAAACGTTTACACAGGTCTTCCTTGCAGCTTGTGTACAACAGCAAAGACAAGACAAGCAAACAAACAACAAAAACCAAAAAAAAAAAAGAACAATGTATGTTTTAATAAGTTATTAACTAATTGAACCGTGAAAAATTCACACAGTAGGAGACTATGCAACAATAAAAACCGAAGAGGAAATGACAGCTGTCATTTCAAAGATGAACAAATAAAAAAGGAGTTAGAATTTGGAGAGATGGCTCTCTGGGTTAAGTGCTTGATGCAAAATCACAAGGACCTGAGTTCAGATTCCCAGCCCCCCCCCATGGAATGGAGAAAGTGGGAGCAGTGGCAAACACCAATAGCTCTTGTCTCAGGTGGAGCAAAGACAAGACAGCTCCTGAGGCATGTTGGTTAGTCACTCTACCAGAAACTGAAAGCCAATGGTTCAATATAGGTAACCCCAAACATGGGATGTACATCCTCTCACAGGTACACATGTGCTCACATCCATGTGTGCACAGGTGCACAGGCACACACACACACACACACACACACACACAGAGCACAATACATACACACATACACCCACAGCGTGCGTACACACACACACACACACACACACACACACTGTATACATCATTTTCAAACAAACAAACAAACAAACAAGCCAGTAACAGGTTCATAATATGGAAAGAGACCCAGGAGCAGTAGAGCTTAGCAATAGAAATCTTTCACAGCTCCCTTTGAAGATTTCAGGTCTTAAGGATTTATACTCAAGCCATGGCTTAAGAAGTGAACTACCATGTCCAGAAGATTTGCCCCAGCACAACTGCAATGTGTGACTGCTTGGAAATGCCTTGTTTATGGCTAAATTTTTATTTAAGCATCAACAAAAAGTTTGTTATTGGTAATTAAGAGTTCAATCTCAAGAAATTATGACTAAAATGATCTTTTAACATTATAAAATTGAGGTTTCCAATTGGGAAAAGCCTAGAGGCTATATAAGTTGTGACATATGACTCAGAGACTTCCAGATGGATATGTATTATTCAGAAAGGATGAGTGCGAACATGGAAAAATAGGTTTGAAAAGTTATGCTGGTAAAAAAAAATCAGACAAGTAAGGTTTAATCATTCTGCACATTTTATAAAATAATGTTTAGGCTTTTGATAAACACATTTGGCTATTATTAAGATGATATATTTGATAATGACATATGCCAATTTATCAAATAAATGAGAGGTGTCATGTTCCAGAACGGTAAGTATTTCTCATTGGCAAGAAGTCAAACAAGGATCCCATGTGGCTGTTGCATCCAGAGTTCTTGGACTCTGGAAGGGACTGCACACCTCAACACTGAAGGTGAACTGTACCCTCTGGAGAGAGGGACACAGTGAGAAGTCAAAACTTCCCATGAGAGGATCATGACCTAAAGTGTGACAATCTTAAGAAGGAGAAGAAAGATAATTAGAAATATATAAGTCAGAATAATTATAATTTGGCACAGCATCCCAGAGAAGGTTATTTTCTTAATGCTTTTATCAGACACATAAGAGAACGGATTGGAGAAATAAGTCTGTAGTTAGAGGTGAGTTGGGGTGAGGCAGCAGTGAAGTAGGGATTCTGGGAGATCTGGTCATGTAGTTACCAGGGCCTCATTTCACCTGTAGTATTGCTCCCAAAGTTCCTTTTCTAGTGAATGAAACATGATAACTCAAGAAAACTTGTTGGGCACTGAAATGACATAAAAGAGTTATGCTGCTGCTGATAACAACTACATGGAGAAATGGGAGAAGAAATACATACTTTTGGATCAGAACACACAAAAGAAGGTCCCTTTTTTTTGTCTCTGTGAGAAAAATATCCAAGAAGAACTTAAAGGTTTGGGGAATATTTTTACTCACAACTTGAGCGGGTTATGTCTGTGTTCACTTGCCTAAATCCAGATATCATGGTGGCAGGAACAGGTGGCGGAGGGAACTGTCCACGTTAAAGCAGAGAGGAAGCAGAGGACTAGAGGAAGTGAGCAGAGGGATGAGGGAAGCCCCGAGGACTCGCCATTTGTATCGCAGTCAGGCTACACTTTGCAGACCACAGCAACACACTATCCCAAGTATGGGACCAGAAGTTCAAAACAAGAACCTGTGTAGGCCATTACAGATTTAGCCCACAACAGTACTTCATTTTTTTTTCTTGTTTAGAATTGTTAAAAGAGCCTCTCTATTTGTATGTTGATATGTGGAAGGCAAAAATGTGTAAAGAGACACTGAAAAGACAGAGATGTGTTAGCAGAAATGATGACGTTGAAATTTCAGCAGTTAATACTGAGGTGACCAATAAAGAAATTCAGTCAGTATTGCAAGGAAATTAAGCCTGAGATGCTAGCAGACAGCCCTGGAAGGAATCTAAGCATGCTAGGTCATGGATTGAGTAGGCGCAGAGCAGAGCAGTGAAGGAGGCATGGGTAGGTCCCTAAACAACGTGACGGTTAAACCGGGAAGCCAGCTGAGGTGCTCATCCTCAGGACTGTCAGAGCAGAGGAAGCTAGGGGTGGAGGTAGAGGTTCGGAACCACACCCAGGAGGGAAGTTGTCTCAGAGATCAATGTTCACAGCACCCAGCATGACCATCTTCCTTCAGAGAGAGAGGAACAAGTTGAGGGTGTAACATGTGCAAATGAAGACAAATGATGTTTATTAAATCATAGAAGGAGAATAAGGTCATATCTGATATTTTGAAAGTAGTGAGACATTGGGCAAACAGATGAGAAAAATTATAATCTTCAGGGCGTTACAAATTTACTTTTAAGAAATTAAGAGTACTAATTATAATTATAAATAAAAGCAGGTCAATCCGAAGTAAGAGGACAAAGATTTATAGATGCTGATATAAAAAAGAAAAACAAACAGGAACTAAAAACAATAACAACAAAACCTAAAAATAAAAATCAAAATGGCTTCCTTGTCAGATGCTGACGGGAAAGAAGACTAGGTCGGTTGTGTGCCCTGTGTGATCTGTGACTTGAGAGAAATGGAAGCAAATCACATCCAAGAACCCCAGGGTCACGAGTCGGGGTGGAAAGAATCATACCTCACCCCCGTCCCTCTGCGACTCCACTGCCCCAACACAATGCTGTGTAAAAAAATGGGAGCTTGGTGGAAATCGAGTCTATCAGGATGGGAATGAGGAAGAACCACAGACATTTCCTCAGGCTGCTATGGTTTCCTTGTGAGATGGAAGGTCAGTTCCACTGTCGACCTGGGAAACTGAAGGCCTAGAAAGCCTAATTTGAACACAGTGTCAGATGCAGGAAGAAAGTGTAGGTCTCCTCTGCAGATGTTCCTCAGGGAGAGGCCAGGGCCTATGTTTCTAAAATTTTACAGAGAGCCACATCAGTTTCTTAAGTACGTGTGATTCTCTTGTTAATGTCTCTCAGCTCCTGCTGCTGGTTTCTGAGACTATGTGTGCTTGCATTCCGAGCAGGCCACAGTGATGGGTGAAAATGAGCCAGACCTTGCGTGCAAAGGACAAGAATACCCCTGTTGTGGGAGGAAACTCTTCTCTACAGACTTTGATCACCAAGCTCTCCAGACATTTCAGCACTTTGCCATCACATCATAACTGAAGTGCCTCGCATTGGAGTTTGCATTTTCACTATCAAATATACTTTTATGTATGTATCCACTAGCCAGACCTGAAAACAACACACCAGAGTCTGAACCAGAGAAACAACTAGCTTTCTATCTTCATGCCTTCCTTGTAGCAGGTAATGGTATGGTTCTCAGTGTTTCTTCATTTTATTGCATGCATGCCTGCAAGAATGATGACTGGTTCAGTCTTAGAAAGTATAAAAATCTAAGGGAGGTGGCTGTGAGGGGGAGGGGTCAGTAGGGAGAGGATGGGGGTGGGTGGGAATGTAAAGATAGATATCCAAGTGATAAACCAACAAAGGGCGTTTCTTCTCCTCACAGAATAGTACTACTTCCCTGGTACCTCTCAGTCTAACTGGTTAAAATGAACAAACAGGCTTGATGTGGCCCCATATTGGATTAAAATGCACTTGGGTTATAGTTGCCTGATGGATGTTAGGTGTGTTGTGTCGAAAACAGATAAAAAAAGAATGTGGTCTGATTTGTAGCGACCTTAAAAGTGCCACGCCACTATAGAACACTGCCTCTGTAAGATCTTTGGTGAGGTACTGTTGGGTAGGTAAAAACCACACCAATTAAGCATGATTCAGGTCGTGTGCCAGTGCCTTGGATGAGTGTCTGGATTGTACAGTTCCTAGAAGATTTTAGGAGTCGTGCCATATTGCAGGTCAGTCTCTCGCTGTCTTGGACCTGACTATGAATGAGCTCATGGATGCTCAGGAGAGTTCCACAAACAACTGAAGAGGCGAAATTTCAAAATCACGAAGAGGTTAGCCACAATAACGGAATGCTGCAAACTACGTTATGACCTGTTTCTTAATATACTTAGACAGAGATGAATTTGTTGCCTGAAGCCTTGTGCTTGAGGTCAATCATTGCACACATTCAAATACGTTGTCTTTCTGCCACTCTGCCACACTTTTACATTTTAGTGTGGCTTAGTTGTCACTGAACCCAACAGTGTAATTACTTCATGTCTATACTAAATATGTAAAGGTTAATTTTGTATGGGAATTATGACTTATCTTTCACATTGTCTTAAGTCCAACACTTATACATGTGCTGGCATGAGAGAGAGACACACACAGAGAGATACAGAGACAGAGAGACAGAGACAGAGAGAGAGACAGAAAGAGACACAGAGAGAGAGAGAGAGATCCACAGATATGATCCTTGGCAAAAAACTAAAATTTCCATAATTTCATGCCCATTGTTGGCTGGCTAGAAGAAAAATTTTCTTCACTTTCCTAAAGAAAGTATTTACTTTTTTAAATCTTTCCTCAATCTATAGAAAAATACTGCCCATTCCAAGTATTACCCAGCTCAGATGGTGCCCACTGTTTCAGTGGTCAATATCCAAGACATATGGGCCAAGCTGATGATAGCATTTTCAAAACTGAAAATATAATTTAAATTATATACCATACGTGCTTTTTGGTGTATGTGCACAAAGCATTTAAATTTCCTATAAATGGAGGCAATTATAATCTTCTGAGGGCTAAATTTTAATCTTCTAATAAAATAAATCAACCCTTGTTCTAGTATTCAGTTATATTGACCTTAGCTACATAGAGTGTGGGTTCCTTATCTTGCCTGATAAACACCAATAATGTGTTTCATAAAGCTAAATTGTTTTCCATGGAAGACAGTAACAAAAGCCTTCAAACACTCCCTTGGAAGGTATAGCCGAGCTCTGGTCTCACCTTCAAAACTGTTTATGGTGGAACTGTGAAGGCTATCAAACGAAATTGTAAATATATAGAACTGAGTTTAGCATTTTCCCTCTTCTCAGAGAGCTGAGGAAGATGGCAGATCCCTTGGGCAGTGGCTGGGAAGGTACCCTCCTTCCTCTAGAAGGTGAAATACCCTAGCTTTATGAAAGTCAAGAATGAGGACCGGTTTTTGAACACAAAAGCCCATTTGGCAGTGTCAGTATGGGTTGCTCTTTGCTTTACTGGAGGCTAGACTTGAGAGAAGGCATCCTTTGTTTTTAACTGTGCTGAAAGTCTCCTGAAATTGCACTCATGTGCTTTGAAATGATAGCGCACGAAGGCCACTGCCAATGTTTGATGAAAGTTGCAAATGCTGTCGTGCTGTGAGGCCATGGGTCAGACTGAGACCTGGGGACTCCTTAGTGATTATACATGCTGCTACAGGCAGGGCCTGCACTGGTGATGCAGCATTTAGGCTCAGCAAAGGATGTCTGCTATCCTTACATCTTAGATAAATGAGTAAGGACTCTGGGCTCACTGATGTCAGTAAAGTAGTCTTAGCAACAAGGGAGCTTTCTTCATCCTTGGGACTCAGCCCCCCCTTTAAAAAATCAATAATGTACAGGAGTAAGAGAAAGAGCTGTGTTTAATGTTACTTTTTATGTAGTGCTGTATTCATAAGACCATTGCTGATAACAATTTGCTTGGGAATTACATGTATTATTAACAACTGTAGTGATTTATTTGGAGTACAACCTTCCTATTTTTAAAATACATAGCATTTAGAATACAGAAAAATATGACTCCTAATTCTATCTGTATAAACAAAATAATTATAATTCTGTACACATAAGGATATTATATACAAGTAACTTTCCATGCCTATTTTACATATACGTATGGAAAATTAATTATTAACACTGAGATTAAAGCATGAGAACAGGAGATGGATCTCTGGAGAGGTATGAACAGCTGTGTAAGGTACTAATAACCCTGAGTCACTTCAAACCAGGCAGACCCTATTTATGGTGGACCTGAAGCCCAGGAGTTCAGACAGGCTCACTGTGTCTCCTTTAAATTTCTGGACTTGAATATCTTATGACTCCATCTCCTCCTCTGCTACAGCCAAGGGCTGTTCTCTAACAAAAGCCCTCTTTTGCCTTTGTATAACACAGCAAATTATTTAGGTTGGGAACGGTCTGGAAAGATTATCAGTAAGCAGATAGATCTTTGGCTTGTTTGTTTCCTGGAGATGAACCCAGACTGATAGCCATGGTAGATTAGCAGTCTACTATTGAGCCACGTTCTCAGCTTTTTTTTTTTTTTTTTTTTTTTTTTTTTACATTTTCCTTCTTGAGACAGGATCTCATTAAGTTTGTCACCCAGGATGTCTTGAGCCCAAGATCTTCCATTATCAGTTTTGTGAGTGTTGAGTTATAAACACATGGCTGGCTATAGACTATGCTTGCTTTATAATTCCCCTGAGCACCAGTGTCTTTATCAACAAAAAACATAGCACTCTGTGAAGAATAAATACTATAATGTAGCCATAGAGATCCCAGTAGAAGCCTGAGCTGTAGTTCATGACTTACAGGTTTAAAGTATTTCACAAAAATAATTTAGTTTGATTAGAATGATTAGAAGAATATTCAGTAAGTCAGAATCAGATATGTGGTTCACTCTAATTTTTCCCTAATCCTACCCTAACAATGATAAGATTCTAGTGTCCATTCAACTCTGAGTCTCTCCATCTCATTTCCCCTCCATTTGGTTATGTGAAAACCTTAAGTATAAATCTTTCTGCTATGATCTGAATGACTAGCTTGACTGTGAATACACAGAGGCTTGAGCAATGAACTCCTGTTTGCATTTGGATGTTGATAACATGTAGAGGGAATGGTCCGCCTCAACTTTCGGGAAGAGAGTTCTGCTGCTGTACCTTACATAATAGGGGAAAGATTTCTGAAATGGCCTTTAGAATTCCGTGATACTGTCAATAAGTTTTAAATTTGTGTTTACTTGTGAGAGATGCCAGTGCACTAACTTGCTCTCTCCTAAGTGTTAGCTTAGCACAGCTGTTCAGAGCAGATCAGATGATAGCCTGCACAGATCAGGCAAGATATTCCCTCACACATACTCACTCACCAGCATCATACACAAAGACATGCTGAGACTTACTTTAGCACAGTCTTGAATCATGGATGATTCTGTCTCAAGAGGCACAACTACATGTGAGACATGTTTCCAGTTTTATTATCTATCTATCTATCTATCTATCTATCTATCTATCTATCTATCATCTATCATCTATCTATCTATCTATCATCTATCTATCTATCATCTATTTATCTATCATCTATCTATCTATCTATCTATCTATCTATCTATCATCTATCTATCTATCATGTCTATCTATCTATCTATCTATCTATCTATCTATCATCTATCTATTTTTGATCAGCGTCCATTTCTTTTCCTAGTCCACAGCTCTGAAAGTTCAAACTCTTAGAATATTACCTCTAGATGTAATAAAATATATATTTCTAATAATTGCATTCACCTTCTAATATCGCCACTGACAGTGTGAAAAATCAGGTCAATTAAACCCTGGGTTATATAATGACTTCTTAGAGATAAAAGATTCTAGAATCACATTTACCTATATGAACTCATACTTTCCCTAACTTATGACCACCTTTTCATTAGTCATAACTTATTTCTTACTTTATCTGTGCTTATTTTATTTGTAATTAATATTCAATTTATTCTTACTACACCTGTCTAGTTACATGGCAGCATTCTAGAACTAGGAAGCAGCACTCCTGGATACTCTAGAACATGTTATCATGTCAGTGAAACAATATGTTATGAAGACAGTGTCCTTACAGCATGTGCCAGAGGGCACAACCATATATCACATGAGCATGTCAACTACGGGAGTGACAGGAGCCCATCGTATGGAGAAATGCATCACTCAAGATCAAACTGTAACACCAAGGAAAACTCAGCAATGTGTCTCTGCTTCTTTTTGACCTTCTGTTGTTGCTTATTTGAAGATCCTGGCAACTGTCAGGAATGGAATATTCATGAGGCTAGAGTCATTCCAAGACTAAAATGTTAGATTCTGCCACTTTTTTCATAGATGGCTGCAGAAGTGGGATTTCATTTAAATAGAAGTCTTTAAAAACAACACATCCTACACACATGAGTCAGTAGGAACTGTGGATGAACTAGTAATGTGATTTCCATGAATGATAAGTCCTGTTATCCCGCCTACCTCGGACACATCCACCTTTGTTTTTAATTTGGGTGGTTTGGCAGTCTATCAAGAGACTGGCAAGCCTTTGATTGTTGCTATAAAGAAAAAAATTAATTAAAGTTTTCATATTAAATTGAATAGTAATTTTCCCATAATCACATGTGCTCTAAGAATATGGCCCTAAACTATAGCAACAGTAAAACATTTGAGAATAAATAAAAATATAAACATATTTTCAGGCATCTTTCTCCAATGAAAATCCTTCTCTTTGTAAGCCCATGGTAAACACATTCAGGTGGTGTCTCATAATTCTATGCAAATATCAGAAAGAGTTTTCAATTTGGCTTCCTCAATAACTACATAGGATTATTGTGAGTGTAATAGTTTTATGTTCAAGTGGGATTATACTTTATTAAACTCATTGTTAATCAAATCAATCAATCTCCCTCTGGAATTTCAATTTACACCTTTGCAGAATATTAGTAGTGAATAATGTCTGATTTATTCATGTTTGCTTATTCATATAGAGCTTGAAAACGCAGCTCTCCCTTCTTCAAGCTGTCTTCATTTATCTTTTGATACACTAGAAAGCTATTCATGCAGTCCTCACATGTTACAATTAATTTTAAGAACATGTCTGTTAATATATTCATGATAGAAACAAAAATGCACTGAAATATTGGTTTGGGGGAAGGGACTCATTGCTTTTAAAATTCAAACAGTTATGATATTGTGGCAAAGCAGCAGGTCGAAAGTTTCAGTTGGTGTGAGCAGAGAGCCCACGAGAACATTTCTCACACGGAGAGGCAGAGGGCATTGGGGCAGACCGGTGGGCGGCACGGCCATCTGTGCTCAACTTTGCATGAGTCTTGGTTGCTCTACACCCCAGTTCTGTTCTTGCTCAGAAAGAGTCCTGTGATTCCCTTGCAATGTCCACCGCAGGACTGAAGAATCTGCTGCAATTCAGAATAGCTTTTAAAGACCTTGTTCTTCCCCAATCTATGACTTCATAGCCTACTCCAGGGCTCAATCCTGCAATCAACAACTCTAATTCAGTTTCTATGAGTGTTTATTGAGCATTTATTGTTTGGACAGTTATACATCTGATCTTGAGGTTGACACACTAAGGTGGGAAATATATAGCCTCCTTTAGGGGCTACTGAGGTACTAAAGGTCCCATAGTTTGGATGAGGGTGCACAGTGACATGTAGCCTGAATCTGGCCCTGTCACTCCAAATCTAGGTGTTTTTTGCAGGAAACTGCTTTTTCAGTGGTAGCTCCTGGACTCCTTCGATCAGAGGCTGGGTCTAAAAACTGAATTCAGTCTCATACATGATTTCTTGGTAAGCTGGGATGAGATGCAAGGCCCGGGCTAATGTGGTCTTTTTCCATTTTTAAGTCTTTGCTTTGCACTATCTGGTTAATGAGAGCACAAGCTCCTCATTCTGCACCAGTGAGAGTCAGCCCCACCAGACCATCATTTTAGGGAGAACAGGAATCACCAAAGCAGGCAAGTACCCTCAGTTTCAGTTCTTATCAGAATCTAGGTATTGGAACCAGTCTTTTTCTTGTTTGTTATTGTTGTTAAGGTGGATATTTCCCTGTTTTTGCTAAGTATTTTGAGACCATTCAAGCAGAGCACCACGTCTGGATCTCACACACAACTGAGGCAGAGTCATTAATAAGAACTTCGCTCTTTGCTGAAGCAGGGTCCATTGTTAAGTTCCAAAGAGAGCAATCTTACTATTTCATTTCAGTTGAGCTAAACACCCTTCACCAAGTGAAGCCAGGAAGCTATGCGAGGAAAGTCTCTCTCTCTCTCTCTCTCTCTCTCTCTCTCTCTCTCTCTCTCTCTCTCTCTCTCTCTCTCTCCCTCAGCAACAATCAATATTACTGCCTGAAACTACAAAGGTGTTTTCCTCCATAGATATGTTTGAATGAATGTGGTTCAAAACCTTCAAAACCCAGCTGGATTTGAAGGTTGACTCCAAGGCTGGCATTTCAGAAGATCATCTTTCCATTACTTTTATATATGAGGAATTACTCTATATAAATTCTTTCCATCTACAATGATCAATAGCATTCCCACTTGCCCATTTCTCTTGGAATTCACTTGCACTAAACATGGTTTGAATAATCCATGTCCTTACGGACAAAGAAGCACCAGTGGCATGAAGACAAGAATAACACAACCCCTTTTCCAACCAGATGTTAGATTATAATAGAATGAATCCTGCACTCAACGTTCATAAGCAAGATGTTACATAAAACAGCCACTGGACAAGTAAAGGTTGTCATTTAAGAAATACAATTTCCTGGCATAGAGGAGTAGATGGATAAATGTGCTTTGGCCAAGGCAAATGAAAACACATTATGAAACATGCTAGGTGGATTATAAAGACTATAGTAAAATGGGGAGCCAAAAGAAAATTGCATAATACATATATATATATATATATATATATGTGTGTGTGTGTGTGTGTGTGTGTGTGTGTGTGTACATGATGCATGTAAATTTTAATATATATTAAGTTTTATTTAACTGTTTCTGCTTCAAGGTATTTTTTAAGTACATTTCCAGCTGTGGGATTTTACAGTTTCTACAGACCACTTTAAATTGTAGAAGCACTCATACCACATATTTCAAATGTGTATTGAGACCATCTATTCATGTTAAAAGGTGAATTTCTTGGGATAAGAGCATTGCAGGGCAATACTGCATAAGGCATAATCTAATCACTGCAAGAAAATGCTCAAGAATGACAGTGATATTATATATACATGTATATGTACGTATATTTATTATTTTACCAATGTGTACAGCATACCAGACAATGCATACAAAAATAAAAATAAGAAGATGTATAACTAGTAAAAAGTTTCTGATAAATATTTAGATTTTGTTGAAAAGAATTTTTACACACACCAAAGGAAAAGATTAAAAAATATCTATTCTTCATGTTGTGTTTCATAGACTACAGGGTGTTTCCATAGCTCATATAACTAAGAATCCATTATTTCAATCTTATACCTTGGACAGCATCAGCAGGATTATGAATTCTATCAGAGTCTATTCTTAATTAGAAACCAATGTAGAATAGCTCATCAAATACTTTATTTCTTCCTTCAAAAATCCACACAGGATTGTTTGGTGACTTTGCTTTGAAGAAAGTGTCTTTTATTACTTATTTTAGTACAACACATTAAAATCAAATATCTCCTGTAGCAAAACGATTCAAGTCCCCGGAACTCAAATAATTTTCTAATAAAAAATGCATGAGACAAATAAATGCACTTTATGTTCCACAAGAAAAGGCAGTTTCAACAGGCTAATGCTCAGAGAAAATTCATTTTATCAACCAGCCATTTCATTCTTTGGTGCTGTTACAAGCTCCTTCCAGTTGCTAGGCAACCATAATTCATAGTACCTTTTAATGGATACTCTGCTACTGCTGAGAACATTAAGGTGAAGAGAATAAATGCCTTGGGTGAATCTTGAAATCTTTCATTATGCATGTCATTCTATTCCTGTAATGCTATAATGTTGCAATGTTTCTGTGGCAGGAAGCGCAGTTGTAGTAATTGCATATTCCACTCATATGTGTTTTGTAAGCAGAGCAGCGCATACTTGTCTGAAATGAGTTATTTCAAACATGATTGAAATTGGACTTTTCTACTTCTAAAGGTAGTAAATAAATCTAAAGAAAGAAAGAATGGGTTTAGAGTAAAATGTCTGGAAATTTCCAGGAAGAATAAAGAAATCTTACAGCACAAATCAAAAGTAATCAGGCTGGTTCAAGCTTGATCAGGGCGGTTTATAAATATGTGGTACATACGAGTTGAAATGTAAAAATACAACAATAGGCAAAGAGTAGCCTGCCAGCCATGCATAGGCCAGGCAGGCTTCACAAACAGGTGTTTATGTGCAAGAGACATTCTGGGTCCAAATCTTATAGACTCGGCCTAGTATGTACCTGGTATGTTCGATATGAGTAATTTCAATAACACATTGAGAAATGAATGGCATGTTAAAGAAATATTTTATTGTTTGTAAAGAACACTATTTTTAGTTCATTTTTCTGATACTGGTACCTTATCTGTATGTTTGAAATTCACAGGGGCATGTCATTGTATCAAGCATAAATCTGGGCTTATAACACTCATCCATCTCCCTTGGAGTATATGTATTTCTTCCCCCACCCCCACCTTCTCTTCATACTTGCTGCATATATTCCATGTCATGTGGAAATCGCACCCTTTCTCTGACAGGCTCCCGCATTTACCTCTTTCTTTCTGCATTTACTTGTTGGCCACCTTTAATCTCTGAGCTGAAACACAGAATCTGTCCCTCTGTCTTGATGCATGGATAACAAGTGAGTACTTCTGTCGCCAGCTCCATCTTGTTCTGGGTCTTCAGAGGTGCAGTTGGGGGAGAACTATATGGCTAGGTTTTGTTTGTTTGTTTTTTGTTGTTGTTGTTGTTTGCTCTTTCTCTTCCTTCCTTCCTTCTTTCCTTCCTTCCTTCCTTCCTTCCTTCCTTCCTTCCTTCCTTCCTTTCTTTCTTTCTTTCTTTGTCTCCTCCAGTCCTGTTGGAATCTCTGGGAATGAATATTGGCAGGAAAGACAGCTACTTGGGAATGTAAATACAAGCTTAGCACACACACTTTCACGTCTGGATGCTTCTCCCACCTGGAACCAGGGGATTGTTTTGGTTCTTGTTTTTGCAGCAGAGAACTTCCTTGCAAAGACACATTTTTTTCTGGAGAGATGTGTCCACCGTTCATGTTGTTTTGTTAATAGAGGAGAGGATAAGATAGAAATATCTCTGCCTTCTGGACACGTGGATGATGAAAGTCCTGTCTCTTTAACAGCTGGTTGTATCTAGCCACCCCTTCACAGGGAAATGTGTCCCGCGTTTCTCGGGCATGCTGCTGTACTTAGGGCTAGAGCCTCTTTTATGTGAAAATTCTTTGTGCATGAAATTCATGTGCTTCTACTTGCTTAGAATAATACCAGCTATACTAGTTCTGGATAAGTGTCATCTCTGTCACAGGGCCTTAAAATGACTTTAAACTATCTTCTGCCATCTCATTAAATGCTGGCTGGTAGCCCAGACTGAATTCTGAAAATGAAAGTAGTTGTCCTAAATAAAAATAATGCTCTTCACCACTGAAAAGTGTCTTTGGTTGGAGCTTAATCTTTTGTGAAAAACAAAAAACCAAAAGAAACCAAACAAAAACAAAAAACAAAAGCAAAAACACCCCAAAAAACAAAACCAAAAACAAACAAAAAACAAAAAAAATCCCAAAGTCTACCACCTGAGTGAGTCGGGTTCACATAGTCCTCCTTAGACAGCAACCGTAGAAATAATGCTCTGCAGAACTAAGTCAGAGCCAGACCACAGGGTCTAGACAGAATACAGGTTTACAAGAACGGGAAGTACAGAAACACAGCATTACACCTGTTCCAGGGTACTGAGGGAATTGACCATGCTACACCAGTCCAGTAGACTTGTTGACTTTGCATTTAGTGTTAAAATTACAGGTCTCACTCACCTGCCATTACCATCGCATGGTAAATATACTTCCTGTAGGAGGAGGTGGTTACTCAAAAGCTTTTGGACAAATCTCAATTGTGTAATTACATCTCATCTAAATCCTCCCTCCCCCACCCCACCCCCGCCCCGCCCCAGGTAGCTTCACCTGGATAAAGTATTTCTTTTTTACTTCTATTTCAAAATTCTTGAGCAGTTTTTCTCTGCCCTGCTAACCAGCTGCTATGTTTCTGTCCTCGGCAATACTGGAAGTGGACTCAGAAGACAGGCTTTCCAACTATTCCAGGACTATTCATCTTGGCCTCCTGGTCTTAGTAAGGGACATGTTGAATGCTGGCATTATTATTATTTGCATTACTTAAAGTCTCTCTGAATGGGGGTACAAGGTAAATACAGAGATTTCAAACAGAGGACGAACATAGGTGCCACATACTCTTGTGCCCTTCCTTTCAGGGTGATAACTAATGAGCTCACACAGACACAGGGCCTACTATGTAGACTTCAAATATTTCAGTAATGAGCTGCACAACGTTCTAGAAATGAGTAGGCTCAGATGCAGAACTCTTCACCTGGATTCCAGCCTGCTCACCCAACACTCTCATCTCTGTGTTGGTATGATCTCTCCATATCTCTAATAAAACGGACCGGCTTATGTTTGGTCATAATAGCTAGGTGACCAAGCAGTATGATAATAGCCATTTAGCTAAGTCTACAAGCTTATTCAAGCATAGGAAGGATTATAGGGGACCTAGAGAGATGGCGCAGTGGGCAGGAACAAGGGCTACTTCTCAGAGTTTATTCCCAACAGCCACACGGTGGCTCACAACCATCTGTTACTCCAGTCACAAGGGATCCAACCCTGACTTCTGGCTTCCACCAACACTGTATACAGGCAGTATGGAGACATATAGATAGGCAAAGTAACCACATACATATATATAATAGTAATCATCATCATCATCATCATCATCATCATCATCATCATGATATCATCGTGATGATAATAATTATAATAATTATAATAATAATAGCAATAATAATAAATCCCATGTTTAGAAGGCTGGGAACAAATCACATTTTTAGGAAAAGATGCCTGCTCTTCTCCAGTGGGGAAAGCATTACAAATATACTGACTTGGATGCTTTACTGTGCTATATAGTAAAATGCTGGACTAGTAGACTGACCCTGGATGTAATAAAATGCAGAAAATGCTTTTATGCTACTTAATGAGATTTATTTTTGTGTACTAGTTAACTACGCATCTTTCATCCACAGATATAAATGTTAATATTGGAGGTTGCTACCAACAAAATTCACACACACACACACACACACACACACACTCATGCACACACGCACACACACAAATACTCACAAGCACACACATGCACACACACTCACAAGCACACACACACACGCTCACAAGCACACATACACACATGCACACGTGTGCACACACGCACACACACACACACACACACACACACACACGCACGCACAAGCATACTTATGATGTTTACTGCTCAGTGTGCTGCTGAGACACAAGCCACACTTTCCAGCAGGAGGCAGAGTGCAGCATCCTGTTAGATCACTTGCAGGTTTCCCACATTACAAGGAGAGCGTTTTCTTCTCTATTCCATCTCTCTACTTCCTCAGCCTACAGGGGACTGCAACACTGTTTCTGCCCCTGGAAGTCTCTGAAACCCAACATTGACCTGTGTTCTGTTGACATAAAATGACAATCTTACCAGGGAATTCCAATGGTCTAAAAACACTAGCTACCTGCCAATAGCCACTTTGTCACTCTCAGGCAGTGGCAGGAGGGGCTTAACTGAGTTAATGTCCCTATTGTCCATGATTCTGGTTCCCACATGGCAGGGGCCAAGAATGAAATGTTTCTGCAAGCCCACTACACCTGTCATAGCGGAGGAGGCCTTTAAGCATTTACTGAATGAATAAATGAATGAATGAATGAATGAATGAATGAACGTATGCACGTAAATGATAGCCTCAGCTGGGTGAATGAGACGATCATCATGTGAACTGACCTGAACAAGGTCTGAGTTAGCACCCATCCTCATCTTTGATCATCTGGAACCCAGGTGCAGTGCATGTGTGTTTTTGACCAGCCACCACAGGCTCAGACATTTGAATGTGTGGTCCCCAACTGGCGAAACTATTTGGGAAGGATTAGGAGGTGTGGCCTTGGTAGAGGGATTACCATAGGGGATGTGCTTTGAGGGTTTGGAACCCTCTGCATTTCCAGTTGGTTCTTTCTCTGCCTCCTACTTAGGAATAAGGAGGCAGTTCTCAACTACTGCCCCAGCAGCATGCCTGCTTATTGCCACATCCCCTGCCAGGA
This sequence comes from Apodemus agrarius, assembly GCA_964023405.1. NCBI lineage: Eukaryota > Metazoa > Chordata > Mammalia > Rodentia > Muridae > Apodemus > Apodemus agrarius. Next base: position 145,676,987 of record OZ030009.1, on the reverse strand, counting down.
AGCTCACAAACCTTCTGGAACTGTAAATCCCCAATAAACTCTTGCTTCTTTTAATTGCCTTGCTCATTGTATCTTCACAGCAAAGAAATGAGGCTAAATCAGTGCATAAGCATCCTATGCCCCGATGATGGGGAGTTTCTTTCCAGGGTTAAAGTTGGCAAAGGAAAGGGTTGATTAAATGACCAACAACAACTTCCAAGTCCTGAACCACAAAAAGGTTCAAATATTTCCAGTGTATGCACTTTCCTAGGAATGTAAAAAATATTAGCTGATACTGCTACTCTCCAAAAGTTTAATCCCTCCCTGAAACAAATTTAATTGTCATCTCAATATTAATTTGAACTTGATGAAGACGACTTTCACCTTAAAATAGAAAATGAATTTTCTGTCAAGCAAAAACGCTTTCTGCAGCTCTCTGTCTGCTTCAGTATGCCCACTGAGCGGGCCATAATAACCCAAGAAGAACATGCAAAAGTCATATCTTAGTTGTGCAATGAGAAAAAATTGTGGCTGTCCAATATCATTTGTCAAAGGATGAAGAAAAAAATGGAAAAACAAAACAGAGCCCCGTCCAGTGAAGGTCAGAGCCAATAACATTCCAGAAAGCAGAGGAGGAAGCTGGGGCATTGGATGGAAATTGCCGTCTGCTGGAGAATTTTAATGGAGAGCTACGTCACATTATAAAATGTTTAATTGTAACCCCATTTTAATAACAACATCTGATTAAATGAAAAGACGCCTTGCTGATCGCAATTACAATCTGTCAAACTGCATATTTATTTACAGTTTGGTTTTCTAAAACCACAAGATAAAAAAAGAAAACTCTATTCAGCTTGTCAGGAAACTATAATTATTGTGTATCCTTCTGTCAGTTTCTGCATAAAACTTTTGGTCCTAAAATGGATCTAATTATATCTACATCAACATTTTTATAAATGCAACATTTTTTTCCCTCCATCTCAGTGAAATCTTTGTCATTAACTAGGAGAAACATATTCTCTCTTTTAAAAAGGCATTAGCCAGGCTTGTTTGCTTTCTTGCCTTCAAGATGTTATAAAATAAGACATCCTTTTCAAAATACAAAATATTTGCTTATGTCCCCTCCTTTTTCTGGCATGAAATGATGAATAAATCCAACAGTTTGGTGTTTCCTGACAACATGTTTTTTTTTTAATTGTCTAGGGTACCATGTAATTTCGTCAGTCTGTAGCAATGAAAATACAAGTCTCTTTTCATAAACATGACTGAGATGCAGAGCTTAGAAATCCTCTACAGGCACCAGCAGAGCTGGATGCTTAAAGAAAGGGTAGTTCAAGTGGGACATCTGAGGTCTTTTGACCTCCAGCCTGAAGGTTTTTCCTGCCCATTGACTCCCAAAGCACTCGGTGGTGTCATCCTTCTTGTGACTCTCCGCCCTGCCACAGAGCTAACAAACATGGCGGGTGGGACAGTGATGTCTGGTTATGAATCCAGCATGTAAGTGGTAGAAGCAGGAGGACCATCATGAGTTCAAGATCAGCTTGGGCAACATATTAATCTGTCTTAAATAAGCAACAAATGCACACATGAACCACAGACATGTCCCAAACACTGAACATATATCAAATCATATATATTCTGCCTTCTGTTACTTGAAAATTCACTTAGATAAAAGACTAGCTAGTCTGATCCTTGACAGTTTTACCAAGATGTACAGCAGTGAAGATGGTAAATAGGTAGCTTACGCAAGGAATTGCAGCTATAGGCTTCTGGGTTTAAAAGAATACCAGATATGTTTTGGGGGAACGGAAGGGCCATGTATGATGTTTTAGAACAAAACTGGACACTTTTCCTGTCTGAACATCTAATCCGGCATGTATGATATGTCCTTTAAAGATCATTATATTATTCCAAGCTAGTGTAACAGAGTGAATATGGGTGTACTTGTAACTTTTCTGCTGCTATAATGACCGAGGCATCTTATAAAAGGAAAGGTTGTTCTGGGCTTACTGTTCCAGAGGGATGAGTCCATAACGGCAGGCAGGGAAGCACAGTGGTAAGGAGAAGGCACGGCAGGAGAGCAGGACCCTGAGCACTCACATCTCGAGCCTCAACATGAAGCAGAGAGCCCTCTGACACCGTGAGTCTAAAGGAAAATCACTCCTCATTTAGGATGCATTAGCCAGTCGGTCCAAGTAATGAGAAAAGTAGTGTGTCCTGCTCAGAATGGAGCATCTTAGGGATTACTCCCAAGGTCTAAAAACCCACATACAAAAACCATATAAATGGAAGAAGTTCCAGATCAATGCTTTTTAAAATCTATGCAAATGTTACTGACAAAATACAAATGCATTCCATAGCAGTGTTACCAATTTCGAAGTGAAGCTTTCAAATGACAAATTTTGCCAGGCAGTGGTGGCGCACGCCTTTAATCCCAACACTTGGGAGGCAGAGGCTGGCAGATTTCTGAGTTCGAGGCTAGCCTGGTCTACAGAGTAAGTTCCAGGACAGCCAGGGCTACACAGAGAAACCCTGTCTCAAAAAACCAGGAAAAAAGAAAAAGAAAAGAAAAACCCAGAAAAAGAAGTTCTCAAATGATAAGCTTTCAGCAATCATTAACATAGATTAGATAAACTTTAGAAATTAGAAGATAAATAGTTTGAAGACTCGTGTAGTGGACAGGTTCAAGGACAGCATGCCAAAGAGTGTGTAGACATTTACTGGAGCCTGTATAAAGAGGTATGCTCAGCTGGTACGTTCTGTAGCAGAGATACCCTCAGCTTGCTGCAACATGTTGCAACAAAAGAAATTACTCAGGAACTGATTTCATTTCTTTTGTCTTTGTGAAATAGAATCCTGAACTTTTCAAGTAAGTTAATTAAAGAGTATAGTTTGATTTTCCAAAATATATGTTGCAATCACCCTTTAAAGAGACCATTTCATCCTTAGCTACCAAACCCTAGAAATTCTAAGAGAAGTTAGCCTTGCAGAAAACTTATTTGCATTGTTTAAATTCAGCTGTCTCCACCCTCTCCATGAGGCCTTCTTTCCCACCTGAAGTTATGGCTATTGTTTACCAAGGAGATCAATGAAGAGTAGCACACTGAACAAGTTTGGATAGCACCAGCAGAACCTGCAGCACAAGCACTCAAGGGCACCTCTCTTCCTAAAAGCATCAATATCCATAGGATCTTTCTAAACATTGCCCAGTTTCTCCCTTGCCTCTTTTTTTTTAATCTAGAGAAGTATTCCTTTATGTGATGTATTTTTAAGTCCTTTTAACTTTCACTGTCAGAATTTCTAACCTCTTAGATATCTCCCAAATTCTTTGGGGGATTTATTTTATGGTTTACTATGGGATGGACTATTTTAAACAGTTCCCTTAAGAAGGATGAATGAGGCTGCTTTGGGTGAGCAACACTTAGTTTGGGACAAGGGTGGTCCTTGACTTTAATGCTAGGTCCATAGCTACAGAGCCATAGACACCTCAATGATCATACTTGAGGTAGGATGGGGAGCTCAATAACGCTAGAGCAGCTCCTTCTGCCTTAAACATTGCTTCAACTTTATATTATTTCACTTACTATAAATACATGTATGCATATATATTTTTCAAACTAAATATACTATATTTTGTTAACACCAGGTTTAAATTTAAGAAATGAACCACATAATTAAGTATTCAATTATAGATGAGCCTCTGCTGAGAACTCTGTATTGTTCCGAGCTGATTAGATGATACACTGAGGCTGAGATTTGAATCATTTTGGACTTCAGCATAGGATGACAGAATCATCTCTTGCAGAATATGGAAAAAAATACACATAAAACTCAATGACTTTTCAGTGCAAACATCCTGTGCTGCCATGACTCCAGGTTTCTATTAAAATAAAAATGGTGCCCTCATACTCTAGATAAGAACATTGAAATGCAGTTAAATGCTTTCTTCATTTTTTTCTGGTTATCGAATTTTATGTTGTTTGTTTCCTGTGTATTCCATTCTAATTTGTTAATTTAATGAATTTATATATTGTAATCAAAGATGCGTTTTTTTTTTAATTTCTGTAATGGATTTAAATTATCTTTTGTACAGATTGGTTCATCTGATCATATATATATATATATATATATACACACATATATACATATATACATTTATATATATATATACATATATATAAATGGATCTAATTCTCTGCATGTCACAATTGTGTTATATCTTAAACCAAATATGCTGCCTACAAGTATTTGCTTTGCAGAAGGACAATAGTAGATTTTCTTTTCTTTCCCTTTTAAAGGCCAGTTTGGTTATGTCTGGTGTGCTTTCTGCTTTTCCTGGGACTAAAGTATAGACAGCTTGTACTTTACTTTAACTCACTCTTGAACAATGATCCTCAAATTCAGGTGGGTAGTCAATCACCTCAGTGCCCCAACCCCCACAGTTTCTGATTCAGAAATTCACGTAGGGCTCCCAAGTATACTTGGAATGGGGCTCCAGAGGATGCTGATGCTGAAACTGCCATCACTCCCTAGGAAATGGATGCTCCTAGATCCAGTATAGCAAAAGGCACAGGGACTCCTGGTTTCCTTTCTCTACACCACAGTCATTTTTGTAGTAGATGAGCACAGCGTCTTCTCTCTTTCACTCTGGCATGTGATGGCTATAATGACCTTCTGACCTTTAGGATAGGATTTAATGTTTGACTTCTCACTTCAGTCATTCTTTGGTCTTATATCAGAGCTAATATTCACGTGCAAAGCCACAAGAAGACAGTGGTAAACTGTACAACTCTAATCACATCTCCGTCATCACAAACTGTCCATGCTCCCAATCCCCCGACTAGCAGATGAAGTTGAAGTGCCTGGATCATGCAAAGGTCATAACCAGCAGGCCCTAATCAATTTTCTCGTTCCCATCCATAGAATTGGTACTTGGTGAGATTAATTCTAGGTTCCTGTTCCCATTCACTGTATGTTGTAATGAAATAGGAATGTTTGTTGGTTGATTTCTCTGTTCTATGTGCTCTCACTAGCATTGTTCACAAGGCAACACTTTATTTTTGCAAATGCAGGAAGTCATGTCCATTTTAGACCAGAGGGCAATAAAATGACATCTCTAAGAAGCAACCATGGTAGCTGGCATAGTATATTCTTAGTGAACATGTCTTTTGTATTTGCTCTTCTCTTCTTTGTCACAGTGTTTTACTTAGAGGTTGTTAAGGTTTGGTCTTGCTGTCTATTTTAATGCTAAGTGTGTGCCCCCAGACCTGCAGTCTACTCTTAGATCCAAGTGATGCGTTGCAACCCTGCCTCCAGGTTATATAAATAAATAATTGGTAAATAAAGATGCTGACAGTCAATAGCTGTGCAGAAGGGACATAGGTGAGATTTAGGATTCCCAAGGTTGAAGTCAGAGGGAAAAAGGGGTTGGGGGATGGGAGGAAGGAGAGTAGAAGGTGAGGAGGAAAGGAAGACAACATGTATGAGCTGTGAGGGCTGGTCATTTTGAGTTGAGAACTATCCAAATAAAATATAGTAAGTAGCAAGCAATAACTAGTGGTATCTGTAGGAAAATAGATTCTAATAATACAGAGGGTAGCTATTTGCAGAACTTTTGTGCTGTTTAAGGCTTATTATAAATATAAAGTATGTACGTATCTTTTATGTGGGAAATGATTATCAAGGCAAGGTAGAAACCTTGGATTGGGATTCAAATGTTGTGCAAGAGGAGATCAATTTTAGTCACCTTCTAAGTGCTCACTGACTTAGATGGCATGTTTATGTATCATGTCTTCAGTATACATTTTTCAGACTGCTCCTGCGAAGAAGTCACGAGAGTGCCATAGCTTCTTTATTCTTACTACAGACGTGAATTCTTACTACAATGTAGAGTGTTATGTATTTTTATTGCAAAACTCAAATATTCAATAATTGAAATTACAAGGGTATTTTTAAAAAAGTTCTACTCAAAATGCAAGAAATATTTATTAATTGATTATATACACAGTATATACACCAAGTATACACACTGGGTTTATTTAATTGAGAATTTAGGAACTGCCGGCTCAAAGTTAGTTTTTACTTAGCCACTTTTCAAGAAAAAAATAAGTCACATCCTAGTTATTCCAATGATAGGAAATAAAGCAGTGAGTTGAAAGTGTGCTTAGTGAACTAGAAGGAAGTCTAGTGGCAGGAGGTCCACCTGACTTCACTCTGCGGTTGACTAAGCCATGTAAACTGCAGTAAGTGCTGTCTGTCAGAATGGCAACCTTCAGAAAATGGAGGCAGGTCGTGTCCTAAGTGCTGTGCTGTCAATACCAATGCCTCTTTTATTCAAAAGCAATGAGATATGACAGTAAGAACCCAGAGAGTGTTAGGAGGTATGGGGCTAGCCCTGTCTCTGCTAACTATGTGATCTGAGGCAATCTTTACTATCAGGAAGTGATGCATTGGGCAGGGGGCGTGTGAAAGCTTTTCTTAAAGAGCTGGGGTGGTTTGAATAACAATGGCCCTCTTAGGCTCTTATATTTGAAAGCTTAGTCAACAGGGAGTGGCACTATTTGAAAGGATTAGAAGGTGTGGTCTTGTTGGAGGAAGCATGTCAATGGCCAGTAGGTTTTAAAGCTCTTACCAGGCCCAATCTCCCCCCATCTCTTTCTCTCTCCCTCTCTGTAATCTATTTCACACATCAGGATATAGGTCTCAACAATTTTTCCAGCACTGTGTCTGTCGCCATGATTCCTGAGTTGATGAAAATGGACTAAACCTCTGAAACTGTAAACAAGACTCAGCTAAAATGCTTTTTCTTATAAGTTGTCTTGATCATGGTGTCTCTTCACAGCAATAGAACTAAGTTGTGACTAAGTTGTGAGGCTCATAATTTGACTCTAAGCTTGCTCCTAAGAGACTTGGAACGTAAGTAAGAATTCTGATGTGTTCCTGCAAATTCCTTTGAGAGACAACCTGTGCATAGCTCTAACTACTCTTTATCACACTTGAACTGAAATGTTCTACACAGAAGAGTTGTTCCCATTCACACACAGTTTTACCTCCCAAAAGCCCTTTCACAGAGTCTCCAGAGTTTCTCATTTTTATCACTACGGAGTAAGGTTGATGAGTTCAGGTCAGCCCTGTAACAAAGAGCCTACAAGGCCAAGACACTATCTGCTTCATCCTCTATGAATGAGAATGTTCAAGCTCAATGCACTATTCATCACCACATGTCAATTGGGCCAAAGTCAAGAACTCCAGCCTAGGTAGTAAGTTACATAACATCTCTGTGAGAGCTATTTAAGAATATTCACACTCTGTAAGAGGGCAGAGGTTGATAATGGGTGTTTTCCTCATGTCTTCCTCAATCATTCTCTTCCTTAATTTTTGAGACAGTTTCTTTCTATACTTGGACCTCACTGATTCAGCTGGACTTGTTAGTGAGGGAAGTTTAAGAATGCCCCCCAACAAGTGCTAGGATTACAGGTGCAGATCACCCCAGCTAGCTGAACATGGGTGTTTGGGATCTAGACTTAGGTCCCCATGCTTGTGTGATAAGTACTTTACATACTGAGCATCTATCCTTTTCCCTACATTTTAGTTTCTCTAATAGTTCTGGGAACATAAAAAGAATTCAATATAAGTTTATTAAATCTGAAAACATTGCCTAGTTTAAAAAGCATGAGATAGTCTCAGCTTATTAGTCATGCCTTTGAGATAAGATTGTACAGATCCTTCTCGAGGCTCATCTGTGACTCATGGATGGGTGACGTAGGAGCCGATTGATTAAGTTAAGTGTCTCATCATTGCTGAGCACACATCCTGCTGAGTGTAGAGACAGGAGCTTAGAAAAGAAACAGGACCATGAGGTGGAAGCCTCAGTACACAGAGCTGAAAATGCAAATGCAGCCTGGGATTCAGACTTCTCAACGCATGACATTACCTATGTTTAGTTTTTGAATAAAAAAATTATTTCTCATTTACTTGATTTTAATGGTCAAGTTTTGGATTTTATTACTGATGTACTGATATTAAGCATGAAATAAAAATGAAGTCATGTAAAAGTTCACAAAGAAATATAGTCTTGACACAGGAACCGTGCTGCAAATGGATAGGACTCAAAAGTCGCAAACACTTTTTTTTTGTGAATTTCTATGATAAATTTTCAAAAACCAAGTTGTTATCAATAAACACAGAGTGTTGTAACTAGAAAGGACATTTATTTGTACTGTAGCCAGAAAAGATATCTATTTATGTTGTAACCACAAAGAATATCAGTTAGACTGCATTTGGGTCAGAAAATTAAGATGACTTACCATAGGTTTTCATCTGTGCATTCAATATGTCTAATAACTCCAAAATGAATCTCTTCACCACTCAATCAGCATTATTCTCCATAACAATTTCCAGGGGTAGTAAGAATAGTAAAGAAAAGACTCTAGATATTTTTCTGACTTTCTATTTTGCAGATATTCATGAAAATCATTATCAATCTACCAGATCTCATCAAAACTTATTAATTTGGATTTTTGTCATAAAAGTACCTCTCAATTTCCTTTTAGAGTCTTAAAAAATATTATCTTAATTTTCAAAGCTATTTTATCAGATATAGTTATCTTAACATTGACACTTTAAAAGCGCATTGAAGTCTAATCCACTGCATAGCTTTCCTTATGATGACCCAGTTTTTATCATGATCAGGACTGTCACCAGAAACCTTGAAGTGGGAAAAAGAGTTGTGTGCCAGTCACTTGGTCTCTGATTTTCCCTCTATGCAAAGATATACACTAACGTGACCTGTTGTAGTCTAAGGAATGGAAGTGGAAATAACAGCATGTTTCTTTTAGGTTCTTCTAAATGCAGGTGCCACACACAAATAAATTCACAGTGGAATAACTCATATTGTTTACAGACAAGACCCCAGGCTTTGTAATCATGTCGATCTTGGGAAAGTCCTAAGTGTTTTTGTTTTTTATTTTGTCTTGCTTATTTATTTATTTGTTTGTTTGTTTCTTTATGTATTTATTTATTGTTCATTTATGCCTCTGGAATCGAAGTTTAAAAGTAAGATAGGATCCAAACATATACAAACCATTATGTCAGTTTATTTGTACAATAAGAAAGAGTATACAACTCCTATACCTACTTCTGTGGTATCTGTTTTACTAAGGTATAAAGTATGAGTTGTCTGATAGTCACCATGTTTCAAAGACTCTTTTTAACCTACTGCAGTCTATACATACAGTATATATGTAATTGAACATCTACCACAAAGCTGCCTCTGCAGCGTCTCTTTGAACTCTGGGGTCTCTTCGAGGTTACACAGTGAAATTTCTACCTGTCGTGGGGTCCAGCATCTTGCAGTGGATTGCAGATGCCTTTCCTGAAATAAACTACCTCATCTCAAGAGTCAGTGTTTCAAGTGGCAGATATGTACGCATCTCTGTCTTAGCTCATGTGCTTTACAGCGTTGACCAGATCATAAAGGAGGGCATCGTGGTGAGGCGCGATCAGCAGGGCAGGGGCAAACCACTGTCAACTAATGCTCTCAAGGGCTCTCACCTGAGTGAGAAGTAAATGTGAAAATCTTGGGAAAATGTTGGGTCCCAACAGGGAAAAAGCAAGCACAAATGTCATTAGGTGTAAGGTGAGAGGAAAAAAAGCCAGTAGCATGAAGCCAGTTTCGAGAGTTCAGAGGCACGTGCAGATCCTATTCAGAAAATATGCAAGTTTTTTGTCTTTATTGTTCTCAAGGGAGGAGAGACATTTGTAATTCATGCTAAGAAGGCCAAAGCAACATAAGGGGGAGATGTTTTGTGGAAGGATGGCAGTGGGAAGAGCTGATCAGTTCGGTTGCCATGACACAATCCACAAAGAAAAGGCCGATTGGGAGGGTGGCAGGGACAGAGAAGATGGTAACAAAGAGGGAAGATTACACACAGTCCGGAGCTGGATGGCCCAAGGTTTGTCGTGAGCCAGCTGTCTGGACCGAGACACAGAGAGGAAGACGTGCTGAGTCTCAGGGTTTCAGGCAGAGGATCCAGGGTGGATGATGATTCATTTCCCATAACTATTCAACGAAATCTGCTCATTCCAAAATCGTCTCCATTTCTTCCCATCAGTAATCAACCGTGTCTTCTGTTTAAAGACTCTGTTTAAAGTCTACCTTTATTAATAAGATTATTGCATAATATCCAAACTATATTTTAAATTCTTATTGTATCACAGCTTGAACTGTTTCGATAATTTTTAAATTTTATATTTTATTCTTACTTAAAATTTTTTGTGTGTGAATGTGTGTGAGTGTGTGTATGTATGAGTGTGTATGTGAGTGTGTGTGTGTGTGAGTGTGTGTGTATGAGTGTATATGTGAGTGTGTGAGTGTGTGTGTGTGTATGAGTGTATATGTGAGTGTGTGAGTGTGAGTGGGTGTGTGTGAGTGAGTGTGTGTGAGTATGTACGTGTGTGTGAGTGAGTGTGAGTGTGTGTGAGCATGTGTGAGTGTGTGTATGTATGAGTGTGTATGTGAGTGTGTGTGAGTGTGTATGTGTGAGTGTGTATGTATGAGTGTGTGAGTGTGAGTATGTGTGTGTATGTGTGAGTATGTGTGAGTGTGTATATGAGTGTGTGTGAGTGTGTGTGTGAGTGTGTATGTGTGGGTGTATGTGTGGGTGTATATGTGAGTATGTATGAGAGTGTGTGTGTGTGTGTGTGTGTGTGTGTGTATTTTAAGGCATATGTGAACATGATTGCTGAAGTCCATGGAACTGAGATGAGGTTGTCAGATCCCTGTTGGAGTTGCAGGCAGTTGTAAGCTATCTGATGTGGATGCTGAGACTCAAACTCAGGTCCTCATCAGGAGGAACAGTTGCTCTTAACCACTGAGCCGTCTCAATGGCCCCTGTTGCATGACTTTGAATCTATACCATATTTACTAGGCACTTCAGGTGAGGAACCATACCCATGTTAAATCTTGTATCCCCACCACCAGTCGGTACATTGTCTCCTATGGAGCTGAGACAGAATTCCATTTTCCCCAGGAGAGCATAGCTGTAGGCTTCCTTATGAGAAATTTTTCCAATTTTCTATCTACACTGCTGGCTTGGACAATGATACTACATGTAGTACATGCCCAATTGCCTAGTTATTGTAAGATGCAGTGCAAAAGGAAATAGGGTTCAATTTTGGAATCAATTTTGGAAACTTCCAGATTCTCAGTAAAGGGTCTTGCATAAAGAACCCAGCGCAGAAGCCAGATCTGTTCTGAGAGGCTCATGCTCTGCAGTTGGAGAGAGTGCAGAGTAATGGATTGCAGATGTTTGAGGAGCTCTCTGCTTCAAGCATCTTTGTGTTCGAGGTAAATTTCGTAATTGGCATTAGTGTGACTTTGGTGTATTCAGTGATAGTGAAGTTTTAGAACATAATGTGACATTTCCAAGATTTGCAGTAAATAGGAACTGGCTTCACACCCATATTTTTACACTTAGCTGAAGTAGAGAACGTTTAAAGGGAGCTCCCTGACCACTCATCAGGACTATTGTTGCCTGTTTTAACTCAATGACTGTTGAAGAAAAGCACCTGTAACGAGGCCTATTCCATGTTCAAACCTTGAATTGCTTTCTTGTGGGTATAACCCTCATCATTTTCTCTTTTTCTTCATTGTATCTCCCCAAGAGCCCTCTGGCCAGCATCCTTTTTCTCCTGTGTGACACAGCCCTGTGTTCATAGAGGTGCTTATCCAATAACTTGTAATAAGGGGAATCCACTATTTTATGCATCATGAAGTTGTCACCGAGGTGCCTGAGGGAACCCTTTGTGATCCATGATTTAGTTACACGCATTTGTCTCCCAATGGGTGTTTGATATTTTCTCATTACCAACATATTTTTCTCAACGTTTTGATAGATTGCCCAGGGAAATTTAATGCCTGTTTTTTTTTTTAAACTATTCAGGAAGGCACTACAATTATTTTCTTTCTCTTTATGTTCTCTGTGTTTTTGGACCAGTTCTACCTTTTACATTTTGTTTTTAAAGACTGTTCCAGGATGTAAGAAAATGAGAGGCCCAGGACCTCTTCCCTACTGGAGCAATAATGTTTCAAAGAAGCCACCCTGTTACCCAGGCAGCCCCCCTTATTCCCACTTAAGCTTCCAATGGTAAGGCAGAAGGGAGCTTTTATTTAATGCAAATGCTACATTCAATAACCTCAAACCCTTCATGTGTTCAGAAAATTCGAATATTTTCTTTTAAGTTAAAAATGCCAAATTTCTAATACATACAACTAAAATATTTACTCTGTAAATTATTTCAGTGCAGCTTTTATATCCTTACATTTATAGTATAAAAATTTCAGCTTTTATAAATCCTCACATTTATAAATTACTAGATATAATGTTATATAATCCACAACACAACAGGATTGGGGAAAACTACAACATACCAAGCATTTTCCCACTTTCCAAAGTGGAGACTCAGTAATACCTCACTCCAGGTTCTGCAGCTGTTATAATGGTTGGTATTTTTGGCATTGTTTGCCAGAAAAATGCCTCAAATTATCAACTTAAAAACAGGGAAGTTTTGGGTTTGGCTAGTGGTTTTAGAGTTTTCATTCCATGATTCTTTGGCTTCACAGGCTCTGGACCTGTGATGACCCATTGCCGTTGGAGTCTGGCAGGAAACAAAGGGAGAGAGGCAGAAAGGAGCCAACTTCCTGTTATCTCCTTCAAGGACTTGGTCCCAGTGACCTGTCCTCCTTCATTCATCATGAGCCATTGTAGCAAAGGTGTGGATAAGCCTCCAACATGGGGCCTTTGGGGACACTGCAAGCAACTGCACGTACCATTGTGTTATGTCTGGAATTCTGTGCTTTTGGACATAAAGAGCCTCAATAACATTTTTTTTTTGAATTTTCAAAAACATTTGTACCTGCACTATGAGGTTTTATGTCTCCTCCCTCTCTTCTCTCCTTTCTCTCCTTCCCTCCCTTACCTGCCTCTGTGTGTGTGTGTGTGTGTGTGTGTGTGTGTGTGTATGTGTGATTGGATGTGTGTGTGTGTGTGTGTGTGTGTGTGTGTGATTGGATGTGTGTGTGTGTGTGTGTGTGTGTGTGTGTGATTGGATGTGTGTGTGTATGTGATTGGATGTGTGTGTGTGTGTGTGTGTGTGTGTGTGTGTGTGGTCAATGTGGGGGGCCTGAGCATGTATGGCATAAGTGTGAAGGTGAGAGAAAATTCACATGGGCTTTGGGGACTGTTCTCTGGTCTTTGGGTTTGGTGAAAAAATGTCTTTAACCATGGAGAAATCTCTGCACGCCCACTGAAAGGCATCTTATTTTGAGATTTTCCAAAGTTACTGGCGCCTGGCACCATGCTCTCGTTTTTCACTGGGCATTAGCCTTTTAACTTTAATTTTATTGTTTATGGAACAGGGTCTCACTCTGCATCCCAAAGTGGCTTTAATCTCACAGAAGTCCTCCTGCCTCTACTTTCCAAATATAATGTTGGCATTATAGGCAGATGCCACTGTAATTGGCACAGGCCACCAGCAGTGTTCACCATGTACTGATAAGACTTCACTCATAATTTTCAGTGTATTTCTTCATATCTGAGGATTTGATCACCCACATTGAGTTCCACATTTTCACCTTGTCCTATGCATGTAACCCTCACCTTTCCAAGAGAATCATCCCTGGGCCTGACTGTACTAGGTGTTCCGAGTCAGCAAAGTCTCCATAGTCCATTCACCAGAGCTGTGCTAATCATGGAAGCATCGTGGCCCATGTCATCACATGGTCCATTCATTGAGAACCAAATCCCCAGGGAAACTACCACAGGCTACTAAGTGTCTAAGTTGACCTGGAATTTAATTATTGTGAAAATCTCACACATTTGATGTGTCTGGACCCTAGAGTCCCTCTTCTAAAATAACTGACTACGGACTTGGCAGGCAGCTAGCTTCTGTTTTGGGAAGAGATCTCAATGGAACTGTGCTGGGGGGTGGGTACATGTTAGTGAGGAGGAAGCCAAGGAATGATTGCCTGGCTGCCCTAGGGGAACTCGTTTTCCATTGTTATCCAATTGAGAGAATATCAGATATCCTGAGCCCTTCAGAAATCCCTGGTTTTAAGATTCTAGTCACAAAGTGAATCATTGTTGGGAAGAAATGAGTAATATTTGCTTGAAGGTCATTCACAGAACATTATCTCTTTAACTTTTTAATAAGTTTTCTGTTACAAAGAGTATTTGAGTGTTTAAGAAACTATAATTGGGCTCCTTCCAACTTCTGGCTATTATAAACAAGGCTGCTATGAACATAGTGGAGCAGGTGTCTTTATTGTATGCAGGGGAATCCTCTGGGTATATGCCCAAGAGTGGTATGACAGGGTCCTCTGGAAGTGTCATGCCCAATTTTCTGAGGAACCACCAGACTGATTTCCAGAGCAGTTTTACCATCTCGCAATCCCACCAACAATGGAGGAGTGTTCCTCTTTCTCCACATCCTCGCCAGCACCTATTGTCACTTGAGTTTTTAATCTTAGCCATTCTGACTGGTGTGAGGTAGAATCTCAGGGTTGTTTTGATTTGCATTTCCCTGATGACTAATGATGTTGAACATCTCTTAAGGTGTTTCTCGGCCATCCACATTTCTTTTGGTGAAAATTCTTTGTTTAGTTCTGTACCCCATTTTTGATAGGGTTATTTGATTCTTTGGGGTCTAACTTCTTGAGTTCTTTGTATATATTGGATATTAGCCCTCTGTTGGATGTGGGGTTGGTGAAGATCTTTTCCCAATTTGTTGGTTGCCGTTTTGTCCTTCTGACAGTGTCCTTTGCCTTACAGAAACTTTGTAATTTTATGAGGTCCCATTTGTCAATTCTTGATCTTAGAGTATAAGCTATTGGTGTTCTGTTCAGGAACTTTCCCCCTGTGCCCATGTCCTCCAGCGTCTTCCCAAGTTATCCTAAGCGAGTTAACCCAATCACAAAAGAATACACATGAAATGCAATCACTAATAAGTGGATATTAATGAGCCCAGAAGCCCTAAATACTCAAGGCACAATTAGCAAGTCAAATGATTCCCAAGAAGAAGAAAGGAGAGGACCCTGGGCCTGAAAAGATTGGATCCAGTTTTGTAGATCCAGAACAGAGAAATGGTGTGTGTGTATGTGTGGGGTGATTGGGGAATAGTTGGGGGGGAGAGGACTTATGGGACATATGGTGCGGAGAACTGGGAAAGGGGAAAGCCTTTGGAATGTAAACAAAGAATATAGAAAATAAAATTTAAAAAAATTAAAAAAAAAGAAACTATAATTGGTAGGAATATACCAGGACCAGTAGCAAAACTGTAGGCAAGCTATCTAGAGCCTCTTCCTTTTTGTTTTTGAAAAACGTGGATGCCTTTTGTACTCGATTAAATTTCTTATACTCTTATAGAGGAGAAGTATTCTTTCATAGTTGGTCAAATATAGCTATGTAGCACTGGGCCCCAACCCAAGTCCTGGGCCTGAGGCATAGCTAGAGGAGACCTTGCCTGCGAGTAAAGTCTGCTGCTCTTGGAGACGACACCGTCTTCCTTGCAGAAGACAGGGATACTTTCAGTCAATGGGTGTTTGTGGTCAGTGGTCCTCAGCTGCAATGGTAATGAACTATACATGTTTTAGAGAGAACATATAAGCCCTGAAGTGTCAGAAACCCCGTTTTTATGACTTAATCTCTATAGCTACCAAGCAGACTAAATATGATGGTTGTCAACCCCCCCACTTCATTTATGGATAGAAGAATTAAGATTCAGAGAAATCATGTGATTTATTTGCATCCTCAGGCAGAACTCCAAGTTCATCATCTTGTCTAACTGGAGTATTAGATCCCTCTTCCTACACACTCATTATTTCAGCAATGTAAGAAGAATGTGTTTAATATATATATATATATATATATATATATATATATATATGAGCAGAACTATGTGTGATGTGTGGGTTGGCATGGGGATCTTAACTTCAGCAGCCAAAGCATCAACTTTATCAGGACTACTTCCTCAAGATTCAGTGCAATCTTACCAGACCACTCCCCACAACTGCAGGCTTTTCCACCTGAGCCCCAGTTCCTGGATAACGACTCAGAGGCTTATTTCTTTATGAACAAATGCACAGGCTATAGGCTAGGCTTGTAACCTATATTAATCCATTTATACGATTCTATGTTTGCCACGTGGCTGTTACCTCTCCTCAGTTTTATGCTTCCAATTTTTCCTAAGTCTAGGTTGGGAATTTCTTGTGCCTGTTTCCCAGAGTTTCTCTCTCTCTCTCTCTCTCTCTCTCTCTCTCTCTCTCATTTTTTCCCCTGATGGTCTACCTTCTGATTCTGCCTTAGCTTATTGGCCATCAGGTTTTTATCAACAGGTGATGTTTCCACTTAATACACAAGAGATTAGCCCTATATCTACCACAGGTGAAGCTAAGGCTCTGATATGATGTAAACGAGGACACAAGCTCTCCAACAACTGCCCTGCCCAGGAAATACCTCCTGCTCCCCGGGTATGAATCACAGTACCTACCACCTGGTGTGGCTGTGCGGGAGTAATGAAGACCATGTAGACTCACAACTGGCCAGATAGCTGTCCATCTTGTCATGGTAACAAATAACAGAACTATCAGCTTATAAAGCGGAGAAGCTTATTTGGGCTTCTGTTCACTTGGTCATGTCACCTCTATGCCTGTGGCAGAGAAGTACGTGGACTCCATGGCATAGGAAACAGCTCCTATGGAGTCATGGAGACTGAGAGAAATCAAGGGCTAGGATCCTAATATCCACCTTCAAGGTTCTGTTCCCTGGACCTGATCTCCCTTCACAAAGTCCCACCTCTTAGAGACTCCACAGCCTCCCAAGAGCTCCTTGGACTTCTAGTCAAGTCTTTAACATGTGAGCATTTGTGGGACATTCAGGACCCAAGTTATAACACCCAACAAGGACATGTTTCAAAAGGGGGAGCTGAAGAGTTCCCAGTATTTTCTGGGGAACATGGAGATGAGTAACTAGGAGAATGAGAGGAAGGGTAAGAAAACCTACGCTGCCCGTGATGGACATACACAGGGTTGGGTGACAGGGACACGGATCTGAAGTTTTCTATTTGTCTAATGTTTCTACAGCTTCACACATACATATGCACTCCAGCCCAGGTACTGAAGGGGAAACTGAGGCCTGAGCAGGTGAAATTGACTGCCTGGGCTAAGATACCTACAATGGTCTGCTACACAGGGTCCTAATGTAACTCTGTAGATCATCTTCCTTATCTATGTCCTCAGGACTCTGCTGTCATAGGCAGCACCCAGCAGGGACTGCCAGGACATCTCTGGTAATTTAAAGTGTGTTCACGCATGTTTGAGGTTTGGATCTCCTGTGTGCCCACATTTTCCCAAGGATTATGTATGCAACTCTCACTTCCCGCAAGTGAATTGTCATCTCCTACATTTGAACATATGCTCCAGATAACACCTAACATATCTGAGGCAAATTAAGACACTCCAAATGGTCAAGCAAGAGAAGAAATCATACCATGAGCCGTGGCTTGAAAGAAGAGAAAGTCTGCTGGTCCAGCCTCAAGCATTGCTATAATCAGAAATGAGGTTGCTTTGGGGAAAGCAAAACCAGACAGATGCTAAGAAAACAGTGCATAGGACTAGGAGCTCCTGCTTAGAGGCAACACGACTGTTGGCAGGCACTTCACAGTAACTTTATCAGCCTGTTGCTTCTTCTCCTTCTTCTTAGTTATTCACTACTTAGTGTATTATATGCATAATGCGTATTGTATATAAATAAGAATAAGATGCTTTAAAATGCTAATAGTTTTCCTGAGAGTTTTGTTTTAATTTTTATAGTTTGCTTGTTTGAAAGTCATTAGTACTATAAATCTTTATGACCTTTTCAAGCATCCTACTGTTATTTTAGTCTCCCCTCCTTTTGCTGTGTTTACCTTTTCGCCTCCTCCATAACTAGAATCTCTGAGTTTTCTCCACTTCCCTAGATCTGACCCCGGGTAACCCACTGTTCCACTACAGCTCCCCACCCTGCCCCAGTAATGCTCCCTTTTTCTCTCTTGTTGAAAACAGACTTCCATGCGTATAATATGTCCTAATTATTGCTTCCCTCCCTCTGCTCCACCCAATTTCCTCCCACCTTTCCTCTCAACTGGAGCCACCCTCGTTCGTTTCTTATTGGAAAACAAACAAGTCTCTGAGGCATAAAGTAAAATAAATAAAATGAAACAAAAACAAAATTAGACAAAGCAAAAACAAACACATTGGAGTTGGAAATAATAAGCAGAAGAAAGAGAGCCCAAGAAACAGCACATGGAACAGATGTAGAGACAGATATTTGTGCATTCAGGAATCTCAAAAAAAAAAAAAAAAAAAAACCACAAAACTGGAAGCCATATTATATACGCAAAATGCCTATAGGGTTAAAAAAAAGAGAGAGGAAAATAAAACAAAAATAACTTTTTTAAAAGAAGATATAATTTTTAAAAAGGCAAAGAAGAGGCCCTGACATGACATTACAAGATGAGGAAACTCCAAAGATGGTGCTGAGCTCATTTTCTGTGAGCCAGCCTCTGCTGGGCAGGCGGCCCACCACCCGTAGCAGTTTGTTTTCCTAGTGAGACTCCCTTGGAGAAAACTAAACTATCTTTGGCAAGTAATTATTATTTGGAATAATACCAGGAATTCTGGGTTAGGAATGGGGGCACATGTCTATTTCTCCTTTCAGCTCTAGGACCCCATCTAAGGCAGACCCAGGTAGGCCTGTGTAGGCTGCCTTAGTCTCTGTGAGTTCATAAGCGCCCCATCCTGTTGATCAGAGTGAGGTCTTTTCCTTGCTCTCTGATTCTTACACATTTCCGCCTCATCTTCCTAAGGGGTCCCTGTGCCCTGAGGGTAAGAGACTGATGGAGATATTGCTGGGAGCTCTACTGAGGGGTGTGTGGGTATAGATACTTGGGAATAAACCTAGGTCCTCACACATTCTTTCACCGCTGAGCTGTGTATACACACTCTTTTTTCACTTTTTAACGAAGTGCTCAGCTGTGTGTGAAATGTATTGCAGACAGGCCTTGGATTTGTAATTCTCCTGCCTTAGCCTTACGAATTGTGCCTGTGCTTCTAGGCCTACTTGGTTTAATTTCTGGAGGCCTCAGCAGGATAGCATTTTTTTTTTTTTTTTTAGCAAGGACCTTTAAGAAACCACCATCTACAGAACTCAAGTTTTATTCACAGAAATTGCGAGAGTTTCAATGTGGGGAGGATGGTCCTATCTCTGTTTGGAAACCATTAGTCATATGTGCTGTTTAGTAGAGAATGTGATTAGATAAACAATTGAAATACAAGATGTGAAATTTTTTCACAGTGTAATATGTTCTCAGGGTTGAGTAATTTTTTATTAAAGATTACGAGGGTTGTTATTACAGAAAACAAAAGTCTGAAATGTTGAAGAATAACGCTTTTCAAATGTAACATATTTTGATAAAGTGTCTTGCTATCATAACTAGAATGCAAGCTTAAATTGTAAAAGGGAGTTTAGTATTTTCCCTTTAAATACTCTATTTCTAAGTATCTCTGCTTACCTAGGGAATTTGTACAATGATTAAGCTCAAGGATGTTCGATTATCAGTTTTATGATTACATGTTTATCAAAATGTTCAATTAGGCAGAGGAAAAAATTCTGTTCTCTGGATGAGTAAAATGTCTGTAACATTTTAAAGGATCAAAAAACGGGAGAGTGAAATCTCATATCTTCGCGATTCTAACAAATGTCCGAATCCTACAGCTCTTTCCTATGCAACACGTACCCACTGTGGGCAGTTAGAGTAGAAATGGTACTACCCAAAGACAAAGATTATTATGTTCCCTCAGGTAACACTTGTCCACACCAAACTAGAAGAGAAAAAAAATTAAAGTAGAAAGGAAAAAAAATGAAAAAATGTAATAGGAAACCAAACCTGCTCTTAAAATCCTCCTGTGTGTTGTGAATAAGAATAGTCAATGAAGAAGGACAGAAGTGGTGTTTTGAAATGAGACTTTTTCATTATACTGAAACCCATTTGAGAATAATGCTTCCATGTCTCCATGACAAAACGGGTTTATGGGGCAATGTTTTAATGCTAATAATCCACTTGAGCAGACCAAGCAAATGGCAAATCAAAGGCAGAATCATTTTGAAATAGAGAGACAGTCAACAGGCAAATCTCTCAAACACACACACACACACACACACACACACACACACACACACCTTCTTATCTTGGCCCCTTGGTTGAGACTTTGGGGGGAACCTGGCAGAAACGTTTGCCTTTTGAAGTCATAATTTTGTAGATAACATTTCTTCATAGGACTACCTCTCCTCGGAAAATAAAAGCATTCATTTAAAAAGGAGGATCAATATACACTGTAATTAATTGATGAATACATCGATTTAATTGTAGTGTGCTGGAGTAACTAGCAGTAACTGATCAGATTACATAGTTGAGTTTATATTTAAGGCTGAAACTGACTTAATTGAATGCATCTAGACCCCACGGTACTTGCTGTTATGTGTGCTTACAATCTGGACAGTTTGACCTGAGCACAATGCCACAGGTTTATAATCTCAGTGCTTGGGTTTGAGGCCAGCCTTGTCTACTGAAGGAAACAAAATAAAACAAATATTTGTATTATTTTAAAAGACTGAAGTTGAATTCCCTCTCAGAGAGAGGTCCCAAGTGTATGCTGAGGAACAGACCACATCTGGGACCTCACAAAAAGCAGCAATGGCCCTGGAGGCACTTGGGGGAAACAGTCTTTCAGAGGGAAGCCTTGGGTTCATTCACACACTGGCCTGAAATCATTGTGTTTGGTGCTCACTAGGTGTTGTTGTTAACAGTTTGTTTGAAAGCTTGACAACGCTGCGTCTTTCGGAAAGAGGAACTCTCAACTGAGAAAATGCCTCCACCAGATTGGACTGTAGACAAGCCCATGGGCATCTTCTTGGTCAGTGATTCAGATGATGGGGCCCATCCCCACCGAGGGGCAAGGCCAGGGTGTGTCCTGAGATTTGCTCAGCAAGGAAATGGACACAGAGAAGCCGTCTGTAACTTGGGAAGGTTATAAGTTGCTGACTTGTTCTGTTATTATTTAAGAAGGCCAAAGAAAGGAACATTTCTTAAACCAGAAACAGTGAGCAAGTAACAGGTCAGGAGCCTAGATTTAGATGCAGCCACTATAAACAGAACTATACATTCATACAGAACCTCCACATACAGCAATTGGGCTCCAGAGGGGTGCTCAAAATTTGCTCTCTCTCTCTCTCTCTCTCTCTCTCTCTCTCTCTCTCTCTCTCTCTCTCTCTCTCTCTCTCTTCATGTACATGCAGGGCACACTGAGGTTTTAACCCAGGACCTTAAGATCTATCACTGAGCTCTATTCTGTTTCTGCTGCCTCTCTCAAATACCCACAACAACACCTACAAAAAGCATCTACTAACAACATCAAGGATCCGGGAAGGAAGCTTGACTCAAGCCTAGCAATTCCTTTTGAGGAGCTTCCTTAGAAATCTGTTTGTCCACAGGAATTCTGTAACTCCATTTTCTTCCTTCTTTATTTGCTAAGGGCTGTTTAATGGCGGGTGCCCACTGAGCATGAGGTGTGAGGGGGAATTCCTTGAAGAGCAACCCTATAATAGCCTTCCCAGATGTTTGCCTTTAGGATGCACAATGAGTTATACAAACACACATTGGAATGTTGCTGGTCACATACCAAGGCTGAGAAACACACAACAAATAAGAGTGATAGATGAATCAAAAAATTAAAACATCAGCAATCCATGATGCCATTAAAGACCCAGTAGACTAGCCATCAGGAGGCAAATACAATTTCAAAACTCAGAAATTATTCTGTAGTCTCTGCAGCTCTGGCTTCCACTGTGGTCAACGTTCTCTAGGATTATGAATATTAAAGAAAATAATAATAAAACAGAAGCTAATTTGATTTAGAGGTTGAACAATACAGATCTTTGAGGAAAAGTTCAAGAAATCAGGCTAACTTTGGCCTAGGTAAAACACACCTGCTAGAGAGACTCAATAAATGTCAAATACTTGAGCTCACCTGCTACCCAATGGGGACAATGCACAAAGTAGGCAGAAATGGCAAGAAGAGATTTTGTGTTAACTTTAATAGGTATTTCCTGGAAGGTCTCTAAATCTCTTACTGCAATTTAACTCAGTGTTACAAGGTTAATCAAACACAAACAAGCTACCAAGGAAAGCTGTAGACTCTCGGCTCTTGAATAGGAAACCACATATCTCAGCTGCTTTAGGTTTATGGCTGCCCAGATTGTCTAGGCTGGATAGAGTAGTCACCGCATTTTCTCTCATCAGATCATGTAACTGACATTGCAGTTTTTTTAACTTCTACTACATATGAGTTGAAGTGGAGATTAGTGTGAGTTCTGGAAATGAAGAAACTGGACAAGGTCTGTATCCCAGAGAACTTTTTGCTTGGTGTACAAAGATTACTGTTGTTTTTAAATTAGCTCTTTTCCAGATCCTGTTACTGACAGCTCTACTATGGAATATTTTGTCATAACACTGAAAGATAGCCCAAATCATTAACAAACTGAGACCATAGAACTGCTAATCAATCTCACATTCAAAGAAGAGGCTGCATAGAGCCTAATATTTAACCACAAACACATTTGGTCTTATTGGAAATTAATCAAATGCAAAACCAAAAATGTGTGGCCAAATATAGGAACAAAATGGCAGCCATTTTTTTCAAAGTATTTAAAGTAGTTTAAAAGACTGTTCTCTGTTCTGTGATATTCAAAGAGAATAATTTGTGTGTGCGGGCATACCTCAAATAAAATAATAAATAAAATTTTTGACAAATTATGGCATTATTCTAAGTAATTATCTGAATGCTTCCCCTCCTGTCATGGTAGGCAACATCATTTCTTGTCTTGTCCTTTTTGTATTTTTTAGAGAAAGAAACAAGCCTCTATGGTATCCCCTCTATTCTAAACGGATATATTCATTAGTCCATATGGACATGGGGTAACATCCTCAGTCCCATGTGTCCTGAGAGGTCTTCAGCTCTGCTTGCTCACTGTTACACACTTTATGCACTAGATGGAAAGAAATACCTCAAGATTTTTGAAAATATTTACTTTTAAAAAACAGCAATCAAATTGTCCATAATCACATTTTTCTGCCTGGCCTTGAAAGGAACATTATTCAATACATCAGTGGCCCTTCCCATAATGGCAACCTATTTGAAACTCATGCTGTTCTTATACATCTGAACTCCTTGATGTACTGTGCTCCCCCGTGGGCTCAGGGGAGCACTCTTGCTTCTGTTTCATGAGTCCTGTATGGTACCTACTGAAGTGACGGTTGTCAAAACAGTTGTACAGTGGCCTTTGAATGCCAAGTGTGCCATGTCTGCACGCTGCAAATGACAATAAGTCTGAGTATATACATTATGCTGGCTTTTGTTGCCTGGAAAAAGGGAAGGCATTTGGGAAATAAACCCCCCAATTTTATTGCCTTTTAACATCTTTTTTCCATTTTAAACTTCAGAACTGGAAATTCGAAGCATTCAAAGGAACTGAAATCTCCTTTGTTGCCTTTTTTTTCATTGTAAATTTTCTATAATGTGCCATTAGAAACTACACTCCACAAAGCCAGGCTTCTAAATGAATCCTTTCTGTGAGACCATTTGAAAACTTCTCACGGTGGTTTTTCTTTGTATGAAAGAGCTTCTGTTGATGGCACAAAGAACAAGCAATCGCCACATATAGGCCGGGCTGAGCAGCCCGGACAACTTCATACAAGGTTGCGTTTTTCCCTCCTCCAATTCTTGATTAAGCTCAGCAATGACTGTTATCCGGGCGAGGAGCAAAAGAAGCATGCTTAGTTTTAATTTGCGGAAATCAAAAGACTCTTCTTAAGTCATGAATATTTACTAGGGCAAGTTCTTATTTTTCTTTCTTGCAAAATAATTTTCTACTTTCTAACAACACGAAATCCTCCACTATCCCCACACTGCCACATCACAGTCTTTGAAAGAAGATTGTGTTTATTTTATGTGTATTGGTGGTTGGCCTGTATATACGTACATGTACCGCATTGCACACAGTGCTTGTGGAACCCAGAAGGGGGCACTGGATTCCCTGGAAACTGCAGTTACAGACAGCTTTGATCTGTCATGTAGGTGCAGAGGAATCAAACCGGAGTCCTCAGGAATAGTAACAAGTGCCCGTAACCCCTGAACCGTCTCTGCATGCCCATCCCTTCCTTTGTAACAGGAAATGACATTAGCCACTGTTCAAATATCTTTATATCTACTTGACCTTTGAGGAAAAAAATAGTTGAAAATCTGAGATGGCCAAAGCCACAGCAAGAAAACTGGACAGATACAATGTACACACCTGCTACTTCAGTACTTGGAAGGAAAGACTCCCAAGTCGAAGGCTAGTCTAGGCTACAGTCTAAGACTCTGTCAGAAGACCAACAATCACAGGGTAGGAGCAACAGTAAAGAAAAGTCACTAGGTAACTATGATATTTAAACTTTGTTATCAAAACTCTACCAACTCTAGACTGGTCCTCTAGACCAGTTCTCAATCTTCCTAAAGCTGCACAACCCCTTAATACAGTTTCTCAGGTTGTGGTGACCCCTAACCATAAAATTATTTCACTGCTACTTCATAACTGTAATTTTGCCATGGCTATGAATTTTAAAGTAAAAGTCTGATATTCAGGATATGAGAACATCCACAAAAGGGTAGCACTGCAGGTTGAGAACCACTGCTTGAGGCATCATTCCATTTATTTGGGTCCTCAATATAAAAGAGACCATCACTAAGTAGGTACAAGCATTCCTCTGTTTCCTGTCTGAATACGATGTGACTGCAGCTGCGGGTTCCCAGAGCTGGACTTGATGGATCCTCACTACGATGGACTGTGTCCTCAGACTCTGAGACAAAATAAACTCCCCCCCCCACTTAACTTGTGTTTGCCAAGTAGTTTGTCAAGGCAGCAAGAAAAATCGCTAATTTAATAATTAACAGCAGTAGACAAGTTTAGTCAGTCTTAGGATCTTGACAAGGCATGTGTGGTCTCAGGAGGAATCGGGGAAATGCCAGCCTGGCAGGGACCAGAGCAACCAACCAGGCAGTTGTGGGTTTCCCCCTTGGAAAGAAGATCTTGTGTTCAAGGATGCTTTTATAAGAAATGTACCTAAGAGAAATGCTTCGACAAGTCTGCCTTATTGTCTTGCCATTGCCCCTCTCTACTCTAGGGAGCTGAGTTTGTGCCATTGAGCAAATCCAATTCCTGCTCCACTGCTGTTTCTAACCAGACTCCAGTTCTCAGGAAGTACAGACAAATCAGTGCCCCACTATCAAAACAACTCAGGGGAGTTTTGAGAAACTGGAGCTCTTGCATCCTGAGTCATGAATGGCTGTTGAATTTGAACCTAGAGAATAAGAACTAACTGGCACCCACCCACCAGTGTGCAATGCAGAAATTCTACCTGCTTTATGGCCTGTTCTTGGAACAGAGAGACTTTAAGAATATGCAATCTTTTTTAGGAGTGCCAAAATCTAAGTTGTTGCTGGAGCTCTGAATAACTACCGAGTAAGGAGACCCAACGGACCATAAAATGGCCCAGGCACGAATTTTCAATAAATAAATCAATGGAGGAAAATTTTGAAAGGCTGAACCCTCACCTTATGTGTACTAAATGAAGCCTGTACAGGATTTTAGTAAATTTTAGAAGGCAATACACATTTCCTACTCTCGTGGAAAAAAAAAAAGAATATTAAACTGAAAGGCATCCTGGTATAACAGACTTAAATCTATTGTGAATCAGGTACCATTTAATGGATATAATCTATTTTAAGGCTTACTCACATTGTGGGATTAAATATTGCATTATGTCCTTCTAATTTTATGTTTATTATTTTAGAAGACATGAAATGGCATTGCATTGCTCACCATTCTCCTTTCTCAACTTCAGAAGTGCCTGGGACTACAGGCCTGGTGTCCCATACCCCGCTACAGCGACGTGATAGGTAAGGCCAAGCAAGCACAAAAAGGCCATTTAAATGGCTCAGCGTCACACAGCAGATAGAGAGTAGCACCAGGATCTGAACTGTGGCAATCCAGCTCAAAGACAATAATGTTAGTCTCAGAGATATACAACGGCACTGCAAGCAAGGAAAGGACTTCTTTAGTTAATAGCAGGCTTAGTGCTGTCGTTTTGACAGATGTGAAGAAGATTAAGGATCAAAAGTATGACTAACTCTTTGAAGAGCCTTCACTCTCATGCATTCTAACCTTCCTGAAAGTGTCACACAGGCACAGGCTTGGGAAAACCATTTTACCTAACCAACACTTACATAATGCATCCTATGTGCCAGCCAGTGGTCTTAGCAATTTATCAAACTCAGTTAACCCCACGAGATAGGGCCTATCATTGTCCCCATTTCCCCAGAAAATGAAACTAGAACGTTTACTGGCTTAGCCATCAAGTAATCACTGGAGTCCTCTGAGAATCCATTTTCCATTTGTAAAACTGGGATACTAATACTTCACACAGATATAGATTTTTAGCTGCGGACGAAACGTTTTGTGTCTACAATGCTGGTGCATGTTAACAGCAAGACTGGCCCTGCTGTTGCCAGAAGGAATAAGAAACAGAATACATACAAGAAAATTTAACTTTAAGATACCATCTCACTGAACATTATGCATTATAACTTATATCAAACAGTCATATGCATAACACGTAATAATGTATTCAAAGTAAGCATCACAACGTCTAAAATGTATACAATTTCTAACTCTGAACTAAAAATACTGACATCTCATTCATTCACTCAAACACTAAAGTTCTAGAATGGGAAAATGTTCATGCAAAGATCCGATCACAATTCTAAGAGCAACAGTTTCTGTTTATTACATTGAGAAGTGTCGGGAAAACACAGTTAAGGCCAGTCAATTCTGTCTATATCTCAACAGGCTTCCAATGAGAGGATTCTCACAACTTACAGCAACTGCCTCACTCAGACTCTGCAACTGTTACGCCTCTAATGTGCTGCAACCATTCCGGACAAGTTCCGGAGAGATCTCCAAATGAACAGTATGATGTCTAGGATTTTAACTGAAAAGTGTCCTGTCGTGCATTTTAAACTTTCCAAAGGAGCCACGCAGGAACAGGTTTGTGAAGCCCACTGTATCTGATTTCTGCAGCCGTTTGTATATTTAACCAAAGCTTCCCTTACTTGTAAATGTATTTCTGTGCATGGCAAACCCACTGAAGTGGTACTGTCGCTTTACCTAATTTTAAAGTAATTTTTCTAGTTGGCATATGAAGTTTGCAGACTATCTGGGGTTCTTGGGATGCTTTGCAACATGTGTTCACCTGTGTGATTCTGAACTGTGTTCTTCCTTTTCATTTAATTTTTGCATGAATTTTTCTGGTTGTCGCATGAGGTTTTTAGTTGGGAGGGGTCCTCTGTGATGCTTTGCTGAACATATATATGATGTACACTAGTTTGACAAGCTGTGAACCTGTGAGCAGGAGCTAAGCTCTTTAGATAGAACTTTAGCTTTTGCCAAAAAGTATGATGAGGCATAGAAAAGTAGCCTTATGCAAAGTCTTTTTCAAAGAAAGTGATCCTGTGTGTGTGTGTGTGTGTGTGTGTGTGTGTGTGTGTGGTCTCTACAGTAGGTATTGCTAATGAGCACATATGCCCAATACAACCTTCATCTCCTCTTGGACTCTAATTACTTTGTATTTTTCCTCATTTTTGTTAACTCGTGGTTTTCTTCAGATGTCTGTAAGTGACTAAGGCATTGTGTTTCTTACTAATCTATTATTTGAGCCTTTCAGACAGGCAGGTTATGGTAAACACCACGAGATACAGAAAAGTAGTAACTATAAAGGTTTTTGTTTCAATTGGTACACTAAAGACAGCCTTTGGGACTTCCACCTTTATGAAACTTGTATGATGACATTAGAGTCTTGGAAATTGTGGGTCTTAGACTCCATCCAGAAAGATTCCCACAGGGGTGACTAATTTCACCTCAACATCTATTTTCTTTATTTCAGTGCTAGCTTGAAAAAAAAATCCACAGCTTTAATGATATCACTCCCTATTTCTAAAACAGAAGAGATAAAGAAAGCCAAACAAATAAACAACAAAAAAAAAAACCCCATAAAGTAAGTCTGTGAGATTTCAGAGAGCAAATGACAACATTGAGGCTAACAGCAGGCACCCCCAAGAAGACGCAGGCATCTTGCCTAGCAACCGAACACATCGCTAGAAATAATACTATTCATGGCTACCTTTTACCTGAAATCTGGCAAGCTCTTTTTTTCCTAACAGTGTCATCAACAGGATATAGTACTCTGACAACCACGAGCGATCACACAAGTAATTCACCGATTTAAATATGAAATTAAAAATGACATACGGAATTGACAATATTTACAAAGCCATCGCTACAGCTCCAACTTCTCTCTGGGTTTAGAAGGCCATTCACACAATTTACAGGTTTCCTGCGACTCTCATGCCCGCCACAATCAGACAAGCCGATCCTTACCACAGAGATGGAATTGGAGAGCAGTGTGCCATCCTGGCCCAGCATGTTGGACACGGTGATCTCGGGCAGATCCATGTTTTGTGGATGGAACGGGAGCAGGCCATTGTGGTTCATGGGGTGACACAGAGAGTGGTAACTGGACTCCACGTCACTCAGGTGCACCAGAGAGTGGTCAGGGAGGGAGGGAGGAGTGATGGGCGGGATGTTAAAGTCTTCACTTTCCAGACTTGGGCCAGGGTAGGACTGAAAAGACAGAGTGACACAGGTGGTCATTAGCACTCATGTGTTTGCCATTCAAACCCAGGGACACAGCGCCGCCATGATGGAAATGTATACCAGCAGCATCACGGATTTGGCTAGGACATTCAAACATTGGGATTACCCCCATGCTTTGTCTCTTTTATGTTTGGAAGAAAATGCTTGTGAGATATCCGCTTTGGGTATAAAAAAAAAAAAACCTGCCTCTGCTTTGTGGCTCTGTTTTCCTAGGAAGTTGAACTCAAACAGATTTGAAAGTTCCCATTAACATTTTCTAGATGAATACCTTTTTTTCCCAATGAGAACTGTAGGGAAGGAAGACAATTTATAAAATTCTTTGATCAAACATGTTTTATAGGACTCCCTACTGCTAAGATTATGGGATGCAGTAAAAATGAATTCCAGAAGTCTGGGGCAGTTGCTTTTCAGTTTGAAAAACCTATCTGCTTGTAATTAAAAAAAAAAGTTATTACTTAAGAAGTAAGTTAAGCCTGTGCCTAAGGGTATGCTCGCTGAAAGTTTCGGGAGTTTTAAAATGCCATTAGATGCTAATTTTACCATTAACATTTTATCATCAAAATAAAAGTGAAGATTGCTTTCCTGACTTCTGTAAACATTTATTTGAATTTCCCCCACAGGCTGATAACACTGCAACTGTTTAAATTCAGTCCCTTCCACGGTGCAAGACACAAACAATATTAATATTATAGAATGCTCATTGTGAAACAAAAGTTAATGAGTAAGATAAATAGCATTATTATATCAGAGGCTTTTCTTTTATAAACTAGCAGGAAAATAGGAAGGAAAGAAGGAAAGCAAGATTATATGAAGACAAGCCTGCTTAAGAAGGGAATGTGGGAAAAGCTGAAAATGTTGGAAAGAGCTGAATAAACATTGTAGCAATCAATGTGCAGGGTCAGAAAGAACTTATTTTGTTAAGCAGGTGTCATGATATAAAAAGAAACATTTTGGCCCAGATTATTCCTACAAGTCAATCTTTCAAATTCCAGGGGCCTTCAATGTTTGTGTGCATGGGTAACAAAGAGTCTCTTGTCTAACTGTACAGTGCTGGTTACAGTGTGCAGAATTTGAAACGAGTGAGCAGGCAAAGTGTAGGAGCCAAAGAAAGTGGTGTTCGCTGTTCATTGAGTGTTCAGCCAATAAGCTCTGTGCCTCCCTGTCCAAATGCCTGGGGTTATTTTTTCCAGATGGCGTCTATTTGTCTAACAGAAAGAAAATCTTCAACTTGCACTTGCTAAATGTTGAATGAGTTCTGATATATTTGTTTAGGTGCCGTCAGAAGGCACAATTAAATGGAGTACTGCTTGGAACATCTGGAGTCTGGAGGTGGTCCAAGTGAAGACTGTGTAGGTATCATCTGAAGTCTATGAAGGGAGGATTGCATTCTCCTCAGTTACATTTTTCTTAAATATATACCACCTTCTGTTAAAAAAAAAAAAAAGGTCAACCGCTCTGAAAGTTTAGTTATCTTTTACCAAAGTATTTTATTAATAGTGTAGATTTTTTGACAGAAAAACATGTCAGTGCCCTGTGTCCAAATTAGGTTTGATTATCCTGGGCATACAGACCCCAACTTGAAGTTCCTTGTAAGTGAATTCAATATGAGATACAAAGGGCCCGAAGGAGAAGTAGAAAGGAATGCGTGCTTAGCTGCTCCTATTTCAGAGAGAGTAATGTGAAGGCCTGCTACTCTCTTGTCTTTATTCAAACCTTCTAACTGCTTTCTCTGTTACTCCTCCTTTTGCTGATTAGAAAAGTGGAATGCAGAACTTGCTTAGTGGTTGACAGTCCATGTATACGGGATGAATAGAAAGAAGATGACAGAATACCTTCTTTCTCTTTTTCTTTGTTGTCATCAAACCCAGTGCCTTGTGGATGTGAGACTAGTGTCCCAGATGGACAGAGGCCCGGAGCCCCGTAGCTAGCTGCCATCATTTTTATCAGGCTGAATGATACAAAATGTCTTTGTTTCACAAAACTTCGTAGTTTATGAATCATTGCCATCAACAGCAGATTTCCCTTGTGCTGAATTCTGTCACAATGTCTATCCACTGATTAAATATTTACTTCACAGAAGCACAAGAATTCACAATCTGTCTTTCTGCCATCACTGCCAATTGTGATTTTATTTTATTGGTAAATTATTGTTTTTATTTATCTATTTATTCATTTTCTACTTATTTGCTTTATATCCCACTCAATGCCCTCCTCCAGGTCACCCCACTCTACAGTGCTTTTAAGACATTAATCAGTGCCTGTTTGAAACTTTCCTCAATAATCATAACTAATACAGAGGGAAAGGAGAAAGATGGTTTTAATTTCAGAAATGCCATTAACCCTCTGAAAATACTAAGAGATATTTCACCCTGGTGGACCACGACTTTGCATTCTAGAGTTTCTTCCGTAGTTAAGTCTTACTTTGTGGTATTTTAAAGGAAGGTTTAATTGGTATCACTTTACATTGGGTGATAACAATTGCACTGCGATTTAGCTAAGCTACATGGTTTATTTTCACGTAATTACACATTAATGTTATTTAATCCATACAATTATATGCCAAAACCACAGACTACAACTTCACTGGCAATGCACAGTTATATGGGTCAAGAATTTTAACAACGTAAGGTTACTTAGCAGTTTCTGGTCCTTACATTAGAATTCATGACGTGGTTATTTGCTATGAGCCTATTAGAGAGTAATTGATGCCCCATAAAAGTACCATGGTAAGTGTTTAAATGTCTAAAATGTCCAGGAACTTTGAAAAAGTTCAATAACAGACTAATTCCTAGCTTTTCTAAAATGTGGAAATGAATTAATATCCAACAGTGGCTTCCATAGGACATGGCAGGAATAATCTGACTTTCAAGACCTTACTTATGATGTGTTTAATAAGTGCAGTTTATATTATATCCAGTTCCAGTTTGGGGGCATCAAGCACAATATGGTGTGATTTAATACTTCTCATTCTACACGAAACTGCTTTCTAGAATTGTCCTTAAATATTTGTTGGACTATTAAGAGAGGATCGCCAAATTCATTCACTCTTGCAATCCTTCCTTCCTTCCTTCCTTCCTTCCTTCCTTCCTTCCTTCCTTCCTTCCTTCCTTCATATATGCTAAACTGAGCCTTTAAAAGCATAAACCTTGAGAATATATTGCAGTTATTGCAAAGGCTCAAATAATTAAATTTCCTGAACTACCGTTACTGGTTCATAACACAGAAGGTAACAGTTACACCACAGAGTGCCAAACAGCTAAAGTGTCCTGTAAGAAGACTGGTCAGTGCAACAGACGCAGGAGGCTGGGCAGAGGAGCCTCGATGCCCTGTGACTGCTCACCTGGCCATGGCATGGTTTCCTAACCTTTCCATAGTTACGCAAATGATGCATAATGCAGAACTTATGGTCCTCTGGCTCACGGAGCTGTTGGCAGCTAATTCCCCATGTCTCACGAAGGCCCTAATGCCCCATCCTCGGATAGGGCCTGGGGAAAGGAGTAAAGAGTCTGATCAGACCAACAGGACACTCCAGAAAGGCCCAGATGTGGCACTTGCTCACTGATAGGATCTTTTGGTTCCTACTTATTTTCTCCCTCCATTGAGGCCCGTATTTTAAGCAATCAACTATTCTCAAACTCTCCCAGGAACAAAGATCAAGCATGTGATCCTTTGTTAAAGGTCTCCATATGCCTATAAGGCAAGAGCACCACCTTTTAAGAATTGAAACAGAGGTTGCAAAAAAGTTAACCCCCTGTTCTAGAAGGCTCCCTTGGGCTGGGCCCTGCTACAGAATGAGGTACAGGATAGGCACGGAGTTTCATGGTGGTACTTTTGTCTGGATTCCCATCTAAAGTCTCTTAGCAGAGGCCAGAATCTAAACCATTGGCCTCCCTTGTCCCCAGCAAATGTGGAAGTCACTGGTAACTGTCTCTAAAAATAGAAGAGAATGCTTTGGGGACAGTGGGGGAAAATGCTTTCCTGCCCTTTTAATTGCTGAAATTTACTTCAAGAAGAGGTAAGCTGGAAATGGCCACACAAACTAATCTAAGCCACAGCTAATCTACATACATATATATGGATTCAGTGCTGCAGAAGAATTCAGAATTCCCCCGAGTAGCAGGCTTGTCATTGCATATAGACATGGGGAACTCTCATGGTGATGAGGGTGCTGGGCCTCACTGTGTCCTGCAGAAACCAAGCACCATCAAGGATCGGGTGGGACCGGGTGTACTGGCATGAGGCTTGGTTAATTCTGAAAAACAGGCCAACTATTCAGGCTGCAGGGGGATTGCCTGAAGCTTTAAAATAGCAATTTAAAAATATTACCTCCCTCAAGAGAGCAAGTTTATAGTTGTAAATAAGAGGCCATGACTACTCCAACTCATTTTCCTAAAAGCTGATAAAAGTGGTATTTGCACAGTTTCACTTATAAGGTTCTCTGGTGAGAAGTGGACTGGTTACAAGCGTGCTAGTGATCCCTTCAGTGGCTAGTGAAAGCGTTCACAGCATGTTGGAAAGACGGGCAGCTGCTCAATCCAACAGATAGGTCTCGCCTAGGGTCTTAAGAGCAGGTAGGAGTTTGGTTTCCGATGCAAGTTTTCTTCTGCTCTTGAACCTGTCTTAAAACTCAGTTCATGGAGTGCTTAAGAGCATGTACAACATACATTAAAAATCCGATAACATATGTTCTCCAGATAAAATATACCTGATAAAGTGTTGTTGTTAAATGGATTTGTACGTGTCTTAGAATGAGTCATGTCTAAGAATAAGCACTTTAAGACAGTTCATGAGGGATTACATGTTCAATAAAATGAGACTGTATGGGAATTTCTATCATTTGTCAAAGGTAAGACCTGATAGTGATAAAAAAAAATGTAGTTATACACAATGTACTTAATTATTCCACAAACAGCTAAGTTTCACACTTAGTTGCATGGAATTAGGTTGAATACCTTCCTTTTCATATCAGCGTGCTGGCATGTGTGCATGAATGCTTTTGTGTGTGCTCCCTGGTGGTGTATGTGTGTGCCTGATGTAGGCCAGAACGTATGTACAGAGGTCAGAGGTCAATGCCGGGTGTTCCCCTCAGTCCTTCGTTGCTGGAAAAACAGACATTTATTATTTTTAGTTTATGTGTATGGGTGTTTTGCCTGCATACATGTTTGTGCAACATGTGCCAACATTGCTAGAGCAGGCCAGAAGAGGGCATCAGATACCCTTGGAACTCGAGTTAGAGACGATTGTTAGTTGTCACATGGGTGTTAGGAACTGATTCTGGGTCCTCTGGCAGAGCAGCCAGTGCTCTTAACTGCTGAGCCATCTTTTTAACTTCTCCACCTTATTTTTTGAAGCAAGGTCTCTCACTAAACCAAGAACTTACCTAGTGGACTGTTTAGCCAGTGAATAGGAATACAGCTCTAGGAATACAGCTCTAGGAATACTGGCATAGGTAACTGCATCTGGCCTTTCGTTTGAGGATTGGACTCAAGGCATCATGCTTGTGAAGCAAGCACTTTGCTGACTGGACCGTCTACTCAGTCCCTAAATTGCATACTTTAAATCAAAGAATAAAATAATAAGGAACAGAAAGTACGCAAAGGGTACTGAATGCTGGGATTGATTCACTGAGTAAAGGCCGACACTTGGCTCCTTAAGGAGCCTTGCAGCCATGCAGACTTGCAGCCTTGCAACCATGCAGCCTGGGACTGCAGAGTTCCCATCCAAGCCAAAACATGAAGGAAGCTGTAAGCCAAAATGAACATGCTAATTTTTCACAAACAATATATTACTAGCATTATGGCTAGCATGTCTTAGATTTGAGGCAGGTCAGGGGCTGGGGATTGGGGATCTTCCCAGGAAAAACTTTGGCAAAGAGGCAAATTGATAAGGAAATGGTTTCATTCTAAGACTATAACTAAAGAGAGTAGGGTTAGGACAACTCCAGGGGACTGGTCTGCTTGCAGGCCTTCTCAGCCATTTGAGTAAAGCCGACATCTGCCCCACAAGTGCTGCCTTCTCCAGCTCCCATTTCAGTGTTACAGGAAAAGAGAGTTCTCACCTAATTTCTGGAGGGTCTCATTCTCCTGACTGTTTGATTGCATAGGTACTCACTTCCTGTTTGATTGCATAGGTACTCACTTCCTGTTTATTGCATAGGTACTCACTCACTTCCTGTTTATTGCATAGGTTCTCGCTTCTTAAACCACTCTCCTTACTTATTCCATGCCCCTGTATCCTGTTTACATTATTTTCTTTGTCTGAAGCCCCACTTCCTTTGCCACAGCCTGGTCTTTATTTTCTATTCCCAGTCCACATTATTGTATCTGCAAATGGAATGTTAATTACACTGACTTTTTTTTTCCTTTTGTGACTGCAGAGAATTCAGGTTTTCATATCATCCAACTAATTCATGCCGGCCAGAAAAAAAAATATAGAGTTTCTCCCAGCTTTTGTCTTTTCTTCTCTTTTCAAAATCTAATCCTCTATCAGAGGGGCACTATATTTTGTGGGTCCCTACCACATATTGCAATCATTATGCACAGCATTCAATCTTTTGTGACAAGAAGTCCCATAACTCAGAAGAATTCAAAAGATAGTGTCTTGTACACATCTTTAAATTATGTGATGGACTCAAGCAATCATGCAAACGCTAAAAATATGGCTATAGTTATAGCGCTGTAAAATATGGTTCTCATATAGGTCTTTATTTGAAAGATAAATAAATACTACTGCCATCAAGCATGTACAGAATGCCTTAATTTTTAATCTGTAACATAGTTCCTGAAAGTGAAGGACAGAAATATGCCAATGTTTAAACATGTTTTATCTTCTATTACTGAGCATTGTTGAGCAAATAACTCAGTGGAAATCAGAATGAGCTGGGAAATTTATAGGAAAAAATGTAAACAATAACTACCTCCCCAGAAAAACCCCAAATCCTTTAAGCATTCTCCATACACTTTGTTGGGTGTACACGTTGCATTGCAGAAGTGATTTTTCCCAAAGGCTTTGAACAGCATCAATTCAATCTCTAATTTCTTTTGAGAAGACCTTCAGAGTCAGATTTTTTTCTGATTCTTTTGTCTCTGCATGAACAAGGGTTGATAGCTTGAGACTATAATGTATTACTGTGGAAAGCTTTGGTCTCTTACATAAATCATTTTAACACTCAGCAAGGATTGTCCAACAGTGCCGTTGATGTGCTCAGGCCAACGATCCTGAAAACAATTTTTTTTTGTCTTTTTTCACATGCTAGACAATAGCAATAAATCATCTTCATTTAAAAACACACAATGTACTAATTTTTCAACCAATAGTTACCAAAATAAAATTTTGGGCAGGAAGCATAGCATTTATATTATTGTGGTCATTAATTTTTAGAACGTTGTTAAAAAACAGACAGTTCATGCTCATTTAGTATAGAAATTTTGAATGTCTACTATGTTTCAGACATTCTGCAAACAGTCACTTGAGCTACAAAGAATTAGAAAATGGTTTGTAGGAAGGAACAAGTTGGAAGATACAAAAAGAAATCCAAGGCCCCTCCCTGTAAAGGCCTTGTACTTGAAATATCAAACTAGGTGATCCAGAAAGGGAAACTGGAATGTCGAGGTGTTGCTATCAGCAGATTATCCAGTCTGAAGCTCAGAGATTCTTGTTCAAATGCGACAAAAGAGGACCATGATATAAACCCATGCTTGAACAGGTAGCAGAAACAAGACTCAAAGCAAGGCCTTCATGGGAAGACCAGTCCCACCCATCCAACCAAACTGGGGGCGGGGCTCAGGCCTGGCCTTTACTAGCATTTCGGTAGAAGATCAAAGGAAACCTTGCATGAGACTAGAAAATGGGATCCCCTTGTGCATACCTAGAGAATCTGGGAGCTAGGACTGGGAGAGCTGAGGTCAGGGCTAACAGCTGGAGCGCCAAGCATTCTGGGAGTCATGAGGCCAGTGCTTATACCAGATGTGCATGAGACATGATTTCCTGTCTCTCTCATGTCTGTCACCAGCAGCAAAGGGCTTCTTTTGCCTTTGTCTATTAATGACCTTGGAATGAGGAAGAGGATTATTTCCCCTCAGTGTGGCTTAGAATTCTGTATGAGTGTCCTCACACATTTTAAATCCAAGCATGGAGTCTAGTTGTCATGAATAAGGGAAAACAAAAACAAGGACTAACTGATTTCCTCACAACATCATGTTTCTCCCACCACGTGGGTAGTGAGGAAAGCAGGCAGAAGCTGGGGCATTACTTTTAAGACCCCAATCAGGGTCATTCCTGATTTCCAGTGACAGGCCACCATTCCATGTTTGCTGTTTACTGGGCTAATTGAAGTATTTAATTTTCAGTTTTCAATATATAATCTTAGTTAAAATGTAACCTTCACTTTTTTCAAAATTTTTAAAAGGTTTTATGACTGGATATCTTATTTCACCAAATGTCTTATTTTATAAATAACCCAAGTAAATCAAGTTTTGATAAAGGAGAACCATCCTGAAATGTGTTTTTCTTTCCCCTAGAGCCTTTTGACTGCATCCTTGACACTTCATTTCTACCCTTTGTTTTCATTTCTAATAAGGAATATCCTATCACTGGTGTCTGATTTAGGAGATAGGAACATCAGACACAAAAATCAGATCACCTCTTAATAACAACTAATATTTTCTTTCTTTACACCTCAGATCTCAAGTCTGTACAGCAGGGATGAAAACGATCAGCCCATGAAGAGGTTGTCATGGTGCAATAAGGAAAATGAATTGTCCAGACTCTGGGTGATACCCTGGCCCAGCAGCAGCAGAGCAACACCTCTAAATTATATTTATTCAACTCTGTGTAATTTAACCTTTTCACATATAATCTAGACCATTGTTTAAATATATGTATATTATTTCATTGTTGCCTAATTTATTTCAAGTTTACATTTTGAATATTTAAACTGTTTTCAGTTTTCCTGTTATGAGTCACTATGATGAATCATATCCATTTATTTCCTTAGGAGAATATTCTAGAGTTCTATGTTTATCCTTAAATGGAATCACAGAATGCCAAGAAAATTTCATGTTTAAAATAGTGTGTTGAAACCTAATGTGTTCTGTCAACTTAATAAATTAAAAAAAAATCTTTGGATTTCTTCTGTTCCTGAGTATGTCTAAAACAATCAAGTCCTTCAGCGTGTCTGTGCTCAGGTCTCATCTGCGGTGCATAGCTGTAACTGTCCAGACACCGCATGTCCAGTGAAGATGAAGAAGAACTCACCACCACTGATAACCCTATCCAGATGCTGCAAACTGCCTCCTCATAGAAATACGTGAAATACATGCAAACAAACACGCATTTGTTGATTTTGTAGCTGAAAAAAACTAGTTCAACTCTCTTTGGCTTTTTCGGTTCAACCTACTATTTCTCAACGCATTCCCATACATGTGACACTGTACACCTCCTTTAATCCGGGCAAGGACTTAAGTCAGGATGCTGACACATAACTAAGTTTTAAAATAAAAATTAAGCCTCATCCAACAGAGAGGCAGGCTCACGTGGGCTTTAGATCTTCCCAAGCCCAAAGAGTTCACCGTGACGTTTACTTTTGAGTCTTTCCCATGTCACTCAATCTCTCTCAGCATCCTTGAGTGGTAGGAAGGACTGAAGGAGTCGCTGGTCAAGCTTTTCTTCAGTTCACTGGCAGAGAGTGATAGCTGACAGTCCCTTTCATTCTTAAGCCTCTAATTCATTCTTGACAAGAGTAAAGGGCCATGCTGACTGAAACGTCCAGCAAGCATGAATGTCCTGGTGAAGTTCATCGTTAGCTTCAGAGCATAAGAAATAAGTGTCTGGTGAATGAAGGGAGATAGCATCTGCAGACGACGGTCAACCCTGGGACTGGCTCCTCACAGAGGCCAGTGTGAACTCATGCACCAAGCTGGCCTTACAGGAGTGAGGAAGCTGCTAAGACCCTGTTTATCAGACTCCCTTTTCAGCATGGAGGAGTTCCTTTTGAGTCCCCAGAAGGTGACTGCTGTGTGGACGTGCCAGCCCTCCACCCTCATGGCCTCCAGAACCTTTCTGCTTTATGATTTCTGGATGTGAGAACTCACAGTGGGCTGAGCTCTTGAAAAGCTGTTTTCAGCTGAGTCCAGAGAGGCCTTCGGGCTTGGTCTTGAACTCTAACCCTCAGAGATGTGGTGAACTCATCGGAGTCACAGGCCAAGTCACCTGGTCACTTGTTTAGCTTTCCAGCTGACAGGATCAAACTCCAGAATGGAAGGACAGGAAGGGCAGCACGGAGAACATACTCCAATGAGTGCCACCAAACATATTTAATATCTAGACTATTAAATAATGCAGGTCAGATGAAGCATAGAAACATACAGAAATAAATTAAAACTTAAGTGAAACCTCTGAGTTTCTGGGACATCTAGCTGGTTCTGTTTCCAAACCCAAGGACAGGAACTACTCAAGGAAACTTGACACTTCTGAAAAGTGTTTGAGGTGGCAGGTGAGGGGACAGCAGAAAGTGAGGGAGTGATGGGGTGAGTGGAAAAAAAAAGCCCTTGGGCCAAGGCAGTGTTCTTATATTAAAAATGAGCAGTGCAGTTATTTCTACTTGACATATTAACATTTTAGTGATTGTTTAGAACAAAATTTAATTGCCTTGGTAACAGTTGGTCCACACGCATCATGACTCAGCACAATAGTGTTCTGAAATTGAAATGCCACTACGTTTTTAAGCATTCCCTGGTGACAGTTTATTATGAGCGACCCAAAATACAGAGCTTTACAAAGACACACTGCATCCCCAAAGCTCATACTCTTCCATGTGTTAAAGAAAAAGAGATATTTGGGAACTATTCCCTAATATCTCTTAACAACAATGGATTCAACTCCCCAATAAGAAGACATAGACTAATGGGAAAAAAAAAAGAAAGAAAAAGAAAAGGAAATCCAAACTATAATTGTAAAAAAGGCAAAGAATTGGTTGTAAAATGCCTCCAGTGCTAGTGTGTGGTGGTCAGCTGTGTTCTCCCTACACACGCCTCTTCCCCACTGCCCGAATGGCCTGCAGTCTCCAGAGGTCTTCCCACTGAATAAACCAAGCTCCAAACAGAGCGTGGCATTTCCAGAATCTGCTTCTAGCACAGATGATGCTCCATTCACATGCTTTTGTAATTTTTATCACTGAGATGCGTTCCCCAATGCCTAAAAAAAACCACACTATTAGACCACTCTAATGAAATGCTCAGGCATGCCCGGCAACAAACATTCATTTTCTGAAAGTTAAAAATGAGTCTTATGTTCACAAATCCCACCGCTTGGAAATGTATATGATACACAACATTTAACCTGTCAGCAGCCTCATTAGTGTCAATGAGTAGAAACTGGCAATCAGGAATGGCGAGCTTCACGTGTGTTTGTGTTTGAAAATGTTCCTGAAATAGCTCTGCTGGCAGGGGTGAAACACACACTTCTCTGAGACAAATGGATTTCAGTCTCCATTTTATGTTCTATCTACATTTTCTTTTAAGAAATCCGTATTTCACACATAGGCAGTCATTTGTAATTAACAGAGTTAATAGCCCACAAAATAATAATAAAGTGTGATAATAACAATTAATAATAATAATAAATTTAAGTTCAACCATACTGGTACATAAATGATCCAGAAAATATGCGGGAAGACTGATGCGTGTTTAATGAGCATGAGCTCAAAGATATCTATTTGGATGGTGCCTGTAGTCAGTAGCCATACAACCATTCAGACATTTTCATAACGTGGAAGAAATATGTGAGCTATTTCTAGATATAATGCAGAAAAACAGACTTCCATGTAAAAAGCCAATTTAGGAAGCAAACAACATAAACAATAGTAACTTGTGTGTTGAAGTGAAGCATCTTTTAAATTTTGAGTAATGAAGATGTCAAGCCAAATTCTAGAGTAGTTTAACTTAATTAGGTGGCCTAGTTTCCCAGGCATCCTTTCATTTCCCATTGAAAACTCAGCTTGCATGCAAGGCAACAGGAGCAATTTTGTCTGTAATGAATACCTCTGGGATCGCACAGTAATCATTTGAATGTTATTCTGAAGACTGGTTTGAGTAACTAGTCTGTGCTTGTTAAGACGCCAGACTCTGGTGGGCTAACTAGATTACTCGGTACATGCAGTTTCATCATTTTATTGGGCTAATGGTCAAAAAGTCAGGTTAACTTTACTCCTGAAAAATTTCCAAAAGGAGCGAATCTAAAGGCAATAGGTCTAATCCATGGAAGAAACTTATGCCATGATCATGGATATTTTATGGCCCAAGATAAAGAGGTTTTGTTTTTTTAACTTTAAAAATACCCTTAAAAACACAACCCCTTCCAGGCTCATTTTACCATACCTCATTTACACTCTGATCTACAGCGTGTTCTCATTAGAAAAACATATAATTACAAAACAGAGAGTCATTGGCATGCTTGCAAATTTTAGAATATAATTCTTAGAATAGGTTTAGGAAAATATTGGTGCAAAGCTGAACTTGGAGAGCCAAACAGTCCCACTGCCTTTGGCTTGCTTACCATCAACAGCAGCAAGTTGCTGTGATGATAATTCCAGTTATTATTTAGCTTATTACCATATTAACGCCGCATGTCCTGTTCTTGAAATGGCTCTCCCAGGAGGAGGGGACACTGGCACCTCAGATTAAATGTGTCCTGGCTTATCACCCAGACAGTATTACAATAAACCAAGTAATGCGTGGTATGCTATGTTTCAGCAAGGCAAAATTGAGAATCCTGAGGAATGGAAATGTCAAATTACCAATGTGACAATGCCACACAAAATAGGTTTATTCATCTACTTATCTTACAATTAATAGTTCTGCATACTTGATGACTCAAACATTTCTTTCTATGCCTGGAGGGAAAGAAGAGCAGCAAGACCTACCTTTAAGGGGTCACAGCCACAGGGAAGGGTTCAGGGGCCATAGAGTAGCAAGTCTGCCCCTCCATATGGGAGAAGTGAGACACTGCAAGCCCTTGCCGTCCACCTCTCAGGGACAGCGAGGAGGAGAAGACAGGTGGCCCAAGTGAGCATGTCGGGTGAGCTCTTGAGGGATGGTGACCAGAAGAAAATGGTTTTATTGAGTGAAGAAGAAAGATCAAAAAGTGGAGTCAAGACAACCTGCGATTAAGTACAACTTGAGTA
Organism: Apodemus agrarius; assembly: GCA_964023405.1. Lineage (NCBI taxonomy): Eukaryota > Metazoa > Chordata > Mammalia > Rodentia > Muridae > Apodemus > Apodemus agrarius. The sequence continues at coordinate 145,634,927 of OZ030009.1, read as the reverse complement.
ATGAAGGCATCCCCATAGGACTGTGCTCACTGGTCAGGCAATGATTTTATCACTTCTAGAAAATAAGTTTGATATGTAAGAAGCCAGAGGGCCAGCTCCCCCACGGGGGTCCCTGAACTCAGTCTGATGGTTGGCTCTAAGCATTCACATCTGCATTGATCAGTTGCTGGCCTGGCCTTGCCTGACAGCAATGGGAGGGGAGGGCCTTGGTCCTGTGGAGGTTTGATGCCCCAGTTAAGGAGATGCTGGAGCAGTGGAGCAGGAGAGGATGGGGGGGTAGTGGAGCACCCTTATGGAGGCAAAGGGGAGGGAGGAGAGTTTGGATGTGGGACGGGGGGGGGGGTTGTGGAGGGGTAACTGGGAAGTGGGATATCATTTGAGATATAAACAAATGGAATGATTTTTAAAAAGCATGAGGAAAGAGGCAAGAAAAAAAGAAGAAGAGGAAGAAGAAGAGGAGGAGGAGGAAGAGGAGGAAAAGGAGGAAGAAGAGGAGGAGAAGAAGGAGAAGGAGGAGGAGGAGGAAGGAAGAAGAAGAAGAAGAAGAAAAAGAAGAAGAAGAAGAAGAAGAAGAAGAAGAAGAAGAAGAAGAAGAAGAAGAAGAAGAAGAAGAAGAAGAAAACCAAAGGGCATGCACCACAGGTTGATGAACTGGTAAGTTGAAGTCTGCACTGCCACTAGGTTCAAGGCCCCAGATGAGTCAGAAAGCAATGTTGAAACTCATAGAAGAGTTTTCCCACCACATGTATGGGCGATCTTGAATTTTTATTTGTATTTTAAAAAAACTGTAAAATGTTTGAGTCAGTGCTTCTTAAGACTCGTGGAAAACATAGCACCGCTGTACTTTATTGTTATTGGTTAACTTCCCAATTAAAGAGGTATCTGAGGCAATTACCTTGCAAAGGAAAGGTTTGTTTTGGTCCAGAGTTTTACAAGTTTCAGCCCCTTTGCTTTAGGCTGCTGGTGGGCCTGCTGGATGGTAATTGGAATCAAGAGAGAGAAAGGGGTCATGGTCTTACAATCCACAGTAAGAGTGTGTCCCCTGTGGCCTAAGGATTTCCCACTCTGCCCTGCTTCCCAAAGGTGCCACCCCTGCCAAATAGGGCCACTGTACAGAAGAGGATGAGGGTGACTTTTGGACCTCTGGGGACAGCCATCGGAAGCACTGCCTCTACTACTTGAGACCTTGAAACTTCAGTAGAAGATAGGAGAGAGAATGCTGATGCAGACGAGAGGTTGGAAGGAGGCCGAGAGAACATGGAGCATACACTGAGAAGAATGGAGAGTACGATCTTAGGTATGGATGCTAAACGTTCAGGGTGGTATGAGGTTCTGAGTTAGTACAAGGAATTCATTCAAACCGAAGGATAATCATCCCCAGAAGGGAGGACAGCAGAAGGAAAGGAAGAAGAAAGGTACAGGAAGTAGGACAGGGGGATGGGAATCGAACAATCAAATAGAAAAAAGTTAATCTGGTCAAGACAAAGGTCATGGATGATGTAATTTCTCAAACAAATTTTTTTCAACCACAAAACCTAAGCTTCTCCATTTGTGCTCATTAGAAATACCTTTGGAAATCCACCAGCAAGGGACTATTCCCTGTATAAATATGACCCACCCTTCCCCACCTTTTCACACAGACCTATTTCTGAAGGAGCAGAGTTCCCGTGTCCATGGACCAGGAACATGATGCTGTCCCTAGGTGTGGACAGCAGGGAGCAGAGGATGGAGAGGCAATGTGAAATGGAATGCTCCTCAAATGTCCATGGAAGAAGAAAGAATGGAAGCAAAGATGTGGACCCCAAAATAGACTATCTCAGGAGCCAGAGAAGGCGCTGATGAGGAAAACCAAAAGACACCCGTCCCTGTGATGCACTCAGTTCAGATGGTCACAGCCATCTTAAATTACAACATCTAAGGAACTGTGGGAGGTACTGCCATGCTGCTGGGAACCAACGAGAAGAGCTTACTGTGAAAAAACAGTAAGGAGGGCTCCACATAAGGTGGATCTGACAAGACTAAGGAAGGTCTGGGGGTTCCAGCTCAGGCAGGAAGCCCCGTTTCCCACCACCTTGATATACATTCTGTCACAGCAGCCTAGATAATCTGTGAATTAAATTTTGTTGTATCGATTCAAGATACCCAGCACTATGGGGCGTATATAGACACAACAACAACAAAAAAATGGTTCCTGCAGAGAAACAGGCAATTGTGTCTGTCATCACAGAGGAGTCCTTATCTTGGCATGTGGCAGGGCCATCATTTACTCCTTTGGTAAGAATCCCAAGTATGTTACCAACCGTCTTCCTGTTGCATGGTAGGTCCGCAGACATTCTTTCGAAGTATCTGCCCCTTTGTTTCTTAGTCTAACTCTGTTATCTCACTCAAGCATGACAAGAATGCTGCCGACATCTGTCCCCTTCTCATCTGGCTCTCTGTTAGTCTCTTCACAGCTCCTCTCAAACTGGACAAGCCAGATCTTGCTAGGTCATGGGCTATCCAGCAACATGGTCCCTTCAGACAGGCTTTGGAAGCACACAAAAAGAAATATTGCATTGCATGGAGTAAGATGATTATACTTAGGGTTTAAACAAGTTAACTAGTGTTTAAAGCCAAGTCCTGAGTGCCCAGAACAGTTACAGCTGTTAGAGCAGAAAATAGTCAGGTTTGCAAGCATGGCACCGGGGGCGCAGTGGCAATGTTATGGGCTTTTATTACATACTCGTCAGCCTCATTATGGGTGGTGTTTTCAATTTAAAATCTGCCTATCAATTACCAAGCCATATGCAGAAACATTTAAGGGTCTGTATATACTAGCTTAAGAGGTAGAGAATGCTCTCAGCAGATAGGGCAAGGAGCCCTTTGAGACTGTCTAAAAGAATATCATTAATTTTTACAGTGTACTTTCGTTTCTGGAGCAGCTCCAGCATAGGCTTTCTATAAAAATCATCTCAAGTTCAGGATTCTGCTATTCGCTTGCAGCAGCATCGCAGCAACGGCCCTGGTCCATATGCTGCTACTTAACAAACGTGGTCTGTAAGTCCCACAGCAGGCACGGAGTTGAGAACTCAACAGGAATTACAATGTTGACTGATGCGATGAAACAAGTTGTCCTTGACCACTAAGCTGTGCAGCTGTTTGATGTTAGGTCGGAAACAGAACAAAACTCCTTTCTTTCCTACAGGATGGCCGAGATCATAGGTATGGCTGCCTAAAGGATACACTGATTCAAATTGCCAAAAAGAACACTAGGCAATGAATTCTTGAACACAGTGTATCGCAGGAAACAAAAAGAATGTTAAGTTGTACAATTTGGCAAAGGCCATTTGCCTTGGGTAATTTGTGAAGTTTACTTGCCTCCAGGGTATGTATTCTCTTACATTAGGCTAATTCTTAAAACAACGCATCCTAAAAACATTTTAATACATTATTTCAAAATAAACTTAAAATTAAAAAAAAATATGTTGCTCCTGGCTCACAAAGCTGCCATATCTTTAGAAAGCACAAAATTCCTTGGATCTCTTTTATTCCTTCATTACAAACAGTCATTATATTGGGAACATTCTCTTGGCCAAAATATTTAAAAAAAAAAAACTAAGCCTGCTTGTTTGACTTTAGTAGGATATTAATAGTCCACACTGTAGTTGAATTTAGAAATCTAAGGAGCTGAATTGCTTAGATGCATATATGCTGAAGTCGCAATCCTTTATCCAAAACTCTTTAAAACGGACATAATGATTCTCTGCGAGTGAGCAGCTGCTTCATAACCGTAATCATTTATTGAGTTTGTGTTTCTACTGTTTCAAACAAATTCAATTAGCCCTCACACTTCAAAACCCTAAAGGCCCAAAAGAGATGGTACCAGGCGGCTTTAATCTAATAGTAATACTAAACTTGTCAGTACAGTTTTGGGATTGATGGTTAGAAGCAAATTAATAGTAACATTTTTCATTTTTTAATCAAACAGTCCTATTCAGAACTACCTATGGGTCCTAGAGGGTACTTAGCAGAACGAATTCAGTAAAGGAAAAAAAATTGTACATTCAAAGAAAGCTTCCTTTTCAGACTGGTTCCTATACGGATCCTCTCCACAAATAAAATGGAAGCAGGCAGACTCCTGTCCTTTGAACTTCGTGATGACCTTTATGCTTCAATGACATAGTGGAGTGTCCAGGAAACAAGGCAGTGGTCATAGTGCCTTCTAAACAAATGCTGAGTTCATGGGGATGCCTGCCTGCCTGTTTTTAGTTAAGCTGGAGATATTTGCTCACAGAGAGCCCTCCTATTATATGCATTAGATTGAGTTTCCTGTCAACCACCATGAAAGAAAATGTTTTCGTATGTAGCCCCTTTGCACCTCTCTCCTCTCAGTAATCAAACCAACTCGGGCAGATAAATAGGCATTGAAAACTACTACCTGGGCTGGTATGGGAAATTCCAGGCAAATGCGATTTTTACTATTGAAGAAAAAAAAATAGGTTACTGTCCACAGACTGCTCCCGTGAACGCTCCCTGCTCTCACATATTTGCTTATTTATTTTTGCTTATAGTGCTCTGATATTCTGTGTTATCCTGGCACCCTGGGGGAGTTATAATTTTGCTTTAACTGCCCTCTCTGGATGAGAGGGCCAGGCTTTAAGTATCTAAAAATAAATAGGCAAGCATTTACTTTTATAAATGTAACCGTTTACATTCTCATTTCGCTTTTGCTGTCAAGTCTCATGATGGAATACCTTGTCAGCCCTTCCCAGGAAATGGACACAAAGGTGCCCTTGAAAGGTTTCAGTCATGCTTAGGCTCTGGGGCCTAAAAGCTACTCTCTCCGGGTTCCCCCAGAAAGTCCCAAACGTAGTGATCTAGGAGCCACCAGCCATAATACCCCAGTGAGGAAGAGAGTGATAGAAAATAGCTCCAAACTGTTGATAATTGGAGCTATCGGTGGCGTGTGCAGCTTACTATGATAAACTCATCCACAGCCAGACACACAAATAACTTGCACCTGTAAAGACTTTATTTCCTAAAGGTAACACAACTGTTTAGGAAGAGCTCATGCTGGCAAAACAGCTGCTTGCCATTCTGGAGGGGAAGCAAGGTAGCATCCTTCAACAAATGCCAAGGCTGGGATTTTATCAGCTCCATCTCATTAACTGGAAACAAGGCTTAAATGCTTTGTTTATAAATTATGATTATTCCTGATTGCGGCAGTTACTGATAGTGCTACTCATTTGCAATGCAACTCTTTGAATTTGTTTAATTACAATTTGAAACAAGGCAGAGAAGATTAATTAACCCACCTGGCTGGCTGGCACATAGTCCTGGCTCGGCTCTGTCATGCTCATATACATGTTCTCACCGTCAAACTGCAAAGGAAATAATAGTAAACATTGAGCCATCCTGACTGCATGTATGTTTTTCTCTCTTTCTTTAAAGAAAAAAAAAATACCCTCACCATCAAACTGGGAAACAGTAGCCATAAAACAACAGCACGGCTGAGAATATGAAAAATCTGTCGTGGTAAGTGAGCCGCATCTTTCCTTTGATGTTTCTGTTGTCATCTTTCCTGACCCTGCGTGTCAGTGATTTGGAGTAATTAGTGCTCTAGTAATTACAGCAAGCAAGCAAGAAATGAATGGTTTCCTTTCATCTGCAATCTGTTTTAAAACAAAATGGCTCATTTTGCACGCCATGTATACATACTGCAGTTGGGCCGGAATGAAGTATTAAATGAACGGCACGCTTTCTGAAAGGGGAGGAAAAAAAAATAATGGAAAATACAGGGAGGAGGCACGGCTCCGTGCGTTCTGAGTTTAGCTCTCAAACAAGAAGTGCGGAGCTTCATAATGGACCGAAGCTGGCTTCACTCTAATGGCCTTCTGATTAAAAAGCATTTTAAATCGACAGTAATAGTCGAAGAGAGCATGTGCCACCCCAGCCATGCCTAAGAGTGGAAGGTAAGAAAACCAACACTAGCATACAGGTACCATGATCCAATTTCTTTTCCTGAGGAAATGCAAATACATAGAACGAATATAAACAGACAAATGCATGCAAATCGGCCCATATATTTGCAAGTTAGGAACGGGAGAGAAGGAGGCTATTCACAGGGCAGCCCCTTCACAGAACTGCCAAAGCAGCCAGCACATTGAGAGCAGCAAAGGGCCCTTGGCAGTGCTGGGTCTGAATCCCTCCACTGAGACTTAATCCTCCTCTATCTTAAGTCACTTGGTAAGTGGGAAACGAGGAGAATATTCCTCATTAGTTTAAGGAAGATTTTTTTTCCCCAAGTTAATCACTAAATGCACCGATATAATCCGTTTCAAAACTAGGTCTGCATAGGCTCTCAGTGGTAGACGTTTGAGACACAGGAGCTTGCAAATCTGAGAACCCGCTTTTCAAAGCAAAACCACCATTGGTAGAAGTAGAAATTGTTGGTAACGTGGACATGTTTACACACCACCCAGTGATATACAAACAGAAATCCATGAGTCAGAGAGACTCTAGTCCATCCCCCTCAGGATTGCTAGCTCTCTGAGAAGGTGAAGTAAGATCCACAACTGTATCAGGGCCTCTACTACAGTCAGCAGTAGAGAGTTGTGGTGGTAAGAAGCCCCGGAGTAGCACTGAAGAACTCAGCAAGCCCACCTTAAATACTGAAAAGATTTCTTCATGTATCACCCTACACCACCTACCTAAGTAGTCCCAAAATCTTTTATGAATGACACGGTCATACAACTCACAGATTAGCACAAGGCTCAGGAGCCTTGAGTCCTAATGACTTACCCAAGGATGCAGCTCCATCAATCAGGTGTACGTCCCCCTAAACACCCAACATGTCCAACAATTGAAACCCCAACAAATGTCTTCACGGGGACCTTAGCAGCATGGCCTGCTGTGGGGTGGACTGGTTTGTTTGCAAATGTTTTTAATGTTGAGATGCCAAAGAAGCACTTAAAATATGGACACTTTTTTTTTTTTTTACTATAACAAACTAAACGGAGCAGAAGTAGTGGAGTGAATCAGATGTTCTGCGGTCCATGCATATTCTAGAATGTGTTACTTTCTATTTCATCTGCTCAAACTCAGTTTTTAAATTTGGCAGTCTTCTCCAGCCAGCTAAGGCTTTGAAGTTTTGGTTTTAGTCTATCCAAACTGTAGGCTAATTGAATATGTTCATGTTTCTGTTCTGGGTGAACACTTTCCCTCAAAATGTATCAAAGTTAAGTGATTTTGAGCCAAGGGCTGAAATAGCATTTCAAAATAAAATGTATGCAGTTACAGACATTGTAACTTTTTTAGTGTATTCCATGCCCCCCCCATACACATATCTACTGTAGGCATTAAGTAATTTAATTTTTGTGTCTATTGAGAGTTAGGCACCATTATTAATACTTGCATAGTATAAACAAGCATACAAAGAGACAGAGCAGTTTAACTAGATGCTGAGTTATACGCTTCTACGAGGCATGGGATATAAGCCCAGGCTGACTGGCATATGCATTCACCACCAGGGCCGGTCAACACATGCTAAGTGATAATGGTAAGTTACTACTAATTCTGGAACAGCATTACTGCAGACAGGTGACAGTTCAGGTTAAGTGTCCCTAATCTGAAAGTTGGAAAGCCAAATTGCTTTAAAATTCGAGACATTTTAAGCACCACTATGTTGTCACAAATGCAGAACTCCACACATCTTTCTCCAGTCAAAATAATGCAGGCACACTAAAAATAGTATATGAAATTGCCTTCTGATTACAGTTATATAGGTAAATGAAATGCGAGTGTCTTGCTAACATTTAGGTCACCTCTTGCTCTCTCTCTCTCTCTCTTCACACACACACACACACACACACACACACACACACACACACACACTCCAAAATAAAAAAAAATGTGAAATTCTGAACACGATATTTCAGGTAAGAGTAATTTAACCTGTATCTTGGCGGATACTGGTCCAGAATTTCCATTATCTGGATGGGTGCTGTTTCTCACACGACAGTAAACTGAATGTTTAGTATTAAGCTTGTCAAAATGTCATTGTATGCTCAAAAGACTGTGTAGGTTAGGATGGTTAATTTTATGAGTTAAATGGACTGGACCTTGGGGTGCACAGATATCTTGTGAAATGTTTTCTGGGGTGTGTCCCTGAGACTACTTTTGGATAATACCAACATTTGAATAGGTAAGCTGAAAAAGCAGAGCACTCCCAATACACATGTGCCATATCAAACCTACTGAAGGCCCGATTTCTCCAATCCCATAAGTAAATCTGACACCTGTCTTTTTCTGCCTTCATGGTCAACTGAAGCACTGGCTTTCTAAAGTCTCAAGCCTATAGCTCTCTCTAGGCTCTGGTTTCTCTTTTTCTTTTCATTTTATTAGATATTTGCCTTATTTACATTTCAAATGTTATCCCCTTTCCTTGGCATCCCTATGAAAACCCCCATCCCTCCCCCTCCCCCTCCCCCTCCCTCTCCTTACCAACCACCTCCCACTTTCCTGTCCTGGCATTCCCCTACACTGGGCCATCAAGCCTTCAGAGGACCAATGGCCTCTCTTCTCTTTCATGTCTGCAAAGGCATATGTAGCTGGAGCCATGGGTCCCTCCATGTCTACTCTTTGGTTGGTGGTTTAATCCCTGGGAGCTCTGGGGATACTGGTTGGTATATATTGTTGTTCCTCCTATGGGGCTGCAAAACTCTTCAGCTCCTTGGATCCTTTCTCTAGCTCCTTCATTAGAAACCCTATGCTTAGTCCATTGGTTGGCTGTGAGCCATGGGTATTTTGATCCCCCGTTCTAAGAAAGACCAAAGTATCCACACTTTAGTCTTCCTTTTTCTTGAGCTTCATGTGGTCTGTGAATTGTATCTTCACAGTCTCTGGCTTTCTAATTGTAGATTTGGAATTGCTCAGTCTCTGTAATATTATGGGTTACATAAACCTCTATCTATCTATCTATCTATCTATCTATCTATCTATCTATGTTATCTATATCTCCTGTTGACTTTATTTTCCAGAGAACTGTAACACAAGCAGCTTCTTTTATTACTACTGTGCTATTAAGAACTCTTTAGAATTGTATTTTTGGTAGGTATACTGCCAGACATCAATGTCCTGGCATGCAGGAGACAGAACCACCAGTATCTTGAGTCAGTAAAGGCTAGCCATGCCCAGCCTATGGGCTCCCCTAAGTAGTTCTGGGTTTCTAGGCAGATGTTGTGGTAAGAGATGGACTACACTAGATAGTAGATGACCTGAATACATTGTGGTTACCCTTTGGGCCCCATAATGTAGGATCAGCTTTAGATTATTTTAAAACGTATTATCTAACTAACAAAACTCATAGCACACTTGTTTCATTGAACAAATTATTTTCCCAAATAAAGTAGAAGTGGATATAAAAGAGAAAGAAGATTCAATTTCCAGACAAGGTCTTGATGAACTTTTGTTTTGCCATTGATGAAATCTAAGATATTGGAGAAATTTTGAGCTCCATCCCTAGCCCTCCCTACTGCCTTAAGGGTGATTCATTCAAAGTTTGCAGTAGATTAGAATGGGTTGAGGGACAGGGCAAAAATTTAGTCAGTCAACTGTGTCTACCCAAGCATGAGAACCCAAGTTCAGTCTGAAGTGCTCACAATTTTCAGCCTAACTGGCAAACATCAACTCTCAGTGGGAGACCAGGTCCAAGCAGTGAAGCAGATGGCATCTGAAGAAGGACACATGACGTTGAGTCTGGCCTCTAAGACACATACATGAACCTGCACATATGAGTGTGTGTGCAACTGTGCACATACATATGCACAACTGATTAATTTGCAGGCAGAACCCTTGGGAGGAAAAAAATGAAAAGTATGGAAATGCTAAGGGCACCATCATTCTAATTCCTCAGGCTTCTCATTTGTAAGACTGTATTTAATAGAAGACACATAGAGCGGCTGAGAACCATGAACCCTGATCCTATGTAAGCAGGCTCCCATGTATGAGTTGCAACACAACAATCTGTACATGTCCAGACAGACTTCCACCACCTCCTTGTATACTGGGACTTGCAATTGGACAATGACCAGTAAGGGGAGAGAGGGCATGGATAGTCTGAACCAGCTCCTCCCCCATCAGACTGGGTTTTCATAGCACACCACGCCCTGTCCAGGAGCTGCTGCCAGGGCCTCAGCAGGCCTCCCACTACTCCAACCATATTAAAAGGCATCCCATGTTGTGGGCTGAAGGCCCGTCATCATTTGAAGTAGAATTATAGCTCACAGAGTCCTAGAATTTGGGGTTTGGAGAGCTCCCCAAAGACATTTATCTGAATCTCTCACATCGTGTGGAAGAAATAGATGCTTTGTTAGTCACATGGGCCTTCTGGGAATAGAACCAAGGTCTGGATTCAGAGCAGAAAAGCCTTCCACTCTGATATACTGCTTTATTTTCTGTTACCCATAAAAGGTGGTGATTGGACTATATGGCTACCAAGGTTCCTCAACTTGCAAAGGAGTTATATCCTGATAGAATCATTGTCAAGTGAGTGAAACTGTACATGGAACAGGTCTAACCTACTAAACATCCCAGCTTAGCAACAAAACACCACAGAGTGGTGCTTGCTTCCGCCTATGACTGCATGACTGACTAGAACCTGTAAATTGCTGTCACTGGCCAGTAACACAGAGAGAACTGAACTGCACAGCGCATGCCCAAGAAAAGAACAAAATTCAAAATTAGGACTAGGGGGTTGGAAATATTGTTTAGTAACAGAGAACGTTCTTAGCATATACAAAGCCCTGGTCTCAACCCCTGGCATCATTAAATAAATAAATACAACAATTGTGGTGTCTACTGAATGTATATTGTTTCTGCATTCTCATAAAGCAAAGGAAAAAAGTGTTGACTTGAACCATCGTAATTCAGAGGCTGTCCTGTATGTGATGTATATTTGTGTATTCACAGATCTGGAGGCACAGCAGGAGCATTATTATACTCTAATGACCCCAATTCCTTCTGCATGGATCACATATTAGATAACCATTATTAGATTATTAGTAATTACCACAATAAAGTTGTTTCATTAAACATAACTAACTGCATTTGCTCATGCTTTATGCTGATGGCTCTCAGTATTCTTGGAAGTCAACTGAATTTAGGCATTACAACTTTTCAAAATATATATGATCATACTAGGGCTTTTAATTTCCATGTTTTCTCAATTTAAAACCTGCAGTAAAGTTTAAAAGAATAAATAGACTGACTTCTTTAAATCTAAATGTAAATGGCATCAACTCAGGATTAGCTTTTCTGACCAAGTGCTTTTATATTCTTTATTGTGTTTTCATTTCATAGCACCAGGGGATGCAATCACATAAAAACTCATTTATAATCTTCTACTACAGTGTTTTGAAATTGTTTTTAGAGCATATTAACCAAACCCATAATCCCAAAGAGCCTTTCAAACTAGGTAGTCATTATTTCTTCTGTTTAAAAACAGAAAGCAGACATCCAACGCCGTGTGAACGTAGTCAGTGGTGAGCAACACTGGCAATGCGACACTGGGCAGTGTGAGGCTCTCCAAAGGGGAACACAAGGGACAGTGGAGTGAGAACATGACACGCACATCAGTCACTGGCTCTGATACAGAACATGGTGTCTTTTCTTACAGAAATCACGAAAAGAACCCCCCCCCCAGAAAACTACTGCTAAAGAGGAGAGATACAGAGAGGGAGGAATACACACCACACATACACACACACACACATACACACACACAAACACACACACAGAGAGAAAGAGAGAGAGAGAGAGAGAGAGAGAGAGAGAGAGAGAGAGAGTCTCAAGGAATTCTTGGAAAGATACCACACTGTGTTTACGAGGGAAAAATCCTCACATACATTTCTTGATGTTTTCTATGGGAACTGTTGATTACAAAAAATACAAGCTAAGAACAGAAATGATTATGAAAGTGACAGATGACATTTCTTAGACAATCCATTATACTAAATCATAAGAAGAAGTAATAAATGTCAAAATAAAATTTTCATCTTTGTATTATTTGGTCCAGCATTAGAAGATCTATTTCTTTATTTATTCTAAATAAAGAAGTAAAGACTTTGGGCAACAAGTCCAAGCCTTTCTGTCTTTTGTCTGGATGCAAGTGGAGCTGGAGAATTAGGTCAGTGGTAGAACGCTTGGATAGCGGATACAAGACCTTAGCTTCAACCTGCTGAACCTGAAGGAAAAAAAATCACATTGAAAAAAACACCTTGAAAGCTAGGCATGAAGAAACGAATGGGACAATGTGAACCCCACCCCTCCATATCCAAGGTGTTCTCATTTGGCTAGGGGGCACTGGATGGGGAACAGTTGTCTATGTTTCTTCCAGTTAGAAGGCTGCACCTGCTAATGCACAGCCATCATCCTGTGTGCTGAACCCCAGTGAATGTATTGGAAATGTAGCTGGCACAGCCAGAGCCACACTATAGCACAAACAAGACGAGGAACCTAACTATTCTGATTCTGTGTGCATTGCAACGAGAGAACTTCAGAGAACTGACCTGGCTGGGGGGTGGGTGGCTCACACCCCCTCGGGCTCCTGTGACCCGAACTGGAGTGGTAAAGAATGCACTGTGGACCTGAATTCTGTGTAGTTGAGTAACATGGAAAGAATACTAGACCACAACTCATAACCTAGATTCTACTCTGAAACCAAATGAATGTTCTCACTGTATAGCTGTTGCAGCAGAACATTTACTTGGGGATTCTGTGCTTTTGAGAATTCTGAAACCTGAAATTTTCATTATCTGCTTAAGGGCATGGATCTCATGGAGAGATGCCTCTAAAGTTCAGGGCATGGTTGTCATGCAATGGTGTTGGTGTCTTGACTGCTTACAAACAAACATACTATGCTCATATATTCAGATGGTCTTGGAATTCCTAACAGGCTCCACACAGACAGTTATGATTTAAATAAACCAGTTTTAGCTTCTTCCTTTGTAAGCACTTCCATTCCCATCAAATATATAATTTATTATAGTTTTCATGCAGTAACTATCACAGCTCTTATTATATAGATGATAAAGTATTTGTATACTACTCTGAGATGGATTGAATCTCAATCTTCTAAAAAACTGTCCTCCTGATTCTCAGGGATTAGCTAGCAACCCCAGGGTTAGCTAGTAACCTTTGCTTCCAAGAGTGGCTGATGCTAATTCCATAGTCATTAAAGCATTCAAATACCCTATTCATAGCCATAGTAGTTATGGGTCCTCTAAGCAGAGTACTGGGCTATATGGAAAAAAAACTGCCTCTGAATGGGAGCCAGAGAAGGTCGTGCCTGCCTCAGCATCTGCAATCTTGGATGCAGCAGCTTAGGGTATAGGGGTATTATGAAAGGAAGGAACAGACCCTGCGTGTTTCCTGTGGCCTTCTTGGAAATGGAGCTCACAACCATTGCTGTAGAGTCATTGCCAGTTGGAAGTATTGCAGTGTGATTTGATCCCTCAACCACCTCCATTTTATCACTCAGACTGCCCAGGGGTTGCACTGCCAGGATTAGTCTGTGGGCTTGCATTCACTACACGGTGGGCTAGAGCAACTTCTGATGGCGCTGATGGTAAGTTCAGATGGTAACCTCTGTTCTCACCCAGAGTTTGTTCTTCTTTCATTGTATGATGGTTAAGAACCATGAATTCTCTATTACATTCTGATGCAAAGGCTGAAACCAGCTGAAGAAGTAAGAAGGTAGAAGAAACAAGATTCCGTACATCATGAACAGCATTCCTCTATTTCAAGCAAAACGTTCAAGTTTCTAGAAAAAAAATCAAACAGAAGCCAACCAGCCAAACAAACCCCCCCAAAAGGTCATTTATCCCAAACCTTCAACACCAAACAATCAATATGCATTATACATTGTGTTGGAAAGAAGAGAATGTGTAGATGAAAGCTTAATTGCCAAGTGCTTCTGCTGAGTTTAATGAAAATTTATTTAAATCAATCAAAATACTCATGATATAGTTACACATCTTTACAAAATATGCACCAAAAGACCTCCAGTATTAGCTAATAACGAGCAAACGTTGCTAATACCATAAGGTAAGGTATTTTCTCATAAAGAAATGCCTGCATAATTCTGAAATTCTGTAAAGATTAAAGCTGTAAAGCTATGCTACTCTGAGCAAGCACAGAGCCGAATGTTTGCTTCAGAGCGTTCTTTGGTCTCATCTTACTCTAAACCAACTTTTCTGAATCTATGAAAGGAGCATTTGAGACGTGCCTCGAACTTGCTGGCAACTTTTACCTAAGCTTGCTTGCCTCCACACCCTATCAGCTATCACCACCTTTACCACAGAGCCTACATTCTACTGCAGTGTAGAATGAGAAGCATGAGGGCTATTAGCACGGGGGTGGCTGGCTCCCTCAGTGTCAGGATCCCCACTTAAGCATAGGACATTTCCAGTATCTGACACATAGAAAAAAAGGTGAGAGTCTTTTTCAACATTTGTCTGGTCTGGAGGAGTTTGCTCACTCCTGAGATCTTCGACCAAGAGAAATGTAAGACTAGGAAGAAATTAGGGTATTAAGAAGTAGGCATTGACTGACCAGATACATATGAGTAACAGTGAGGTTATCTTCAGACTGGTTGAGAAAACCATGGACATTGACTGATGGCTAGATATTTGTAGCAATGAAGTTATAATCAGACTAGGTTAGGGGCAGATGAGTGGACAGAGAAGAGGTGCAGCTTTTTAAGAAGACTGAGGACAAATAGTGATTGAGAAATTATGAGACTAAAAGTGATAATTAAAAAGTCTATAATGGTTTTGGATCATGAGATGGGTAATTTCATCTCTCTTAGTAATTACCCAACAGCATTTGGACAGAGTTGACAATTACATTATAGGAACAGATTCGAATATTTAAATCTAACAGTAGGATAGGTGTAGGAATGTACGTTGGTGAACCAGGGAGAGTCTGATCAATGAGAAATGCAACTGGATCCATTGTGACATGTTTCAGACACTCCTTGTCATCCTCCCAGGGAGTCCTCTTTACAAATGGTCTGAGTTCCAATCTGAACGTTCCCTCTGCTCCCTCCTTGCAGAAGGTTTAAAGATTCTGGACAGGCATCCTTTCATGATCTCATTTCATGGTTTTTGTTTTTGCTTGTTTGTTTGTTTGTTTGTTTGTTTGATTTGGAAGGAACTACACCTCAAATATTTTATTCTCCCCTTTGTAGAACAGGACACTTTGTCAGGAATACACTAGAGCTGATGCTGTAACTCCTATGCAAGTCCGTGTGTGAACGAACGTCCACTCGAAGCACCATTCACTCCGTGGAGAGAAACAGTTGATTTCTTGTGGAAAAACTGAGACTGGAAGATATTCCCATATTCTGCTAACCATCTGACCTACGATGGCCATGCTGACACATTGAAATGAAGTGATAATCCATGCATGTCTACGTAACACTGTGATGATGACTCACTGTTATTCAACCAAATGCTTAGTTAGCACACACTTGTGTGCAGAGGGCACAGAAAATCCCACAGTGCAGGCATCTCTCACAGTATCACCTTACCAACAGTCAGAATAAGTGCTAGACAATCAGTGCTAAGGGCTTTAGAATTGTTCTGCACACTTTCTCCAGTCCACTCTGGACTCTGCGCTCACTTACTGATGTTGTCCTGTGCAGACCTGGGACTCAAAGCCTTCCAAGAGCTCCTCTCACCTTTGGCTTCCTACCCTTTCATGCCTTACTTCTTAATAATAAGATGGTCAGTGTGAATTCATCATCTGACTTGGAGTGTGAGAAGATGATGCTACCACTAATTATTAGCAAGCAAGCAAGCATAAATGTGGAATCTCCTAACCAGGGACTTTTCCTACCAAAAGACAAAGTTTCTAGATAACAGTGATAATGTCACTTCTCTGCCTTGTGTAAGCTCTGTACAGCCTCTTGGGCTTATCCTGACCTGTGTCTCATTGTATTGTCCCCAGCCTCACTCATGAATTTAACTATAGACACTGTGAGGTCAGAAACTTTCTAACCCAGGCCTGTCATAGTTTAGTGCTTCACATAGTGGTGCGTTCCTGTCCATTAAAGGAATGAGTAAATAAAATTCAGTCCTATATGGTGAGAACTATAGCATAGGAGGCATCTCATGTCTTCACAATTCTCTAGCAACATTTATTTGCTAAGCATCAATTTCCAAATAATATCTGTTTACTGAGAGTGGTCCTCTGGGGGTATGAAACAAAGGTGCCCAGATCACATATCAGCTTTCTGGTACTTATTGTTCTACAGAGGTAAACTTTCTCCAGACACTCTATATTTGGAATTGTTTGAAAGAAAGCTCATTTTACAGGAGTTTAGGCAATAGTTCCAAGCTTTAGTACTACAGATTTGTCCAGGCTTCTGCTTCCTTTATTCTGGCATTAGCCAGAGATCAGATTATGGACAAGATGTTCCAGGTCAAACTGATGTGTGCTTTCACACCCAGCATGACACTGAGGGTGAACACGTCACTAAAGCCAGACCAGCACGCTGATGAAAGGTTGGTAGGCCTGGCAGTTTAAGGGAGTCTCCTTATTTCTCCTTATCACATGATTCCAGGCTAATTTTGTAATCGTGCTCATATGCAAATATGGCACAACAGGACAGGTATGGGAGGGGCTGGCATCTCAGAGAAGTCCGAAATGAAAGGCCCAGGTCAGAGTCAGGGTCTGGTGTTTCCTATTAGGTAGGCTTTGGGATGAAGATGACAATTATAGTCTCCTTCTGTGATTTTTGTCAGATTCAAATGAGACGTGTGCAAGTGTGTTTGTGAATTGTAGAGTTCTAGACCCACATGCGCTGTACTCGGTTGTGGAAACCATGGGACTTCCCCGCAGGCGAGTTTGCTTAACGGTTTCCATCAGTGATTGGAAAGGTTAATAACAGGAAAGCACTAGAGACAACCAACTTTGTGCCTAAATTCGTCTGCAATATAGCGTTAAGACAGAAAATTATTATTTAGACCTATGTTTTATTGCCATGTGTCCAAATTCAGTCAAATATTAACTATGGGATGATCCTGGGAAAGCAAAGAGAGAGAGAAATATTGGTAGTCAAGTCCTCCGGTCAAGGACAGCTTGCAGACCCTCCCGGCTGTGCATGCAAGGATGCCCACAGAAACATGTTATTCACACTTACACATACTTACTTCCTGTCTGCACAAAATATTTTTTACTTCCAAGGTTTTTAATCAGCTAATGTTTGACTTACTTGTAACTATGCTTGAGGGCACCTCTTGGAGTGCACCTTTAAAATCTTTCACACAGAACTGTCAAAATTGCCAGAAAGGACACAGCCTTGACCAACTTTTCTCTTAATAAACAGGAAATATTACCTACTCATAGCAAGACACACCGTGTCTTATCTGCCAAAACAATTTACCCATTAACCTAATTCATTGTCATTGAAAATTAACACATCACATAGTTTGTCCCTAAAGTACAGTATTATTTGCCTCACGGCAGTCATACAACATTGGATGGCATAAATCTTCTATATATTTCCTTTTTCATAGTTTATTAGTTTTATACATGAAATTATCCTCAAGCTAACAATAACTATATTTCATAGAACTATATACCCATTTGCCGCTAACAATTATATAACCAAGCTAGATCCTAAGGTGTTTTATCTATTCTGACCATTCTTCTGTTGCTAGTATAGAAGTGACATAGCATCTGGCTTTCTTTGTTCTATTATGCACCCCTGCAAGAAGAGATGCATTATTAATACCTTCTGTGCATCTCATATTTACTATGAAAGACTTTGACATAACATATTTTATAGCCATTAAGTTAATTAATATTAATGTTAGATTTAGTGGTTTTGAGAATTTTTTTTTGTTAGAAATTCCTTCTGAATAGTTCTGGGCAGAGTGTACATATTTTAAATATATCTAATGAGTCTTGTCTCCAAGAAATTCTTCAATGTTACTTGAGACATTAAACTTGGACAAATAAGTTAAACACACAGAAGTGAGAAGAGATTGGAAGCCAAACACTGGAGCAGATGAAATGACCAAAACTGGACTTTTATTTTAACAAGCAGAACAATGTTGTCTTTTCTTGAAACTAATATACATTTATCCTAACTAATATACATTCTCCAAAAGTCATTGTACTGTGTCTAATCCTCATTCCACGTAATTTAAGAGCCAAGCTCTCGGGACACACGGCAGGAAATAGGCCCAGGGTGATTATTTAAAATCTATATTTTATAATACCGGCTGCAGTCCATTCTCAGGCGATGAACCCATACGTGTGAACGCCCAGCTCTATCAATGCTTTCAAAAGCGAACGTGGTTCTCAAAACTCATACTCTGTGACCTCGAGGGGCACTGTAAACTCAGCTTTTCAGACCATTGCATCCCACATTGTTAGACGGTTGATAGGAAAGAGTTACAGATATGCTTTTGCAGAAGTCGCTGTCAGGCTCAAGGTGCCGGCTATGTCCTTCATAGCTTCTCTTTACATTTTCTCCGTTAGCAGCTACTGTATACTATCTTCAGTCAGATGGTCTTTGAGGGTTAGGCTCATTAAGTATATGGTTTAACATTATTTGAAGGGTTATTAGTATTTTCTTTATTTTGATTTTTTTATCCAAATTTTGTTTTGATTTCCTTTTTAGCTGCTTCCTCATAGATCTACCCATTCTTATTAAAATATACAGTGATGGAGATACAACTTCTATGAAAATGGCTCTTAGAAAGGAAGATTTTGTTCTGGAATGGCAGGGCATTTTACACTTAGGAGCTCTTGATGGTAGGAGCATGAAGCCATGGAGGGTTCTTTCTATTTTAATGCCCAAGACAGACCTGCAAGAATGGTCTAACCTCATACCAACAGTGCTATTGCTGAGCCAACCTGGTCTATGATGAGCAACTCATAGGTTGTGTCACTTTCATGACACACCTTGAGGAAAGATGAGAAGAGCTGTGAAATGGTTCATGTGAGTAACAGAAGTATCTGTTTAGATTCTAGATCAGACAATAGATCATTTTTAAAAAGCACCTAGACATGCCACCGAACTCTCACTGAGCCCACAGCTGCTGCAAGTCTTTGGGGTATGGTGCTCAAAAGAATTATGGAGCCTTGAGGGTCTTAGATATCTAGTCCATTAAATCAAGATGAATACACACTGTACTGCATATACTTGGCAGTTACAGTTGTTCTTGGTTAATCTAGAATAAGAAAATGTGTTCTTCAAACTAAACACAAAACTGTGACTTGTCATGCTTCAAACCTAAAAGCTCTAAGAAAAATTAGTAATTTGTTAATTAGGATTTTATTTATCCTTTCCCCTACAAATCTAATCATTTGTTTGCAAGATGTTGCATCTTCATTAATGCCATTAGTATTCTAAGTAGACGGCTGTACTAATTTTCTTAATGCAACTGGAATTTCACCACTGTGTTTCAAGCGGCTCTTAGAATTAAATATTCCCACATAATATAATTTCTTTCAAACAAGCACTCTTGACAACAGGTACGTGGGAAAATAGGCAACATCACTAATCCTGGCAGATGGGCACACCAAGACCAGTGTGAGAAAGGACTCCTTTTTACTTAAAATATCTATTATTGAAATGAAAAAAAAAAAAGACAAATGCTAAGATGTGGAGAAGAGAGAAATATATATATAAAACATAATATATATAATTACATATATTATACATTATGATAAATACATATATGGTAAGAAAAGAGAACATAACATTTGTGAGAATCGATACTAGCTCAGCACTTAAAGAAAAAGTAAGCAGGTTGTCAAAATACCAAAATAGAACTAACTAACCTATGCTCCAGCAATCCCATTCCTGGATATAGAGACAAGAAAAATGAAGCCATTGTTGCACTGCCTGCTTATTGCAGCAGTATTCATAATAGCCAACCTGTCCGTCAACTAAGGACTGAATGAAGAAAATGTGGTGCAGTATGGAGCGCTATCTAGTCATAAATAGGATGAAACGTCATCATTTGGGACCCACGGATGGAGATAAACAGCACATAAAAGACAAATACCTCTCGATCCTATTCTATGTAAAATGTCAGAAAATTGAGCGTAAGAATGGGGTGGTGGGTAGCACAGGCTGGGGAAGAGTCCAGAGCAGTGGATGAGTCAGGACCAATTAATGGGTTATAACCTGTAGCTGGGAGAAAGGAGTTTCCTGCGGGCCACTGTATATATAGTATTGTCACTTAGAATGATCGCATTTCGCATGTTTTCGTAAGCTACCAAAGGACCTTTGAATATTTTCACTCCAGAAAAAATGATAAATGTTTTAGGAAATAGCTGTGTTTACTCAGATATGACCTAATGTTTGGTTGTGTAAACCATCATATGGCAGCCCATAAGTTTATCAGTTAAAAGCTGAAAAGGGACAATCCCTTACAGCAAAAACAACAACAAAGAGCCAGTTAAATCCAACTCATACTATCTGAGAGTTTTCAAATAGTCTTATTATGTATAAGGCCAAGACTATAGGCTGTGCATGTATAAATGCATGTAAATGTTATATGCAATACGTAGTACATCATTTGAATCGGAGGGTGCAGATTCCATTTTAAAGAGATAATGTCTCTTCTAAGGAAAAACAAGTTTATGATAAAGGTGTTTCCTGAGAGAGCAGGTCATAAAATCAGCAACGGCAGTAGCGGTGGTGGCGGCAGCAGCAGCAGCAGCAGCAGGAACACACTCCACAGGGTTTAGGCAGTGCATTGGTCTCTGCAGCTGTGATTGAATTGGTTGGTGACATTATGGGAGCGCTCTTCTGTTCTTGTGGTGTGTGGGTAGACAGGCAACCTCCAGGGAGAGAGGCCATGGCTACTAAGGACACTAAGTCAGAGCAGAGGGCGAGGTCAACCAGGTGAGAGTGTCAAAGAAGGCATCAAACAGAATTCTGGAAGAGTTTATCTGACTTCTCTTCAATGAGTCAGAGAGTTTTCATTTAAAAAGACCAAGAATTTGTTTGCACAGTATGCTGATTATCTGAAAGGGACAATAAGCAACTTAACATTTCTAAGTATTCAAATGCAAAATTCTATACATAAATTGTATCTTTAAAATAACTTTAAAAAACCCCTCGCCAGGCAGTGGTGGTGCACACCTTTAATCCCAGCACTTGGGAGGCAGGTGGATTTCTGAGTTTGAGGCCAGCCTAGTCTACAGAGTGAGTTCCAGCACAGCCAGGACTACACAGAGAAACCCTGTCTCAAAAACAAACAAACAAACAAACAAACAAACAAAAAAACCCTCAAAGAGCAGTTACTTGTGTATGGCAACAGTGAGTTCTACCCAGCAAGGATTCCTATGTACTGCTAAGTCTACACCCACCATCAGCCACGGGTGGCCATCAGCCTGCACAGGCCCGTCAGTGTCTCTCTAAGTCCACCATTTCCACCAGGGTTCTGTTGGTGCTGTACAGTCAATGGGTTCCCAGAGATGGAGAGGACCACAAGTCTGCCATCATGGTGTCAGAAGGGACAAACGTTCTAACGGTGATTTTCAGTTGAAGCCTTTTTGTCTCCCTATCCTATGTTCAGAGAATTCACCACAGCCGGCACCTTCCAGCACAGCTTTCAGCAGATGCAGGCACCGGAAATTAAGCATGATGTCTCACCCTCTGCATACATGCTGTAGCTCCTGCCACACTGGGCACTCACTGAAATTTTCATAAACTGATAGAAGGCAAAGGCCTTGGGAAACGATACATGGATGAAAATGCCAGTGGCTGGTTCAACAGAGGCAACGCTACAGATCGTCCGCTCTGTGGGCTGCTCACGCTTGCACGGGATTTCCAGGAACATGCCCAATTGTTCTCCAAGGTCATTCTAGGTTACTGTCCAGGAAAGTTCACAAATGTCTACATTTACATCATCTGGATAAAATGGACAAATGTCCATTTGTATTTCAGGTACGTTGATGCAGAAGAAAGCAGAGCATAGAACTGGCAATTATCCTATTAACCTGATAGATGTGGACAACCCACTTGATACTTCAAACCTCCAGATGATATCCTCTGATCTCTATGACCTCATTGGTTAGCTTATCTAGTTAACAAATATTATCTACTGCCAAGTCTCTGATTTCATTTCTGTTTTACAGAAACTTATTTAAAATTTTCAGTAACTCCAAGGATCCGCTATGTAAAGATATGAGTATTTTAGCATTGAAGCTGGGTTTCAAATTCTGTGCTGACAATGTAGAGGGAAGCATGGGACCACGAGTCCAAGTGGCTGGCATGAATTGAAATCAAGTCCAGGGGCCAGATTAGCAGCACTGGAGCAGGTTAGCAACCCATAGACCCGCCTTTTAGAATTTCCACAGGGGTCTGTCTTTCTCTTTGCACAGTGAGGAGGCTATACTGTTCATTTGTGGTTCACTCTAAGGAGCAAAGGAGCCACTTCTTTAAATGGAGTTCACCTGAAATACCCTCCCAAATGCAGCCATGTTCCATATATTAGACTTATTAAGAAGATTAACAAAAGCTGGTCTGAGGAGATAGCCCACAGGGCTTGCCACATAGGCTATACACATGAGGATCTGAGTTTGGATCCAGGAACTGACATCAAGGCTAATGCAGTAGGGCCTGTCTGTGATGCCAGTGCCCCTTGGAGAGGTAAGGGATGGAAACAGGAATTTTCCAAGAGCTCATGGGCCAGACAACCTGGCAGATGTCCTGACAAACAGTAGACCCCCTTTCAAACAAGGTAGAAGGCAAGGACTAATGACGGATCCTGTCCTGACTTCCACATCTACACCATGTACATGCAACATTCACCCACACACACCCACACACACACACACACACCCCACACACAACAGATATACACACACAACACAACTGGAAAATCAAAACACTGACCAAAGCTGTAATGAAATTTTGAGATGACGAAACTATTCTGAAACTGAATTTTTTAAAATAAGAGTACAATAAAATAAAATTAATGTGAAACTCCTTAACTGTTTACTTAGCAGAGAGGAGAAGGGGGAAATTCATGACAAATAAAGCTATTATTTTAAAAGAAGAAGAAGAAGAAGATTATTCAACCTGATAGCCTTAGGCTCCTGGAGTATAAAGCCTATAAGATCTGTGAGGAAATCTGACCATCTGATGGCACTAGAATGTTTCTCCTGTCTCATATCCCCATGTAAGATGTCCTTAATACTGGACTGGACCCAGAAAGCATCTGCAGAACATCTTCTCTCTACTAGTCCATCCTCTGTCATTGCACATCCAGTAAGGAGGTAGAGACAGTCTATGCAGCACAAGCAAGTACATCTTAAACATCTGAGTATGTTGCTATAAGGTAGCCACATTTAGGATGTCTCAAGACTACCCTTAAACCTTGTTTTCTACCCTTCTGTTCCTTAAAACCAAATACAATGAATGGGCTCACCATATGATCCAGCAATTGACATGCTGGTTACACACTAATTTAGAAAATGAAATCTGCACCTTGAAGCAATATCGTACACCTCATCATGGCAGTGCTAGTCACAGTAACCAATCAATGGAATTAAGTATCTATCAACTGCTGAGTGGATCAAGGACCTGGGAAACTACGAAGCCATAAAAAGATCAAACCTTTGACATTTATGAGAAAATTAGGAGCTGGTGGACATGAGAGTGACTGACGTAGCCCAGACACAGAAAGACCAATGCTGTGTGACCTCACCTATAAGTGGAATCTGGATCTCAGAGATGAGAGGAAATTCTCTTTATCAAAGATGCTTGGGGAGGCTTGTGCAGAGGCTGGCGAGCAGTCGCCAGTGACAGTGAGGCAGTGGTGAGCTCTGCAGTACCTCATACATTACAGAGACTAAAGGCAACAGGATATCTTGTAGCCTTTTACAAGCTACAAGACAGGATTCTGGAGAGTTGTTACCACAAACACAAAACAAAGCAAAACAAAACCCAAATACATGAGGTGATACAAATGCTATTTGCTCTGAACATTACACAGTGTCCATAGGTGTGAAGATAACTCTAGCCAAGGATTGTGTGCCTTTTTTTTAAAGTTTCAATAAAATTACATATCAGGTATAACCTGGATGTCTTTCCATTGGCTAAGTGTTTGGCTAAGATATGTAACACTCAGAGTTTAATCTCCACTACCTCATAACACTCATCAAGGTGATACTTGACGGTAATCTTATCATTCTGGAGAAAAAGGCAAGAAATCCAAAACCAAAAGCCAGCCTAGAATACATGAAACCTTGTATTAGACAAAGTGAAGATAGAAAGAAGGTAAAGAAAGCAAGCTCAGCTACTCAACTAACAATAGCATGAGTGGGTATCACGTGCCTCACTCTCGCTATCCACTGACTGAGAGCTTCTTTTAAAATTTGTTTTTCTTTTAAAATTGGTCCAATGGCTACTTCTTAATCGGAAATTTATTGCCAGACTATTTTTCTATTCTTGAACACAGAGAGAAAAAAGGGCCAAGATAATTAAATCTCTTTGCTCCAAGGTCTCACGGATGTTTATTTGGTCCCGCCCAACTGGTTCTTCACATCTTCAAGTTTATTCACTAGTCACCATGAAAAGAAAAGCTTTGAAGCTTTCCTGCTATTAGTACCTTCTCCATAGAGCTAATCCCTCTAAGCCCTTCAAGGCGTGAGTTTCCAGAGAGAGGGAAAGACTGAATCTTTCCAGAAGACCATTCCACTGTTCTCAACCGTTCCTCAGTAGTTAACATCTGCTCATCCTCTGTGTGTGTCTTAATGTTGTCAATTCTGGTTTACTATAACACCTCTTCTTCCCACATCTGCTTTTGGTTGCCACATTCTGTTGTCGACAGTTGTTTCAGAAGTCGCTTCATGTTTTGTGGCTGTCCTGGTGTTCACTAATGCCTGGGTATAGTCTTCCTAAAAGCCCAAGTCGGGATACAGACCAGCGGTCATGTGAGAAGGGAAGCACCTCAGTAACAAGATTTACTCCCTGGAACAGAACTCCCTCACTTCTGCCTTCTCCCCTTTTATAGCCACACAGGAGTCTTCAATCTGCCCTTTCAACAGTCTTTAGTCTCATCTATCTCTCGTCTTTGTTTACTTGACCTGAGATGTAAACTAGATTTCAGAACTGGTCATTGCAAGAAAACTTCTATAATCCTGTTTTTCCTGAATTTCAATATACTGTTTTATTAATTCTTTGAGCGTTTTACACAATGCATTTGGTCATTTTCATACACACCACGCCTCCCCTCCCATTCTTCCTCCTAACTCTTCCCAGATAGATCTCCACTGCCTGCATTCCTGTCCTCTTCTTCTATTTGTTTTTAACACCAGCTCCAGTTTGTACTACTCATATAATCCTGGGTGTGGGGTCAGATCTTGGAGTATGGTCAGCCTACCAGGGGCCACAGCCTTAAATCAAACTCTTGTCCCTTCCTCTAGGAGTCATTAACTCTCCACAGCTTGTTTGTTTCCAATGTCTTTGATATTTTGCTTTTGTTTCCTGGTCCTTCTGGGTTTGGTTCACTTTAATTTCTTACTCTTGGATCCTTCCTGACCCTAATAGTCCCTGATTCAAAGACACAGCATAGAGGCATCCTAAAAGCTCGGCTGGTTAATTCCTCTTACAGTCATGGTTTCCATTCTCATCAAACATCATCGCTCACTGTTTCCACTGAGTTGCCACCACATGTTCCACCTTGTCTATTCCAAATCTCCTCTGATCTTTGAAAGCCATGACTAGGTGACCTCTCTGAGGATGGTATACTCTCTTAATGCACTGAAAGCTCTCCCCGAATTAGCTAGTAACTCTGCTCAACATCTCAGAATTGTGTTTGAACCCAAAGTCTCTGTTTTGCTCGGTAGTTTCAGCTCCTAGGATGCACTCTTGTCCCCTTATAGGAATAATATTCCTTTCACCATTACCTTCCTCCCTCCGTTAGCTTGACGAATCAGTTGCTGCTTAGCTTTCTTCACCTTCTCTGCCTACAAAAGCCTTGGGATCTTCTCCTTCTCATATCTCCACAAGTCATCAGTGCATCTCCGCACATAACTGGTGTCTCAAGCATCTCTCTACTTCCTGACATCACAGTATTTCCTTAAGATTCTGCTGCACATGTTTCCCGACCACAAATAGCTTCTGATGACTTGATCTGATGTCTTCATCCCTTACACCCTGTTTCTCACTGTTTCTCTCGTGGAGAAGCCATAGCCAGCCTTCCTGCTGAGGTCTCTTTTGTTAGTTCCACGATACTGCCATTCTCTGTCTTTACCCACAGCTTTCCCCAGATCAAGGGCTTACCACACCATCTCTTCAGAAGTGACTACCCCTTTATGGAGATGACTTTTAGATATATCTTTGGAATAGTATTTCTGCCATTGTTTATCATCATTGTCATCCCTTGCTGAATATCTTCCGCAAACAGACTTGATAGAATCTCAACCCGACTATGAATCTGGCTCAAATTTTCTTCCTTATACATTGAGACTTGTTTCTATTTAGAGCATGGCACCTGCAGGTAAGATCTTTAAATATTTTGTGAACTTATCTTTCTTCTTTATATTCCAAGTTGTAGCTGATAGATGCCACATATTCTCAACTCTTGTCTTGGCAGTTGCCATCGTGAGCAATATCATCAAGTAATATTCTATGTCCTTCCTGCCCCCATCCCTATCATCTCAGTCTTGGTTTCTTTCTACTATCTGCATCTGTATCTGCATCTTTATCTCCACCTCCATTTCTGTCTCCACCTTCATCTCTACATACACCTCTATGCTAAGCACTAAACTCAGGCTCCCGTGCATGTGAAAAGCACATGTTACTGTTGACCTGCGTCCATAGCCACTGCCAGCTTCTCTAGTGCAATTTATCAGACTTAATCATGAAGATAATTTTCTCAGTTTTTAACCCTGATCATCATTCCACGATCAGAAATATGCCCTGGCTTCTCATTGTTACGTGAACAAAAAAAATGATCTTATTCTGGTTTCTGAAGTCTCTTCCTATGGAACTCTCCGATTAATGAAATTTGTGCCATTACCAAACCAAGTTGCTTCCTGTGCCCTGTGAGATCATCATTGCCCTTGCTTCAACATTCAATCATGTGGGCTGGCTTGAACGTGCCCATATTTGACTATCATTCTTCTGATCCTTCCCTCATCTTCAGATCACACTGATGCTTAACTGTCTTCTAAAATCAGATAATGTTATATCCATATTTCTATGATATTGGCATGCCTGTCTTCCTACACTTGAGTGTGTTTCTCACTTCCACTGTTTACTTTTAAGTCAGTCTGGGAAACTCAAGACTAACTCGGCGCCTGTGGATGTGGATGTGCCATTATGCAAAGTGATGGTTGCTCTGCAAGCCCGACAGAAGGCAGAGCTCCCAGGGAGCCAAGTCAAACACAGATGGCTAGACCACTCCTCTGTGTCTGAGTCAGCAGGACAGGGATGGGGCCTGATAGTTTCCATTCTTTGAAGGTCCACAGGCTGTACCACCCCTGCCGCTCCAGGGGCCACACTTTTGAAAGAAACTTGCAAAGAGTTCTGTGTCTGAGATAACTGCAGCTTCTATCTCTTAGATGCACAGAACATCAAATGAGTGGGGATGTTTTCTCTAGGCCAAGTTCCTTCTATGAAACATAAACCTGTGATACTGCCAAACTCACAAATACCAGCAATGCTATTGAAATCAATCACTGAACGTTTTTTAGAAATCCACATAATAAAATGTCAAATAAAAAAATAATTATGCCATCCACATTGGAATGTCAAGTTTGTTTTGGTGACATTTCTCTAGGTGTCTTTCTTCTTGCTCCAGGGTATGTTTTTGAGATTGCTCTTTAGGGAAATAGTCACTTCCACTTTTTTCTCCTACAGTGCTGCATCTTTGTAAAAAGTGCTTGATAAACCAAATGCTATATTTAAAACCAGATGCAATTTATTTATTCTATAAATTCCCTTATTTTGTGTACAAAATGCCTATGTAGACAGTCTGGCTCATCAATTGAAAGACTGCCTTAACTATAAACGAATGACATGATTCCTTTTTACACA
Source organism: Apodemus agrarius (assembly GCA_964023405.1). NCBI lineage: Eukaryota > Metazoa > Chordata > Mammalia > Rodentia > Muridae > Apodemus > Apodemus agrarius. The sequence goes on along the minus strand of OZ030009.1, from coordinate 145,606,870 downwards.
AGTTCCCTAAATTCACGACCAATACTCGGTTGAACTACATTTGTCTAAAGAGAAAAACTCAAGAGAGTGCCCAAGAGTTGAATGTCCAAGATCAATGATATCTTTAAAATATTTATAAAGTTCAAAATCAATGTAAAAGAAATCCATCGTGACAAGAACAAGTCATAAGATGGATTTCGCAATGATTTTTTAGATTTACCCAAAACCACAGCTGATAAAAAAAAAACACCCATAAATTAGATGACATCATATCAAAAACTTGTAATAAACAAAGACACAATTGATGATATAAGAGAAAACATTAAGGAGCTCATTACTCAGATGTATAAATAATTCTAACAATTTGTCAATAACAAATAGTAAAAAAGTTATTCTAAAGACTTCCCATATCAACGAAATAGAAGTGAACAGAAGCACAAACAGCAACACCCAAAACTGATCAGTAGGCATCCTTCTCTTGCCTGTGCAAAAAGCACAGGAGCACACACACACACACACACACACACACACACAGAGAGAGAGAGAGAGAGAGAGAGAGAGAGAGAGAGAGAGAGAGAGAGAACATACCATCACCACATACAGAAGAAAACGAGGAGGAGAAAGGAAGAAAGGAATAAAGGAGAGAAGAAGGGGAAGGAGGGAAGGAGAAGGGGAGGAGGAAGAATTGAGGACCTGGTGTAGAATAATTACTAATAAAAACCGATGGCCATAGCAGCAATATTCCCGAAGCCAAGTGGGGACAGCCATACAGAAATTCACTGACGGACAGGGAGATACATGAAATGTGGAATGCAAAGAAATAGTACTAAGACATGAAATGAAGGAAATTCTAACACATACTTAGCAGGAACAAAACTTGGGGCCTGCCTTCTTCGTTAAACAAGCCAGTTATAAAATGTCAAATGCTGTGTGATTCTACTTGATGACATTTCTAGGCGAATTTATAGAGACAAATGTATTTGGTAGTTAGCACAAGCCTGAGGAGGAGGGAGCGAGTTTCAAGTTTACTGTTTATAGAGTGTCAGTTATGCAATATCTAGATTCTGGAGGTCCTGAAATGTGAGTGTACTGATCATTATTGACTGCACTTTTAAAATTAAGAAGATGAGGTCAGAACAGATGGCTCAGTGGTTAAGAGCACTGTCTGCTCTTCCAGAGAACTGAGGTCCCGTTTCCTGCACCCACAGGACAGCTCACAACTATCTGTAATCCAGCACTCTCACACAGATATTCATGGAAGAAAATGCATACACAGATAAATACATATATTTTTTTAATTAATAGGATGGTAGATTTTGTTATGTGTATTTTACTAGGATTTCAAAGGATAGCTGAAAAAAATGTAGTAAACCAATTATTAAAATGTTAATAAAGAGGCTGGAGCAATGGCTCCAGGTTCCGAGCACTGCTGCTCTGACAGATGACCCAGGTGTGATCCCATGTGGCAGCTCACAACTGTCTGTACCCCAGTCCCAGTGGATCTGACACCCTCTTCTGGCCTCTGAAGGCACTGCATGCATATGGTGCACAGCCAAACAGGCAGGCAAACACCCATAAACACAAAATATAAAACATTTTTTTTTTAAGTTGGAAAGACACATTGTGTGGTTTTATGGTAGGCATCAGCTGGCCACAGAGTCTCTTTCCTTGCTAGTCTCTTTGAATGAGGTTTTAACCAAACATCAGATATTAGAGATGCTGTATAGTAACCTTCTCCTATTCAAAGCCTCCAGTCTTCAGCCGTTGAGAGGATAATAGAGTTTGTAGTGACCCATCCGGGCAATACGTCTTTTAAAGGACAGAGTCTGACTTTCTGATCGACATTTTATGAGCTTTACCTGTGGTTCAAATGTGAATCGTCATAATAATAAATGGCATATTTTAGTTGCAGCACACTTGGACAGCTCATTTTACAAATTCTCTCCAGTCCTTATAAACATAGTACTTAAGGTTCATCATGTAAATTTGCTGGTGTGGAAACAGTCAGGCCGGATCCAGCACTTCAGGCAAGTACTTACTGTTTTGCTAATCAGAGAAAGCTCAGAGAAAGAACCTCATTAGGATTAGAGCCCAGCCAAGCGCTGGTGACTTCACAAAGGTGTGGCCTGAGAACTAGCACGGGCTTTAGAAAGAGATGGTCGCTTTGCATCCTCAAACTTGAGTTTCTGCCATCTGATTCCACTGGTTGCAATAGAAACCACTGGAAAGCAAGGGTGGATGCGCCTTGCTGCTTCCTGCAGCAGTTCAAAATAACTCAGAGCAGTGAAGATTGGATGAACCACTGGAATCAGAATGAGATTTGAGGAATATGCTTTATCTTTTTTTTTTCCTTTCTAATTTCTGCTCGAAGAGCAGTTTGGCTTGTATATTCTAGCTTGTTTCTTCCCGTTGAACACAGACATTGAAATGTGTGTCCGGGGTCTTCTAGGGATGCAAACGAAAAGCCACACCATGCATTCCGCTCCTACAGGTAACTCAGCATCCTAGCAGCAGTCAAGAAATTTATCAAACCGCCTCTGAGGGAAGCAGAGTTCGTGGCCGGGCCCATCAATAATACATAAATAAACTAAACAATTAGGTACAAAGTGGCTATCTCGTCAGACAACTTATTAGCTGGTAAGTGATGCTCTCGCTCACAGCCCTGAGTGCTGGAGGAAAGATGAATTAGAAAGGGAAAGGGCTGAATGACAAGGAGAGTAAAGGAGCATCTGAGGCATGCGCCTGCAGCCTTCCTGGGTCCTTCCTGTCTTATCCTGCTGTGGAGAACTAAGACCTAAATGTGAGGGGAGGGGCATCTGCCAGATGCACATAATCTCATTGCTTCTTAAGAGCCTGGAGAATCACAGGTGGAGGATGGAGGAGGGCTAAGCCCATTCGGTCTCAGTCATTGTTTCTATAAGGAGCTGGGAGAATCACAAGTAGATTATTGGGCGTGGGAGCTGCTCAAATTTAATGTAGACAATGACCCCCCTCTGAGGCACAGTCTCTCCTGTGAAGGCCTAATGAAGTGGAGTGCAGGTCTGGGCTGCACTGGCTTACTGCTAACAAGATGCCCATAAACAGGCACCCCTTCCCCACTTGTCTCTATCGGATGTGGGGTTAGTGAGGCTTTCCCCCCCCAATCTGTGGCCATTAAAATGAAAAAGAAGAACTTGGTTTCCACAGCCTTGATAGCAATTCATAAATCCTATGGGAGCCAAGTCTTTGGACTATCTAGAGCCTGGGTGAGTCAATTCCATTGTGCAGTGTGATTGGTGCCAGCAGGTGAGTGCAAATGCTGTACAGATGCTCTCTGCATAAGCACCTTTGGATGGACTGTGAGCTGGAACTCCAAATAATGAACCACTTTAACGGTTCCACCATGGCAAAGACCGAAGTGAGGCAGCTCAAAGGCTGTGAAACACACAAGCTTGACCAATAAAACTGGGTGATTTGTGTATCTCCTGTACCACCGTGGGGCTCCTGAACCTGGGCAGCAGCAGCACCTCAACTCCCAGTCGTCCAAATGCACGTGGCCTAGGAATTGCCTCCTTAGTTACGACACTTGGAAGGCAAGCTTTAGTAAGCACCCGTTTTACTTCTTAAACGCTTTCATGCTATGATGAGTTCATGCGGTTCCTTCCGCTATATGCAGTCTATACTGAGCTTTCTATACTCCTGGACTATGGAGTAAGTCTGAATTCATAGGATATTAATTCACCTAAATTAGAGATCTTAAACTATTGCCACCAGCCTCATCTGGCCTTTCATCTGTGTTTTTGACTGTCGGTCTGTTGTACATTTTAGGCCATCATGGCTAGGCTGCCTCTGGGCTGCAGTGACAGACCCAAGGACATGGCAGAGTGGCTTTTGAACTTGCAAACAAACAAACAAACAAACAAAAAAACAAAAAAACAAAAACAAAAAACCCGCTTACCACCCTGCCCTTGTCAGGAAGTTTGCCAACTCTCCAGCCGGCTCAGGCTAAAACCTGGATAAAGTTGTGAGTTACTGATTGCATTTGTTCGTCAGGGTATACAATTCTTGACCTGGGACTCATAAAACCACGTCTGCTGGATATTATGAATAATCTTGTAAGGCTGGATACAATGGACCCATGTATTTGGGAAAGGCTGAAAAACGCTGGGGAATAACCATAATTATTAAAGAAGGGCTTACGGATAGGATTCCTTAGTCTTTAGTACGCAATATGCTTCAGGAGTATTCAAGATAAGGTGAGGACCATCACTTCTTCAGCACCCCCACAAGTCATTTGAGCAATTGTACACAACCCACATACCAAGAGCTGATTCAGCTGTCTCTATACGTATCTTGTAAGAGAGGAATTTGAAAGGCAGAATGAACACCAAGACTGAGATGCACCTGTCTCTTTGCCTGATCACTGGATTCTTTATTTGTACCATGAAATAAACCAAGTTTTCTTCCAAGAGCCCAGAGATCAGTAAGTTCATCGTAAGCTGAATACATCATTTAGGATGACAACTGCCCTTACTAAAACCACCTTTCAAACACTGTAGCTCAGTGAGGAACGCTTAGCAGAAGTGACTTGTTCCACCTGGGGCTGAAGTCTTTCTGCCAAGAATTTGACTGATATCCACAAAAAGAGAAAAACTTAGGACCTAAGTCCAGTTTCTACAGAATTGAGGTTGTGTTGTTGTTGTTGTTGTTGTTGTTGTTGTTGCTTAAGCACAAAATAGAATTAAATTTAAAAAGTCATTCATTTGAGCCACTGAAAACTGGGAATCAACTATATTACTCATTACTAAGTTTTCAACAACGGAACTCTTTGGTTGCTCTGTGTAGTTCGATGGAGAGTTAGTCCCCTGTCTATCTGGAACTCCACAGAGGACAAACTTTATGCTGTGATGTCAAGTGAAGTCCACTGAGAGGAGTACAACTCTGTGCATGGCTGTGGCCCGCATCTAGTGTATGCCTTTGCAGGTCTGCACATCGTGTTTTCCTACCATTAACTGTGAGCTAGATGTCGGATTGAGTCATTGTTTCTCCAGTCTTAACAAAAGAACATATGCTAGGACAATGGCATCTCATTAGGTTGCCCTAATATTAGAGCTGCAGGAACTTTAGTTGTTTCTACAGAAAAGAAAAAAAAAAGCATTAAGTGTATTTCCATTAGCTGTATCTCACAATGTGCAAGTTATTAATATACACTGTTTTCAAAACCATTCATGTATTTGCAGTCAGAAGGGTGGATGTACTTTATTGGCTAGTAGGCTCCCAACCAAGGCCTCAGTAAGGTATCAGACCCCACTAGGAGCTGTGCTAGCAGTAAGGATATTATCTATACTCCAAGACAATAGCACCAGTTTGCTTCCGAATCAAGGATAGGTAGAGGCCAGCCCAACCAGATTTGCCTCAGAGACACAGAGTCCTTGGTCACAAGTTCCAGAAATGGCTGTGTCTTTTATGGGTTCCCATTGTTTAGATTAACCATGCCACATTCAGGTCTTCATATTGTTTCAAGCCCTGGTAAAGACATCACAACCGAGGTGTTACTTTTGCCTGCTTTTTTTAAAATGACTGAGACAGAGCAGAAAAAGTGCTGACCCATGGCCAGGACAAGAGCCACAGTCTTGTATGTGTAGCCACTTGCAGTTCCTTGGCATCAGAGGCAGGAGGATTGCAAGTTTAAGGCTTGCCTTGGCCTACAGGATAATTTTCACGGCCAGCTTTGGAACCCCATAAGACCCTACCTCAAAATAAGATGTAAAATGATGTCTGATAGGTTCAGCGATCAAGTGCTGGCCCAGCAGGGAAGGCCCGAGGCTCAGTATTTATTTTGTACCAATAGAAAGAAAAGCGAAGACGGAAGAGGGAAAAAGGAAGTACCCGGTCCTATACTAGCCAGAGTAAGAGTGGAATTTCAGACAAGCTTCTGTCTATAAACCATATGTGAAAGATACTGAGGTCCTTCCCTGTCACCTTCAATGCTGTCATTCTCTCATGAGATAAAATATAGACTAGCACAATGGGGACTAGGCTCATAGCAGACGACCCACAGGAACACCTCACTGACCAGTGCTCGCTGCTACAGCACCTCCCTTTCCACAGCTTGCCGAAGTATCTCTAAGCTGCTCAACACTTCTGTCTGCGACTGAGCAGAGGCAAGCCTCCCAACACTCAAGACATCCTTACAATGCCCTCTCTCCACATAGGGGACAATGGAGAAGCTGAACATGAATTAGATTCTCAGTGTTAATTCCTTTGTCCAATGGCTTCTTTGCTTTTAATCTGACGTGTATTTAGGACTAAAATAAATGGACTCCATTTCTATGAGAATCCCATAAAAGATTACATGAAGTGTTACAGATGCTAGAGACTGAGGCAGCGTGTGCTGCGAGGTACAACCAATTTAGCCGGCATGGCCCAGAATATAAATGCTGGCTCCCACGCCACTGTCCTATCTAGGAACCACAAAGATGTATCATAGTTGTAGGCATAAACCGTCTTGTTTTGTAATTGTGAAGGAAACTTGCTAACTCTGAATCTAATTGGTAAGAAAATTAAGCACTGGCCTTCCAGCTAGAAAAGAGAGACCTCAGAGCAGGCAAGACAAGAGGGAAAGCCTGTCTAAGTCCACAATTGTATTAGTCTGGGTTCTCTAGAGTCACAGAATGTATGGGCAGTCTCTATGTAGTTAGGGAATTTGTCGATGACTTACAGTCTGTAGTCCAACTCCCCAACAGTAGTCAGCAGCAGCTGTGGATGGAAGTCCAAGGATCTTGCAGTTGCACGAGGCAAGCCGGCAAGCAGGAATCTGTCTTCCTTCTTTCAATGTCCTTATATATGTCTCCAGTAGAGGGTGTAGCCCAGATTAAAGGTGTGTGTATCCATGCCTTTAATCCCAGATGATCTTGAACTGGAATCCATAGCCATAATCTGGGATTAAAGACGTGTGTCTCCATGCCTTTAAACCCAGATGATCTTGAACTGGAATCCATAGCCACTATGCTTCAAGATCTCCTTGCTAAGTCCAGGTCAGAAACTTATATCTCTGAGCCTCCAGATTAGGATCATAGGTGAGCCTTCCAATTCTAGATTGTAGTTCATTCCAGATATAGCCAAGTTGACAACCAGGAATAGCCGCTACAACAATGGTGTGCTTTCTCAGGAACACCCAACAATGCCCCGTTTGTGTCTTAGATGTCTCCCAGAATCCTTTGTCAAATGTGTGCTCACTACCTTGTGCCTCCATTGAGGGGTGGTGGGAACTTTCAAACATGAGGTTCTCTGGAGGAAGTCAGGTTCTTGGAAACATGTCTTTGGAAGCAAAATCGGGAGCCAACCCTCTCCTCTTTCTGCTTCCAGCCACTGTAAGGTACATATTTATCTATTTTGGTTCCTACCACAAAGCACTACACCATCACAGGCCTCAAGGTAATGGCCAAGTGAAGGCTGAGACCACTGAAACCGTGAGCCAAAATCAACCCCCTTCCTTAAGGTGTTTTGTCTCAAGTGGTTCATCCTGGTGATAGTAAGAGAATGTAACCCAAGTAACACGGATTACACCAAGACCAAAGCCTCCAGCAAATTCACATTGCAGCACGCTTCTTCCTAGCCACGTGGTTCCTTAGAGTGATTGTTTTCTGAACCACCCCGTCTTGTTAAAAGTCACCCCCTTCATTTGTAAATTATATCTTTTCCTGCTGGCTTTACAGAAGTGTTCACTGGGACTCAGTCTACAACAATGACTTCCGGGCCAGCTCAGCCCTGCCAATACGTAGCAAAATAAGATCTGTGATTTGAAACAATTTCAAAGAAACATGCCTGCCCACCCTCCAGAATATTCTGGGTTCTCCCCCCCCTCCCCCCTTTTTTTTGATGTAGGTGTTTCATCCCCAGCAATGAATTTATCTGAGCAGGTTCCTGTCACATGCATTGGTGCTGCAAGCAGGGACTTGCGGAGATGTTGTATCTTAGGGCTTAAGGAGGGTTAAGGAGTCCCTGAATGCAGTGTCACTCCCACTGCTAAGCGTCTGCAGCAGCAGACACAGGTCTGCGCTCTCAGGCAGGGTTGGCAGCAAGGGGCTCCCGCTGCAGCCCCTGTTACACTAGTTGTGCCTGGCAGGCCATGCTGGCTCTGGGCAAAGATTAAAGACAAAGTCCCCGAGCCACCTCAGGCTATCTGTCTCTGCTACACATGCTGCTGGCTGTGACTTTGTAGTTTATGTAAAAATAGTTGTTTTCTGAAATGTAATGAAAGCTAGTCCGAGGGAGGCAATCGGAGACTGGGAAAAGCAAGGCGCCTTCTGACACAGTGCCTAAGCCCGCAGGGATTCCGAGAGGACAGGTGATTAGCAGCCAGGAGGCAGCCATAAGATTGTCCCCTTGATGTCTTGGACAGTCCCTATGCAGGAATGGTTGCTCCAGGTGCGAATGCTCTCCTTGTTTCCAGGGGGAAGTTTTGTAACTGTGTGCTCATTCCCTTTACGGCAGCAAACTCTGCTTTTTCTGCCAGATGGACTCATGGTTGCCTACTCCATTAAATTCTGAACACACATTAAGAATCTTCAATAATAGCTTCTTTACAGAATAGTGATTATTTGTTCTCAAGAAGAAACAAATGAGTGGGAATTACTTAATAATATAAGAGACTATCTTCACGGAAAAACATCTAGAATGAAATACTATATCTTGTGTGTGTGTGTGTGTGTGTGTGTGTGTGTACTCATGTATTGTTGCTTGGGCGTCATCTACATTTTTTTTGTTAACACTGGTTATTTTTGAAAGATGGTCTCCCACTACCTAGCACTTCCGATGAGGCTAGATTGGATGGTAGCAAGACTTGGGAATCTGTTTTCCTCTGCGTCTCAGGCTTGGGATTTTAAGTATGCACCAAACCCAGTTTTTCAGTCTTTTCTTCCTTCCTTCCTTCCTTTCTTTCTTTCTTCTGTCTTCCTTTCTGTATTTCTTTCTTCTTTCCTTCCTTTTTTCTTTTCCTCCTTCTCTCCCTTCCTCTCTCCCTCCCTCCCTACCTCCCTCCCTCCCTCCCTCCCTCCATCTCTTCCTTCTTTTTCTTTAAACAGTGCAGGGGTTCTGAATTATAGACTCTTCTGTTGGATATGGAAGGTGGTTTTGTTTTTTTGTTTGTTTGTTTATTTTCTTTTTTTATTTGCACTGTAAAATTCTGGCTACAGGATGATGGATCCTACGTAGAGAAGAGAGTCAGAACAGTGTTCCTTTTCTTTACATTTCTTCATCATCACAGAATGAAGGCCTGAAACTGGAGTTGCCATCCTGTCCAAGGGCAGGAACTAGTTTCACAGGCTGGAACTGGAAACCATGGGAGGGATCTCCTCATTGACTGGATGCTGAAGGACTAGTAATGAAGACTTCAGAATTTGGGTGTGAGAGACCTAGACAAATCACTATCCAGAGCTGACCGTTCACAGGAGGCGCTCAGTGCTCATTGACGTTTGGTTTCCTTTGGTAGGTCAGCCATGAGGTTAGGGACAGCAGTAGGTAGACCCAGTTCATGGGCTTTCTGGCCTCTGTGGGTCTAATAAGCTGTGGCTGTGATGTCACACTAGGAAAGGCAGTAAGAGGAGCAACCACGTACTCACAGGATGTCCAAAGCACTGGCTAGGAATGGACAGGAAAAGCCTTAGTTGCCTGCAGGGCACAGGAACAGCAGAGCCACCATGAAAAAGAACACATAAGTGGGGGCCAGGTCTCTCCTAAGAGCAAATGAGGATAGGGATATCACTGAGGGGAAAGTGGGGAGAAGATATCATTCTGGAGCCGCTGTTATCTTATTTCATCTTGTTTTAAACTTCTCACCTCTGTAAGAGTTAAGGGCAAGGCAGGAGGAGAATCTGAAAAGCATTTTAAATATCGGGTCTTGAGAACACTAAGTGTGCTCTTGTTTATGTTTCATATCCTTGGGATATTAGTAACAGTACATCTGGCCAGCCTAGGATGCTATGATGAGCTAAGAGGAAAACCTTCTTACCACACTTCCTTCTTAATACAGAGAAGAGAGTTCTGGGCCTGGTTGGGTGATCAGTTGCCATGGTAGCAAAAAGTAGTCTCTAAGTATAGCCTGAACAGAATGTTCTACCTATGGAAAGAGTTTACAAAAATAGAACGCAGCCTATAGTAACCTAGATCTACATGTGCTTGCCAGCACTTATCAGAGATTTCCAGAGCCCCAAGCTAAGACTGCGACAGTCAGAAAACACAGAAGGGTACACTGGCCTCTCTTTCACAATGTACACATAGAAACGTCCTCTCTCGGAGGTCATCGGATTAGGAAGAGACAGCCAAATGATCGTCTTTTCAGTGATGTGTAGATTATGGTTGAGAAACTGCAGTTCTGGATAGATTTGAACAGTGTGCGAAGGAGAACACAGAAGGGTCTGCTCAAATCTGTCTATGGAGGACTCATGCAACAGATGGGCAGACACACATTTCCATGAAGGTCAGTAAAGTCATTGGTCATAGACTGTGCCTTCCAGGCATCGATGTGCATACACACCTACACACACATTTTCTTTCATTCTTTTCTTTTGATTTCATTATTTTACTTAAACATGAAATCCTGTTAAGCCTGTCAGGAACACCCAGCCTCTGTGGTAGACAGGTTCTGCAGGGTAGAAGTCTGTTTCTGCCTTGGCTTGGCTTCCCTAGCTCACGTCTGAGCACACTAGAGGCAAGAACGCTGTGGCAAGACTGTGTTTTCAGGATCACACATGGCACATGAGGAGGTACCAGTTCAAACAGTCATAAACCAAAGCCAGCTTCTAAGGAACTGCATAAGCATTCAGTGGTGGCCCGAGCTTGGTTGCTTTAAGGAAGCTGTCAGCTTTCCAATGCCACCTGGGTCTGACTCCCACCCCGGTGACCTGAAGCTGGGTCAGGCGTGTAGAAGAGCTGCTGGCTCTCTCCTCCTCCGTTCAGGTCATTTCCACCAACCTCTTTCTTGCATCTACCATCTTCCAGAGCCACAGTCCTTATGCGTCATGCCACCTTAATTCACTTTATAGATCATATTTCTAATCAATAAGTAGATACAAAACTATTCACCTGGAGAGACAATTGGTCACTCAGTGGTGGCGACCATGTCTTTATATCTATGGACTTCATGAGCTAAGTTGATTTAAATTTGTCTTGGTCTTTTACCACAGCCACTGTCCTCTGGCTCTTCATTTCTTTTCTTTGCCACTTAAAGAATAATCACCATCTCTGTAATTAGAGGTGTACGTCCAAAGGTTTGGCATTTCTTACAAATACAGGTTTAAATCTCATTCTTTCTTTTTCAAATTTTCATAATTAGCTCCAAATAAGAACTTTCTTCATAGCCCAGAAGCCTGGGAATTAAGTACCAGTGACTTACATTTCTATTTCAATTTCTCAAATGTAAAACTGAGCTCTAATACCCCAAATTTCTCTTAAATGTATGTTTAAGAAAGCAACCTGCAAACTGGGGAGCAGCGGTGCCTTTAAAAACTAGACCGGAGTGACACATGACAGTCCTCTTGTTGTGCTGTAGCAACTACAAGTGCCACCTATTATTTGTATCAAACAGAGTGAAGCGGAAAGAGAAGCAGCGCGTGTGTTGTAGTTTGTAAAGATCTGAGCACCCCTCCGCGTGACACAGAGGACCAAGGCTCAGCATTTGACCAGTGCCGCGAGGACCACGCACCAACCAAACTTGATTATCTCCAAAAATGGAAAAATAAATGCATTCACTTTATGCGGTAAAACACGGTGAGCAGGGGGACAGAAATGAGGCCCATCCCTTTCTGTGCTGGTCATCTTTTCCATCACGAATAACATGCTGTAGCATTTTGTATAGCAGCGACGAATGCACTTGCCTGGATGAACCCTTACCAACAGGTAAAATATCATTTCCATTACCCGGTGCCATTTCCACACCGAGGTGACTCAGCCAGTGATGAGATAGAGTGAAAAGCAGTCGTTTGCAGTGGTTTTTTTCCCGCCTGGACTGGGTAGTGTTTTAATTTACTCGTCCCAGATGCCACATTTCATCTAGTTGGTATTCCCTTCCTTCCAAACCTCTCTCCCCTTACTCAATAAATATGGAAATCTATTCCTCGTCCAGTTTGAACATTGTAATTTCTATACCAGTTTTACTCTTTCTGACAAGCGTTATTTCCCTTCTCCTTGTGTCCCTAAAGAACAAGAAGAAATGCATTGTCTCCCGAGAATGCTTTCCCTGTGCCACGCCCACTGCCCGGTTTAAATTGTCCACGGCCATCCTCCCAGGCATGCCCACCAGACCTCCAGGGTCCTCCCACACCAAGAAGGCGAACGGAGGCGGAGGAGGCCGCGGCATGACTGGGGCAGGGATGGCTGTGTGCAAGCGCAATCTCTGTAAGGCCAGTTTCAAGCGTTCTGCCTCCCAGGGTATCCCTGGAGGACAACATCAACTCCTCGCCCAGCCCACAGTGTCCCACAGCCGCCCACATCCCAGCCTGCACAGAGTCCAAATAACCTTTGTAGTCACCTTCCTCCCGCCTTCTCCCTCTCTTCCCCGCTCAGCAACTGTCCCCCTTCTGCAGCTAACTCTGCAGTGGAACTCTGGACTCCTGCATGATTGGCAGGTGCTGCATCACTAGGCTCCGCCCCAGCCCCATTTGCCTGTCTTGTAATCCTTGCTGGAAAGTGGAGAATTTCACAAAACAAGGTACGCATAAGCAAGTCATTTAACAGTGAGTGTAAATAAAGATGACACCCTCTGACTTGATCTGACTCTGTTGTGACTTTTTAAAGAGGAAGTTCTTTCTTTTAACTTGGATGAGTTTTAAGAACTATCTGCAGAGCAGGATAAGGTTGATGCTTACGCTAAGACCAGCACTCAGGAGGCAGAGGGGAGAGAATCTGGAGTTTAGTACATCCCAAACTACACAGGGACACTCTGTCTCCAAAGCAAAAATAAGGTATTTTTTCATACTAAAACTTATCAGTGCGGGCTACTTGGAAAAGAATATCATGACATGAAATAAATGTTATAGGCAAATGATACCCACATGTGTTCCTATTTAGAAGAGTCTTCCTGTTTGTTTTCGTAAAACAACACTGAAGTGCTCACAAGTTCCCGAAGACCTTGATCCTTGCTGGGGCTGTCAGTTCCTGGAGTTAGCAGAAGCCAGTGCCAGAGGCTGCTGTTATGGCCTCCAGCTCATCCTCACCCTGTCTGTCCCAACAGCCTCCACCTCAGCCTCCACCCTGTCTGTCCCTACAGCCTCCACCTCAGCTTCCACCCTGTCTGTCCCAACAGCCTCCACCCCAGCCTCCATCCTGACTGTCCCAACAGCCTCCACCTCAGCCTCACCCTGTCTGTCCCTACAGACTCCACCTCAGCTTCCACCCTGTCTGTCCCTTACAGCCTCCACCTCAGCCTTCATCCTGACTCTCCCTACAGATTCCACCTCAGCCTCCACCCTGTTTGTCCCTACAGCCTCCACCCCAGCCTCTACCCTGTCTGTCCCTACAGCCTCCACCCCAGCCTCCATCCTGTCTGTCCCTACAGACTCTACCTCAGCCTCCATTCTGACTGTCCCAACTGCCTCCACCTCAGCCTCCATCCTGACTGTACCTACAGACTCCACCTCAGTCTCCACCCTACCCATCCCTGAAGACCACACCTCAGCCTCACCCTGTCTGTTGCTACAGCCTCCACCTCAGCCTCCGCCCTGCCTGTCTCTACAGCCTCCACCTCAGCCTCACCCTGTCTGTTGCTACAGCCTCCACCTGAGCCTTAGACTTCCCTACAGACTCCATCTTAGCCTCACTCTCCCTGTCTCTAGATGGTCTAGAGCTTTCCTTTCCCCCTCGGAATTTCCATCTTCACAGTTCTGCCCAGAGCTCACATGGATGGAGCACTCTGAAGTCCGGCCTTACTAAATGCACAGGCTCGAGGATCCCAGCACAGAATTCAGGTCCCTCCCCGCACGGCTGCAGGACGGAGCTGCGTTTGCAGGGGTCCGAGAGGATGCCTGGTGAGCGTTGCGTCCCTTGGTGAAGGGCTGACCGTGTCTGTGACTACAGAAGCAGCTCCGAGAGCAGAGCAAGCGAGGCCAAAGCTGGGCTAGAACACAGTCTCCGGAGTAAGCAAAGCCGGAAGCCAGTTCTTCGCCGACCAGACGGGGTCGGCCTGAATCCCGGCCTGTAGCCCTAGGATTGAGTCTTTAACAGCTCTGGAGCCTGCCACTAGGCTTCGAGCTTAAGCCGTGGATTAAACATCTGCCACACATCTGTATTCATCCACCGTTTCCCCTTCTACGGGGCACCTGTATAGGTCCGCCTGCCTCTGTTTACAGGTGGCAGGCGAGTACATTAAGTATCTGTTCCACTTAGCCTGACATACTTGCAGGTCATGGTTTGTTTGGCATTATCTTGCCGAGCATGCAGATTATATTTTAAAAGTAGCGATCCAATCTGGGAATGTGCTTCAGCGGCCACTCACTTGACTAGCTCTTACCAAACCCCAGGCTTAATCTTTAGCACTACAAAGTGCATAAACGAAACAGAGATCCAGAAACGCAGCTCTCAGATTATCAAACTACTATTTCGCAAGTGACGTCTTTGGGCCATGCACAGAGTATGCATTTTAAGTGTACATGTGATTTGTAGAAAGATTATAATTCTCAAAATTACTTCCTCCTGGGGTGTAAATATCACATAAGAGACTGTAATGCCAGCTATAATACCTTGATTATGTTAATGAGATTATCAAGGGTAAATATGTACATTTAATTTAGCACAGAAAATATTTAATTGAACATGAGAGTGAGGATTAGTCTCACCTCAGTAAAATAATAAGGTAAGATTTTTCAATATATTCTGTTATTAATCGCTAGCAGCCTGAAGGGCATGTTTGCCTCAAATTAGGCATGTGTGATAAAAGTTCACAGCCTTTGCAGCTTCTGCCGGCTGCAAACTGACTCACAAGGTTTTCTTTTTCTTTCTTTCTTTTTTTTTTTTTTTTGTGTGTGTTTTGTTATTTGTTTGGTTGTTGTTGTTGTCGTTGTTTTGGTTTTTCGAGACAGGGTTTCTCTGTATATCCCTAGCTGTCCTGGAACTCACTCTGTAGACCAGGCTAGCCTAGAACTCAGAAATCCACCTGCCTCTGCCTCCCAAGTGCTAGGATTAAAGACGTGTGCCACCACCGCCCTGCTTTGATTTTCTGTTTTGAGTATGGAAGTCCAGAGGCTGACGCAGATCTGTGCAGCAGGACAGTCTTAGTGCAGGGCATCAGACAAGCTTCCTAAAGTCGGGCTTCTTCTAAGAGAGCGCTCTAAACCCATCAGCTACTAATTCTCTTATTAATTCCCTCCAATCTGTTCTTCTGAGACCTACCAAATGTTTTCTTTGGCAACGTGTTTATAATCAAAATGTTTGTTCTAAAGTGAAAACATTTGTGTTGCTGACGTAGTTCCAATAGCAACTGATTCCCAGTGAGAGGGGAGGGACCAGGTTCTGATTGTTACATAGGGTTTTTGTTTTTCCCATTCCTTCTCGATGATGAACCAGGCTGGTCAAGAGAGAACAATTTTTTTTTTTGAATTGAGATTACAGACATGACTGAAAAAAAAAAAACTGATCTTAAAACAATCCAAATATCTGGTTCTTTGAAATTGAAACCGATGAAGGAAATTGTAAGACAAATGAAATGTCAATTTCTTGATCTTGAGACATAGTGCATATATGCATTCCTCATGAACAGAGGAGGAGACAAAAATTAAAGCCTAGGTTGGATGTGGGAAGCACAGACATTTAATCTCAGTACTCGGGAGGCAGGACTGGGAGTATCTCTGTCAGCTGAGGGCAGCATGTTCTGGTAGGAAGTTCAAGCCCAGCCAGAGACACCCAATGAGAGCCCACCTCAAAACATTTTTTAAAGCACTGTGACTTGAAATTAATTTCCACATGGAATTTTGGTTGATTACTAATAGCTGGTGTGAAGGTGGTGAGTTATTTCAATTGATTATTCACAGACAGTTATAGATTGATTAGTAAGAATGAAAAAGTAAGAAAACCAAGAAGTGGAAAAAAATTCTGAAAAATGAAACCAAGTTGTTAGATGAACTGTCTATTTTATTATTAAAAAAAAAACAACTCTGAAGGGAGGGCAGAGGTATGGAGTTGCTAAGGTCAGTGACTATGCATGCCTTACGTGAATATGTAGTTTAGATGGAACAAAAAGACGTTCCATCACTTGAGGTAAGGTGCTGGGGAGAAGCTGTGTGACAGGAGACAGATCCATGCCTTTCTGTAACGGGTGCCCTCTGTGTGTGTGGCAAAGGCAGGCAGAACAGGTCAGCAGAGGCAACTGTGCCCTCAGTGCAGTGGCACAATTAATACCTCTTAAGGAAGAGGTATGGGGACGGGGTGGTTCTTCACATCCTATCCAAAAAGTGTTGGCTCTCACCATGAATGAAAAAAGACATAGCCAAGACATTTTATATAATCTATATAGAGTCTTATATAATAGGCACAGGGGAGGCCCAGCTGACTTTAAAACTCTAATAAAAAACTTGAAGCAACATAAAATTATTTTCCTAGAATTTTGTAAGTATAGAATTTGAGACAATAAAACGAAAGTAAAGTAGAAATTGACATTTAGTCAGAAGCCTAGCACAATTTTCTTTTCTTTCTGCTATAACACAATTAGATAGTCTTTTTAAGATGTCTTGTCTTTATAGGGAAAAGAATTTGATCTAAAAAGATCTACTGCATACAGGTTAAGTCACGCAAAATCATTTGGAGAAAATGAAAAGAAAGGTTGTATGCATTCAGCTCTTACAGATACTAGCTAAGGGGGTTATAAAATAAAGCAAAATCAAATTGATTGGCAGCAAGGGAGAATGATATTAAGGAAGAGCGATAAGAAAGGAAAATTGTGACTATGGTTAGACACTCTAGAAAGAATAAAGTAAT
Organism: Apodemus agrarius; assembly: GCA_964023405.1. Classification (NCBI taxonomy): domain Eukaryota; kingdom Metazoa; phylum Chordata; class Mammalia; order Rodentia; family Muridae; genus Apodemus; species Apodemus agrarius. Next base: position 145,589,947 of record OZ030009.1, on the reverse strand, counting down.
TACAGCTAAGACCCCACGGGAATAGAAAGAAGATGCTGGAGGCTACATGAATATTACTTAAAGTCCATTGGAAAAAAATGAGCTAGGTATCATCAAAAATTGCAATTACACATTGTCCTATCCAGAAAATTTATAACTGACTCCCATTTTTTCCTTAAAAACAACTTTCAGATCAAACCAAGACTATAAGATTGAGCTTAAGTAATTTCATAAGTTATTACTAGAATCTGCAATTAAATTTAGCCAGCTCACTGTATCACTAAGTGGATAGTCTGTCTCATCCCTTCCATGAACCTTTGAGGGTTATCATCTCAAGAAAGTGAAAGTTGAGACTCTTTCATATTTGACTTCTGTGGGGGCAATCCCAGATCAATAATCAGACACATGTTAAAGAGTTCTAGACCACACAGCAAAGAAATCGGTTTTTTAACACACCGATGAAATTTTACACGGTAAAATTTCAGATCACAGGGGAAAATATGAAATAATTCAAATTAAACTCAAACCAGCACTTTGGTTATGAACTTGAAGGGTACTTTAATATCTCCTCTGCTTGTCCCTTTCTAGCCTTCTTACCAATAATCTACATAAGAGTATCTACTCCAGAAAGAAAATATGGATTCACGATAGAATGATGACAGTAAGCTTTTGTGATCCTATTGGCCTGTACAAAATAAACAAACAAACTAGCAAAAACCCTCCATAGCAGTCTTAAGAAGTAGCAGTGATTCTGCTAAAGGTCTACAAGAATAATCTTGTACTTCTTCAGTCTTGGTCATTCACTTCCAATGTGACAGCAAAGAGCTTACCTTGACTAAGGCACTTGGGCAAAATATCAAGGTACTATATTTTCAGTTTAGACTATGATGCCAATGTATCAAAGAAGCAAGAAAAGTTACCTAACAGCTATTTGGTCTTTCTAAACATTTGCTCATAATGTTGTATTCTGCAAGGCCTGAGGGATTGACATGACCAGAGGAATAGGGGAATGAAGAAAGGACGGACAAACAGACGTGTAAACAGAGAAGCCGGGATCTGGTCAGCTATGCTCACTTGGATGGAAAGTACCAACTGCAACCTGGACCATTATCACTTTTATTGTATATGTTGAGGAGGGGGTTATGGTATAGAGTTGAGCAAAGGAGTGGAACAAAAGAAGGTGAGGTTTAAGAATACTATCTAAAATGGTAACTGTGGCATGTTGTTTTTTTTTTTTTGTCAGAAATTGTTACTATATTCAGAAAGCAATAATATTATGTCAGTCAAGATATCAAATCATATAATAAGGTAAGATGAAAGAGATCAGGAGAAATAAGGGTAAAAATTCTCACAGAAGGAACATATGTATAAAAAGTGCAGATTCTTTTGTCCCTGAAACTAGCTTTTCATTATCAATGAATTCTAAAATCATCCTATTTAAAATATCAAAATACTTTCTTTTAAAATATTGCTGTGCAATAAAATGAGACACCAAGATTTTAACACACCTCCTAACCATTTAGTATGTATATGATAGCATCAGGTAAATGAAAATTATATATTTTTACTTCATAAGCTACAAAAAATAGTCAGTAAGATCAAAAAAATTTGGTTGTTTTTTTTCTCAACCAGAAGTGAATTAATTAGTCACAACTTAAGCAATTTAGTTGCAGGATGAGCAAACCATAGTTCAAGTCAGCTAGTGTCCTCTCTTGACAGCAGTTGATGGTTGGAAATGGTGTCTCAAAGGGTATGAAAAGGACATACAGATAATAGCCACACAGGTGAGGGAAACTCAACTCCTTCCACTGTACTCTGTTTTATTGATGCTTAAATGTGTTCGCATAGCTTAACTGGAAGCCTCTAATTACATTTCAATGAAATTGATCCTTGGGTTCATCTTCTTCCAGAACTAAATACTTCTGATTTGTTTTAAATCAACAACAGTCAGAACAAATGCTCAAGCAATTATACTGCTACTGGGGGCAAAATCCCCCTAGCTGTATTATTTCAGTGTGTTTGAAAACTAACAACTTACCCGCCACCATTTTTAATGTCCTTTTTCCATTTGGTGGTTTATTTATAACTGAATAAGAAGTGAATTTTCTTCTTTAGGTCTGATTGAGGGAAATGTTGAGTTCCATGACTCGATTCATCAGCTGTAAATTTCCCTAGTCTAGCCTACACTTGGCTCTCACCTGGGTTGGTGCATTGTCAAAGAGCCTGGGATGACTTTCTAGTCAGTGGTATAAGGATTAAGGGCACTCTGGTCTGTAGAGTTCAGTATCCATGACAATTATGGATAAACACAGTGCTGGGCTTTTTTTTTTTTTCCTTCCAACAATGAAAGGCAAGAAAGAAAAAAAAAAGAATGAATAAAATGTTTAGATTTTGAGATGTTAAATGATTGAAACAGTTTCTATTTAAATGCAAATTTGACTTTTTAAAAGATGAGACTACCAGTAACTGTACCCTAAATGGTAAAATGAAAATCAATTTGAAATATGAGATGAATAACATACATGTAGACTTTCTGAGAGTAAATTTTATTATGGAAACCCTGATGTATTTTCTTTTGCTCAATCCATCTTAGACTCCGGACAGCCAGGTCTGGGATGAAAGGCAAATATTTTTAATGCAAACATGGTCAGCTCATTGGATGGTTGTTTATTCAAGTCAGATTCTACAAAGTGATGATCAACATCATGATGTATATAAAAAGCAAGACTAGGAAGAAGTGTTTAACGGCAGCATTATAATCACCAATACTCACTCCACGTCTTTTATGATGCTGGAAAAATCACTTTTAAGAAATGGAAATCACTACATTCTATTGATTCAAGGGCAAAATCTTCAGATATAAGTCAGAGAGCTGACACCTTCAAATACATAAAATGTGACATCTGCTCTTACAAATGTACTATACAGGCTGTAAATCACCATAGAGAAAAACAGTTCAATGTCATCTCAGCCTCTGTAAGCTATGGTTTACAACTGAGAGATAAAAATAGTCAGACTGTCTCTCTGACATCTAAGCCACTTTTCTCTTGCAGAATACTGGGTTCTAATTTATCTTTGTGGTTGAATAACACGCAATCAATTGTGAACAACTAGTGCGGTTTGAGTCCAGTCAAGTGCGATTTTCTATGGCTTTATCTTCCCCCTCGCGGAGGTGAGTTTTAGAACTACCCACTGCACACTATCTCAATCTTGTGATCCTCACAGTTTGGAAAGCTTTTAGACAATATTCCACATATCAAATTATGGCACTGATCTCCACGTCACATTTACATTTCATGAAATACAGGCTTTATTACTTTCCTGCATTATGAAATTAAAGATCTGTGATCCAGAATGTTTGATGTGACTAAATGTGAGGCCAGAAACAATATAGGTCGAGACTCTTGGCTTTTCCACTTAGCTAACTGTAGAGACTTGTGAAGATATGTTTTATGTGGTATGATGTTTCAGAGAGAAGAAGTGTTATCTGAAAAATGGGATAAAGGTTCTATCTTGCAGGGACAGCTTTATGAGAGCTGCTTGGAGCCTGGCAGATACTACACAAGACACAGTCACCAGTCGCTATTATCATCAAAGCTGAGTTATTTCCTACTATTACCATTGTTAATATTCTAGGATGGAGGACTTTACAGTAAACAACCATCTTTGTTCATGGTTTTCCAGCATCCGAATGCATCCAGGCCCTCGCCTATACTTGGCATGCATGACTGTAGTCTGACTTTTTTTCCCTAAATATTATGTTTATGCTTTATTGTTTGCAGAAAGTACTTCATGTAATCTTACCAAGAAAATTATGATATGTAGTTTTACATTTTTCATCTCCAATGAAACTAATTACAACATTTATTAGAGTTTGTTTAAAAATACTGAATGCTAAATTGATCTGAAAAAGACCCTTTAGAAATCAGTTATTATTAAATGAGCAATGAAATCCTGTATCTGTGATGGGATCCTAGGCCAATGAATAATGACTTCAAGGACCATTGAAATCATTGCTGAGTTTGTTCCATATTAATTTTCAGAGAAAAAAAAAAGTCACACTCTGCTCTAACTGTGAGGCTTTCTAGTAGAACTCAACATAAATAACACAACTAGCCCTCCAACTTTTAGAAACCTCTTTTCCTCAAATGAAGCTAAGTGAAGATCTATTGATCAGGTTGGTTCGATGATAGACATGGTCATGGAACCCTCTGGGAGTGAAGCCCAAGATCCTTCCCACAAACTACAGAGGAACTACAAGCCCAAAGCCAGTGTCCTGGGGTGGGACAGAAAGAAAAGCATTTCGGTCCTAGTGGGCTTGGAGCCATCTCTTGAGTGGTAATGATGTGTTTTCTTTCTCAGATCATTCTATGCACAAAAATCAACTCTAGGGTCTACACTTGCCATATTAGCGCAAGTCCAGCCCTTGGCTGCCTTCCTTGACTCCACTGGTCACAACCACACACAATGATTGTGTAAACCACTCTCTGTCACTTGCTTATGTTTACAGATCCTGCCTGATGTTTGAGTCAGTGTGGCAGTGTGGGACAGGGCCATTCTCAGTCCTCCAGAAACAAGAAGTCCCAAATGTTTATGCTTTAGATCCACCATGTGTCGTGTTCTCTGACTCTTTCCACATGAACTACTAAGCCTCTAGTCTTGGAAAACATGGATCGGAGCATATGTTATGTGACCAATGACAAAAGAATAATAGGAAAAATTTCACAAGAAACTTAGCTGTTGTTTCATAAAGTCCTTAGGGTTACCTGACCAGTACCATGGCTATGTAATTCTGTGCTCTAAATGATTCACTGCTTTCTGTCTGAGAAAGGAAATAGCACTATAATAGCACTATATATATATATATATATACATATATATACATATATACACATATACACACATACATAATATATGCATTTGAATACATATACACATATACATACATATATACATACATGCATACATGTATGAATATGCATGCATGGTTTAGGTCTTAGTAAGTTCCATAGTTTTATCCATAGTCAAGGACTGCTAGATTATAACTCTATACCTGTGTCATCTCTTTTGTCCTTTTCATTGCTCACAAGAGACCAGTATTTATGTAATCCTCTGGTAACAATCACTAAATATAAACTTAGCTATTGATAGCAATACCTACAACCATCTTTTTAAGCACAGTCATTAACTTTGGTCTGAGATAAAAACCCTGGCCTTTAGTTCTGGAAAGACACATGTGAAGCTAATTGTAACAACTAAGCCAAAAGTTAGAATTATTTAAAAAAAATTTTGTGAATAGATATCCACATCAAGAAATGATTTTTAGAAAAAAGGAAGTATGTTTAAATTCAACAATTTCTGCTGGCTCACTGATGCGCTAGTCCACTTTGCTCCCTCACTCTGGTCCTCTCTTGTCTCTGTTTCATGAAGAGTAACACTAAGAGTCTGAGCATGGCTCAGTGGAAAAATGTGCTTATCCGGTCCTAGGAAGCCATCGGTTCAGTCCTCTCTCCCTTCCTTAAACCATAAAACCACTACGAATAATTCTGGGCATGAAATGCACCATGTTCACAGTTGTTGATGGAATTGGGAAGTGAAACCTGGGGCTTCCGACATGATGAAAAGCTGGAAGATTCTAGTCTTTTTGGTGGTACCTGATAACAGTGAGTTTCTCTCAGTGTGCACAAAAGAAACACCGTTGCCTCCGTGTCATCATGGCTGTCACTGTCACCACTGCTCAGCTAGAAATATGGGGCCATCATCAGTGCTTGCAGTTACTGTGATGGTGTGAGTGTCAAGTGGCCACCATGCTTCCAGGCATTTGAATACTTGGTCCTCTATTGATGGCACTCTTTGGGAGACTTAGGAGGTGTGACCTTTTGGGAGGAAATATGCCATTGGAAGTAGGCTTTGTGGGTACAAATATTCATGTCGTCTTCTCTGCTTCCTGCTAATAGTTGATGTGAGCCTTCAGCTATTACAACAGCCACCATGTCTGCTACGTGTGTCCAACCATCATGAAGACTCACCCTCCTAAAACCATCAGCCCAGATAAATCTTTCCTTCTCTAAGTTAGGGTGGTTATGGGGTTTCATTTCAATAACACAAAAATAACTAATACACTGGTACAAACCTGTTTTTAAAAATTATTATTAGCCCCTCATTTATCTTAGTTCAGTGGAGTTAATTTCTTGAAAAAATTGTTTAACCTACTGAAAATACATTCAACTAAGAAAGGGAGAGAATTGGTACTTAGGACAGAAAGGCTTAAACTTTGAAGCATTCTGTGAATGGCTATGGGTAGCACATATTTAGGAAGCACATGGAGCTATAAAGCATTTACTAAAGTTAAAAGACTCAAAACAGACTAGAGTAAACCAAGAACCCTGGGAAAAGTGTAACTACGAAGTTTCACTGTTATTATTAGCTGTAGTTGAGGTGTTTTCTTTCTTTTTTATATTGTTTACATTCCAAAGGGTTTCCCCTTTCCCAGATAGGATAGCTTTTTTTTTTTTTTTTTTTTTGGCTTTTCGAGATAGGGTTTCTCTGTGTAGTCCTGGCTGTCCTGGAACTCACTCTGTCTCCCCGCTTCCAAAGCTACCATGACACAGCTTTTACTCATTTTATGCTTGTTGAATTTACCTTTAACCACATTGGTTTGGTTTATAAACTATGATTTTAAAAATTCATATCCATCCCTAGTTTTTCTTTAAAGACTTGCCTTTGTTTGTATTCATGCGTTTGTGCGTTTGCATGAGTGTTTTGCCATATATAAGTGGAGGTAAAAAAAAAAAAGTGCGTCAGATATGCTGGAGGTGTAATCTTAGATAATTGTGAACCATCAGACATGGATACAGGGAAGCAAACTCTGTTCCTCTGGGAGAGAAGGATGCTTTCTTAACCACGGAGCCACCACTGTTTTTAGCTCTTTTGGACAGGATCTGGCCATTACATCTCAGTCTGTCCTGGAACTAACTCACTTTCCACCTGCCTCAGCCTCCTGAGTGCTGAGATTACAGAAATGCACTACCATGTCCCAAAGCTCTCACTAGCTCCTTTCAGCAAATGAAAATAGCTTTAATTAGCAATGATTTCCATCTCCTTGAACGAACTTGTAAAACACTGGCTGAACTCTTTGTGCCTTCATTTGGAAAGGAGGGCTAAGCCATATCTAAATGTACAAGTTGTCTCTGCTGACTGTACTCTGAGGCCAATGTGCTTGCAGAATAAAGAATCTTGATGAGAAAATTTAGGTTTGAGTTCCTATGTGATGAGATTATTAATGGGTCAGAGATAAGTAAGAAGTGACAATTACTTTAGATGTAGTTTCCTACCAATAAAGAAGAAAATTGCAGACTGGGGAGACAGCTCAGTGAGTAGAGCACTGACTGCACAGCCAGAGGATCTGAACTCGAACCCCAAGATCCTATGTAACGCTCTTACTGTAGTGCAATATGTGCATGCCTAGAAGCTCACAGGCCAGCTAGCTTGGTGATCTCAGCCACAAAGAAGAGACCTTGTCTCAACCAGAGAAGAAGGTGAGTACTGATATCTGAGATAATTCACTGACATGTACACCCATGCAATGCTATACAAACATGCTTTCATGTACACAAGCATGTACACACACGTATCACATATTCACTCCACTATAAACAGACAGGGAGACTGCAGTTCCATATTGTCTATGGAACCTCTGGCTGGTTTATTTCATACAAGCCTATCCAGAACTAGTGCTAACATGGTTTCTGTAAGACAGAAACTTCTATAAAGAAGCCCTACTTACACCTAAAAGAATCACTGCTAGAGAAATCACTAGTTCCTTGTGTTGACCTGAAGTTTCACTGGTAGCAAGATGTCAGTGAAGCAAGATAAGAAACAGATACAAATAGGCAGAAAAAAGTAGATAAAGATCTGACTAGCTCTAACTTATTTGTAATCCAGTTTTATAAGAGAATTTGCAGGCTGTTGACTAGAAATATTGATGTATCGTAGAGTTCCCATCAGAACTGTCTCTTCATTTTAAAATGACTGTCAGTTTTTGTCCAAGTGCAAACTAGTGCAAATCTGATGAACACCAGTCAAGAGGTAGCTGGTCGGGTCACATCAATGGGAAATCTTGGCTGAGATACTGAAAATGTGCAAGCTCAAGGATGGCTTTTGTGACTAATATGAATATAGAAGGGACACGTAATCAAAAGATTATTGCAAACATTAAGAAAACCATATGGATAAAATGTATAGCAAGTTTCTAACACTTAAGAAGCATTCACAAATGTTGGCAATCATAGTGGCCATTACAATTATTATTCATCAATTTCGCAAAGACCATCACAAAAGAATTCAAAAAGTGAACAAGATGGCTGACGTGCTTTAGGTTGGACAGCCACCGACAGCAAAGTCTGAAAGCATTACAAGGCCATTTGGATTGAAATTTAAAATTTCACAGTGCCAGCCAGCACTGGGCTAGCTTCAAAAGTACAGTGGGTTCTGATGGACTGTGATCCCAGTTCTACCACCTGATCCCAGCAGGAGATCATGACATCATTTAACCTTTCAGAGTTGAGGTCCTCACAGCCCTCTTCAATGAAACTGGGATAATAATCCATACCACAGAGCGTTATCAAGAGGATCAACTGTAATAATGCGTTCAACAATGCTCGGGAATGAGTCAAGTGCTACTATCTGCAGTTTCTGCACCATGAGAACACACGTCTACCCCTCCTATCATCACAACTCCCATTAAAAACAAATGGGAGTTAATTGAAAAGACTGGCAGGGTTTTTGACAAAGGATCACAGTACATGTCAACTCCATTAGCCTCCCTGATATGGTTCAGGTCACTGATACATGTGCCCATTTGCATAGTAGCCTCACCATCTGAATGGCCCAGGCAACATGAAAGGGTGTTTCTCATCCCTGCTTTAGGAAACGAGACAAAGCCAGCGAGCTAGAGACAGAAGTTTGCCTGGATACCGGACAAATTCAGGGACAACCATCAAGTTAATTTCAGATGTGCTATATTTTTAGATCCCCTTGCACTTGGCTCATGAAACACATTAGGCTTGACAATCACACATGATTTATCTAAAGCACCCAAAGATACAGATGGAATCTGGGCCTTGTGTAACAGAAGCCAAGGTAATAAAGAGACCCAGGATTAGACCTGCCAACAATGTGATTTCAATCCGTCAAGAACTTTCTCTCTTGGGCAGGAAATCCTATTTATTTCTATTCCATCATCTAAGTACAATGAGCAGATTTTCTGTGCAAAACCCACCCCAAAAGAAGCTGTGATTTCCCAGAAAAGCCTGTCAGCAGCACAGGGAGACCTCATAGGGACCCCAGACCAGGTTTGCTGACACTAAGGGGCAAGCCTTAGGAAGTAGAAGAGGCAAGAAAATTTGCTGTTTTGGTTCTTAAGAAACCCAGACCTTCTGTGGACAGCTGGGTTGGCAGAGCTCAGGGAACTCTTTTTTTTTTTTTGTACCCTGAAATCGGACTTCCTTAGCACCCCTTCCAATGTTTGCAGTTTGGGTTGCAAGGTTGGTGCCTCTGTCTCTTCCAGTCTGAAGCTCCGGCCAGATATTCAAGCTCTCCTCTTTTTCTTCCTTCCTTCCTTCCTTCCTTCCTTCCTTCCTTCCTTCCTTCCTTCCTTTTTTCTTTCTCTTCCTTCCTTCCTTCCTTCCTTCCTTCCTTCCTTCCTTCCTTTCTTTCTTTCTTTCTTTCTTTCTTTCTTTCTTTAAGTTTCCTACTGTTTCTGATGGGGAATAGCCTTAATAATATCCGAGCCATGTGCTGAGTTTCCTGGCTGGTGAGTTGAGAGGCAAAAGTGCCACCCCCATTAAGTTGCTGAGTGCAGTCATTTCCAAATGTCTTAGTTTCCTCCCCCGCCTCACCTCAAGAATCCACACACACCACACCACCTGCTATGTTCTTTTTTTTTCTTCTTTCATATATTACCTCTCAACCACAGCTTCCCCTCCCCCTTCTCCTCTAAGTCCCTCCTTCCCTCTCCCCAGATCTGTTTCTATTTCATTTTCTCTTCAAAAAGAGAACAGGCCTCCCAGGGATAGCAGCCAAACATAGTATATCAAGTTGCAATAAGATTAGGCACTTTCCCTCATATCAAGACTGATGAAGCAACCCAGTAGGAGGAAAAGGGTCCAAAGATAAGGCAAAGAGTTAGAGATAGTCCCACTCACACTGTTACTAGTTCCACAACAAAGCCCCACAACAAAGCCAATCTACACAACCATAATGCACAAGCTTTGGACCTACGTCAGATCTATACAGGATTCTCAATTGTTGGTTCAGTCTCTGTGAGTCCTGGCTAGTTGATTCTGTGGAGCATGTTTCTGTATCACCTGTTTGCAAGTCACTACACAAGTTGGGATCTGATGGAAATCTGTTCTGCACATGATGAAGGTAAACAGTATACCCAGAGGAATTTGTTAAAAAACAAGATGGTGCCTTGCAAACTTCACGAGGCAAGGAGTACAATTCCAGCATGCATGGAACTGACTCTATGCTGAAATCCCACAAGGCCACTAAGTCACTACATGCTCTGTTCCTTCTTGTCACCTCCTTCCTTTCTCCTCTCAAACAGAAACCACTAAACTCTTGTCTCTTTAAATGGTCACAATAAGCACACACAAATGTCCTAGACACCATTCAACATGGAGATTAGTAACGTAATGATCATGGTGCATTGAGCCAGCTCCCAGCTGACACTGGGAACATGCACTGGAAGGACTCGGGTTCCTAGTTTAGAGAAAATGCCAGAGAACTTGTAAAGAAAGGAAGGGGGCATGCTCAGGATGCAGATGGTTTGGTTCTAAGTTCTTAGAACATCCCGTTACTGTTGGGGGGCTGTGCAGAAGAAATGGGTATAGAAGACCTAAGGCGGCGAGTATCTGGAAAACTGGGCAGTAGACACTGTTCAGCCATCAATGTTCGGGACAACTAGACCTGTTTCGATGTCTTGGCAGTGGTTGGCAGATGACAAAAGCTACTACCCCAGACCTCATAGGAGATTATTTTCATTTTTGAAAAAATAAGACATACCTAGTCAGGATATTAGTTTCACCCTGGGAATGGTATTTTGGACTGACAACTGATGGTACCCTAGCTGGGAAGTTAGTTAATATTCAATCTGTAATGATACCTTTCATTAATAAAATATTGATCGTGATTATAACCCACTTTTCAAAGAATTGCCTCCATGTAAACACCATGCTTTCTCTTTGGTTTAAAGCCAGGACAGAGTCTGAGCGAGGCAGAAGAGTTCACCGTCTCTCACCTTCCTTGTGAAGAAAACAGAAACTGGGGTGTGATATCTGTCTTTGGCTTGCCCAATGGGCTGCTGGAAACCTCCCGGTCCCAGGCATCAAATCCTTTCCCTGTCCACATCTGTCTCAGAGGTTAAAAGCAGCCCCCACCCTGTCCCCCAAAACAACTGCTCAGGAAAAACATGTGATAAATCGCTCAAGCCTGTGGCTCTCCCCAGCATCAGTGTTTGCTTATCACACAGGCAACTCTCCTTCTCTTTGTCGTACTCTTCCATGCAATGGCCCGCAGACCAGAGTTGCCTCAGTTTAGACTAGAATGTGCACCAGTTTGCTGCTGAGACTTGCTAGGTTTTGTCGGTTCTTCATACCCTCTACACTTGAGTACCATTTTCACCCAGCCGGAGTCTAAGGAACGGTGAAAGGACACCCTACTGGGGATTTTCTCGCACAGGGCTTCTATCAGTTGTGCAATGAATTCCATTCATAAAGGTGTGGAAATAAATCATCACGGTGCCATATGAATGCAGTTTCTGCACTGGGGAGGCTGAAGTGGATAGATCTTATGTCTCAGGCCAGCTTGGGCTAAACATCCAGATTGACTCAACCCAAGACAAGAGAAAATAATTCCATAGTTTAAAACACTGCAGGCTTTGAACATTAATGAAATGACTAGCTAAGCAACTCATGGGTGGCCCTAGTCTCTGCCTCCAATTTTTTTTTCCATCTGAATTTGATTGTGCCTCAAAATGTCTTTGTTTAATTCAATTTAGTTACAGGGCCCAAGCAGGAAAAGGAAGTTGTTTTCTTCCCTTCTTTTTGAATAGAGATTGGGGAACATTTTTCAGGATCCTCTCTCTCTCCGGAGGAGTAGAACATCAAAGTGACCTTGACAAATCCTGTTGTAATCTATTTCTAAATCGACTATCCCAAGAGGCTTGTTCTGCCCTCCAAAGGTTTTTATTGTTGAGTAAAAGGGAAAGAAGTCAATCATTGTCTAGAAATGCAAAATGCACAATGACAGCTAGCTCTCAACTGAGTAACTAGAAAAACACAATTCATTAAGAATTCATATTTAAAAGTAATATTAGCATATTGAAACCAGGCTTTTATAGGATCAGGAGGTTAACGATATCTTCTTACTCTGTAGAGTACATAAGATATTAATAAATAAGGTCATAAATAAGAACAATGATAATAGCAACTGATGCTGTGGTTTCCCTAAAGTTCCCTCACATCCAAAGCTGGTTAAAAATGGGATGCTGCCTGGAGAAATGACCAAATCACTTTTCTTTCATGACTGGTTGTATTTCATTTTTCTGTCCTTTCTGCTTCCTAGACCTGAGCGTGGTCCACTCCCTCTGGAAAGGAGAAAAAGAATATCCATCCTGATAGGATGAACTAACAGGGCAGCTGAAACCAGAGTGAGCTCCCTCTGCAGACGAAGCCACCCACAGTCACACTATCCACATGTAAACCTGTGAAGACCACATAGGAAACTCCAGTGAGATGAACACTGAGAGCCCACAGCAGAGCATCAGAATCTTGGTGGCAAAGACAATGATCAAAAGAGAGCAGATAAGCATCATCTGGAAGACCCTGACCTCATCCCACTCCTGTATTTATGTTTAGTATTTATTACTGTTTATTAATTACTTTTTCAATCATGGTGGTTTGATTATGCACAGGGGAATAGTATGAAGGATTTGTATTTATGTGTTTGTAATGCAAAATGTACAAACACGGAAATTAGTGATACTACAGTTATCAAAGGAAACAAGCCTAATTAAAGAAATAGCTGCTCCAAAACCATATGCAACTCAAAGCAGAAAAAGACAATTCAAATTTAATGAATGCCTTTAATATTAATTACAGAATTCTTAACAATACATTGGGAGAGCTCTCTTGGAGAATTCAGCTTACTGTTTAACAGTTTCTGACTAATTTTATTAACCTGTACATCTGAGAGGATCAACCCCCTCTGGGTTTAATTAGAAGGAAATTCAATTTGGATCTAAATGTCAACAGTGGTTACTAATTATGGCAACGCTCGGGACAGGACAGCCTGGCTGCAATCAGGCAGTTCTCTAGTAACATTAACACCTTCTTCCTGAGTTCCAAGAGAGTTAGGATGTTTTAAAATAAATACAATTCAGCATGGGACACTGCTAATATCATGAGCCCCTACTGCTAGGTGCAGACATGCAGAAGTGGATGCCAAATTAAATTACAGGGATCTCTCAAACATATAGCTGAATAATAAGCAGCTACAAAACTAGGTCAGGGTTGAAAAGCTGGCTCTGAATGCCCCTCCCCCAACATGCAAAATAAATACCCCACTATCTCTGAATAGAAATCATTCTTTTGTTATGCCCTTTGTCAAGAATACATTATTGCAAAATGATATTTATTTCCACAATCTTCACAGCTGTGAGCACAACTAAATTAATCTTTCTAGAACTGATTTCATTTGCAATTTCATGATTACGATTATAAAATGTAAATTTATTACTTAAAAAAGAAATGATTATAAAAGACATAGATTTAAAAAAAGACAGTTTCTTATCTGTTGGCTTGTTTCGCTTAATACTAATGAAATAAATAGCTGACTAACCCTGGGATAAAAACAAACAGAAGGAAGATGGTTGCAAAATATGTGAAATGAAAACTAGGAAGGCAATTTTATAAAGTCAGTTCTTTTAATGCAAAGCATATAGGGATAAGGATCATATAGCTCTGGGAAAGACCAGAGCATGCCTGTTTGCCGCAGCGAGGCTGGTACTCATGGCCGGCCTTCTGAAGGGTTTCTGCTGCTTCGTGGCATTAAAGACAACACAAAACAGACTTGGGTACTACTGATCTCACCCCCCTTTCAGGTTTATGCTCTAAAATGTTGATCACTAGAAAGCTATTTTCAGACTATTTAAGATTGATGGCCCAAATAATAGATTAGTTTAAAGAAATCCATGTTTATGAGATTTATTTTTCTTTTATTTTTAGCAGAAATAAGTCATTAAATTGGTATTTTCTCTTTTAAATATATTGTTTCTTATAATTAATATTCACATGTCTACTCTGTGCAGAGAATTATTCTGGGTGCTAAGATAAGCAACAATGTAAAAGTAAGCATTATTTAATTATGCCAGTTAAAAGCACTAATAACAGGATTGTATTTTTGTTTTATTTGGTTTTTAATAACCAAGACAAAATAAACCATCTAGCTTACAAAATGTCTTTATTTACATAACATCTTTCCCAAACAGAAATAATCTATTTCTTTAAAAAAAATATCAATTTAATTTAGCCCCATTTAAAAACATGACTTGTGAGTCCAGGCAAATACAATTAGCACACACATTTTATTAAAAATATTCAAGTGTCAAATGCCTATTTACGGAAAGACCACTAATGATAACTTAGGCTCAACTAAAAATGAATGTCAATAAATGGTTCTATAAGCACTTACTCTCATAATAGATGCAATAGCATCTCCGAATAAATATTAACATGTAAAACCCCTATTTATCATGTCAACGCAATCAATAGAGACCATATTTCTGGACTAGGAATGCATCAGTAATCTTTCTGCATTTGCTCGAAATCACAAAGCAAAAATGCAAGCACTGTCACAAGGCATTTATTGTATTCGATTGGATCCAAACTAGCTGCTGAAGAAAAGGCAATTTAAGCCCGTGCAACAAAATAAGCTATGTATATATGAATAAATTATTTTTTACTATGATTCCTTTCTAGTTTCTTTACCTGCCTAAGATGCCGGGGTTTTCAATAAGAGACTCCTACAGCTTAGTAGAGTGTGAGTCTGGTAGACTTCTGAGTCACTCTCCCACTCCAAACATTACCCGCCCCCTCCATTATTGTGAGGCCTGAGAAACACCGTTGAGGGTGTCTATATTGCTTGTTTACTGTTCACGGATTCAATCACTTCCGTGAGGACAGCAGCCTTCTTTCCTTCAAGAGTCCATCTTTCACCCTCTGGGAGGCGTGGTACCTCCATCAGGCTTCTGTGGACCGGCCCTTTCCACTAAGGACACTGCCTCCTGCCGCAGTCGCAATGAATATCTGCAGCTTAGCACCTCGAGGTGGTTAGGAACGCATAGCACCGTGTTTGGAAACGAATGAATTTGAAAAGGCCATGTCCATGTGCGCACAGTCCTTTGATCTCTCTCCTCCTTCACTTCCTCTTCTCCCCTCTCCTTCTCCATCTCTCTGTCTCTTCCTAATCTTTCTCTCCCTCTCTCCCTCCCTTCCTCCTCCCTCTCTTCAGTTTGCATTCTGCACTAGGAAATCTGCCTTTCTTTGTCTTTCTCCAGTGCCTCTCAAAACACCAACACATTCTCCCTGGCACCATATCATCCCCTAGAGGGAGACGGGCATAGCGAGTGAGCTTTGCTGTTCAATTGTAAAGTCTTGAGGTCACTTTTAACCTAGTATTTAATGACTCGCTCTCCTTTGCTGAGGGAGCCTTTGAGATAATTTTCATAGAGGCATGCTGTTATTAAACACCTGCTAGATGCCGGATCTCTCAGAAGAGTGAGACGCACTCTTTATAACTTAAGTAAACGAAATAAACAAGAACAATGGTATTAACTGCCGGGTGGACAACATAATACGACATGCTTTTTACACTGGTTTTTAAACTGTAATTTGCCAGGTCATATTATTCTGAATATTATATTACAAATTCGGAGCAGGTGTTTAAAGTCATTTTCCTACACGATTAGATGTTAACTCAGTCTCTCTGCATAACTGAAGCTTTGCGTCAGATCTTCTGATAACAGAAACGGAAGGTGGGGAACCACAGCTCAATAATAAGGTGAATGGAAAAACAGTTGGTTTCCGTCTCTCTCAACTGCTTTCCTTGATGTGTTCCAGTCAAAAAAGAAAAAGAGAGAGTGTGCGTTCTCGATTGTACCAACAACCACAGCGTAAAGTATAAGCATACCCGGCTGTTTTGCACTCCCTAGTGGCATAAAAGCTTCAGTTTTGAAAAGTTTTCAAGTAATATAATTTAAACTTTTCTCTAAGACCGTAACTTGCAAGTCAAGACTATGTGAACTCACAAAGCCATGCAGTCCAGAGAAATTGTTTCAACCGCTAACATGGTGGTGTTTCAAGGAACACTGTGATTGTCAATTGTCACTGAATGACAACCTCCCCTGCTCCCCAGAGAAGCTGACTGAATTTCATGGACAAGGGCCTCAGTGAAGAGACATGTCTGAAGCACCTGTGTAGGAAGTCAGGGAAGTCAGGGTAGGCTTTGGAAGGATCTCCAGTTTTGCCCCTACCGTTGACCTTTAACCCTTGGGCTTAGTGACACAGAAGAGCCCTCACATTTCATTCTAGGATGAAGAAGATTCTAGAATAGCAACTCTCAAAGCGGGCTGCTGTGTGGGATAAAATATCCTTGAACAGGCTTAAGATGCTGGGTCCGTGAGGCTAAGCTGAGGTTAATGGTCAGGAGCATCTTTGTTGGAAGATTTCCCAGGCTTTCTGAGGGACACCGAAGGGTCCAGATGCACATAAGGCACTTGCTGGCCTCCCTTCCACACTGCCCCGGACAGTTGGACAAGCTAACTCTAATGGTGGGTGGGCACTGAGTTTTCACACTGTGGACACAGAAGAATATGCTTTTGAAATCTTTAAAATAATGTGCTCGTAACTAATATCATTCTTATTAAAAGGGGCCTTGTATTCCAGGGTAGCCAATAATCCTACTGTAACCACTCAGGATAGAAAAGAAATGCAATTTTATTACTTTTTACATAACTGAAAATTGTTTAAAGAAACAGATCATCTAGTGTAGTTTGAGCAGAGTCGTTTCAACTAGATTATTTTAACTTATCAAAGACAGTTCAAAGACTCCTGAAACTTGTGTTTATAATTTTTCCTTAGGTGAATCCTGATGAATTTTCCCAGCAGGATGCATTCTTTGCCTACCTGAGTAGTAAACACTCATTTGCTTCTCTCAGGGATAAGAATTCGGACCTTACACTTCTTCACATTGAAAAGCAACAGACTACAGCCTTGCTGCTGTAAGATTTTCGGAGTTCTGCATTTCCGACCTGCCTGGTTAAGAGATGTGTTCATCTTCAGCACTGCAGCCGAGTAATTAGCAAACAAGGAAACAGAACAACAACAAAGAGGTCCCCAACCCTGATCTTATCAAGATAATTATGAACCTTAATGTCCCACTAGGGCTCGAGGAGAAAGACAATGTGGTGTAGAAGGAGCCCAGTAATGGAAACAGACAGAAGGAGGCCAGCGCTCTGCCTGTGAAGGTAGACCCATGCTGCTGCTGAGGAAACTACAAGACAAGGAAAGACTGCCCGGCCCAAAATGACATTTCGCTTTGTGTCTCAACCGGTAACGTGTTTCTAGTGTAACGGAAAGAAATGCTCGCTTCATGGGTGCCTTTCCCCACAGGCACGCCGTCACTTAGAGCAGGCAAACAGTACCCACATGTGGAGACATGGCTCCGTCAAACGCAACGAGGATGTGCTTCGTGTGTGTGCTTTCCTCTTGGAGAGTCATTGCATATCATCATGTTACATAACGGCTGGTTTATTTAATATGTCTTATAGGTTTGGCTATTTAACATTCAGGAGATTGAGTTGCTATATAAAAATCATTTCTTCTCATAAAACTTGGCCGTAGCTCTATAATGATTCTTTTTTCTTTAAATTCAAGTGGTAAGTTGATAAATATAAAATAACTAAAGAGTGCATAGTAGGTGTTGCTTGGGAAAATAAGCAAATGAATGCATGAATATTTATTTCATCATGAGTGATTTCTAGGATGGCAATCTTCATCCCAACTTGGAAGGTTGTACAGACTAAGCCTCCCTAATCTGAAAATCCACACTCAAAAGGGTATAAAATCTGAAATGTCTTGAGCTCTACCATGAAACAGGTGGAAAGTGTACATCAGGAAACCTTTTCACACGCAAAATTATGAAAAATACTATAAGATTTCAACTCTCCATGTAAGAAATACAAAAAAATTATTATATTAGTGAATTTCATATTTAGACTTGAGATCCATGTACAAGATAGTTCATATATATGTGCAATATTGCAAGATCTGAAGACACTCAGGCATCTAAAATACTTCTAATCCCAAAGCATTTGGAAATTGGCTACTCAACTCAGCTGGGGAATTTTAAATAGGTGGTTTAAGGATCAGCTTTCATAATCAACTACTGACTTTGTTTCAAGAATTGTACTAGGCAAGTCTTCCTCTAAATATATTCATACACACCAAAGATTTTATATATATATATATATATATATATATATATATATATACACACACATATATACACACACACATATCACATATATATATACGTGTGTATAAAATGTATATATTTATATTTTATATATACATATATATTATATAAATATATATTTATAAATGTATATTTACATTTAATGTATATATAATGTATATAACTGTATATTTATGTAATGTTGTATATATAATATATACATATATATATATATATATATAATGTAAGTACACCATATATATAATGTAAGTACACTTTATGCACACATAAAATGTAAGTAGCTGACTTTAAGTAGTGGTAAGTAGCACACCAAACAGAGAGGGCATCGGATTCCATTTCATTTCAGATGGTTGTGAGCCATCATGTGGTTACTGGGAACTAAACTCAGGGCCTCTGGAAGAGCCGTTAGTACTCCTAACCACTGGGCCATCTCTCTAGCCCGATTTTAAATTTTTAGAATTTTATTTAGTTTTTCAGTTGTGGGCGGGGTTGTGTGTACATGTACGAGCACACTTGTTCTTAGAGGCCAGCAGCACGAGATCCCCTAGCTGCAGCTCCAGGTGGCTGCAAGCCCCCTTGCTTTGGTGCTAGCAATTGAACCTAAGCCTGGGGGTGAGAGGCAAATGCTCGTCTAGCCCTCCATATTTGTGTTATAAAAAGGACCCACGGCTTTGGGTTGTAATATGAAAACTGCTGGGCCATGGACTAACTTAGGCATCTTCACCTAAGTGAACCTAGGGGAACAAGCCCATCTTCATGTCGTTAGAGATAAACCAAACTATTTGTGATTACCATGAATGTCCGTACAGTGACACCTTCCCACCAAGAATTCTTTTTATCCTCTCCGTGGATTCAGAACTGAATTCTGCTTTCTAGACATAGGTGGAAGTCACTGTTTCAAGTGTCCACAGCTACACTGCACTAAATAGATGTAATGGAGGATCTAAGATACAGTTCCCTTCAAAGCCCTCAGTACCAAGTGCTTGCAGGGAAAGGCGCCCACCACTCACGTCTCAGGAATCCTTTGTTTTACTGGAGCGTGTTACAACCCAGGTCCCCACGATGGCCATGCATTGACTGCATTATCAATCCATTTCAAAAATGCAAGGCCAGGATTTAAGTTATTATCATTAACAAAAGAAGCCATTCTTTGTTATCGAAAGGGGTAAAATTGCAAAGAAAAATATTTTGAAGAAATATAACATCAGAAAATGTATCAAAAACTTCCTAACAAAGGGAAAATTCATTCTGACTCTTTTTAATCTATTAAGAAAAATATTTCAGGAAGTCTACAATGATTCCCCAAGAACCTGAGCTTCCTACTGTGGGAGGTAAGGCAGCAGGGGTGGGAGAAGTGGAGAAAGAATTTTAGTAAAAAGATTCTTTGGTAGCTAATAAACACATGGCTATTGTCCCTGAACACACTGCCATCTGTTGTCAGAAAAAAAAGGTCACTTGTTAAATTTTGCTAGGCAACAGGTTTTCTACAAATGAAGAAAAAAAAATCTGACAGTTTTTCTTAACTGAGCAGGTCATCCTGGGGGTCGGGGGAGTCACCATGGAGAATACAATTGGAAACACGTCCTCCATGATACAAACCAGCTCTCCAAAACAAAGCAACTGTGTGCTCACAGCTCTGAATAATCGCCATGTACGGGTATATGCTGTTTAAATTCCCCTTCAAATATATGCAAAAGTCCTGCATTGTGATCAAAATTCCAACCATCACAGCTGTGCTAATATTATCTTTTTATTAACTTTTCTTAAAAGTTTCCATTAAATTTTATGATGTGATAAATGGCACAATATTACCTTGTGGATCCGTCATAAAAGATAAGGGTGAAAAATCACCCAAAGCATCATCCAGTCCCATCTTTAAGTAAATCAGCTTCAAAATTATGTATGTAGCATATTATCTTCTATTACAGGAACACATATTCCTCACCAAGGGACTGCTGCAGAATCCACTTGTCACTTACTGGCTTCTGAGGAATTCACAGGTATTAATTAGGAAATTTAAAGTTGTAGCCAGGCTTAAAGAGAGACGCCATCATTATACGACTATAGAGTCTTTAAATTTGGCTGAATATTTTAGCTATGACTTAGAAATGCCAAGCAAGCAAAGAGCAGAGCCAATCTGAAGGTGACCGAGTTCATGGGCTTCATCAGTCTCTTCCCAGCCTTTAAGCATACCGATTCTTGGTTTGACCTCCCAGAACTACGCCATTAGTTGAGACAGGAGCCATATAGAAGGTCAGAGAGGTACTGTACCAGTGTTTATGCACCCTGTTTACACACTACAATTCTGCAAGACCATGGCTAGATCTCAATTGCAAATAAAGACACAGGGAGGCTATTTATTACCAGGTTCTACTGGCCAATAGCACTAAAGCCAAGATTCAATAACCCACCCCCAAATTCCCAATCGTTGTCTTTGCCTTCGCCCCACACCATCTCCATAGACATGGATGTGGGCATGACGGTAGAGTCACCTTTCTTTAAAGACTGTATGCTCCATGAACCAGAGAAGCTGTGTTGTCATACATGATGTCTAAATGGAGGGAGATCACGAATATGGGACGTAAAGCTCGCAGTCCATAATGATTTATAAGGCAGAAACAGACCTAGTTGTAGAAAGGCATGGATGAGGACAAACCCAAGCAGAGCATGCCAACAAATCTCAGCCTCTGAGCTTTGGAATTGAGCCCTTGACTACCCAGTCAGAGGAAACAACCTGAGCAAAATGGCTTGCGAAAGCACACACTTGTCTGGAGGCAGCTAAATGCCAGCTACCAAGATGATCTGAAATGCTCCTCATCAACAGTGAGGCCTAGGTTATAACGATCTCACCGTGAACGAGTCCTCGGTTCTGCGTTGCCTTCAAGAGCTGGAGACGAAAGTCAGGGTCTCATACAGATAAGGTGAGTGTTCTGACACTGAGCTATACCCCCAAGCCTCACATTGTGAGGCTCACGCTAAACATTCAGCAAAACTGCTTAGAGACCCCAGTCTGCTAAGAAGGCAGAAGCCTTGGTGAAACTTCAGAGCCTGTAGCTAATAGAGCCAGTATGTGTTCGCAGTATCTTGTATGCTTCTGAGGACAGCTCATGAGCCTATTTTACAGGCTAGTGCTGTATCCATGCCTTTTGCTGTGGCACATAAACCTAACACAGTCCCCCACACCAGTCTTTCATACTCTCAAGAACTGGGAAAATAGCCAAATAGATTGTTTTTATTACAAACCATTTTAAAGGTCCTCTCTGATGCTGCTTTGCAATAATTCACAATGGTGTAATGTACCAACTATGTGTTGTGTCCCATCAATCCCTTGATCTTACAGTTCGAACAACCCACTTCGAGAAGTGAAGGGTTTTGTTCAAAGTAAGTACCACCATTGCTCTGATAAGAGAACATGTCTCAAGAGTGTCAGGCTGTAGCTCTTTCCAGTTTCTAAGGACACTATTGTTTTTCCATGGTAAGAAATGTTTAGTGGTTACAATGTCATGAGTTGAGATTTAGTTTACAAGGACAGGCTCCTGTGATTCCAATATCCGGGAGACAAAGACTGGATCATGATAAATACAAGGTCAGCTTGGGTTACATTTTGAGCCCAAGGCCAGCCTGAGATATGATATACAGTGAGCCTCTGTTTCAAAAAGCAAGCATGTACACACACACACACACACACACACACACACACATAAGAGGAAAGTACATGCCTAGCAAACAAAAGGTCTCAGGTTCTGATCCCCAGCACAGACTATTTATAAAGAAAAGCAGCCCTATGCTGGAGAAAAGACACCTCACTGTGAGGTACTTTCTGAGTGGGTGCTTTGAAGGCCTTTCTCCTACCTACCTTACCACAGTTGATTTTAAACTGCATGGAGGCAGGACACATAGCTCTCCCTCTGGATATCTCCAGTTGTGAACACAGAACCTGAGAAGCACGCAACACATGCCTGTTGGTGTTGAGAGACAAGTCTGAAAGGCTGACTCTCACTTAGAGTTCAGAAAGGACATGAATTCTGAAGCATCTCAACTATACTGAAAAGATATGTTTTTAAATACATTGTATAATCGACACTTTATGTAAACACTTATTGATATTTTTTGGTAAATCTGGGCTTGTTTGGGGGAGGAGGTGTATCTTTTGTTACTCTAACCTGGCTTAGGATGGCACTCTCTGAAGGCAGTGGTCAGCTTGTAGTAAAATGTCCCGCCTCTCTCTGCTGCTGCAGAATTTCTTAGAAGTGAGTATTTGAAAACAGGTTTTCAGGAGCCCACAAACTTGGCAGGCTGTCACACTTCCATGGTCTATTAATGAATAGCCCAACAGTAGCCTGGCCAGCAGGATTCTATAACTTGCTGTTTCTAAATGCACTAGTGTAAGAAACCTCACTAATGCAACCAGACTGCATAGGCATATGAGTATCAGGGTACCTGCACTCTCTCAATTCTGGCTGCTACTTTCAAAAAACGAATTTATGCGTGTTGATCCCTTAAAGGAGGAAAAAATAAACTTGGAGTCTGGAGAAACAGTAGCATTTCTGTCCCATACAATTAGGAGCAGTGTGTCCAATGATCTACTTTGTTTCAAAAGTAAAAATATAAGTTTGTAAAAATTCCGAAGCTAGTTCAATTTGCCAAAGTGGGTCTATTCAATAAAATCCTGAAGTTTCTTAAATATTTCTCTCAGAAAAAAACTGAAAGTAGCTACTGGAATCCCTTCTGGGCCTCAGAAAGTTTGTCAGCAAGCATAACACAGAACACTTTAATTTCTAAAATGGCACAAAAACATGAGCTATACTTTATCTTTTTTCTCTGACCCACTTTTTGCCAGTCCTTGAATACAAATCCAGGCCTTATATAAACCATGAAAGCATTCTACCACTGAATTTTACCTCTTCGGTCTTTTTAAATATTCTTTGATATTAAAGTATTGGGTTTTTTTTTTTTTGTAAAAGTTAGGCAATGTAATTTTTAGTGATAACTCAGAAGATTTTAATAAGCCCATAGAGTAAAAACAACCATGAGTCAGACTCAGAAGGCCCAGATCTTCAGATGACCCCTTATAGCTGAACATGAACATATCAGTCAGATAATATATATCTGCCAGACTTACATTATGCCCAAAATGTGAGGTAGGGGTCTTTAAGGATGAAAGAGTTGATTCCATGCCATTTTCATAAGCAATATCCATTATAGTGTGTGTGAGAGAGAAGGTGCTTCCATAGGAATAACAGCCAAGGAAGTTCAACCAGAGTCTTACTAAGCTGCCCATTTAGTTCGGGTCTGTGTAGCCTCACTAAGAACTGCATGAGTATGAGACTAGCTCCAACATCTCCCAAGCAAAGTTGCAAAGTCACACTCCTTGCAGGGTAGCCCTTAAGACTTCCAACACATCCCTAAGCAAATTCTCAAAACTCCATCCTGAACCCCTCTGGCCATTGTAACCCTAGAGATGGAACATTTTAAGCACACTAGCTGATTCCTCTTGACAGACAGTCTCCAATATGCTTCCCTGTGTCTCTCCGCCAGATTCACAGGGTCCTTCGGATTGCTACCAGTCTCTTCAGTGAGGACTGAGGAGCCATTCTTCAGGCCCAGTTCCCCAGGACAGGTCCTTCTACAGGGAAGGAGGTTCCCCCACTGAGCCCCCTTCAGTCTTCATGCACACCAGTGTGACAGGTGCTCACTACAACTCTGTTGAAGTATGCTTCAAGAATGAAAAATAATAACAACAAGGAAAAGATGAAACACAGCAACTTTACCCATTCCAGTGTTTGAACAGCAGTGATCTCACATAATTTTACCAATGTGTTCATCCAACAAGCTGCCCATTTCTCCGCATTATCCATGACATTGTAAATCCATTTTGGAGTGGGAGTGGCAAGGTTACCAGTTATCAAGCATGATGACATGAGTTCATCTAACTTTTGTGAGTGGTCCTCTGACCTCCACACTCATCTTGACATGTATTAGTGTGCATGTGTATGCACATGTGCACCTACACACATACAATTATGCACACTAAGAAGGCACTAAAGTGTATACTATCTATGCATGCACACTTTGCACTGTGATACACAGGCCATGATTCATTTCTCCTTCTGATTTTTCTTTATGTGGGGTCTCAATGTGATCTCGGGATAGGTCTCATATTTCCAAGCGCAAGCAATCCTCATGCCTTGACTTCTGAAGGCACCAGGACTGCAAAAGGCCACCAAAACTAAGGAGGACAGTCTATGGCTCTGTCATGTGATGACTTACCTCCTCCGGGTTGAGAGCTGGCAGATCTTAAAGAACAAATTTCAGATATCAGCAAGTCCAGAAGTAATGAGAAACGTTCTAATGAACATCAGTTTAAGTGTGAACTTTAGCAAGTGATGGGTATGAAAGCCTCACTTTGTGAAGTGCATCTGAGCTACATGTGCACGCTTCAAAGTGACATTCTAGAGCTTCGGAAGGGATGGCTTACGAGCTGATAGGTGAGCTTTTTTCTTTAGCAATCTGGGTTTGGATAAGAAGGCTCACGATATCTAGAATCCACTGTTACTATCAGCGCCATAAGCCTGTGACCCTTGGATGGTAAGAAACACTATTAACTACCACCCTTGCCATTTGAGCGGCAGTCGGCTGCCTGCCATGCCCAAGACAGAGACTGTATCATTTCCCTCCTCAAAGTTTCAAGTTACAAAAAAGAAATAACGTGTTACTCAAATTCCAAGTGAAAACTGTTGACTTCTTCCTGTTTCCTTAAAAGCATCAGCTATTTTGATGCAAAATTTTCAAGTGAGCATCCAAAAATTTGCTGGAACTACAGAATTCCTACAAAACACAACTAACAAAAAGAAAACTAAATATTCTTGTGCTTCAAACAGAGACGAGGGTGGGGTGTGCTTGGGGGCCAGCCTGGAAGAAGGAAAAGATAAAACACATAATGCTTCCATGATTACGAAAGTCTGGGGCCAGTCCCCTGTGCACCGCTTTTATTCGTGGTCTTACCAAGAAAGCAAACCTGTTTAGAAACAGATTTGGTGTGATCTCCTAGCAAAACCACTTTTGGTTTATGATTGACTGTTCAGAGTGGCTCAGACTTTTTGTCCTAGACCCTTGGATACAGTGTTAGTAAAATACTTTATTCCTGCATACAATAAAGACACATGCTCCACTATGTTTATAGCAGCCTTGTTTATAATAGCCAGAAATTGGAAGGAGCCCAGATATCCCTCAAAGGAGGAATGGATACAGAAAATGTGGTATATTTATACAATGGAATACTACTCAGCAATTAAAAATAATGAATTCATGCAATTTGTAGGTAAATATCTGGAAAATATCATCCTAAGTGAGTTAACCCAACCACAAAAGAATGCACATGAAATGCAATCACTGATAAGTGGATATTAATGAGCCCAGAAGCCCTAAATACTCAAGACACAATTAGCAAGTCAAATGATTCCCAAGAAGAAGAAAGGAGAGGACCCTGGGCCTAAAAAGATTGGATCCAGTTTTGTAGACCCAGAACAGAGAAATCGTGGCGGGGGAGGAGATGATTGGGGAATAGTTGGGGGGGGAGAGGAATTATGGGACGTATGGTGGGGGGGAACTGGGAAAGGGGAAAGCCTTTGGAATGTAAACATAGAATATAGAAAATAAAAATTTAAATAAAAGAAATACTATATTCCATGGGTAGGGGTTCCAAATGTCATATCTACATACACAATCTCCAGGAGGAGAAATATCTATCTAAGAGATCTTAGAGTTTCAGAGCATGACATCACCCTCCGATCCCACTTTAGTAAAGCCCTGCCGTCTGTGTGCTGGCCACATATTTTTGCAGTCTGTTGTCATCTTTGTGTCGGTGTCAGTCACTTAATCTGCACCTTTATGTATCGTGGACAAGTTGGATTTTCTAAAGTTTTTCAATGACCCGAAGATGATTTAAAATATGGGGATGTTTAAAACCAGCCGTTCTGCTTGGCAACACCAACTAACTGTGTCGAGTAATAAGCACCTTTTCTAAACCCTTCATGGTTTGTTGCATAGACTTGGCTTTTCATGTTCCCTCTCATCATTCCGTCAATTATGAAGGAATTATTACCCTTTGCACCATCTGATTGTTGTGGTCTACACTAAAATCACCTCATCACTCATGATACACTCAGGAGATTAGTCTATTGGTCAGAAGTGCACAAGAGATATTTCTGGGCAACTCCCATCAGTCTATTGAAGCACTGCCCATACGCACATGATCCTCATCAGGAGCTGAATATAAAAGTCTGTCCATTTGAGTGTGGTAGTAGCTCTTGCCTTGCATAGCTGTGACCCTCTTTGTTCACACGGTTCTAGTCAGTGAGATGGAGGGGAGCAATCCTGTGGGAATTATTACGCCTCAACTCCCAACTTCACATCTTACAACTCTGTGTTCAAAGTGAGACATCTTTAAAATCTTTTGAAGAGTGGCTTCATAAGTAGCTAATATACTTCCTGTTAGAACTAACAGTATGGATTTGTATTTGTTACTAGATTTCATTTGTATAAACATCAGTGAGCACCCCATAATAAGATATTCCTTTTCATATTACCTATCAAAATATTTTTGCTTTTGCTAATTTTAAGTCAATTGGGCCTAGTTTATCATCTTTTCCATAAAATAGTTTTAAATATGTCTCTACCTATTCTGGATATATAGTTCCAATTTTAATATCAAGCTGATGACTACAGTGAGGATTATAGAACTTAATTTCTCATGGTTTCATGCCATAAATCAGGGTGATTTTTTTTGTTGTTGTAGCTGTTTTGCTTTTTAAAAGGCTTGGGAAAATGTATTTTGTTTTTCTTGGGCACAAAAGTATGGATTATTTGAGGCAAAATATTTATCAAAGATAATTCAGGCTATTTCAGCAAATGAATAATATTGGGGAGATTGGACATATCCATACAGGCACATGTATATAAAATGTGCATGGAATGCATTTAGCGTGTATACATAATCTATGAGCATCTTTGAAATCATGTCAAAGGTGTACGTCCATCTAGAAATGCCATCAGACCAGTCCCTCCGTCTGGCTGCAACAGTCGAAACAAAATAGACTAGTCTAAAAGAATTTATTGCAACTATGGCAAGTTACACAACCTGCCTGTGAGTAAAGCCTGCTCCATCTTACAAAGCTGTTCTGGAAAGACAGCAGTTTCTGCCTTACCAAAGTTTATAAGTAGTTAACTTTAGGAATTTCATACTAACCCTAAAATAGCTTTGAAAAATAATGTTTATCATTGCTGCCATTTTCTGCTTGATCAGCTAGCGACTGAGAAAATCTGGAGATTCATGAAGTTGTAAAATTGTGAATTGAGATTTTAGGAATTCTACTTCATTTTCATCAGCATAAAATAGATAATTGCCGAAACATTTTCTAACTAAAGCACTTTCCCCTGGAGGGGACTGCACTGTCAATTTGTTTTTATCTTTAAAATGAAAACAAATGGAGCTCCAGCTCCTGCGGACAAGAATGACTTCCGCCATTTCCTTCCCACAAAACTCTAATATATTCATCTTTGGTGAGATGGAATATAGATCGAGTCCCACCCTCCCCCTCACCTCCATGACTTCCATTGCTACAAAATGTATTCAGTTGCTGTACAGTAATTAACAGCTCTTGACTGGAAAGCTGCCAGCATGTACAACGTGACACACTTCCTTTGAACACTAACAAAGTGCATAAGTAATTTATGTTGGATTAAATATCCCTAACAGGGACCCTTAAGTAACCCAATCACTTTAAACAGGCTCCACATGCATGCTCCTGAGCAGGGAAAATGTCAGACAGTGATAACCCACTAATAGCACAATTCTAACTATATTCCAGCCATTAGCATTTTATGACATCAATCCTCATTAAACCTGGCAAGGAAAAAGATACTAATGTTTCCCAATTTTACAGCCAAGGTGGAGAGAAATGGAGAAAATGTAGACAGGTGCTGTCTCCCAAAAAGGATTAACATTTTTTAAAATGTGGTAGCAATTTTCTGTTAGTACCTTTGTTTGCACTGAAAGAGAGACAACAAAGAGGTAATGGCTACAAGGACCTCGATGGAATCCAGCCAAGAGCGAGAGAAAAGACTGGCATTTCAGCCATTGTGCGCACTGTTAAAGCACCGTGCCAACTCATCTTCCAACCCATTATATGAAATTTAATTTAACCTGCTATGCAATTAATTCAGATGTTCAGCCTATTTTTCTCATGGCAGAATCCCTCACACAATGCCTTATTTAAATATTAATCAGTCCTCTTTCAATTAGGACTAATTTGCTTCACAGGGTTTCTCTCATCTTCTGATTGCAGGAAAATGGAGGTAACTTGCAACGTTTGAGGATAATTAACATGGTATTTTTATAATACTGATACATCAAATGGGACCTTAATGAACCCCGCTGATTCCATTTAGTAAAGCATGCCTCAAAGTTATAATCAAGAGGGAAGCCGTTGCCATCTGTTTAAAATACTAAGGAGCACAATTTAAACACAAAATGCTTATTTCTCTAAACTGTCTATTGGAGAGGTCTGCAAAAGTCATTTTTCTAAGCAAACTAATTGTACAGTATTTTAATTTGAACCTTTTATTGCACATATACAAAACAGTGACATCTTAAGATGTAGGGGCCCTATTTAATTAAATGTTGACAACCACAGAAATAAGTAATGCTTGTTAATGTTACTTTTGAAAAAGCCTACTGAAGTTACTGCTAAAGCACTGGCGGGTGCGGCCTCACGAGCTGGACATTTCTAATGATTTTAATCATCCGCAGCTTTTCCTTTAATAGTGGAAAAACTTTTTTAAACAAAAGCCACCGACATTCTGTGAAGTGGAAAGACAGCACACACTGTACTTTGGCTCTCACGTCACAAGGTAAACAGGTGAATGTTTACACATGGCCAGTTGTTGTCCAAGTGTTCCATCTGCTGCCAGGCAGGTCAAAGGTCAATGTTTTAGGCTTGGCTCTGTTGTTCTGGAGTTCCTTGGTAACATCCAGGTTTGGGAAGCCATTGGCTCCCAAAGTCATTATGGAAGCACTCAACTTGCTCCAATGGTAATAAAAGACGATCAATAACAGATTGCTTCTTTACAATGTTGACACTGGCCACAAGGATATCCTCTGTTAACATGTGGAAAGGTAGGCAATACCTGTGGGTGTTCAACATGTGAATCCTGATCTTTCTTCATGTTTTTTTTTCTCTCCAAACAGAAATATCTTAGATCAGAATCTCTGCAGCTAGAGTATCAGTTAAGTGGGTAAGATGCATATTCCCAATATGCAAGATCTACTAGAGGGTCTCTGCTTACAGGTTACCTTAGGAGATAAAATACATCCCGGTTAAGCATGAAGGCTGAACAGGAGAGGCAACGGATATGGGAGAAAAGGAAAAAAAGGAACCGCCCCACCTTGTTAGTTACCAACTAGATTGGAAAAGTGGGACCAGGTTGAGGCATTACAGATAATAAAATCCCATGACTGAACTTATATTTCATCAGTCTTAGCAGTAAACGGAAACCAACTCTTCTGAAACCTTGATGTCGCGTTCCAGAAGCTTATCATCCTAGTGTATGCACAGCAGTGGTTGTGACTCACCTAGACCAAACACCTCCGCCATTATGTATTTCAGTAAGATTCTTCTGTTCTCCATCTCAACACTCCAGTGCCCTCCTGTTACAGGCACTGTCTGTGCTTTTATGAATTGTTGAACAGAGAAGGGACAGGTCCCTGATCTCAACAATCTTAAATTCTAGAGGGGAGAAACTGTTGATTCAAATAGTAAGCAGGACATGGAGTATCTTCCAGCCACACAGATTCACAAGGAGTCCTAAGGTGCAGGAAAAATGAGGAAGGTTCAGAAATGGAGACACAAGGAAGGCCTCTCTGAGGAAGTGACCTTATCCACAGGAAGGCTCTGCTGGGAATGGGAAGATCTTGAGGCTGGATGAAACATGCTGGTGAATGTAGTTCCCATGACGCATGAGTGCGTAACTAAGCCACAGGGAAAGACAAAGGGGGCTTGGAAAAATATCGGAGTACAACAAAATTCACAGGCTTGAATTCAAGAAAAGACGTTGAGCCCCCACCCCCACCCCAGGTGCTCTTTGTTCAAGGAAACTGAGGCCTAAAAGTCACCCAGCAACTTCCTCTTTTCTTCCAAGCAGAGAAGGGATAGCAGAGGAGCAAAGTCAGTTCTAGCTGGGAAACTTCTGCTGTGAGTCAGGCAGGCTACTAGGTTCATGGCTAGTCGGCCCAAAGAAAAGCAGGTGCAAATATAGCCTTGAAATGTTGGGAGCGATGCCAGAGGTCTGACAAAGGTCCATAGTAAAGAGCTGAGGGTGTTTGAGCAAGGAGTAATTCAGAGGAAGAATCGAGAATTCTCTGAGGATCCCTTTAAGCTGATATGTGGAGATGAGAATCAAATCAAATCTCTCAAAAACAATACCTGTTTTATATCATATTTACGATCAAATTCATGTTACAGTAAGTTATTTGTGACTTATTAACTCCTACTAGTGACTCTGTGAAGAAGATAGGAGGGGGAAGGAGAAGATAACCGGACAGCTGGAGGTGCAGGAGAGGGTAGGAAACCAATGGTTACCTACACTGAAGAACAGGGATCCCTGTTCTTAAGATCTGGCTGTGGCTACTTCCCTGAAGTTTTACTAACAGACTTTGCAGTTGGAACCTGGGAACTTGTATCTTCTGATTGTGTTGGTTCTTCTGTGTCTTGGTTCCCAGTGCTGTCACTTCCCTTAATAATAAATAGCAAAGGCTAATGCTTAAAATTGCTTAGTGAGAGCGAGGATTTATTAAGAGTTCACCAAAATTCGGTGAGGTGACTACTATCCCAAGTTCACAGAGAAGGAACGTAAAGCTGGTAGTAATGAGGACCGATCTTGGCTCCAGCCCACAAGCCACCCTTCCTGGTGGCTACAGGGTCTAAGTCCTTCCACTACAAATGTTCTCTATATCTTGTCTTTCATTACATACCAGAAAATCTAGAACCCAAAAGTCTTTGTCACTTTTTGTATGAGACCCATGAGGTCAGACTTCATGTCTGATTTTTCTTTCGTCACTAAGCTAGTGGTCCTAGAAAGCACTCAGTAAAGATGAGCTTAGTAGATATTAACTCGGGTGTTACCAGTGGCGGGCAGCAGAAAGAATGGAAGGCATTGTTTATTCAGTGTAGGTTTCAGTTTGGGAGCATGACATCCTTCTGTAGGTGGATGGTAGAGGGGGTTCCCCAATAATGTGTATATGCAATGATATACAGTCGGACATGCAAAAATCGTACAGACGAAGAGTGTTATTTTGTATATGTGATCATAATATATTTTTATTAAAGATCACTGCCCATACACTGCTATTACAAGATTAAAAACAATCAGTTGATCTTTGCATGAATGTAAATATCTGCTAAGGGAAAAGTAATAACTATATCTCTACCCTGTCAGTAGAAAAAAAGCTATGACAGAGCCAAAACTGTTGCCTGTGTAGCCTCCTGAGCAGTGGGTCTCAAACTGTGGACCATGACCCCTTTGGAAGTTGAAAGACCCTTTCACAGGCATCACCTAAGACCATCAGAAAACAGATATCTACATTATCATTTATAGCACTAGCAAAATTACAGTTGTAAAGTAGCAATGGAAATAATTTTATGGTTGGAGGCCACCACAACATCAAGAACTATATTAAAAGGTGGTCTGGAATGGTTGAGACACACTGTTCCGGGAGAGGGGTCTTAAGGTTGTTCTCTACCAGATTAGGTCATCTCAGCAGAGGTTTCTTTTCACCTGTGAACACCCATTTCCCTTTCAGAAGAAAGATGTTGGACACTATAGAGAAATGAACAAAAAGAAAATGTACAAAATTTGACTGCAGTCAAGATTTAAACTCCTGCAGGAACCATGTGTAAAGGGACTGTATAGGGATCTGCACATGCCGCAACTGCTCCTGCTGCCTGAGTGACAGAGGCTGGCTTCTTACAGTTGCTTCCTTAATGCCCACGACTTCTTCAAGCTCTCCCATCCAATTACTTATCCCTTACCGTCGGAGAGATGCTATCTCCTCCCAGTTTAAAGACAGAACGGCTGCCAACAGGCCAACGAGATCATTAATAAGTTAACTGTTACCAGATAAGATTGAAATCTAGGCCAGTCCTATTTTAAAGTAATCTCTACTATAATTACTAATGCCAGCTGCTGCCAAAATGCAAACCGACTCAAGAGTGAGGTGAGGCTGTGGCTGCACTCTCATCGGACGGGAGTTCATGGCTGATGCCTGCACCCTTCTCCTTCCCTGTCCCTCCTCAACCCTCTCGTCCTTAACCCACAGCAACACAGAATGTTGAATTGCATTACAAACGAAACTGTTCTTTTTACAGTACTCTGCCCCTTAAGTACAAACATTCCCAGGTTCTGCCTGAAGCACCTTCTAAGAGCACAAGCCTGGTGTTTGGCATGGGATCAGGGGAAGAGAAACATAAAGCTCTCTGCACCCTCAATGCAAACAAATCCACCAACACTATCAGCTCATCCTCCATTTGAACTGTTAGAGATGAGAGGAAAATGAGAAGTATGAAGAAGAAATAACAATACAGATTTAGCACACACATCACGCTCATGCATTGGTCATCTCTAGGGGCCGTAGTAGGGACTCACTTCATCCAACTCTCTGGTCCAATATCCTCTAAGGCAAGAACAGTTATAATCGCCCTTCTGGAGATGAGCAAGGTTAGACACAAAGTTGAAGGTCCCTCAAGGGTGTGGCAAGAGTACTTGGAAGGACATAATCCTTCCATGTCCCCAGCAAGAAATACAGCAGACCCAAGTGTTGTGCCTTTCATACCAATAGATCATAGGCAGCAGCCACTCTTCATTAGTCTATTCTACTACTAAGAATTTAATTATTTATCCAACTAATGAGGAGTCAGTGTAAACTTTCAGAACACCAAAGGATATATACACCACAATGCCATACCCCATAAATTTACTTATCCAAAATCACCCACAATTTCAGAAAATTCTACAAGTAAGAAGTCCACAAGAATCAGAGCCTTTATCACAATATACTTTTATGCTTGTCCTAGTTTTCTTGATTATTCTAACTAGCTTATGGTGCCTAAGCTATGGTTTTAATAGACAGAGCTTTAGTACATAGAAAATAATGGTACATGTGGAATTCAACACTGTCTATGGGTTTAGGCATTTAGGTAAGGTCTTAGAATATTTATTCTGTAGATGATGCGAGACTACTGTCCTATAATTCTGGGGCTCAGGAGATGATGAATCAATGGATGAAGTACTTTGCCTGAAAGCATAATGATGGAAGTTCAAATCTCTAGCACAAACACAAAAGCCTTGGAGTAGAATATCTGCCTGTAATCCTCACACTTAGAAGGCAGAAACAGGGATTCCTGGGAAAGCTGGATAACTACACTAGCTACAATTGGTGAGTTCTGAGTTCAGTAAGGGAAATCGCCTCAGTAAATAAAGAGGAGAGTAATTCAATATCAATCTCTGGCCTTCACACATATCCATCCACATACAAGCACCTGCACATGTGCATATATGTCAGCCAACACATGTAAATGCATGCAACACACATAGGCACACACACAAAAACACAGACAGACACACAAAACACAGACACACAGACAACAACACACTCCTACCTATCATGTCTGGCACTCCAACTTGTACAGACACTGTCTCTAGTGTCTTTAACTTACATTTCTGAATGTTCATTAAACCCATGCCTTGGTTAAATGAAGGAATATTATGGAATGTTCTCTACCTGTAGCTTTCATGCACACTTCCTCTTGTTCTGCCTGCTGTAGAAACTGACAGGTTAGTGCTATCCATAAAAGTACGAGCCATATACTCCATCTAATGAAACAACAGATTTCCACTACTAAGCAGCACAAACGTGTGTACAGCTGGAAACCTATCCCTTAACAAGAATTATGGCGACTTCAGTAAAGTTGCAATTCCTGGGTTATGTCCATTCCTATTTTTTTTATTTGCCTAAGCAAATAAACACGAGCCATGCACTCCACGGTTGATGTACGATGCCCTCAGAGACTACAGTCACTGCTTTTCTTTGAGTTTCTTTCATTTACTCAATAAAATGTTTAGTGAAAACCGTGGCCGATGGAGGTTGCGGGGTCTTGTTGTTGGAGAATATAAACTGTGATATGGCCTGAAATAATTCTTTTGTGATCAGCTGGGATGGCAGTGTGACTAGGACTCATAAGAACAAAGGGACGGGACAGGACGGCTGTTTGAGCGTGGCCATTCAGCCACTGGGCACAGTACCTGCTGCTCGCTCTAATTCTCCCAGGCATTTTCACAATGCCCTTAGGCTCTACTGTAGTTTGGGTCTTAGGTGTCTTCCAAAGGCCCACACGAACACTTGGTCCCAGCTTACCGCATTGAGGTAGTGGGGGAGGGACTTTAAAAGGTGAGGCACAGTGGGAATTTTAAAGACCAATGGTGGGCTCTCAGAAGATGATGGGACCCCTGGCCCTTCCTCTTGTTCTTTTGCTGACTGCACAGGAAGGAATTAGTTTTGTTCTACTGCACATTCAACTGCAATGCATTGTCTTGAGCAGGGTACAAAGGGACGGGTCTAAGAGATTGTAGATTGAGAGCCTAGAGAACCTTTGCCCTGCTGGTTGGCTTTCTCATGGCTTTGTTGTAATAATGGAAGCCTACCTAGAGCAGGGAGCTCCCATTTCGCACGTTTCAGAGAGGAGCAATGAGCCCAGGGAGGTAAAAACTCAGTCATGCAACTTGCCTTGGCCACAGCAGGCAAGGGTAAAAGCTGCCCCGCTCTTGGCAACACTGGCTTTATATTTAGCCATATCGGTCATAATCAGAATGTTCTGGAAGCTAGAAAATCAGAACACAGGTCAGAGTTGGGCGAAGTGAGTACTTAGAATAGTTCTTATGAGGAGGTGTTCTTTGAATTAAATTGTAAGTAAGCTATTTAAGAAATGGTTTCAGGGTAGCAAGTTCCAAAGAGGGTAATCTAATCCGGGCTCTAGCCAACAAACTCTACAGTGGGGATAGGGCCATCGGACCTCTACTGTGTCTCATCCTCAGTTCTACAGAAATAGTTTCAAATTTTAATTATTTTAGGACACTCTTCTTCTCACTGGAGACTATACTTTTTTTTTTAAGTTCTGCAAACACTGAGTATCAACCCTCTACCTGCAGTCTGTCTCTGAACAAATCATGAGGTTCTTTCCTGAACTGTCAGTGAAAACATTGTAGTGGCCAGTAAAATTAAAACACTTTTGTAATTGGCAGATGTCAGTATTTGTAGCATAAAACAACCTTATACATCACTAGTTTCAATAGTGGTTTAATTTGGAATTTCTTCTTCTTCTTCAGTCTGTTGTATGTATGTGCTCTTCAGTGTACACTACTGAAGGTGTTGGCTGTTACATGCACTGATAAGACCCATGCTGAGTCACTTGCTTTGTCAGCCTTCACAGATGCAGGTGACAGACCCAAAAATCTGTCTCATATGTTTAAAAAACAACGACCTGCTCATGAGTACTGACTGCTGGCCAATGGGAAGAGGTGCAGGGCGGGGTCTGAACGGAAGGGCAGCTGGCTTTCATCAGAACGTGCTGCAAAATCATAGTGAACCACAAAGACATGCACAGTGACTCAAAATAAAAGTGACGATAACATTTTTAAAACATTATTTTTTTTTAATGCCAAATGGAAGGAATAAAGAGATGGTTTTATTTTTGTCTGGGTTATCCTACTATCCTTTACAAATATGGACACCCTTTGGTATAGAGAGATGTACCATCCACGGAAGGCCAGGCTCACAACATAAAGATAAGATGATGGCGGGACCCAGTTGCCCTTCCCAAACTTTCACACACTGTCACCTGAAAAGGAGGCCTAAAAACAATCATCATTTGCGATGGGCTGAAAGAAGCCTTGAGTTCAATCCCCCACAAACAAAAACAGGTGATTCCTAAATAGCACGTGAGAGCTCATTATATGATTAGGTTGCTTGACAAGAAGTGCCTGTAGTTGACCACATAGGCTCTGCGATTAGATAATAAAGTGCTTTCCCGATGAGCTCGGTGCCTTATGTTCAGTCCTTAGCTTAATTAAAAAAAAAGGAACATGACGATGAAATATGAATTATGTGTATGTACATTTGCTTTATACATATCCATAGTTATCATTGTAAATTCTGGCAGTTTGATTTCATTAAAGTCTTTAAACTATTAAAGCTTCGGGACGGAGGACAGCACTCAGAAGCAGGGAGGCACTGGGGTTCACCTTCAGCACTAAGATAGTGCTGCCATGACACTTCAGGTTGAGCATAGCATTTTTCTGAGAATTTTGATTACCTTTAATGATTTGTGGCTGTCTGTATGCAAGGTAAGTGTTTCTAAATGTTCAAGTGAGTGGAAGAAATGTCAGAAAAACTAATAAGTTAGTTAGCCATTAAACAGTTTGATTTTGTTTTCTTTAACCATTAGAAATCTGTTTCCACTGACTCCTCCAAGTTATCTTCTGACCCCTACACACACACACACACACACACACACACACACACACACACACACATTATGAGATATAATGAAAACTGAGACAAAAAATATATTTAACAAATGTCCTCTCTGCTTTGGCTCTTCCTCACAATCCATCTGAGAGTTGGGGGTGAGAGTATCATTTCAAAACAAAAGTAGCCATTTCTGACAGATTATGGGACTGAATGTTGCACACACTGATAAGACGGAAGCCATAGTGTCATTGAAAGTTAAGATTATCGTGGTACGGTGACATTGTATTGGAGGAGGAAGCTTGGTTTGGGAAACTCTGGCCTTGGCCTGCTAGACACTGAAGAAACGGTTCCTCCAAAGGGCTCAGTGCTTTCCTATCTCCTGGGCTCTCAGACTGGCAGGGGCCCTGGAGACAGGATGCTTGGTGCTTTCTCTACAATCCCTTTAGCATGACTCTCATGAAAGTCATGAGAAGTTCTGACTTGTTTTTATTTTTATGTATTTCCCCTTTGGTGCTTCCATTGGAAAGCTAAAACGGAGGTGACTGGAAAAATGTCATCCAAAAAAGACAGTACTTGGCTCTCTGGTTGTCAGAGACCCATGCCCATGATACTTAGAATTCTCCTAACCAGCCTATAGTGGTAGGCATGAGAACTGGCATTCACTAGTAACATGTTTTCTCCCTTGATCAAATGACCGTTGGGCTAAAGGACCTCTGACCTCCCTTCCAAGTCTCAGAATCAAAACAGTGTTCTCCAAATACCCAGAACCCACTTAAGAACAGCAGTAATATGTAATCCTACACAATGTCAAATCACATCAGTCATTCATTAGGGGACTTCTCTAAACTGTGTGAGCAAGCCTGATTAAGCAAACCGTGTAAAGCCCAGCCAACCTGAATCAAATGATTGGATATGAATTTGCAAGCAATGGTATTGTTCCGGTGCCTGGTATGACAGAAAAGAATGATTATCAAATATTTTCCAAATTGTCTCCTAATGAATCGCAGAGACCGTTCACGTGGCGGGAAGAGCCACTGTCACGGTCACAGGACTACCCTCTCCTCACCACCTTTGGATTTGGGTTGCTTATTATCCATTAGTGCCAATGTGCCCTACTCAATGAAGCAAAAGTTTAGGCTGGAGAAATGAAGATTTCAATCCTGTTTATACCTTCCCCTATTCTCAAGTCAGATATATATATATTTTTTTGCTCTCTTCCAATAGTTCAGCTTCTTTTTCTTCACAAAAATATTTAGCAAAGTTTATAAAGTCTGTAATGTATTTCCCCCTGGCTCTCAGAGAGAGAGAGAATATTAATTTAAGTACACATTTTAAAAGACTGTGTTCTCAAAGAAGAGGCAACTATTATTTATTGAATTGGGGCTTTGTAATTAGCATTTTATTCAGTTTTCTGGCAAAGATTCACCCCCAGTAATGTGAAAAGAAAAAAAAAAGAAAAAGGAAAAAAAAAGAAAAAAAGAGAAAATCACTAAGCTTACTAAAGTGCCATTTTGATGTTTTTGCTTAATGAGAATTCACAGAGAATGTCAGTTATTCGAAAAATAATTAGAAAAATAAACAGAATATGCTGCTCGTGAAGCGTGACCCCTCCCACACTGATTTCTCTCATGAGCACGAGCACGCTGTCTGCAGTCCAGGCCCAATCCGGGCCTCTTTCTCCAGAGTGAGCCCAGTGGCAATGGGGAACGTGGGATTATAAAACAGTGTAAAGGCGGGATATAAGATTCCTCGGAAAGCAAGCTTGCTAGCTGAGTCAAACAAGAAAGCCCATTCATGGGCTTCTGAACCAGTTCATTTTAGAACTCTCTCGCGTGCTTCTTTTCACAAAGGGGATATAGTGTTTGTAAGAACTCAGCAGCGTGGAGGGGGGAAAGCTGGTCTCTGCAAAGTGTTGATTTCCTTCCCTCTCTGGGAGCTCAGAGGGTCTTAGCCTTTCCTAGATCCTCCGTTCAGACCTCCCAGAGGCAGAGCAGTAACCTCCACCCCTGCCAAGGGTAGTGTTTTGTCAAGCTCAACAAACACTAATTTGTGTGTTAATATTCATGCTAATGTACCAATCATTAGTTATATAAACAAACCATTTGGCGGTACGACTGTCAACAGGACCCAAATCTGCTCACATAGACATCAGCTTCACATTCACGCCCTCATACAACTACTGAAAGATAAGAAACTCTGTGGCCAAGGAGCAGACAAGCCTTTGAGGGCTTTGGGGAGAAGTAGTGAATCAGAACTCCTGAAGGCAGCACAGGCCTCTGTGCTGGGGAAAGCCGGAGAAGCCCATCAGGTTATGGACCCTGCAGGGCCTTCCTGGGCTGTTCTCCCTACTCTCCTGTGACTGGAGGAAACCAGACATGCAAACAGCATACAGCATGGCTTCAAAACCTGTAGGCGTTTGTCAACTAGACGAAGTCAAATAAGCGTGGATGTCGAGTGTCACTGCCCTGTCCTCCAGTCACTCCCTGGCAATGACACTTCATGAAACTACCAAAGATCCCAAAGTGAGACTAGTCTAGTATAAGATGCTCGTCTGGGTGCTCCATTTGCTGTCATGCCTACTCTAACAATCCTCAGACACTAATGCAGAACTGATGAAGCCAATTCAGGAGTGACCGAATCAAAGAGTCAAAGCCAGAAGAAACTGCCTTGATTAACTCACCATGTGAACACGGAGGAGCAACTGAGAATAACCGACTTGTCGGCAGCAGCTGCCTGCATTTGCACTCTGAGGAAAGAGCTTAGAGGGTCAGGAGTGCCCCCACGCAAGTGCTTCGTGACATCATCAGCCCATATACCTGTTCTATACTACAGAGATCTAAAGTAAGTTTATGTGCTTAAAGATACATATAGCTTTAAGACTACACACACACAGATACACACACACACACACACACACAGACACACAGACACACACACACACACACACACACACACACACACGTCTTTTTAGCAGAGCCATTACTTGGATTAAGCCATGGATGGGGTGTGACTCTAGTAATATGGCAATTTTCAGACAAGCACGGTAAAATTTAACCATAGACATAACTTTTCAAAGTAAAGGTTTCTTGAGACAATTCTTACAAATTCAATTGTCTGACTAATTCTTTTTTAGAATTACCTTCTAGGGTGTTTGTAAACTTTTTGAGGGTTTATTAAATTTAAGGTCAAATCAATCAGATCTATACTAACATAGGAGTATGTTATATGGAATCCATAGTTTTATTTCAAAAACCTCCTGACTCTGTTATATTCTTGAGTATATTCCTATTACTGTAGGCAAAAGAACAAAAAGACAAAAAACAACAACAACTAAAAAACCAATACAGAAACTCAAAATTAAACTTAGTAAATAGACTAGCTTATTTATTAGGCCAGCCTCACAAAATATTGTACACAAAATAACAAAGCTAATTTTTGAATATGTTATGACTTGAAAAAAATCCTTCTTTACAGACAATTACGGAAGAGCTGTTCTCAATGTCCTTCAAACTAGGCCAATCCTTTCATAGCTATTGTGCAGTGTGACTCGGCGTCCTGAGTCTTAGAGATAGTGTAGGTCGCAGTGTGTGCAGGTAACTTCTGACGTCCTTAAAACTGCAAGAAGCTGGATATGAGACACACCTGAACAATCACATTACTCCTCTCACCAAGGAGGGCAGTTCTTCTTCTTTCTTTCTCATTTACATATAGTACTGGGGTTCTGCAAGGACCACGTAGGTAGGTAAGAATGGAGTCTTGGTCGATCATGTGAAACATGGATGCTGGTATTCAGGCCTGAATTCGCTTAAAT
Source organism: Apodemus agrarius (assembly GCA_964023405.1). NCBI lineage: Eukaryota > Metazoa > Chordata > Mammalia > Rodentia > Muridae > Apodemus > Apodemus agrarius. The sequence goes on along the minus strand of OZ030009.1, from coordinate 145,548,980 downwards.
TCTGATACCAAATACAGTGTAGAGAGCCTGAAACTTGTGAATGGGTACTTCCTGTCTGTTCATGGCACTGAACCCCAAGGGGTGGCCTAAACCATAAGACTTAAAACCACAAAATACACTCTTCCTTTTTTCTGTTCCCTTTTCTCTTTTGGGACCTACCGGATCCTCTCTGTACACAGCTATTTCCCTGAGCTGGTCGTGGCCGAACACTTAGAAACCACAGAATTATGTTGAGAGGTTAACACTCATTCCACGATAAAACTGTGTGGCTGTGTCATATGCGGAAATTGTCAAAGCTTCAGAGGGAGGAAGGGAGGTCATTTTCTTTTTTATGGCACTAGGCACGTGGGGGTGGAGGGTGCTGGTGGATCGCAGCCACCAACTGTGTATGAAGCAACGTGCTGCCAAAATTGTGAATAATTAACAGATCTGAAAATATAGGCAGATAAAACCAATGGCATGATTGGCAGGAGAGAAAGCTGACCACCACAACTTGGCCCACAGTGCAAGTTTCTTCAATAGCACCATTCCCCCCCTGTCCCAGCCTGACTATGGAAAGTTGAGGGTGGTTTTCTGTTGTTTTGTTTTGTTTTGTCCATATTGGTATAGACTAAGACACAGTGTCTGTGAGGCAGATGCAGGGCTGATGAACAGATATTTGTAACACTTGATATTTAAACCATTTCTGATAGAACATTTTTTTTTTTTTTTTGGTTTTTCGAGACAGGGTTTCTCTGTGTAGTCCTGGCTGTCCTGGAACTCACTCTGTACACCAGGCTGGCCTCGAACTCAGAAATCTGCCTGCCTCTGCCTCCCAATTGCTGGGATTAAAGGCGTGCGCCACCACGCCCGGCTCTGATAGAACATTTTATGCTTGAAAATATTTTCCCTGTGTGTGTGTGTGTGTATATATTTATACACACACACACACACACACACACACACACACACACACATATATATATATATATATATATATATATATATATCCAGTATCTATCTATCTATCTATCTATCTATCTATCTATCTATCTATCTAATAGAGATAGAGATACAAATACAGATATGTAAAATATACATAAAATATATAATATATAAAATATATAAAATATTAAAAACGTGTGTGTATGTGTGTGTGTGTGTGTGTAGTGTGTGTGTGTGTGTGTACAGTCTTTTTTCACCTAGATCTGGTGATAAAAATACATCTTTTTTATTGTGTTGTAATAGAGTATTCTATAACTCTACATCAGAAGTCTCTCAAAATACAACCCGTTTTCTTCTTCATATACATAGCAAAGCATGAAGAGCCATGTGTTAGCTGCATGATGAACTGGCTAGACAAAGTTTTTCTTTCTTTCCTTCCTTCTTTCTTTTTCTCTTTCTCTTTCTCTTTCTCTCTTTTCTTTCTTTTTTCTTTCTTTCTTTCTTTCTTTCTTCCTTTCTTTCTTCCTTTCTTCCTTCCTTCTCTCCCTCCCTCCCTCCCTCCCTTCCTCCCTCCCTCCCTCCCTCCCTCCTTTCCTTCCTTCCTTCCTTATTTCTTAAATTTAGGTCATAGGACCATTTGGGTCTGCACATAACATTCTTCTGAGGGAAAATGGTATACATTCACCTTTGAACTGAATTACTTTTTGGTAATAAAGTGAATATCACTCTCACCATTTTCTTGCCTTTGGGATAAGACTTCATCTCAATTTTCTTATATATAATTTCATTCTTTTTTTCAGCTGCTTACCATTTTTCCTACTTCTATATGGCTCTCCATTCTTAATTTCTGCTTCTTTAGTAGCCCACAGATATGTTTTCTTAGTTATTCCAACGAGCTATATTTAGAAGCTAGTTTGCTATATTTCTTTAAAATACTTGAGTTTCAACTCCCCAGCACACATATGTTATTTTCTATGTTTATACGATGTGGTAATAAAAGAGATTTCAAAAATGTCTTGGAACTTGAGGTTTTTATGTTTTGAGTAATTCCCAGGCAAGCTTTGAAACTGGTAGAAAAATGATTTTGCTGCTGGAATGTAAAAAAATCATGCCTGATGTTTAATGGGCATAATTCTGCTCTGCCCCGCCGTCTTCTTTAACAGTATCACGGCTGGGTGGATGGATGGTCGCTAAGTACAGAACAACACAAGGTCACTATGATTCACCCTCAAGGTGGTTTCTAATCAGAAGGCAAACTAAGCACAGTAAAGATTCAAAACCAGTCTAATGGATTCTCAAAATTCTGGGGTCCTGTGCTCCCTTCTCTCTCATGTTCCTGCCTAGAAAAAAGCAAGAACAACAAATGGTGATTTCTAACATAAAGAGTACATAACAATTTAGGAGTTGACTTTTACAGAATTCAAAAGGTGTATATATATATATGTATATATATATATATATATATATATATGTATGTATATATATATATATGTATATATATATATATATATATATATATATATATATACTGGCTGAGTACTTTTGGTTATCACGGAATGAGGCCTAAATACTTAAAGGACTCCGTTTTCCTTTGAGCTCAAAGGATTTACCAGGAAGTTAGAACTAAAACAGGTTTCCAGAGGTGGGGTCAACAGCCACCCAGCTAACCAGTTCTGGGGTCACTTGGTCCTTTCCTGATAGTTTTATGTTTCCAGGTAATTTGGCCTGTCTTCGTGTTAGCTGACAGTTTCTTCCCATCACTGCTATTATTATACAATCTCATGTAATCATTCATGAAGCAATTTGAACACACACTCCGTGTTTCTGAGCAGCCCGCTATATGTCCTGTCATTATCTACTTAAGACATATACCATATGAAAAAAAAATCAAGATACCCAATTCAAAATCAGTAATAACATTAGAGAAACATGTCATAAGTTAAATAGTTGATTTTCTTGTACTATTTACTATTTATTTCAAGAGAATCAAATTCTGCTTATGAGCAGTCTATAACAACACTGAAGGTTTTATTGAATGGGCTAAAATTTCAAAGAAGCAAACAATAACATAGGTGTTAATGGTGCTCAGAACTCTTGAAAGTTTATAACTTACGATTAGAAAGCAATTGAGGAAGGAACCAACTTATCTGCCTGTTAAAAATAAAATACCATTCGGAGCTTGGGCTCTCAATTATCTGGATCTATGTCCATTCTCGGTGTAATGCTTAATGGACTGCCCAGTCTGTGGCTGTTCCCAGATGTGACACCCTGCACCGTGGCATGGGTCAGGCTGGAGTGCACTTGTAGGAAAGGGGACAGTACGTGCGACAGCTTCCTCCCATGGCTGCGAACAGGTGTGCTCCCACTCAGTGTCTGTTCGCAGGCGTGACACACGACAGCATGACGTAGGGTAGGCCAGCATGCACTTGCAGGAAAGGAAGTGATAACAGAATAAGCTTCGGGGTTTCTGTCCACTGCTAACAAATGCACCCAGGAACACTCCCCGTGTGCCCAAGCACGTGCAGCCTTTCAAAGACAGGTCAATTTTCATTGAACAATTCCACAGATAAACCCAGATCAAACTCAGAGTCGTATTTCCAGGAAATTAGAGGTAGTTCAGAAAATTTTAAAGTTGGAAGGGGCCTAAAAAGGTACCACCAAAACCACTTTAAACTATTACTGAATGACATTTTAAATGATAGTAGTCTAATCATCAGAGAGACAGCTGCAATGATTCAGATTTCTCACTTTGCATTATAAATGAAAAGAAGAAGAGTTCTCAGGCTCATGGCAAGCTGCAATAGAGACAATTTTTGAATGAGTTTCACATGGCTTCTAAAAAGCCAGCCACCAAATTTCCAATAATACTTAGAAAGATATTAATAACTATTAATTACTTGGACAGCAATGTAAGTTTAGAAAAGTTTCTGAAGCAATCCTTAGTAAAAAAACAATTGCAGTTGTTCCTAAAGGAGAAATAGCTAATTGTCTCCTGTCCATAAGATAAAGATGGGTCTGATCTGAAAGCTGCCAGAGATAACTACTCAACACCTCAAAATTAAAAACAAAAACCCTCAAAGCATCCCACATTATAAACTTTCTCTTTGAGCTCTATGAAAGTATTTTAAGAGGCAAAGCAAGATGGCCGCTGGATGAGCCCCTGTGGTGGATGCTCAGCCCCTTACAGCCAAAAAGGGGCCTTGCATGGGCTAAGACATCAAGTGAGAGGCCGTGTTCCCTGGCTGTAGAAATTATCTTTACATATTGGCAGGTCTCAAGAGATAGCTGGCTAATTCTGTTTGAGAGCATTCTTCAGTGGTAACCCGGAGGATGCTGCCTGACGGATGCCTCCTGCCCAGCCTGATCCTGGACACTCAGAAAGCTCCACCACCCATGGAGACATTGCAAACACCAAGTCATGCCTAGAAGCCCAAACTGTGCAGGAAGGTTCTGGTCTGAGTTCAAGTCCACATGCCTCTTCACAGAGCAAAGTAAACATTTTATTGGAATGATTTTCCCTTTTTACACTACATGAACAAAGTCACAAAAGAGAAAAAGAGAGCCTACTATTTACTGATTTTCCCCTAGAGGCATTCTTTAAACATTTAGGTATTTCTACTAATTACTTTTAAATTAATACTTCTAAAAATTATTTGCATTTCTATCATGCAGCACACCATTTTTACATGTCTGTCGAAGCCGGTTTAGCAACAGAGGCATTAACACATGAAATAGAACTACTGCAAAGAAATTAAAATGTTTTTTATTATTTCTTAATTTAGTCAAGGACATCATAAGCAATCCTAAGGTGGTTTGACCTCTAATTTGGTAACTCATTTTCAATGGTAGTATAAGCAAATTAACATATGAAGCAATTAATATTTGATCAGGTAATGTACATTTTTCAAGAGAACAGTGAGCTTTGTAAAGGAATATCAGGCTGACAGCATCTCAGCTATATTTAACCCTATTCCATAAATTAAAAAATGCACTTTCTAGTTATATGAACAGTTAATTAATCACTCAACCACTAACAAATGTGACTCAGACTTCACTTGGCAATTATGTGGTCATCCAGAGAATCAATGGCAATTAAGCAGGTAATCAATAGCTTTTCCTTTTCAATGGGTAACAATGACCAAAGTTTAATACAGTTCTTCTAAACAAGCTACAGAAAATGGACATTTTTTTAATCAGTAAACTCAGCTGAAAAGACTTAAAAATTCAAAACCATGTTCTCCTTTTTCATAAAGATGAAATCCAGTGTGCCAGTGATCATACCTTGGATACATCAAAGTGTTAATTATTAGAAGCTAGATTTAGTAAAAGAATCCCTTGACTGAATAAGATACCCAAAGCAGGCCAATAGCTAAGCAATTATTCACCCTGCTGAACATTCAGTGTGGTGGGCCTGCCTGGCGCTCCATTTTTCCAATCTATAAATTATTTTAAATCCCTTGTTAGAAAAAGATTTCAATAGAATTTCAAACAATGGATTTCAAACACTCAGGTAGAAGACCATTGCTGTGAGCCACAGATACCTTTATGAACTCCTGCGTTAAGCTACTTCTTTGGTTCACAGAGCGCTTTATAGTTTGCCAAAAGAAAGTGAATCTGTTTGAAACATGAGTATTTAGAAAGTTGCCTCTCTTTTGGAATGTAGTCAAAGAAGAAAAGCATGGAGTGTTGGGGGTTCTATACTAAGCAGGCTTTGAAAATTAAAAGCAGGGAAGTATATGCTCTTGAATTATACTGTCACAAATAGAAACGATAAAACAGACCAATGATTTCAGAAGCCTGGTATCGATCCTTGGATGCTTTCAAGTGAGTTTGCTTTGCGTCACCTGTTTTATTATGGCATTCAGCCTTGTGCTAAATATAGGGGAATTGAGGACTCATGATTTCTGACACTATATTGTCACAGGATTGACAAGAATACTGGTTCACGAGAACATAGCAAGAGCAGGCAACTGTCCAAGGAGCTAGACTTATTGAAATCTATGGGAAGTTTTATTTTCTCTTCAGAAAATAATGCTGGTGGTTAGTGTTTGTGAAAGTGTTGCCCGATACTCAAATATGGAAGATGATAAACCAGAAAAGTGTCACCATCTCAATGCTCAACGCTGAGCTGGGAATGTAGCTCAGTAGGATAACTCTCGCTAACTTTGTGTGATGCCCCAGTTGATAGCACTACAATGGTTTTGGTTCACATCTTTTAAAGTCCTCTCATCAAGAAAATAACATCAAAATTGCCTGCTGTTTAGTTGATATTTTTTTCCCACTGTCATGTCAAAGCTAGTTTGATTTATCTGTATCATCAGTTAGTTCTAAGGTCACAACAAAAAAGGGAAAAGCCCACAATTGGCCTCTTATTAATACAAACTGACTGTGTTCTACAATCATCTCAAGTGGACCTTCAGATGAGTGTATCTGCAGCTTTTAAAACCTCACTTGGACAGAGTTGGAGTGACTTTATTTTGAATGTAAAATATCCTCCAAAAAGGGGGGGGGAGTCTCTGGTTGCCCTCAGCAATACTCCAGTAAACACACACAAATCTTTACATTAATCTCCATAAAGGCACCAGAGTATCCTCTGCTTCAAACATCATGTATTCATTGGCAAATGCCTATTGGAGTGTATTTTACACGAGGCTCTGTAGTAAAAGTGGATTTTATGAAAACAGGCTGTGCACACGTGCGCGTGCACACACACACACACACACACACACACACACACGCTTCATGGCACACATGATCTGCTGAATCAGGATGATCATATCTGTGACAGAGGAAGGCTATAGCCACTACACCACAAGCATTTGACATCAGGCTAGACATGTTTAGAAAACAAGCCTCGGAATGAATCACTGGTGTGTTAAACTAAAAACAACGAAATATGTTTCTCTTTGTAAAAGAAAACACTTCCTATTACCTATTGTAAGGATAAAGTTTCTCATAGTTGATGTATAAAAACATAAGTGATATCAAGAAAGTACTGAACAAAAGAATATGTTCAAAGAAATCTGTAAAAAAATGGAAACTATGTCAATCTCACAAATAATTAAAAGATTGAAGCATCTTTAAAACACAAATAGAATAGAGAGCAGTAAAAATAAAAATGGTTTGCATTTTAGTTTTGTAACCTTACAAGCATCATTTTGTTCCTCAATCCAAGTCTTAGCAAACAAATAAAAGAACACGGTGCTTTTCTTTCTTTCTTAGCTTTTACTTTTAAAAACTTTTGTCAAACTCCTGGATATTCAAGCGGATACTTTTAAAATCAAGTGTTGGATAAAATTAAATCTTCAGATTTGGTGTAGAAGTAACGAAATTATGCCATTGATGGAAGAGGCTGGATTAAGAAGTAAACTGTCAACACTGCATGGATTTAACTTGGCCTTTATAGTAAATTAAATAGGAGAGTTTGATCAGCACTGGCCAATGAATTGATAATGTAATGAGCGTATCTGAAGAGTCCTAAACCCATTTCCTTGCCAGTGGGTGTTTTTTAGCAAAAGTGTTTATTCTTTTAGATTTTTAACACCTTTTCCAGAAATAAGAGGCTATTACATCTCAACTAAGAAGCAAGAACAGCCTCCAGGAATGTTATAATATTATTTTATATGTATAAATGTTTGCCTACTAGTGAATGGGGCAGTTATTACAAGAAGGCTTCTCCTGTGTTGGCTTGTAACTTGCTGAAGTCGCTTTTCAGGGCTGTTACATTTGCCAGGCAAGCACTAAGCTCTCAGGCTCTGAGATAGCTCATGATACCCCAAATTAAGCGTATGAGGTGGAGATATGTTACAGTGATTATAATCCCCACATTTTCTGTTCAATATAAGATAGCCTAATCTGATTCGGCACAGTATCAATAATTTTAAAGGTTTAATTTTCAGAATCAATTCAGATGTTGATTTTTTACCTGCCGATTCTTCAAACAAACAAAAAAAAAATATCATCACTTTACCACTTACTGAAAGGCTGTAAGCTGTTCCCCCTGGCAATTGTCTCCTTTCAGATTCGTTTCCATGGCTTTAAAGGACGCCTCGACAAACCTACGTCTGCATTTACTGTGTGGTTCCAGGCAAGCCAGTCGCCATCACGGCTATACTTCAGGTCTTCCCATCAGATCACCTTGGGCATGATAGCACTGACCTCATCTCAGAGTATTAACCATACACTTCATAAAAGCAATATGAGACTTAGCATATTAATATCTGCAAAGTTCTGAGAAACAGGCCCAGCTGATAGCAGTTTCCTGAGGAGAATGCAGGGCCTGCAGGCCGAGGAGAGTGCTAGAGTCCGGGCTTGGCAGACAGGAGGCCCTGAGTCCTCCACTCTCAGCATCAAAGAAAAACATAAAAAACTTTCAATGTGCTCTATAGTTATGTCACTTTTATGGGAGCAAAACCCAAGCCCAAGCAATGATAAGTGCAGTTCTAAATAAGTCAGGACTTAGACCTAAAATGTTTCCTTGAAATCCATATGGTAATAAAACTAATGAGGATTAGAACTTCCAAAGGATGCCCGTGACAATTCTTGGATGAAGAAACATCATTTATATTGTCAAGCCAACCACTGTTTAGGTCAGTGATAAAAATTTTGTTCCTAAGTGTTTTACTTAATATAAAACATGTTCTCTCGCATTCCCTAAGCTATTCAATATTAAAACCAAAGCATCATAATATTTTGGCTCCAAATTTTCAGTATTTCTCTCTCCCTTTCAACCGTTTAATTTTTTACAATTAAAAAACTCTTATTTGCCATTGAACTGTAAGGCCCTTCAATCTCTGGCAAAAAGATGAACCTAGTACACACTTCATTTATGCAGTCTGCTTTGCTTTCTGTCGGTCTCTCTCTGTGTCTGTGTCTCTGTCTCAAGCTGTGTCACTCTTGAATGCACACACACACACACACACACACACACACACACACGTATATAAATGCCTCTAGAATGACAGCAGATTTGTCTGAGAAATATATTAGTCTGCTTCAACTAGAAAAGAAAACATAAACTACAATCTTGACTGTTGCTTCATTCTTTTTATAAGACCAATAATTCAGTTGTCTGGTATCCAGAAGAGCATGCTGTCTTTACAATACTCTCTGTTCCAGACTGACATTTTTATACTATTTTTCTGTAAGCGTCAAGTATTTCAAACAGTGCTGTGGCAAGAGTTATTGCCAAGGACTCACTGGATTCCTTATGGGATCTGGCAAATGTGGGGAAATTCATAAATGGTATTGAGAACATGCATCCGGGCTTCAGGCTTTGGACCTAATCATGAGCTGAGAGATATTCAAATGTTCAGTGTATTCCACTGAAAGGGAAAATAAAAGCATTCCTTGATGACGTTTCTCTAACAGTTTTCTTAGAATTATAGTTATCCAAAACCAAGCAGTTCTCTTGCCGGCTCTACGTAATGGAAATGACAGTCTACAGTTTAAAAAGAGCCTATGTAATTTATGTTTTCAGAAAGAAGGCTGTGAACAGTGGTATTAAGCACGACTTCTCAACTCTGCACTTAAAGCCTAGGACTAATTTTAACCATTATGGGGGAAACTCGGGAGAGTGATGCAACTGTAGTACACTCACCCTCTCGAACTACCTCGGAAATCTCCCACTCAGTGTTCCTGACTCAGAATGTGAAGACAAATGCCCAAAACATCTAATAAATTACTGTGTGTTAAAGCTACATATGCACAATAGAAAATACTGTAATTATTAGCCAAATGATCACACTAGAATACAAATAATAATGTATACTATAATTACCTCTATTCTAAACAGTTCCTGAATAGGCATGAGGACAAGGGTCATTAGCATACAAGGATCACCCTGATCCTTTCTCACCCTCCCTCCTCTGGCAAAAAGAAAACATTTTTACTTGTAGATCATGTACAAAGCCTCTCGCAGTTTCCCACCTCACAGGCCTGTTTTCTTTTGTCCTGACCTTAGAGTGTGCCGCTCACTGCTTCTGTGATTTGTATTCTGTAACTTAAAATTGTCAGGATTCAATAATTAAAGGGGAAGAAAAGTTTAGGGTTTGGTATTAAAAAAAAAAACTCTTACGGAGATAAATATATGGTTTCAGAAATACATTTAGCAACACTTCCAAGAACAACAAAAAAAAAGTAGTTCTGAGAATCTCTTAAAGGCTGGCCCATTATAACTTTGAAAAAGGAAGTTTCCTCACCACAAACCAAATACATTCCTCTAAACGTACACAGTCTCATAAATTATACAAATGTTCTCTGCCGGGGACCACTAGCCACCACACCTCAGACGCAAAAAGAAAGAATGAGGCAGAAGTGGAGAATGAAACAAGGAAGAGAGAGAAAAAGAAAAAGAGAAAAAGGAAGAGAGAGAGAAGGAGGTGGGGAGGGAAGGAGAGGGGGAAGGGATGGGGAATGAAGGGACTGAGCAGAGGCCATCTGCCTACATCTTAACAGCTTACACTTCCCCAGTCCTCTTCCCGGAGCCCATGCCCAGCTGCAGGCCTTACCTTGGACTACGTCCTGGAGCTGGTGCCTACAACAGACTGCTGTGCTGTCACAGGAGAGCACTGCTTGGACCAGTGTAACAGGCCCCAGGGGACACGTTTTCTTGTAAACCTACAGGAACCAAGCCTTGGATTCCCGACCTGCTCACAGGGACCTCAGAAAGGCTTTCGACTGTCACCGTCCCCTCAAAGGCAGGCAACATTTTCTCACACCTGGCTGGGCTTATGAACAAAAGGCTAAGGCCCCAAGTGCCCGCTTTCCCTTCTGTTTGGCCTGGTAGCCTTCTGCAAATCCAGAGTTCTAGCTACTGAGCAAGATGGCAGCCCAGGCTAGAAGGGGAGGGTTTCTGCCCTGTTAACATGGATAGATGACTGAGTTTTTGATCCTACAACTAGAGAAAGAAAAAGAGAAGCAAAGCCTCCTCTTCATGGGAAATTCTATTCTTGATAAAAAATGCCACTGGGAGCCAATGTGGGGAGGAAGAGACGTGACACCTCTACCTCATACCACAGTCAAAACTAAATCAGAGGGTCAACTCTTCTAAAGGGAAAAGTGAAACCAGTACAGTAGAAAGTGCTGTAGGCTGTCAGTGCTAAGGTCTTCCCCACTGAAGCACAGGCCCCTGCACAGCCCTGGTTCTTCCCCAAGCCCACAAGCTGGAGCTCCGTTTACAACAACACTCATCTGCTTTATGAGGAATTCTAAATCTCCAGACTGTAACCTTTGATCAGCCTACAGAGAATGACATCCCAGGGCACAAGGGTTGGGTCTTTCTAAACCCCGGGAGGACATTAGTATCCTGGCAGCAGGAGCACCCGGGCCAGCTCTTAGATTTACTTAAGATTCAAGTAACTGCCTTGTGACCACGAACAACCCAAGTTCTCTTGCCAGACGCCACACAGCAGTTAGTGAAAATGATTCATTTGAAGAGTTCCCCCAAAACCAATAACCCCCCAAACTGTCTTGACACAGCTACACAGAAGCGATGAGGTAAACCTGAAGTAAAAGGTCTGAGGCTGAAGTTCCCTACGTTGATTTTTCAATGTCTCTAGAACATTCTACAATTGTCAACTTTCATCTCTGACAGGGGGAAAAATGTACTTTGTGACTTCTGCTGTTCTGTTATTTCCTGACTTAAAATTAAAGTGTATTTTATTGGAGACCCAAGAAAAAAATCCCTGACATATATCACTCATTCTATGAAGGACCTGTAGATTAGTGCAGACATTCCTAGGCTGCTGCAACAATAGGAAAGGCACTTTCTATCTCAAAGACTCTGATCAAGAAAGGAAGTAGGTATGCCGCTGTAACTCTCAGAGAGGAGCAATCAGGAAGAGATAAGAGCCAGGTGTGTCTGTCCTGGAAGCTGATGAAAGTTCCCCAGTTCACTAGAACATCCCAAAAGAGCTTAGGAGGCCTGCATGCCCGCAGTCCTGTCAGCTTGTCCGAAGGACAGACAAATAGCTGGATCTAATCTTAGCTAAGGAAAGGATCTGAATGTTACCCCGTAAGAAAAAGAGAGGGGATGATGTACTATGATTTGTATGTGGAGATGTTTAACCAGGAAATTCATATTTTAAAAATCCGAAGCAAGTTATTAAGCATAAAATGAAATCCACAATATAAAAACTGGATCTTTTTCATGAGCTATCTTGTAAAAATAATTACATCCGAGACATCTAGCATCTGGCACTACCTACACTGAGCTCTCTCTGTGAGCGCCGCTGTCATCGAAGTGAAGCTTCAGAGCACACAATGCACATGTGGACTGTAAGAAGGAGGAGGGGAGGGCATGTGTGAAAGGACATACTAAGCGCTCTCCGGCACACCAGAAATAGTCAGTGTTAGTGCCCTGTGTCTCAGTGTTCTCAACACACACTCAAAGTCAACAGCTATCACACTGCTAACCAAAATGAAAATGTGGAACTCTAGAACCCATGTCTGAATATAAATACATCAGTTCTTAACCTCCCTCCTCTGCCCCGCCGCCACTCGCCATGTGTATTGTATGTGCCTCAATCTCTCTGCCCCCAACAGCTGTCTTTTCACCTCTTTATACAGGACTTGCATGCATAACAGTATGCATATGATTGATATATACTTACATATTATATATGTAAATGCAGAAATAAAATGCATGTTGAGTGGTAGAATTACTTATTTTTATAGTTTCATTTTCCACATTTTCCGCAAGCAATATGAGGTACTCCATGAATAATTAGCTATTTCTCCAAGATCTGCGTAAGACTTAAATCATGGAATTGGAAGCGGGACGTACTGTATCATTTATCATCCTTATGAACAACTGTCTTTTTTGGTAATAATGATTATTAGAGACAGCAATTCTTTTCAGTGTTGCGAGTCACACAGCTGGATACAGAGTGAACATAGAATGTTCCCAACACTTCTAGTTCTGTGAGTCAAAAGGAGAAGAAATTTGTCACTGGGGAAGGCCCACAGGATGCCTTAGAATGTACACTGCAGTTTACTCTCCACTCCAGGAGACAAATGTCTAATCTGTAAATGGGCCAGCATCCCACGTCTTTCTTTGCAGACAAGTCTCTGTAGGACATGCCCACCTTTCATATAATGAATGACATATGCCCGGAAACATTTTATCCTTGGGCCTTTATGAAATAAACCTTGATTTTTTTTTCTAACGTGGGAAAGAATATCAGAGTTCATAGATTCTATTTTCCACTTCAAAAAATTACTGATTGAGCAGATGAGCCCAGCAAAGTTCACCCCCTGTGTGTCCACCGAGAGGAACAAAATGTTCCAGAGCTGCTGAACTAGGTACAGGCATTTGGGAGCCAGGGCAGCTATCTCCTGGAAAGCTCGAGGAAGAGCTTTCTTGTGGCAAGAAACACCTTTCAGGAGGACTATTTTCTCATTTCCGTCATGGAGCCTTTGTTACCAAAGAAACTTTGGTGAACACAAGTCCGTGAAAATACAGAAACTAAGCACTGAGGCTAAACATTTGCCAACAAGAAGCTGCGTGTTTATTTTCAAACAACCCTTTCATGGGCGCAGAGTTCTACTAGTCAATGATAAAAACGATCTTGCCTTCCAAGGAGCCGGAAGTGCTGGATGACTTTTACATAAGGAGTTAAATCCTGGGAGGTTGGAGAGATGGCTCAGCAATTAAAGGTTCATAGTGAGATTAGAGAGGGTCTAAGTTTGGCTTCTAGCACCTACAATGGCAGGCTCATAATCTGTCAATCCAGCTAGCTCCAGAGGATCTCACTCTCTTTCCTTGCCTTCACACACACACACACACACATACACACACACACACACACACACACACACACACACTTTTAATAGTAAATATTGTTTTTCTAAATTGTTAAATCCTGAGCTAAGGAGATGGCTGAGAGGGTAAAGAGCTTGCTGCACAGACCTAAGGTGTGAGCCCCAGCATTTGATAAAGGCAGCGCCATGTGCTGTGCCTTTAACCCCAGGGCTGGGAGGGACAGGGACAGGGACCGGGGAGGGGCTAGGAGGGGAGGGACAGACAGGGGCAGGGAGCTCTTTGGAGCTCACTGACCAGCCAGCCATCAAGTTCCACAAGAGACCCTCCTCAAGAAGAAAGGAGAGTGAGAAAGGAAGAAACTTTCCATTGACCCCTGGCCTCCATACTCATGGACACAGCCTGGTACTCACCTGCATATCCTGAGGGGAAAAAAAGGATAACTATGACACATACAGGAAGAACAAAGCTGGCAGCAGCAACAACCAAGTCCTTGGCTGAGTTGCTGCTTTTGCACTCCTTTCCTCTCTCCCTGGCCCAAGCAGCTATTTTCTGGCAAGAGCATCCTATAGCAGGCATCCTTTTTTTTTTTTGTATGCAATTAGCAAAAAAGCAGGCAAGCAGGCAACCACTGTGCTATATCCCCACCCTACCTACCCACCCCTCTTTTTACACCTTTTATACTGAGCTGAGGATTTTGCTATGTTATCCAGTCTGGCCTTGAACCCACTCTGAACCTACTCTTGAACCCAAGGAGAAGCTGAATTTACGATTGTCCCTGTCAGATTCTAACTGCCTGCAATTGCAGTTCTGTGCCATAATGCTCAGCCCTTTTACTTTAAATGCCCATTAAGTAAGTAGACGTTGTTCTGTGTATGAGGAGTGAAGAAGGGGAGGTGTGTGCACTTGTGTACAGAGGCCAGAGATCATTATCCACCTTGTTTTGTGAAAAGGAATCAAGATCTCTTGCTGGTCTGGATTTCACCAAGTAGGATAGACTAGAAAACTCCAGGGATCTGTTTTTCTCTGTCCCCCAAGCACTGAGATTACAATGGACACTGTGACATCCAGATCCCTTGCCTGCTGCTAGATTCAAACTCAGGCTCTCACACTTGGAGGATAAACACTTCAGCAGCTAAGCCACTGCCTCGGGCCTTAATAAAGAATTTTAACAGAACCTGAGGTAACTATAAGATAGCCTGTGCTGTCCTTCTGTCTTACTTGGTCATCACACCTTGATGACCAAGATCTAAGCAAGTTCTCAGGCTTGTCTAGGCCTTTCTTAACAATAGTAGGAAGAGAAACGGAGCCAGAAAGGATCTGAATTCATCTTGGTACATGTGGTACAGAGCAGTTCTGCTGTTAAAGAAGAGGCGGTGTTTTCTGAAACTGATGTTTAGTGCCAATAAAAATATAAGTAGGAGCAATGTGGCTGTGAAAGTAATTATTTTCCTGTGGAGGAGGATGGAGCTTGGTGGCAGCACTTGTCTAGCAAGGTAATCCTCTGAGTTTGATCACTAGCACTGGAAGCAAACAAACACCAAAAAATACAAAACAACAAAAACTCAACGGAATTATTTTTCCAGAACAACAACAACAAAGGACCAGAAAACACCATCACTTTCAATTCCTACTTTTCTACAATAAACTGCGATTCCTTCCCAGGAGCCAAGCAGGTAGATCTCCTTAATACTCAACTAAAGAGCATTTGAGCTCCCTGCATCAAAGTAGGGAAGCAAACATTCAGCTGAAGGAAAAAAGAAGAAACTTCCCTGTCTAAACATTGCAGTATGGAGAAATGCTACATATTTAGTAGAGATGCTGATCGGAGAATGAAGAAAACAACTCATAACACATGTTTCTCCATGAATAACATAAATGCTACCATTGTTTCTTAAATGTCCATACTCAGGACTACTGTCAATGATAGCATCATTACTCAAGAAAGAGTTCCATATCATGCTGCCCATATTTCAGTGCAGAAGGATTACATTATTCATCAAGGAAACCATATTACTCTTATGAAAACAGAGAAGTTGACCTTGGCAAACAGTTGCTGAAACTGTTCCCTCTTGATTTCCCGTGCACACACAGTGTGGAAGAGTGTGCATTTGCTGCTGCTCTGTGGCATTGTTTCCCCCACGAAGTTTTGATCTTTTGGTGAATCGAGAAGACAGAGCCCATATGGGTTTGGGGAGGTTGGATTCTTGTCTCCATCCGTTGCATCACACCATAATGCATCTTGTAAGAAGAATGGGCTAGATGCCCATTCCTTAAGAAGAATGAGGCCTGGGTCCGTGTATCCTGATACTTTCTGGTTTCCCTTGGTCTACCACAGTTCTGCTCTGTTTCCATAAACAGACAAGTTTTAAAAACACATTTATTCTCTGACACAATTCTAAATCCTTGTCGTTTTCGTCAACTCTATCGGCCTGTTACCTTGAAAAGTTTCTCTCCGGTGGTGTGAGCACTGTTTCTACTATAATCAGCAACTCAGGGCTCCATTCTAAAGTCTAAGCAAAGCTGTGTCTCTCTGTATCCATCAATAGATTTCCCATGGCAGATTCCACAAGATTACTTATCCTAACTTTTCTCCTGTTCTTCTCTCTCCCATGTTTGTTATTGTTATTGATGATAACATAGAAATAACATGGCTTTTTGTCCAGTACCATATGAGAAGTGACCAACATGCTATGCAATCAGTCTCCCTGGCACTCATCAATTAGAAAATTCCATTATCCCCTTGTTATCAGTAAGGAAAACAACGATCCTTCCCCTGACTTAATGATAAGCTCTCAACTGCATCTTCTTTACCATTTCTCACATTTTTATTAATGATGAAAAAAAATCTAAACATTCTGAACCAACCAAGGTTAGCTAGAGATCATCTCTCTAGTTGAGAGAAGGAAAAAAATGAAAAACCCTAAGTGAGAAATGCAGTAGGATTTTTCTGCTGAGTATTCTTCTCCTTTTGACTCTACTTAAAATCTTCCATAAAGCTGCATCTTTTTGGATTTACTGAGAAATGAGTCAGCAAAGATTACAGGAAATCACCAAGAGATTATACAGTAAGAACGATAAATTGTCAACAATGCAAAAATAGAAGATGAAAACAGAAGCTCTTTTTTTTTTTTCAAAACTGCAAACCAAATCTGTGTTGGGGTGTGAATGTGTCTATCTGTGCATAAAAACGTGCCGTGAAATGACTGGTTGGAGGTTTTATCAATGGCTTGTCCCTCTACATAATCAGAGAGGATCACTGGTGATAAACGCAACCAAGGCAGTTGGTACTGACTGCTGTGGTAGAGGCTTTTGATAAAAAAAAGACCTCAGGAGCAGCAGTGCCCACAGCCAGCTCATTCATCCCCAATAAATAAAGACCCACACAGCAGCTCTAAAAGATTGAGTTCAGTAATGGTTTAGTAATTACCTGGCATTTCCTGTCTTTGATGGTCCCCCCTGTCCGAAATTTCCTCTACCCCAATATTTAAATAAAAATTTAAAAATGTTTATGTGCAAAAATCCCCTCCCTTCCCCTACCTCAGAGTCCCTCACCGCTAGTGAAACCCCACCTGGCCTTTGTTCTTCATCAGTTTCATAGTTAGAGGCCAAGCTGCCTGGTAAGGACATCTCTTTGAATGAAACCCATTCCTTGTGTGCAGGCATCTCACACTGTGTGTTTTGCCACACAAGTCAGAATTCATTCATAAAAATTCAGCAGATCTGGAATTCCCACCTTGAACATTGCTGCTGAAGAGGAAGGTGGATCGAGAGAGGGAAAAATTCCCTATCTGGTAACCCTCTGCCTTTGCTTTGTATGGAGACCCAAGAAAACAAGCTCAACAGCCAGGGAGCTGATAGATAACCTATTCTTCTGCTCTGGAGAGTCCTATTGTCTCATTTCAGGTTTCTTCTAAATTTTGCTTCAATATTTGCTCTCAGTTTCATTAATTCAAAGTCTTCCTTGAATGAATACTTTCCCTAAACAAAATAGCGTAGTAGGTGGCCCCCCGCATGCCTCCAAGCCCAGGGTGGGGGTGGGGTCTGTCCCTATCCAATGGATCCCTCTTGAACAGAGGAAAAGGTTTTTGTCAAAACCTAAATCTTAAGTCAAGGAACAAGGTTCTATCAGTGACTTCAGCCAAATCTCTGTCATATTTCTTTCTTTCTCCACTTCCTGCTTCTGGTTCAGTCATTGGCATCCCATCTATTTCTCCCCCACAGATCTTTTCTGGTCTTCCACTCATAGAAATATTCTCACCAAGTGTCTTGAGAAAACTAGGAGATTTCAGATAAGACACAAAGGTATTCCTCACTAGTTAAAGTTAAGAAGGTGGGCTGGGAACGTGTCTCAGTGACTCAGCACTGGCGTAGCATGTATGAGGCTCTGGGTTCAATTTCCAATAGTTAACATAAGCTAAAGGCAAGAAGGCTCACTGGCAAGGTGACAATTAAAAAGCCGTACAATGAAAGGAAGTGGGGAATGGCAAGGAATGGTAAGAAGAGTGAAAAGAGAGAGTGACTGCATACTTCAGAGGTTAGGAAGTCTTTCCTTCTTGGAGACTCAGAGAATGAATATGACCAGGCCAAGGAGATGGCTTCCACAGTAAATACTAAGACCAGATGTAGAATGGTCGCTTGAGAGAAAAACAGAAACAAAAACAAAAGAACAACTCAGGAAAGCATGATAATTAGGTCAGGTTATAAAAAATGTGGCTGGGTACACACCTTCAATTCCAACACTTTTGGTGGCAGAGGCAGATAGATGTTTGTGATTCAGGTCCAGCTGGTCAACACAGTGAGTTCTAGGATAGTGAGAGTTACATAGTGAGAATTATGTCCAAAAATAAAGAGATGATGAGGAAGAAGAGGAGGAGATAGAAGAAAGGGGAGAATAAAGGAAGAAAAAAGGAAGGAAAAAAAGAAGAAAGAAAGGAGAGAGAGAGAGAGAGAGGGAGAGAGAGAGAGAGAGAGAGAGAGAGAGAGAGAGAGAGAGAGAGAGACTGGTTACTTGATAGTTATTCTTCCTATGGCAACCAGACCTCCCACACCAGAGCTCCCAGCAACTAAACCATTAACCAGAGTACAGATGGAGGGACCCATGGCTCCAGCAGAGGACCCATATGCAGCAGAGGATGGCCTTATGTGGTATCAGTAGCAGGAGAGGCCCTTGGTCCTGTGAAGGCTCTATTCCCCAGTGTAGGGGAATGTCAGCGCAGTGAGGTGGGAGTGGGTGGGTGGGAGGGGAGCATCCTCTGAAGCAAGGAGAGGGGGCAGAGGAGAGAGGGTTTCTGGAGGGGAAACCTTGAAAGGGGATAACATTTGAAATGTAAATACATAAAATATCCAATAAAAAAGGAAGAAGCAAAGTGATTTTATAATTAAGGTTTTAACAAGTAAATATGGAATGAGTTCAGAGCCTTCATGATAATAAAAGAGATGGCTTCTATGTAAAGCTTAGTCACTGGCTTTCTTGAAGGATAACTATTTGCTGCTTCATCTGACAATTTATAGGATTATTGTTCGCTTACTTATAGGGCACTTCATCTCCTCCATTTAAAAACTCGAGAATAGGTGGTGTTTTATCATTGTTAAGTGATTAAAACAACCACAAAACTTCTTAGTATATTACATTTTACTAGGGAAATCAAGACTACATCCAGATATTCATGTTTTCCCAACAATTGCAAGATCAGTTTCCAAGACAGAAGGGGTATGAGGACGAAAGATCATGTATAAAGACACAGAATCAAAGGAAAACAATCAGGTCTAATGTGTTTTATGTCAAAATGGTTTTGTGTTTTTGTTTTGTTCTGTTTTTCCTGGTAACAAAAACTTTTCAAAACAATTTTATGTGGAGCCTTTAAAAGGAATTAAAACCAAATGCATATTCGAAGTAAGAATCTGAAAAACAAACAGGGAACTAGACTTATAGGCTTAATTTTATATCTACTGAGTTTTGAGTACAATTAAGCTTTACAGATTCTTGAGAAAGGCATCTTTTTGGTATTAAGATGCACATTTTTAGCTGATACTAATTGTAAGTCTCTAGCTCCTGAAATCAGGTCCATTCCGCAGTGGAAGAACCTAAAGCCTCAGCATTCAGAATCTGTACGGATCCTGAGTTAAACAAACAACAAAGCACGCAGACAGAAGAAGATTGGCTTGTTAACTTATCCCATGAAGGTAAAAGCCAAGTTTAAATCACCCCAAATCAACTGCCAATGACTGATCATCCGAGCGACTCTCGGGTAGCAGGAAAATTTACAAAATTGTTTCATTTCGAAACATCAAATGCTGACCAGGCATTTCTGTCTAAGGATGCTTGGCTTGATTAAGGATACATCGTTTACTGACAGTGCAGCTTGCTCCTGCTTCTCAATTCTGAAAGAGCATTCCAATATTTTGTTTCTAAACGTCATCACTATAAAGTACGTAAGTAGAGATGTCCACAGCAGATTTAAGTACAGGCAAACAGGCTTACTTCTTCCTGCTATGAGGGTGCACGCCAGGGCCTCACATTCCTGGAGGACAAATGTTGTGCAGAATGTATTAGAGAATAAAAGCCGGTGGAAATGATATAGGTTTCAAGTCCTTTGATTAATTCCACTGGGGTCATTCAAGAGCTTGGATGTGGGGGAGGGGAGGGCAAGGGAAGAAAGGAACCAAATATCAGAGCTGTTGTCATTACTGTGTTCCCTATGGTATGAAATGCTAAAAATGAATGTTTCCTCACTTACCAGGATATAGACCTTCCTTGCTGCAAAGCTATTAGCATATATAATGCACTTGTCTGGAAATCATGGCTTCTCTGTCATTCTTGGGGGACCTTTAGGGACCTGGGTTATTGTATAGTCCTGAATTATAGCAAATGCATAATGTGTAGCCCTCCAGTTTTCCAGCTTATTTCAGAGAACAAGATTAAGCAATTTCAACCCGTATTTAATGGCTCAGTTTTCCTCAACAAATCGAAGTGTTTATGTTATCTTAATTCTATACATAATTTTTTGTAAACTTGCAACCGAAAACAATCTTATTAAGGTACTTTATCTGTGTCAGTATCTGTGAGTTCATAATTTGAAACCAAATTCTAGAAACCAGTTAATACTTCTTTCAGCACAAATAAAAAGTCCCTCAATAATCAAAATATCCATAAGCCTCCAGACCAGCTTACTCGATCCTAAACCACACAGAAGTCACAAGAAAATAAATGGCACTAATTTGTACCTTCTGTACAAAGACACTTCCTCCCTTGCTTGGGAGGCAGAAATTGTACCTTAGCAGAGTCTATGCCTTTTTCTATTTCAACTCTTTCATCCCCAGAGTAGAATAAAACAAGAAATGTTACTTCACTTACTTGGTTGTATTTCAACCAATGTCAATTTAACATATTTTAAATAGCCTGTATAATTTTTCTTAAATGAAAGAGCCATTCTGATGTTAATTTGGATCAATCTTCCAAACATATGATTCTGGGTTTTTGAAAGGGGCCCACTTGAGGGGGGCTTTTTAAAAAGTGAAGAGAAAGGCACCCCGAGGCTGTCCAATTCACATTTAACCTACTTACATGAAAAAGGAACTGCTTTGGTTAAGAATACCGCGCACACGCTCAAGTTCCAGCTACACAGGCCAGCGTATTAGTGAGGAAATGAGACAGCAATAGCAGCTCCTTTCACACGAGTAGAATACCCTGTTTATTTAAAATAGTGGGCACAAATTCTCATCTTAATTAAATTACATTTACTAAAATAACATTTTCATAATTAAAAAACATGTAAAAAATCATTTATCCCTTGAAGTGCTCACAACAAAACAATAATGATCACATAGCTTAAAACTGGGCAAAGGGGTAAGATAATTGTTAAGAATAAATGTGACTAATCTGGGTTACAATTGTGCGTTAGTTCAGTGGTTTCCAGTGATTCAGAAGCCATTATTATCCTCCGTTGCTATGTAAAGTTAATACAAATAGGCACCAAGTTTTGTTATTAGCGCTTTTTTTTTTACAGGAAGTCACCATACAAGTTCATATCTTGTATTTTAATGCTGGTATATTACAATCAGAGAATATTATCTTAGGTGAGATTAAAACTACTTGATCTGACCTCTTCCTTTTACAAACGAGGAAACTGAGACCCAGAGAGGCTTCATGCCTTTGTCTTAATTATTTAGCTAGTTAGAACCAGTCCTGGCCAGGAGAACTTGGACTTCCTGACTCTGGTAGCGTGGAAACAGCCGTGGCTCATAGAAGCCAGAAAAAAAAAATCAACAAAAGCACGCACCATCTATGTGAATTATGTGAAATGAATTCCACCTCAAGTTTAGGTTTCTCCTCTAGCCATCCGTCCTCTTCCTGAAAGCTCACAGAGGCGCCCAAATTCACATTCCAACAAGAACCAAGATGATCCAATAAATCAGGTTAAGTCTCACCCATGGATAAAGCCAGTAAAAGAATAACACGTCCAAGATGTACGGATGGCCATCTGTATGAGAGCAAAATTTCCACGAATGAAACAAATCCAGTGGCAAACGCCGAATTGTGCCAGGTAGACAAAGGACTGGGAAAGCAGTCCGGTGCTTAAGCCATTAGGAAAGGTACACAGGAAAAAGAGGAGGGGCATTTAAATGAGGAGGGAAAGTTCCAAACCACAAGGAAAACAGAACCACCCCTTCCTTCTTGGATATTGCTGACAGTCTTGGGAGAGAGCAAGGCATCGGATGACCTACTAATGCCAAATAAAGTTTCCGTCACTCGCAAGTGGCTTACAATAGTTTTATACATGTGCAGCCTAAAAACTTAATGAACAAATACACCGCGGTGAAGCCTGGACAAGCTGTACAAACGGACAGTGATGAGCGCTCTTTGGCTTCCTCCACCATGA
The DNA here is from genome assembly GCA_964023405.1 of Apodemus agrarius. Lineage (NCBI taxonomy): Eukaryota > Metazoa > Chordata > Mammalia > Rodentia > Muridae > Apodemus > Apodemus agrarius. The sequence goes on along the minus strand of OZ030009.1, from coordinate 145,526,414 downwards.
TTTGCTCGCAGTGAGGTACAATCAAGGGAAAGGAACACACACCATTTGCCTGCTCGGAACAGATTAATAACAAATTAAATGTTCTTGCAATCTTAACTAGCCGAGACACACGCATGCACATTCACACATACACACATGCACACGCACATACACATATATGCACGCATACACTTTCACACACTCACACACTCACACACATACCCACACACACACTCACACACACACACACACACACACACACACACACACACACACATAATCAAATAAAAGTTACATGTTCTGTCTCATAATGCTCAATATTGGTAACACGGAGAGCCCCTAACTTTTACCAAGTGGCTTCCCAGTTTATATGTCTTAACAACACTTTAAATATATTTCACAAATTCTTTGCCCTGAGAAGCTTCCCCAAGATTCCTCTGGTAACAATCTCTGACTTTTGCTGCCCCAGGGAATGTTCAATTGAACTACAGCATGAAGGCCGTTTAAACTCAGAGGGCCTTGACTACTGTTAAGAAAAGAAGCAAACAAAATTTCTCCCTAAGAGTCTAACTTGCAAATTAATTTCCTTGTTCACTGCCAGTTACTCGCCGCTTACAAGCTGGAGGGTCATCCTCATTACGAACAAAAGCTTATTATGACCAAGATGCCACAAAACCCAGCATTACCAACAACAACAAAAAATGCTCAGCATTTCATAGGATCCAGCCCAAACCAGTAAACATATGAATATTATGCAAAGTGTGTTCTACAGAACACTAATTGGCTTGGGGTTATTAATCTAGATATTGGGATAAAGGAGGGTGAGTTTGGAAAATATTGAGGTATGTACCAAAATACTCAAGGCCTTTTGGCAGCCCTTTGTAACTTTTAATTATACTGCAAATCCAGAGTGGGAATGGGCAAAGACAGGAGGGTAATGTTATTACCTTTTAACTTTGCAAAAAATTGCAAACACACACACACACACACACACACACACACACACACACAAAGAAATTGTCTAAAACTCTCTGCAACAAAAATCCAAAGATAGATGCTAACAATCGGCCCCACTTTAGAGCCCAGCCAAGGTCTGGGGTGTGGCTCAGTGGTAAACACACTTGCCTAGCAATGCTTATATACAAAGCCTGACCTGGATTCTCTCCATGGCAAGACTAACAAAAACTGTAAAACCCACAAGAATAACAAGCATAGTGCATGTGTATTTCCAAGCCCATTCCCTTCTTGCTTGTGTGCTCTGGAAACCTGACAGTTTGAGAGTGTGGGCCTGGCTGAGAGAGGCCATCATGCCGAGGCTCCGCCTCCTTCCATCCACTACAAGAGTTTCACCCACGAGTAGAACTATGGCATTTAAAAACAACAACAACAACAACAACAACAAGAAACTCCTTCTCTCCTATTAGTTTGTACATCTGTAATTTCATACCTCTTTCTGTGATCAAAATGATATTATGTTTATTTTCCAAGATTATAAAATCCTTACCTATCATTTCACTTTTTGTATGAAGATGCATGGTCACAATAATTATGATATAGAAAAGTTTAAGTAATCCGATCATGATAGTCAGTCAATCACTTGTAAATATCACATAATCTCAGAGTGTGTTTAAAATTCTAAAGGCTCGTTTGACTGAGTAATAAGTAGATAGCGTTATTATATTTATCATGCATTTATAAAAATGGTTCATATTTCACATTTAACATGCATACAAGACCTTCTTCCTCCTTTTATTTATTTGCTTGTTTGATTACTGAGTACTAGAGATCAAACCCTGCGCATGTCAGGCAAGCTATCTAGTCTCGAGCTCCACCTCCAAGCCCCTGCAATATCTTTTATAAGCATTATGATGACGCATGCTAACTCCAGCACACAAACTTTAATATACCACTTTACAGGTCCATGTCATTATGCTTTGTTCTCATTCCCGCCCCTCATGCCAAACAACGGAGAACTTCCTACACAGTAGTCACAACCGACAGAGCGAAGCATTGGTGGCTTCAGATTTTTACAGTTTTCTCATGAGAGATTTGGTAAAGGAAGAGATAGAGGATAAAAAAGAAAAGGAGGTGCAATGGAAGAAAGGGGAAATATGAAGAGAAGAAAGAGGAAATGCAACAGAAAAGATGCACTGCTGTTGCTGATGATGATGGGGTGGGGGTGGGGGGGACAGTGCCACAAGGAAGAAAACTTTTCCTAAGCCCTACTCCATACTAGACATTCTAGATGTCTTCAGTTTTGGTTCATGTACATAACTCTGTCTTCTTGGGAAGAGCTCCCTTTTAAAGAGGAGAGGGAGAAACAGAGGTGTGGGCAGGTGTAGCATCTGGCTACCACTGTATATATTTTTGTCCTTAGCCACAGTCCCACTAGGTTGATTGTGAAGCATGGATTTATCATCACAACAGGACACTAACACCTGCCCTGAAGTGAAGAGTTGTGTGGAGTGCCTATGAACCCACTGAAGATGGATGAAACTACGGTAAGGTCTGGGAGGCATGGTGGATAAGCTTCCTGGAAAGAGGGATGTGGAAGAGTTCAGGAGAAAGATCTGCAAGAAGTATGAGGAGGGCATCTGAGTCACAGAGAGTTGTCTGTACAAATTCAGAGGGTGACTTCACACAGGAAAGTCAATGGGTATTCTTGCCATAGGCACTCCTAAAAATCTGAAGTCAGGTCAGAAGGGCCTGTATACCTGGACATGAAAGCTGTATATCTGTGGGAACCAGTGTAAAACCTCAGGGTAGACTCAAGTGTCAGAAGTAAAAATCTTTTGGTACAAGTGGCAAGTAAGATAGCTAATTGTCCATGCACATGGAGGTGTTAGCCATTTACTGAGTTGGTTGGTTTCGTTTGCTTGCTGTTTTGTTAATTTGAGTCAGGGTTGCTTCAAACTTACCATGTAACTGAAGATGGCCTACAACTCTTTGATCCTTCTGCCTTAGCCTCTGAGTACTAGGCTGTGTGGTGTCTCTGACATCGTGTGCTGCTGGACCTTGGTTTAAGGAGGTGGTGAAGGCTGAATGACTAGATTCTCTCCTAGGACCTAGCTTGAGTTAACTGTTGAGGGATGGTATTCTCCACATTAAGAGATTACAACAAGGAAGCCAGCAGTATTATGTTTGAAGCTTGTGTCTTAAGATATAGGACATTTCATTGCAGGTGCCTATTGACTCTGGAGCTTTAGAAATGAGATTGCAGATGGAATTTCAGGGGCCTTAGTTATATACAAGGGTTGAAGCCACTTGTTTGGGATTAGTCAACATAGAAAATGACATCCTTACAGAAAAGAAATGCAAAGGGAGGTTAACACGTTATAACAATAGTTAAGAACTACACAGTTTACCAATTATTCATATGTCAACTCCAGTAATGCCAAGAATGGACTGTGATTTTGAATGAAATAGCATTGGATCACTGAGCTAAAAGGTCCACCAAAGGATAATGGGACAAAAAATCCAGAAAGATCTAAGACACACCTACACACAGTGGGTAGATACTCATCCGAGAAGGGTTCCAAAGGAAAAATAATCAGTACATTTGGTGACATCAAGATCACCTTTGGCTTCTGAGAATGACAGGGGCCAAAAGCATTGGTGGGTGAACCAGGTGAAGGCATGTTTTCAGGAGGCCCTGACCTTCACCATGCTTGGTGGAAACTGCAAACAAAGAGAAAAATTTGAAACAGAGGAGAGATTTCAAGAGCCATTTTGGTTCTTCTCCCTGTATTTTCAAGACTAAAGGAACATACATTAGTGTATGTACTGAGAGATAAGAACATGCAGAGACCGAAGTTGGAGATACAGGCAAGAGAATACTGGCAGACTGACCAAAGTTCTCACAGATGAGAAGAGTGGCTTCCTGTTGCTGTGGTAAAGATGACAACCAAGAGCACTTAGGGAGGAAGTCCAAATCACAGTCTATCACAGATGAACATAACCGTGACGACTCTGGCTAAAGCAGATGCATAGAGCAGGAGCTGTAGCAGAGACCATGGCGGGATGAGGCTGTCTCTGCAGGTTCAGCGACCTTTCTTACACCTCCTAAGACCTCCTGCCCAGGGATCCTACAATCTCACAATGGGCCACACCCCTCCACCTCAGTAGTTAACCAAGGGAGTAGGTAGGTCTACCTACCTGGCCTATATGCAATCTGTTGGAGGCATTGCCTCAAGGTTCCCTCTTCCCAAAAAACTGGTTTGTGTCTAGTTGATAAAACGCACCAGCTCAAAAGGCTGACTCTTACTGAGGTGGAAGAGCATGAGGAAAGGATGAACATGGATGGGGACAGGGACAGATGCTGTGGCTGTAAGGCTTGGTCTGTTCACATGTAACCTTATTTTTTATGAACCATGTTCAAGATCCTTTTGGGAAGTGATGAGGTCAGTGGAGGAGTAAATTTTGAAAAGCGATTTAAAAATTTTGAGTGGACCAAAAGATGTGGTTAGTGTTTTCACATAATTGTGAACTAAGCAAAGGTTTGTAAACTGTGTAAGAAAAATGAATTGCAGATAAAGCTAGAGTATTTCAAAATAGAAAGCTGTTTCTGATCTCTCATACAGAGATACAGTTACACATGGACACCATTATCAACTATCTATCAATTTCAATTTGTATAGAAATATACATATATGTACATATACATACCTACATATATATATACATATATGCATGTATTCCATGAATATGTATATATACAAATATACACATTTCATATATGTGATATATACCTATATCACATCTCTCTCTCTCTCTCTCTCTCTCACACACACACACACACACACACACACATATGTATGTTACATATACACACATATGAAAAGTAACCTTTGTTCCTTTTCAGTGATTATAGTGAGACATAGAGAGATGTAAGGCAAGTTTGTCTAATCCACTGGGATTCCACTTAAAGGTGGGAAGGAATAAGGAAGAGTGGGGCACAGCACTTTGGAGCACATAGAAGCCCTCAGAATACCAACCCTCGGGGCACTCACGATCGGAAGCCCCACCCCCACCCTCCCTCCCACACACACAGTTCCGTGAGCTGTAAAAGTCAAGTCGCTGCTTAGGTCTCTTGAAGTGAACAGTTTGCAAAACCTGTGAAACACTCCACTCGGGTGTCTTTATCCCTCAGAGAAAAGATGTTCCTCTCTCAATTAATTGCTAAGTTATCAAGTTCCAATAGCAGCTGGCTCCAGTTATGCTTTAATTGAAAAGGTACAGTTGTTTAAAAAAATATATTAAAAGGGCTGCTTAGAATATACAGGAAAACAAGTGATTAAGATTAGAGAGACAAAGACTAAAATCCCTCAATAGGAGAGAGTCCAACCTCCATGCACGTTTTAAAGTAGGGCAACAAAGGTCCAAGAACTTATCCGCACGGACCTGTGAGAAGCATCCTGGGGGTGGGCTGGGAGCGCTTGTGGCATGGCTGGGTAGTAGTATAGATCTACAAATGGGTTTGCTCGACCCGTTTACTCTGTCGTGCTGTGATCCAGTTGCACAGAACTATGGCCAGTGAACACCAATCTGGACGACTTAGGAATTTAAAATTCCAGAAGTTATGAAACTTTCATTTTCATACATTTTCAAGGAGCTCCTTCATATGGAGGGAGGATGGCACAGCCCTCAAATAATTTGGGATGTGATTAAAAATGAAAATATACAAGTCAAAAACTGGAATATATATATATACATATATATGTATATATATAAATTTTTTAGAGTCTAGAGTTTCCTCTGAGAGTTTGGATGCTTCCTTTAACCCTATCACCTAGCAAGCAGCAGATCACCAGATAGATGTTCACTGAATTGAAATCCACTGTAATTTGAGGATCCATTTTTCTTGCAACTGCTTGAAAAAATAAATCTGTACACTGTCCAAAATTAAAAGTAAGATTTCGGCAACACTAATAAACGCACAAGTGCCTTTTATGATATCCTCCCGTGACTGGTAAGCTTAATGACGTAGATATAAACATTGATGCAGTGAGGTCACTTCAGACTCCTGCGGGTCTCTTTTTCTTTTCCAAGCATCTAGTAGAGACTTGCAACTGATGGACTTTGGTAGATCAATATTGACAACCAAAAAACATAGGAAGGGATCCGTCTAAAAAGTAGGTTGTGGCTGGAACTCGGTGGTAGAGTGTGTCTCACACACACACACACACACACACACACACACACACACACACACACAAGTCCTGAGTTCAACCCCCAGCACTGAAAGCACTGTGACAGAATGATATGCACAAATTATGCTGACCGTTAGCAACTAGCTCAGGAACTTGGTGTTTACTCTCCCTCTTCACACAGAGCTTCAAATACCACAGAAATGTGAAGAGACAAAGATCTATGTAGACCATGATGCTATCTTTCTTTGCTGTAGTGTCTTACATTTGAAAACATGACAAAGCGTTTTTTATCATTTCCCATTTAATATATTTTCAACTATTACATTTTAATATAACAGTTTTGTCCAGTGCCCTAAGTGTTAAACAGAAGAAAAAAAAAACTATTGCTGAAAGCATCTGAGAGCTGGTCGCCATTTTATTCTCGCGTTCTCATTAAACTTCCTATTACTTTTTCGCTTGGCATTTATTTAACCCCATTGTTGAACTCAAATACGTGTATTTATAAAACTGGATGTTTGTGTACTTATGCTAACCTACACTAAGAATCTGAGTGGGCAGCTACCTGAAAATATTATGAACAAGTAACTCACCTATCATGGCCACTTCTAAAACATTGAGAGCCTTAGGACTACTGCAGAGCAAAGACAAGTCATTCCCCTCGACAGCATACACATTATCTGTCTGTTTACCTCACTTTATTTTATGTTGGCTTACTTTAACTTTTTATGCCATGCTGGAGATGGAACCTAGGGCCTCCTACAGTCAAGTACACACACACACACACACACACACACACACACACACACACACAGAGAGAGAGAGAGAGAGAGAGAGAGAGAGAGAGAGAGAGAGAAATGGTTTCTAAAACATAAAAATGCTGCTGAGCCACACCCCACCTTTGTGCCTGTGTACTTTCTTAATGGGGCACATCCCAGCATAGTGACAAACCGAATCCAATTCTAAACTAAAGCTGCAAATGTCCCAAAACCTTCAAAGTGATACCTTGAAGCATGCACAGCTTTCTAGCGCTCTGAATCCTTTTAGGGGAAGTTTGGAACGTCTCAGGTATCAGTGTTATGTGCACCTTGCTAAGAGCGTACAATTGTTGTGACCCATAAGGCTTATTGAATTCCCATGCTGTGCCATAGAAACCATGAGAAAAGCCTGAAGTCGAAAGGGGAAGGAAAGAAACAGAGCATAACAGCCATGCCATGTACCCAAAACATTTGGGCGCGAGAGACAAACTACACTAAAGGCATTGCTTGAAATCCAGTCAGTCTTGAGGCTTACATGGTACCTGGTCATACTCGACATCTTTACCGTCCACTTTGTACCACACATATTTAAATATTAGGTTTTTTTTAACTTATAGTTTTTCTATTCGAAATTCTAGTGCTTCAGATATTATTAGCGGATATTTTCTTAGAAAGGTAAAGATAAATCCCTAAGGTGGAGACAAATGGTAATGGTCTCTTCCTCAACCATGGAAAGGAAATGGAGTCTTCCATTAGACTGTCTTGAAAGATGCAACTTAAACAATACTAACCTTGTCATCTAGAAGTCTTTTACTACGCCCAGTATTCCCTTCTGTCCTCCACTGGACCCCAAATATACTCCGGAGTTATAGCTGGGCAGTCTTTACAAGGCCCTTCATTTAAATCACCATTGCTAAAAGTCCAGAAGAACTCACAAGTGTCATCACACAGAGATGAAGCATGTCTTCTAAGTGTGCACACCATGTTCCCATTTTCACTCTTCCATTGATGTTTATACAGCTTGTGTTTTTAAAATCTTTCTTTGTTCAGATAATACTTTCAAATTGAATTCATTATTTTTAATTGCTGAGTAGTATTCCATTGTATAAATATACCACATTTTCTGTATCCATTCCTCCTTTGAGGGACATCTGGGCTCCTTCCAACTTCTGGCTATTATAAATAAGGCTGCTATGAACATAGTGGAGCATGAATTCATGTAATTTGTAGGCAAATGGTTGGATCTGGAAAATATCATCCTAAGTGAGTTAACCCAATCACAAAAGAATACACATGAAATGGAATCACTGATAAGTGGATATTAATGAGCCCAGAAGCTCTGAATACTCAAGGCACAAGTAGCAAGTCAAAAGATTCCCAAGAAGAAGGAAGGAGAGGACCCTGGTCCTGAAAAGACTGGATCCAGTTTTGTAGGAGAGTACCAGAACAGAGAAATGGTGGGGGGGAGTGATTGGGGAATGGGGGGGGAAGAGGACCTATGGGACATATGGTGAGGGGCGAACTGGGAAAGGGGAAAGCCTTTGGAATGTAAACAAAGAATATAGAATAAATAATAAAGACTAATTTCAAATTGTCTCTGTAATATTCATTGCCAAAGAATAAATAACTTTGGGCAGTTATTTAATATTTTTAGTTGTTAATTCCCCTAACAACAAACCTGCTTGCAAAAGTGTCATCTGTATATTCTCTGAACTAGCCTCTTTTAAGCTGCCATTTGAAAAAAGAAAAGGCAAAAAAGAATTGCCTTCTGTAATACTACTGGGCAAACAGTTATGGGATGGGGGAAAAGTAGTAAGAGTGTCTCCTACATAAGATCAATACATTTACACTTCAGCCAACAGTTGAATTACAGAAAGGGGGTAAAGGACCAGGGATACAGGGTTAGCATCTTCCATGTCAGAAAGCTGATCACTGGACAGTCGGGAACTGTTGAGTGAGCCTTTTTCTGTCATGCATGTTCTAAGATATCCGGATGGAGCCACATGAATGTTGCCTGACTCTGGGGGGATGGGAGGCTGCACCAGGCGGGGGTGGGGAGGTGGGGTGGGGGGCTGAGGTAGGTACCTGGGCAAAGAGAAAATGAGGATGCGGGAAGCTAAGCTTATCTGTTAGCTTGTGGCACACAACCTACTCTGAAGCCAGGGACTGCAGGAAAGGGTCTGCTAGGCAAATAGCAAGAGATGTCAGTCACCCCAACAGGAAATGGGGCATAGTCCAATAAGAGAAACTGCCATTCCATCCGTTAATAAGATGAAAAAGAGGGTACAAAGATGAAGCCCAGAGTTTTACCCTGATGGTCTAGGAGAACTAAGATGCTAATATCAAAACTGGAAAAGAAACAGTTGATAAAGGTCTTGGATACAAAGGGCCCCAAAACATCTAAACTCTTTCTGAGCATGGTATACTCCAAAGAGGATGCGTGGCATATGGAAACTCCTGAACTGAAGAGATCTGAGATACAGGAAGTATGAGAGTCTAATGGGAGAGAAATCTTACCCCCAGGAAACATTAACAGGAAAGCTGTTACTTCTTGTCCTTACTTCTAAACACAGAAAGACAATGAAATAGACCCTGAAATGAGATGCCTTTAGTCTACAACACCAAGCTCCTATGTCTTTCTTTCCAGGCTCCACCCAAACTGGGAAGAAAATGCCCAAATTGACCTGTGGCTTCAGGTGTTCATGACATTTTGGAGGTATCAGTGTCATGCAGAACTCATTAAATTCACTTGCATGCTTTCTCCTGGTAGTCTTTATTTGTTTCAGTTGCCCCAACAGAAAGCATGAAAGGATAGAAGGAAAAGATATTTTTTTTCTGCTTGAAAGTTGGCAGGATGAAGTCAGGGTTAATCCATTGACTAGAGGTATATATGTACTTTCGTAATCAGGGCAATAAAATGAAGGCAACAGTAGAAAGACTTTGACAGCCCAAGGGCTTGCCAAACCAGAATGATGCATGAGAGGCCCATGGAAGGGGTAGGACAAAAACCAAGAGACTGAGAGAAACTATACCCCAAGAGAAAAGAATCTTCCAGAGAGAGGCCAGCCATGGGCACTGTGCAGCATATGCCCAAGAGAAACCACTGAGGACAAAAATGACTTCTTAACAGCTAGAAGAGTCCTGTGGATGCCCCTAGATGATAGTAAAGGGGTTATATGAAAGTTGGGTTACAAGGGTTTGCTTGGAAAAGTGTAGGGAAGACCTGAAAAATAAGTTATGCAGTACTAGAAACTAAGATGAAGCACTGTTCCCAGTGGTACAGGGAGGCCCTTCCCTGAAAGAGCTCTCAAGTGGGCTATGAGACAGGAGAGTCACCGGGACAGCTCTTAGCATGGGCTTTGCCACAAATGCTGATCAAGGATTTTACACTAGTGAAGTGGAGCCAAAGCGAACTTAACTGCATTAAGTTTTAAAAAATAATTTGCAATAACACCACACACACACACACACACACACACACACACACACACACACACGAATCTAAAAAAAAAAAAAAATCCAAAGTCCATTTCTAGTCCCAACAAACATTTTAGGTAAAGACGGTTGAACTAATGTTTTCTCACTCTGTCAAGAATTTAGCATGTAGAAAGCGACCGAAGGGCTGGAGGATTTCTGCTGCTTTCCCTGTGTCCTGAGCGTCAGAGCCCTGCTGACTTCACTCTGTCTCCCACAAACTCTACTGCAGTGAGTCGTCTGCTTATCCCTGAATTAAAGTGTTCACACTGCAGCTCAAAGCTCGCTCACAACCACTCAGCTTGCTAATGTTTCTTAGATGCTCCAAGTCTAAGCTGGGGTCCCAGCTACTTTCTTTCTAAATATGTAAGGAAATAAATCTCCTGTTTTTGTTTGTTTGCTTGTTTGTTTGTTTCTGATGTTGGTAGTGGTTTTGTTGTTCTTGTTGTTGATACTGAGGTAATTCTCTTTTTTCTTAAAACAGGCTCTGCTATTTATCCTTGGCTGTCCTCAAACTTACAACACTCTTTCTGCCTCTGGTCCTCAACACTACCATTAGCAAGTGTACATGAACACTACTAGATTTTCTCATGTTCTTGTGGGCACACACCAGGTCAGACTGTTTCCTCTGTTCATTTTCATTAAGAAATGTCTTTGTTTTGACTTTTGGGCCCTGGGTACCAGGGGATATATCCATTCACAAGACACTTGCTATTATTTGGTAAAATATGTGACCCTGTACCAGTTCCTATCTAGTGCCAGGTGAAGGTTCTGGAAAGACTTGGTGACAGACTAAGACCTTTTCCACAGTTTGTGCTTGAAAACTTGACATTTTATTTACATGGTTAATACTGAATGAAGTTCAATACTCATTGATTCCTGCTTGTTTGCTAAAGGCTATGGTGTAGAAAATGCGCTATTAAAAGAAGGGAAATGTATTTATTGGACTATAAAAAATAGAAGCAATTGAAAGCCTACTATATATGGAACACTCTTCATTCCCTAATCACAGTAAGACAAATGTTAAACACAGAAAATAGAGATTTGTCATTTACCACGCAGGCCTGCTTAAGCTTAGGAAGGCATGCGCCAAAGCAGAGATAAGGTGAATCAGCTTTACAAGGGGAAAAGGGTGATGAAAAATAAGCAAAAGCTATTGTCCATGTCAACAGATAAATAATGAAAAATATTAGCAATGCTACCAAAAGTCACTAAGCTCAATTCTACTTGTGTAATGCCCCAACTTTGGGACACAGCAGTCCCTTGACTCACTTGATCATGGTGATAAGGCAAAGACAGCAAGCAGGTGGCTTGAGCACTGAGCAGCCCGGTAGGTCTATGGAAACAAGTACCAGTCTCTACTCTGAAGAGAAGCCTGAATATCAGCCTCAGTGGAGGGGCTGTAGAAATTATAACTGTCACATAACTGTCACATACTATATCTGGCAGTATGCATGGAAGGATCTTTAATGGGAATGATTTAATCCTGTGTAGAAAGGAGACTTGCAAGTAATTCAGGTTCATCGTACAGCCCCCATACACGACCCCCTCAAAGTCCCTAAGCAATAGTGTCATGCACTTATGGGCTCTGTCATAGTGTGAACGAAGAGGGACACCATGCCTGGATAGCAGCTTCAAGTGTCATATTTTTGATCACATGCTCGAAGCATTATCTGGTATCTTTGAAAGATAGCTCTTGCACAAAATCTTTATATGATGTCTAAAAAAAAAGCATAATCAAATGATTCTGAAGGTGTTGACCATGACTCTCACAAAAGCCCTCATTACCGTCAGCCATCATGTTCACAGGCAAGGGATAACATTGTGGCAAAGTAACAAATAACCCATCTTGTTTTTTAAAGATGTAGGTAACTGACCATGAGAGTGATTTGAAAAAGGCTGTATGACAGATCTCTCAAAGCACTTCTACTACTGTTCCTTCACGAATACCATTCCTATGCAGAAGTGTGTGTGTATCTCCCCACACACTCTATAGAAAGTTATTACACTCTATAGAAAGAGGTGAAAGGTGATTGTTTTACCTTAAGCTACAATAATCAGAGGTCTGTTAAATTTGAATCATTCCTGTTAACTAGAGCAGTAATTTAATCCAACCGGGGAATATCTTTTGGTAACTGAAGCATCATCTATGTATACTTCAGTGCAGTTTTAATCTTGTCCTGTTCTTCTTAATGCCATGCTGTAAACCCATTAAGTACAGATTTTTGGACATTAGTTCTGTTTGATATCCTAACATTTGACGGTTGTGTTCTCTGGTTTGATCTTAACTTGGAACATTTACAATCTTTCCTTTCTTTTCCCACACCCCCTCAAATAAATGAGTCACTAGCACCTCGTGGCTTTCAAACAATCTTCCAGGAAGACTTGGGGAATCAAAGATCATTCTTAAATGGGTTAATCTGGCCGAGGAACAAACTTTCCATAAACTTTGGCTGTGATGATGATGACTTCTTTCTGCCCTGTGAAATCAACTTGGGTTCTCAAGAGGTAGAGTAGAGCCAGTGACATGATAATACAGCTATCCTATTCTAACAGGTGTTTGTGGGCATAGTTCTGTTTGACAAATGCCCATATACACGCACATCTCTATCATCTGCACAGGCTTTAAGCACACATTTATTAAGCACCTTGCAGATGTGCACACAATGGTAACTGCTGAGGAAAACGGGCACGGCATAGACTTTTTCTCTGACTGAAAAAGGAGCCACTGTCCTTACCCTGTGCCATGCATGCGTCAGGATAGAGGTCTTTACAAACTCCTTCTCAGACACAATGTGAAGTTGCTCCGTTTTTTTGTCAGCTAACTGATCACTTTTTCTTTTAATGTATCTTCCTTGTATATCTCCCCACTTATGAAACTGATTTTTTCCCCCAGAAACAAATGAAAACCTCGAACTCCGTCTCTTCCTTTCCTTTATTCTGTAATTAGAGAAGAATCCAGTTTCAATTCTACTCACCCGGCCCCCCTCACCACTTTGTTTCTTTCTTTCTTTCTAAGCGAATTCCGTCAGGTATTTCCACTAGAGAGGCTATTTTTTGAGCCTCTGTTGCTACAGATGGAGCTGGGATGGAGCTGGGGGCCCGAGAAAACTGACTCCGAGAAAGGACAGGCTTGCCTTTGTACCTTGATGGACAATCAACAGCCTAACTAGGGAAAGGAATTCCTAGTCTAGTTGTCTTAATAGGCTAAAATTAGAGAAGGGGGAGGGAAGGGGACCAAAAGAAAGGAGAATGGGGGAGTTTCTAGAGAATCAGCAGAAGTATACTTGCAATGCATCATCTTGGGGCTCACTGCAGTATTGATTTAAGTAAAATTTTGAATCCTTATCTAAATGCTACCTTCCCTGTTTGAGGTTCTCTACATAGCAGAGGGATCTTAACAATCAAACTCCTACCAACAGTCCAAATGATATTTTAAGAGTTATTCAAATATATTTGGTTATTAGACAGAGTTACTGGGAAAATAAAATCAAAACAAGTGCCTTGACATTTCAGTTTTTAAATCAACAATACAAGGAACATTTATGGAGATGAAATATATTGGCAATGTGAGGGTTTGGAAATGAATGTTATTGGGAAAGCTTAGAGAATGATTGTGTTTTATCTCCGGAGGGGAAAAACAACAACAACAATTGAACTCTGCTCTTGTCTTCTGTTTCAACATCATGTCGCTGTCCTGCCTCCTCCTGTAATAAATATTCTCTTGCCAGTCCTGTTGCTGACAATAATGTAGGTGAACTCTGCACCGCGTGTGTCTGTCATTATTAATGACCACGGGAGAGAGAAACAATAACTCACTCCTTTAGGAACTGGAGGGATGAAATGCTGTTGAAATCTCCTTTCTCTTGTTTTGTCTGAAGAACATTTCCACCTGTTTCTAAATTCACAAAAATCTTCTGTGGCAGAACAGAAACTCTCTCCCATGTCCCTGCTGCAACTTTGAATGTTGTTAGAATGGCAGACACTTGTTGCAAGATAGGTGTCAATTGTTATAATACTAACATCCAAGGAAGTTTGAGATACCATATAATGCTTTTAATGCTTGGGTGATAAAAAAAATGTGGTAGGAACACTTTGCTTCTTTATCTAAGGCTTAAATAAGTTTTCATATAATCTGCACCATAGACAATCTTACTAAATTGCTTATTGCACTCATTTTGTTTAGTGTGGTGTGAGTGTGTGTGTGTGTGTGTGTGTGTGTGTGTGTGTTTTAAATGAGGTCTTTTGATGTTTGTTCTCGAGTCATAAAAGAACCTATCAATGCTGTATTTTTCTTGTGAAACTGTGTTGAAGTATTTGTGTTTGAATCATGGAAGAAGGCTTTATGTTGTGTGTGTGTGTTTTTTAAATTATCAAACTAGAAACAAAACATTGTAGAGATAAAGAATAGTGGTCCCTCACACAGGTCTTTAACAAGGGAAGAGATGGTAATGTTCACACTGTGATGAAAAATAGCTACAATGTCTGGGTTAGTCACTTCTGAACTGGGAAATAAGCACCATTCTGATAAAATAAAAATATAGCAGTTCATGCAAATGAGTCATTTCAAACTGATTCTCAGGTAACAATGTACTGTCAATTTTTAACCTTATGCTATCAATATTCTTTTACTTCTCCTTAGCACCAGTGCTGAGGAAATACCATCATGAGGGTTATTGTGCCTTAGTAGAAATGGACTTTTCCAGAACATAACATTTAAGATGTCAGTGAACTTGGAGAATTCACATAGAGTGACTAAAGATTTTCTGAGTCTCCCCTGACTTCTCACTGGCTTCTACGGTGCTCAACAGTTTTACTGACAAAAATTCTATAAATGCCAGCTCTTGGCAAGGGTACACTTTAAATTAGCTATTAGTAGCTTTTGCAGGGAATGTAAGAAAGCATTAGAAAATAAGTTTGCCTTTCACCAGATTTCTAGGAGACAATAAACTAATTTTAAGTTTTACACATCCCTTTCCCAAATCCCAAACTAAAATGCTGTTTTCTAAATGAAATAGTGACTCAACTATATCAATAAATAGTAAGTCGTTGTAGCTTAAGTCTGTAAATGATAAATCATGTCAAATAGAAAGATAGTAACCCAAGCAAAGATATATGAAAAATATACAGGGGACCTCAGGTTTATGGGTGAGAAATACACCCATCTCACAGATACCACACTTAGCAATGGCCAAGAAATGTTTGACCCAAGAAATAGTCTTTCCCAAAATCTTAGCAAAAGCACTTTTTTTCTATTTGATTTGCAATAGTTGGTCATATCTCAACACTACAGCTTTCATCTGCCAGCCACTAACAACTGTGTTCAATATCCAGTTTCCCCTACACTCATTCTTAAGGAACAGTGAGTCTACTCAAACATATCTGGGCAATTAAGAGTTCCTTGTAAGATGCCAAGTCACCAATTTAAGATTTTGTTTCTAATTCCATTTTGTCTCAAATGCAAACACACTGAAGGGCACCAGCAGACTTTATGCCAAAGGTGATTTTTTTATAAACTTGATGAAATGGTCCCTGGATTCCTTATTAAAGGAAGAAAGGGGGGTTGGAGACAAGAGGCTTAAGACACATAAAAGGAGAGTCTATCTGTTCTTCACAACTCTTTCTTTCTCTAAGTTTACTCGTACAGTGGTGAATCTAACCATCCCACCAAAGCTGTAGAATAAGAAGCCTTGTTTGTTTCCTGGTGGGTCAATGTTCCCAGTCCCCAGCTCTTGCCTCATTCTCATCCTCTGCTCTAAGGTCCACACCCAGTTGGCAGTCAGGCCCGATAGCTAAACTGCTATTTCTGTCTCAGATTTGTTAAACAGACTCCGGTCCCCACCATGATAAAGGCCTGTATTAGAAAACCCATCCCACGGCCTTACTTAGTGTTTAAGTAAGACTCGGAAAGAAGTTATCGATAAAGGCTTCAGGGACATAAAAGTATTCAATCCATCAAACTACTCTGAATCAAATTAGCCTGAAACACTATCCTTAAAACTGCAAAAACATTGTGATACTAAATATTCAATATTATCAGTCAGGCAAATTGGCCCGGGTCAAATGGGCAAATCTAAAAAAATGAGATTGCTAAGTTTCTCGGCCTGATAGCTTCGTAATAAATAATGTGCTTCTATTCAATCTGTACATTAAGTCTTTTATGTGGCCTTAAGGCACTATCTGATGGCCATGCCCATTACAGTGTAGCCATAGAAACTGACACATTTATTTCTTGGATTAGTGTGCCATTGAAAATATTAATATGAAGCAGTAAAAGGGGATTTAATCTAATCTACTGACTGGAGGATGAAGTCAGTAAAGGGTTGAGTACCCAACAGGGAAGGAAAGATTATTCCTGCAGTAAGATGCTTGTTAGCTTTACAAAGATCAACTAAACAGCACACGACTTCTTTGGCACTTTTATATTTAAATAAGCATCCTCATACCCAGCATGCAGCACTTTCTACAGACTGAAGAATGCTTTGAAAATGAAAGACATATTCTTAAGGATGCTGATAGCCAAGCCCAGACACCTTTTGCTTATGAGCATAAAGCGAACAGCGTCCTTCACACAACACACGGGAAGCACGGTACGCAGGCCCTGAGTAGACTGTCACAATGAATTGCATTTTGTTTTGACTTGAAGGCTTTTGTGTAGCCCTTCAGGTTTAAAATACAATCATCAAAAGGAAAAAGACATTATCAAAGAAGGCCAAGCAGGTTTCATATGTTCAGAGAGATCCCAGCTAATCAATTTTACCCTTGATTTTGTTAATTCCTCACTCAAGATCAGACGCTGATAAATATCCTTTTAATTGTGGGCCAGACCACATATAACACTGGTGCCTCCTGATAATTCACAGGACACCGCTCCGGCCCTCCTTTACTGTGCTGCAAAGTACATAAATTTCCAAGATATATTCTGACAGAGGAAGCATTGTTGAAGAGCAAAGTATAGCACTTTGTCCTTGAGATGTTAACATGGAATGCCATAAAGTATTCAAATAATAATTTACTCAATCTTTCAGGGTAATTAATTAAAACGCTGGAGATGTTGGGGGAAAATCACCTTGAGCTTAGATCACTGAAGGGCCCTCCTTCTCTCTCAGCATGCAAGCTGCCCCAGCAGACCTACCACATGCTTTCCCAGTTATGGGGTTTGATTTCAGAAGATAATAAATAGCCAGGATCTAATTTTGCCATGTCACAACCGATTATGTTTCACAAGAAAAGGTGGAGCGCTCACCTACCAGATGAAGGTGAAACATAAAACCACTTTTATTTATGTCGTGTGTCCAAATTCAGCTCAGCCTGGCCCGGGCGCTGGGAACGTGTGGACTTTCACTGTCACGCAAATTTATGTATCTTAAGAATGTGTCAAATATAAACATAAATTTAATCAAAGGGATGGAAACCTTTATTATATATAAAAAACACATTCTTGACATCTAATATAAATTATTTTAATGTGTGTTTTATCATTTTTCAGAAGGTCACAGGAAAAAAAAAGAATAAGACATTAAACAGTTACAGCCTGAGGGTCTATCATAGTTCTGGTCATCATCAGTAGTCAGTTCTAAACATTCTCTCTCTCTCTCTCTCTCTCTCTCTCTCTCTCTCTCTCTCTCACTAGTGCACTGCAGCTCACTATCTTACTCAATTGCACTATCATATACTCTTATGATGATATGTAGAAACGGGTGGGAGATTTTAGTTATAAAAATTTATAGTTTCAGTGGGACTATAGTAGGGCCTGAGCTTCTGAACTCGCCTGTCAAATTAGAGAATTTCTCAGGCAGTTAAACCAAAACTCATGTGTCTAGACAGTCCATATCATTGCTGAAGTACCAAACTTCGGGTACAGAATCAAAGGCAATGTTCGAACATCATGACTTGTGTTTTGGTTCATGTCAGGAGACTAAACAGAAGCCTGATGAGCAGTGGATTAACAAGCCCTGGGTATTACTCAGCCATGGATAGGTTTGGAACGGAATTTTAAAGATTAAAAAACTTGCATATGATAATGAATAAGGATGTCGTTTTCCATTATATGAACAAAGAAGGGACCATGTCCATAGTTGGTAAATGGGGTGTAAGGGGAGCAGAGGCAGTCACAGACAGCACCTCACTGATGCAAATCAAAGCAAACTGATGCTCTCTGGGGAACCTTGCACTGACGTGACGACACACTGTTTTAGCCCGGTCCTTATTAGCCACATGTGATAGATTATGCTAATGACCTTTCATTAACTCAAAACAAGGCTAGCTTAACAGGAACCATGAAACACAGTACTTATAACCTAACTAGACTGTGCAACAGCGTCCAGGGTCCAAATTTATTTAAGATAAAATAAGCTTTAAATACTAAAAAGACTTTATAAAAGCACTTGTTGAAATCAGAAATCAAGGTCTTACTAAACCTTGATCCTTTAACTCACTTTATAAAAATATCTACCAGGAGAGATTCTGCCAAAACATGCTTAACTTACTACCTTGGTGCATAGTCTATGAGTTTATGATATGAGCATACGAGTACGTGAGAGAGATGCGAGAACAGAGGATATCTAGGGCTATGGCTCCATCCATTATCCCCTGGATATCTTTGTACACATTCTCATTTTAGGACCTGCATCAAGTTCAGGTGGAAGCAGGGTCATCCTCCGGACAGACCACTTTGGGCTTTCTAACAATCTGACACACACACTTACAATTCCTGCAAGTCCCTTGTGTAGTTCTTATTTTATTTATCAGTTCTGTCAGATGGAAATGACTTCTTGGATTCAGAGACAGCTAAGGGACTTCATTTACCCAGTGCTGGCCTGTAAACACCCCAATGGAAGCAAAGCAAGCCCACTTCATCCAAACCGTACACCCGAAGTGCTGTGTGCTAATACTGTTCTCCACTCTGAGAACTTAAACCCTTTCTCCTCGCATTTTCTAGCAACCACCCATCAAAGTAAGGCTCCAAAGACCGAACGCGCTAGCCATCAGTGTATCACACTGTCAGTGTCTGTGTGGTCAGACACTAAATTACTTCCCCTAGTCCTGTTCCATTGGGTCATATAACACTCAAGGCCTGACAATCCTGATGGAGGTCTTAGAGACTTTTACGAGCTCGCACGTTGTTGAGTGTATGTATGGTGGTGGGAGCATGCCTGTCATACCAGCACTACGAAAGCTGAGGCAAGAGGATTGCCATGACTTCACAGTCAGTCTAGGCTTCACAGCAAGTAACAGGCCAGTCATGAATAAATAGCAAGAGCATTCTCTCACCCAGTAAGCAAACAATATGCCATAAGATTACAGGAGACTGAGAGGTGCTTACTGAATTTAGTGTCATCTCCATTTATTTCCCTCAGATAAGCTCACATGGAGTTTCTATTAAACATAAGACACTCATATTTTCCATAAGATCTAGAAAGACCTGAAGCTGTTCATTTAATTAAAATTACGAGCTGTGTGATTCTCTTTTAAATTTGAGCCAGTATGTCTCCGCAACTAAGACTGACCCCAAAATCTCTACCCTCCTGCTTCTGTCTCCCAAGTACTGGAATCACAGGCTTGTGCTGTCATCATTCTTGATAGTCCTTTGATAGTTTAAGTTCTGTTTAAATATAAAGACCTTTCCTAGAACTCATTTCCCTAATTCCCATTGCAGAATAAAACCAGACCCAATCTAATATATCTCTGCACATTGTCTACCCTTATTTCATTTCTAATTAAACTTAAGAGGAGTGAGCAGTAGCATGTCTCAGCAGGTAAAGGCACTTGCTGTCAATCCTGACAACCGTGTGGCATGAAGAGAAGTGATTCCGGCAAGTTGTCTTCAGATCTTTACACATGTGCTATAGCTCATACATACATACAGAGAGAGAGAGGAGAGAGAGAGAGAGAGAGAGAGAGAGAGAGAGAGAGAGCGCAAACTAGAGAATGTTATCTGCCTAGTAGTGACTGATTTTAACAGAAATATCTCTAAAGAAGCAAAAGGTCCAGGATGTTGGTAGAGATGAGATCCATTTTTCCTCAGGTGGAGAACTTCTTGAGGAAAAATTCTAACTCCTTGACTCCTCAATACTACATCATGAAGCCTTGATTCTGTTGCTGGTTAACAATTTTCTCTTGTTTTATAGCATACATTTCAAAGACATCTCTTTAAGGTCGCTAACCAAGCCCCGATCTAACTTTCTGCCTATGATTCAGTCACTAATGAAAGATATTGATTTAAGGAGCTTGCTCAAGGTTCTTAACATGGCCTTCGCCTCCCCTTGTTTCTCTCCACTTGCAAAGCTTCAGTGTGTTTTTAATCCACTAAGGGTGGTCCTACTCCAGCTCCAGCTTGACCTTAGTTTGTCTCTCCAGCTCCAGCTCCATGAGTGTTTTTCCACTCCTCTCTAGAGGCTCTTCCCTCCTTATCTATCTTCAAGTCTTTTCTATCGCACACTAAATCAACAAGTCAGACTGGAAGTCCTCCAAGAGCTACTCCATTCTTTTCCTTCCAGCCTCAGATAAGAATGCCAGAAGAATACCCATCCCTGCTCTCCACACCCTCTTCTCTTTCCTTCACCCACCTCAGTGTAACTTCACAACTCACTATTTCGTCATCAGCGTTGTCAAGCTGACAATGAATTCTACGGAAAAAGTCAATAGTCATTTCTACATCCTTATCTTATTAATATAGTCACTCTTAATGAGAAGTCTTTCAAAAGCCTCTATCCTTGTGCTTTCTATACACCACGACATACAGATGTGTGTACAGGTCCACTGAGGCTGGTAAATTAAGTCAAATTTCCAACTGATATTCCTTCCTCCCACCCTGGAATTCAGAATGCTTTTCCCAGTATCTCATCTGATAACTCACTTCCTCATCAACACTTTTAAATGGCTTCTTATAGACATCAATGGCAAATGCCAATCTTCAAAATATCTTAAGAGAAAAGAAGCCTAGCTCCAGCCATCATGACTTTAAGGGATTTAGTAAAACTAACTTGAAAGTAAACTCATTGTATTTACAGTCCAAGCCTTGAACTGGTTAAGACTCCAGAATCTTCAGGATTGCTTTAGTTTGGTTTCTGTTACTATGATAAAAAATAAAAATAAAAAAAAAACCCTCTGACCAAAAGAAACTTGGTATGGGGTGAAATTTGGCTCACAATTCTGTGTCACAGTCCATTATCAAGGAAAACCAAGGAAGGAACTCAAGAAGGAACTGGAGGCAGGAACTGAAGCAGAGACCAAGGAGGAATGTTGGTTGTGGTTCCAGTCTTCTCCCTTGCTCAGTTGCTTTTCCTATACAGCCCACCCCCGCCTGAGTCCTCAGGATGGCAGCAGTGGCCACAGTGGGATAGACCTTCCTATGCCTATCAGCAATTAAGAAAATACAGACTAGTCTGATGGAGACAGTTCCTTGTGTCAGGGTCCTTCTTCCTAGGGTGACTCTAATTTGTGTCAAGGTGATGAACATTAACCAGCATACAGATGGATGATCGCTTCACAGTCCAGGGTTGTTCAGGACCTCCTTCCTTGTGCCTGGTGAACTGATTTCTCCACGACACAGAACAACAACCTGTGAGTCTCTGCCCTAGCAGACTGTGGGTCTTTCTGTACATGACTGCATTCTCCTTCCTTTGCACTCTTCATGCTAGGACATAAGAAGAAGATGTACACTGCTGTATGATGACTGCAACTGCTTTAGGCATATACCTAGGAATGGGAAAGCTAGATCAGATGCTAATTCATTACTTCTATTTGAATTATTTCAGTTGCCAGGAAAGCCTTTGTCCAAGGCTGTTGAATGCTGGTACTTCAACACATGTTAAGTCAGAACAAATAATTGAATATTTAATTATTTAATTTTTTTATTATGGAGAAACCTGTTTAGAAAATTTACCTTAAGTCTTTTGTGCTTTCCTATATAGACTTTTCTCTGTGATTTGCATGCAACTAGACCAGAAACTGTTTGCTTTATACAAAATATTGTTTCTGCATATATGGCCACATCACATCTTGGAGTTACTTGGTGAGTACGTAGCTATGAGTCCTGACTTTCCCCTTAACAATCCAGCTTTATATTTGAGATAGGATCTTGCTTGACAGTCTGGCAAGCCATGTTTGAACTAAGCATCCCAAGTGAGCTTTGAGCTCACAGCGATCATTCTGGCTCAGTTGGCCTACTCAAAAGATGAGATTTTGAAGAATGTCCTACCAAGAACAACTATAACTCAAGCCCTTAAAAATAACTCAATAGGGGCCAATGGAAGACTGATCAACTTTGAATTACATGTTGCTATGCACCAATAACAACGTTTTCAAAAGTTCATGGCTCATCATTTGCTGTATCTATTGACTTATCAGACTAAAGAAGACAAATACAGCATCAAAATACCAAAAGAGTAGTGGTAATATTACTCTTTCTAATGATAGTATCCAGTTAACAATCTAGAGTTTCAGTTATTATTTACTGAAAAGAAAAATGAAAAGAACATAATAAACATTATTCAAATTTGGTTAAGTGTGCATGTTTTATATACTTTGTAAAATTAAATTGCTATTAAGCATATTTTGATAACAAATACTTATGTTTAAATAAAAATATTAGGAAAAATATTATTAGTAGATGTTCTTTCGCTAGGTATAATTAAAGAGAAAAAGAGGAATGTATTAACCTTTTACTTTGGCTCTTTCTAAAACTAATAAATATTATCAAATGCAGTATTATGAGCATTACAAAAGTATAATGTTCCAATTAGTTTATAGTATAACATGAAATTAGAGTCTTATAATGTTTTATTATAACTGTAGTAATATATTATTTATATTCTATAATATATTACATATTAATGTCATAATAGCATGCTCTTATAGTAATATATTAAATATCCTTTAATCATTGAATTTGAAATTTTTATACTAGTTTTATTATTTCATTATTTGTTATATTATTATGATGACTACTAATGTCTAATTTAGAAAAAATGATTTGTTTATCATTTTTATTTATTTGCTTGTTTGTTTGCTGTGCTGGAGATCAAGCTCAGAGACTTGAGGAATGTTAGACAAGCACTCTCTCTCTGAACTAGATTCCCAGCCTTAAGATATTTAAGAAATGCAAACCAATAGTTGGCCTGAGTCCATGCAGAAGGACTATTAGAAGCCATATTTGACATTTCTGAAGAATGAATTCTGTCCCTTAAAGTCACCTAAGCTCTCAGGAACTTTCCATTTGGCAGGATAGCTTCGTAAAGAAAACACACCCAAGAAGAAGGAAGGAGAGGGCCCTGGTCCTGGAAAGGCTTGATGCAGCTTTGTAAGGGATTGCCAGGACAGAGAAGTGGGAGGGGGTTGATTGGAGAACAGGAGGAGGGAAGAGGCACTTAGGGGGAGGGGGAGACCGGGAAAGGGAAAATCATTTGGAATGTAAACAAAGAATATAGAAAATAATAATAATAATAATAATAATAATAATAATAATAAAAGAAAAAAGAAAACATACATTCTAGTCAGTTTCCTTTCTGCTTGGTGCAGAAAGGGCTCCTCTCCAGTCCTTTGTCTTGCATATGCCACAGTATTTACTAGAGGCCCACAAAGGCCAGCAGCTCTACTGTATTGCAAGATAATGACACAGATGAAGTCGAATGCTGGCTACTGTTATTCAAATGCGACTAGTATTTGCATATCTTTGATACTTCTACCATCAACTTAAACAGTCATCACTTCATTATACAAATTTCTTTTGTCAACTGAGGGAAAGAACTATATTGAATCACCTTCCCTGGTTGTATTATTAGAGGTAATAATTTTAGGGTATAATTTGACCCTGAAATGTCACTCAGGAGAAAACACTTTCTTATAAACCAACTTTTATTATTGCTCTACATGGTAGCTTTCTGAAACTAGACAGACGACAGATAGATGATAGATAATTTGAGATCAATATAGTTCAACCACATTCCAGAACATTAAAAAAAAAATCACTTATAAACACTGTCAATGTTCATCCAAGATTACTGAGATAGCTAATTTTACGTCAACTTGACATGAGCTAGGGTCATCATAGTGGAGAGAGCTTTAATTGGGAAAATAGGTCCATAAGATTAGGCTGTAGGCAAGCCTGTAGAGCATTTTCTTAATTAGTGATTGATATGGGAGGGCCCAGCCTATTGGGGTTTCATCATGGCCATAGTAACCCGACTAAGGGAAATAGCTCGCAAAAAACCCTATATTGATAATATTAAAAATGAAGCACATTCTTTGAGAACGGGGCTCCTATAAGATGAAATAACTGAGTCTCCTTGAGATCCTTCATGTCCCACTGGCTTGCTGGTCCGCTGGCGGGCGACTTGGATGTGGTGGCAGGAACTCCCCTCACCTCAGTTACTAGAATGCATGGAGCTGACTGCCTGGATCAGGTGCGTGGTGAACTCACTCTACAGGTCTTCATTCCTCAAGCACTGGCCACATGATTTTAACTAAGACTCTGAACCATACACAGCCTGAGTTTCCTCTGTTGTAACCTGGAAATCTCTTTCTCGACCCTACTCCATGGCATGACTTGACGTTTCAAATACTTGCATTGAGAATTGTAATGGGACATTGCCAATTACAGGATAATTGTTAATTATCAAGTTACTAATAAAAGTGCAAACTTAATAGTGATGTCTCTTTCACACTCTTATCACCTGGTAAAACAGACCAACATAAAATGACTATAATTAGTTTATTTTAAATGCCCATTAGCATTTCCAGTACCATCAGCAGCCATTTGAATAGTACAGACTCCGTTTCTGGCATACTTTAGGAGGTAGGTACCTGCCCATCTCAACTGTGGAAGGTTACTTCTGATTAACCTCAAACCAAAGCTGAAAGTGCTAAGCGATGTGTACAGATAGGGTCTATCTCATCTCCAAGGCAAAAGACAGTTCCTCTCTCCCTTTATCAACAATTGCACTGTAATACCCTAGAAGCCGCTCTGTAAACCTTGTGACACACATCAATTGTGAGTCTATAATGTAGTTAAGAGCTTGAAACTCAACCCAGAAATCCACAACAAAGCTGTTGTGAGTCCTGCTTTACCGACAATGGTTAAAAGATCATTTCCGGCAATCTTGAAGAAAACAAAAGGTTACTAGAGGCACAGAGGTACACAAGACTGAATCTGTTGTGTCACCTTGCAGACCTTAGAATACCTCGGGGTACCTGCTGCTGAGAAGCCCTTTTCCTGCCATTCTCTCCAGCCCTGTATCCAAGCAGAGTGTCCCCCCACAAACTGACTCAGAAGTCCCCCAGATGCATCAAACTCCCTTATGCTTGCTTTCTTTTCTTATATATGTCATTGCCTATATCAGATTTAATAGAAAATTAGTGTATCATCTCAATTCAAAAAGCTATACATGAGTAATTTACAACCATCATTGCTAGGATGCCTATGTTTATGTAACAAGCACAAGCATTTTCGATCAAATGGTTTATATAGTATGGTAAAGAAGTCTCCCATGTTTTCTTGGGGGGTTGGAAATCAGCTACTTTCAAAGTTGTAGACTATGTAAACATGGTTTGTGAATATGTGACAATAATTTTATAGTTATAAATAATTATAATAAATTATATATATTTATTATATATATAAATTATTATAACTAATAACTATTATTTACTTGTATCTTATACACAAACGTTTCTTTAGTAATATCTAAATTGGTGGCTGCCAAACCAGTTTGCCAAAGCATATTCACCATCCATCTCAAAGAGGTTTCTAAATTTTGGTCAAAATCAGTCATTTCTTTGCTTTAACAGATAAGTGTGACTTGCCATTCCTTAGCCAGGGGAAGGAGACGAGGCCTTGATGCTGTTAAGGTACGAAGTGTGGGAGGCAGAATGAACCGGAGTGAACCAGAGTAAAATGGGCAGGGAGTTAAAACGTCCAAAACCGTGGCCCCATGAGCACCTAAGGCAATGAGCCACCAACGTGAACCTTAAGGGGAGGCCCAGGAAGCCCTGCAAGGTTCCTTTCTCTATTTTCTGACACTTAAAAAACTTGCTAGAAATGAATCTCTAGAACATTCACTTGTATGTGGGAATCAAAATGCCGAAGGACTTACTGCATATCTAGAATATGACCTATCTTTGATGTTCTCTCTGTACTTTCTTATTTTTCAAACAACTGTCTTTTTTTTTTTTTTTTCCAAATCAAGAACGTATTGAAGTCAGGAACTCTGCCTCTCAGAATCCTAATAACTATTGCTTATAAAAGGAACAGTCTGAGTGGATAGGTGGGCAGTGCGTTTGAAAGTTTGTGTAAGTCCCCACTTATCGTTGAGTGAGAATTGCTAGGAGTTGTGACAGCAAAGTAAGAACCCTAGCAATGATATTCGTAAATCCACCAGTGGAGTGGCAATCTGTTGTTGGCCTGTTCTCTCAAGCCTTATAAAATTCTTGAGTCCTTCCAACTCCTCTCCTCCAGCAGCATTCTGGCTTTCTGATTCTCAAATTGTTCTTGCTACCTATAATTCATAATCTGGCCCCTCACTACAATGATTCATTAAGGAAATGCCTTCTCACTTGTCACTCCAATAAAGTCAAGTTGCCTTTAGTCACACACGGTTCGGGTACATCCCAATCCCAAACAGTGCAGTTTCTCTTAGCAATGCTACGAAGGAACCAGTGGAGATCACTGTCAGCGTGGGTTGTGCCTTAGAACCCTGCTTCGCCATGCATGCTGCTCATAGCACCGAGAACAGCCGAAGTGATGGAGTCTCCCCTTACAATATGGACTAAGTGACAAGGTTAAGTGTTGAAATTTGGTGTCTATCGTCAATGCAGCACTGGTTGCTTTTGCTGTCAGGACGTCTTAGCACTGGAACTTACCCTCTAACAAAGCCATATATATTCCATTACGCCTTGTGTGAAATAACCCTGAGGCAGTCAAGCTTGTTGGTTTAGAGGAGATGAGAATTAAGTAGCTTGCTCAGATTTTTTAAAGCTCTACCTATCATTGGTACTTGGGCCCTAAGATTCTATCGTCATCATTCTTACCACATCAGGATACAAATGGGGGTAGTTTGGTGATCTGGTGTATTGTCAACACCAGTCAGAAAGGTACAGGAATATGCCAGGGAGACAGCAATGGCCTGGAAGCAAATAAATTCATGATCATGCTGTTTTAAAAATGATGTTGCTCACGATTAAACCACGTACAAAAACCCTGATGGTCTCCACCAATCGTCTGCCCGTGTCTGGACCTTTGAACATTCTAGACTTGTAAGTCCATGCACATGTAGAGCACTCACATTTGGCTCAATGATTTTTCGTTTTACAAATAACTTAGTGTTGACATTAGATAGTATGAAATCACACGAGTGACTACATTCTAGTAATTTCCCGTTATTTACATTTTCGATGTGATACTTTGTGGAGGGTGCGCTGACATGTTAGGTGTTCTAACGTGAGAAGAGTTTAGCGGTGAAACAGAATTGTGAAGAGAAAACTTCATTGAAGGGAGCACGACTATACCACATGCTTCCTTCCGAGCCACCCAAACCTCCTTGTTGAAGGTTCTGGAAGACCCTAAGAACTGGATCTTTGCAGCTGTTCAGGTTTTAATTTAAATTTCAATGACAGCAATGAAACATGCAAACACATCTCTTTGTAATATAAAAGAAAGATTAACATTTTTGTTATTAACTTAAGTGTATTTCATATTAGAATCTAGGGCATTTCAGCTTCCATTTCCAGACCTGGGGTAGAATTTTTGTCCTCTTTTTCTCCTCTGGAAAATGCAATTATGAAGAACGGAGGAGCTTGTGAGCAAATTATGTGAAGTAGGGAATCTTAAAACAACCTCTTTTTAAGGCAAAAATGCTCAAACATAGTGACATGGTAATTCTCAGGTTGCTACAGACACAAAAGCACACTGTTAATGCTACGTTGTTCTCATTTTTAGATCATTGACAAAGATCACAAATAAAGATCCAACATCCTAAAACACACGGGCCTGGTTCTGCATGCCGTTGTAATGAAGTCCTTTGAATTATTATAAATGCTTGAGCATTAAAAATTCATCAGCAAGGAGAGAGAGGTGCTCTCTATTTGTGGTGTTCTGAATTTAAACACAATCCACTAAGAATGGTTGATTGTCCCGAGGAAGCGCTGCTGACAGCCATCAGCAGGTCTGTGCAAATGGTATTTGGAAAAGGTAATAGGAGCTTCGGGAGTATATTTCAGCCGTATAATAAAGTAATTGTGAAAGTGTAATTGCAGTCTGCCTCCATACCATATTAGGGTAAGGAATGAGATGGTAAGAAAACATGAGATCTGAAGAATTATTTTATAAGCTTGCAATGCCTGCCTCACAGAATTCATAGACTTTATCAGAAAAAAAAATTTAACTGGGCAATGGTGTTTACCTTTTGAAATCTATTATAATGAACCTGAACAAAACCACCAGTGATTATGTTACCATTTTACAAACATCCTGAACTTGAAAATGGCTTCCAACATAAAAATGGCATTGGGTCATGTTGGTCAACTAATTTCAGCTCGTGGAAACATCAAAAGAAATACTGAGCACAGCGCCTGCTGTTTACTTTTGAACGATACCTGGTTCAAATTTCCAAAGACTTAAATATTTGTGTGACTAGAATTTCAATTTTTAAAAATTTATTCCCTCAGCTACTTCATAAACAATCACTATTGGCTTATGTTACCGAGTCACGGTATCCCGTGGGCATCAGCTGCTTTGCAGGCAGGACTTTAGAAGAAGCAAGAAATGCTGCTTCTGTTCTTAGCCCTCTCGTGTAGTCGACAGGAATGAACAGGACTAAGAAAGGAAATGTATGGATAGACACGAGGACACGTCCTGTTGTCTGTACTCACTGGTATGAGTTGTCATGGAAAAAATTTAAAATTTTCTATTCCATTTCTGGTTTGTTCTCATCTTTCAGTAGAGTAACCTAGATCGTATGTAAGATTATCGCTTGTACAAGCGCATACTAGTTCTCACAACTTCAGCACTCGCCTTGGCCCTTAACAACTTATACAGTATTTAGTGAGTACACAACAAAGACAGACAAGTACACATAGCCACATCTCTGCAACGACAGACACCAAATGTAAAGGTCCCATAAGGTGCTGTCACTGTGTGTTGGTGCTATGTTAACATACACTCTACAATGATCACAGATGAAATCTCCTGACATGTGTTTCATGATATGCCCCGTCATTAGATGATGCTTGCCTTTGTTTACCAAGATCGCCCCACTCTCCTGAAGTGAGTCCACAGCAGCCCTGTGCCACAAGCTCCCAACACCACAAATGCATCCTGGAATCAGGTGAATGGAATCTGTTTCTCACTGCCATTCTGTTGCAACAGAAACTTGGGAGTAGAGTCCATAAACAGTTGCTATATACAATGCATGTTCTTCTAGCCTGCCATTTTGGACAAATATTTGAAGTATTTTAAGTATCAAATAATTACCTGATTTGGGTATAGGCAAAAATCTAAAATAATTATTGGTCTATCATGAGTTTCTTGGAGACAAAACACTCATGTCACCAGAAGGGAATTTCCACTAGTCATATATTTTTGCTTTACTTCCTACAAACTCTACAAAAACAAGCAAAAACAAACAACAAGAACAACAACAAACAGATGAAGGCCTATTGACATTGACTTAATGGTAAGTTCCGGACATAGGAATAACACCTGGGTCCACACTCCTGAGATCTACCCAGACCGTCCTTCTAGCCAGAGCTCCTAACTTTCCAACACTAAGAGGTCTACCTATGTGAATCTTATGATGAAGAGGATGGGAAAGAACAGAGCCCCCTCTAGGTGAGAGAAAGTCTAGGGAAAAGACACCTAATTCAGTCACTTAAAGGACTCTTGAAAGTAATGACAGTCATGTTACAAATTACATCAACAAGAGGTGAAAAGCATCAGGTTTGTGGTGTGTGTGTGTGTGTGTGTGTACACATGTGTGCACATGCGTGTGACAATGTCTTTGTCATCTGTCAGGTCATACTCTGTGCCTCCAAAACCTCCACAATTATTACTCTTTACTTTCTTATATCCCCCTTCTTTGGACTTTGCAAATTCTCAGCCTGTTAGGTCCTACACGGATACCTAACAGTACAAAAGCATACTCGAAGATCTTCCCCCATCACCAACCATCATCAGTTCATCCTGTGACATGAGCCCTTTATCCTCCCAACTACATCCAGGCTCTCTGACTTCCTCCCTCTTCGTCATTGCCTCTCTTCCGACCATAGCAGAGATATCCTGGTGGCGATCTTCTTGCTGCAACATCCCCAGAGCTGAGATTACGTGTGTGCACATCTATTCTTGGTATGCACATTCTTATCGGGGACAAGCATCATCCCATCGCCAGTAAGCATTTGACTTCTAACCCAACTTCCCCTATCTCATTCTATTTAGGTTAACATGCTCTTGACCGCTCCCACTGCCGTGATGTGATTGTGCATCATTCCAGGGAGCCCTTCCCATTAGCTAGACCCAATCTCGTTTCATAGCTCCAAGTTCATAACCTAATTCCTGGAGTTTAAGCTACCTCATGCCCCACCTTCTTTAGCTCACGGGCTCATATCTTCACGTCTCTTACAATCTCTGTGTTTGATATCTTTTGGCTAGAGTTGTCACAGCTTTTTACTAGAGAAAACCTTTGGCTGCGTAGGTAATCAGCACCGATGCATGCCTCGGAAAGCCAGAGATTTGTTGCTCCTTGTTTTCTCCTACTTTCTTCCCATCAGGAGGAAGCAAGGGCTAAATCTTCATATTTAGGTAGTTTAATACGTAAGACAAGAGGCAGGTTTTCCTCTGTTCTCTAGCTGGGGCCTCAGGTGATTCTAGCCCCCAAAAGCTTGCCCTGTTTGGTTTCTTTAGAGGTTTTGGTTGTTTGCTTTGGCTAGTTTTGTTTGGCTGTAGAGGCGTGACTTTAGGCAGGCTAAGCACAGACTCAATCATTGAACTGTAGCCCCAGTCTCTGTTCCTTCTTTTCTTTAAGTTGCCTCATGTCATCTGGAAAAATAAGAGTCTAAAACAGAATTCAAAGAGTCAGAAGTAATTTTCCTCTTCCTTGCCAACCAAATTTGAAGGTCATCTGAAAGTATGCTTCCTCCAGGAAGCCACAGGGGTCCTCCTGCATCAATTCCTAGCCTCTTTTCTGACCCTCACACTGTAACCTCCTCGGGTTTTCTGTCATGGTACTTAGGCTGTTAGAGACGTTGCCTCTGTTCTGCTACAATCCGTCTGGGGCCAGATCTTACGCATCTCTCAGCCTCTCTCTTGTCCCCTTCCATATTCATACCTAGGTTCTCCCTCCAATGGCAATGAGCAACTACCTCTCAGTTTCTCACAATGAATAAGAATGGCTTGTTACCATGACCAAAGCTATATAGCGGGTGCACTCCAGATAAAAAGTCTACTTTCACTGAATCATTCCGCTTCACCTGTGTGCAATTATTTATGTGGGCCCTGCACTAGACCAACCTGAACATCAGAGATTATAATAGAAATGGTACTTCGGCGCAAGTGCAGCAATCGGCATGGAAATGACCTTAATACTTTCACTGCTGCGGCCTCTGCCTGATGAAACTCACTACCAGAGTATCAGCTGAAACACATTCATACGAATACTTTTTTTAAAAATCATTTTGTAAGTGTATATATTTTCTCCCTTGCCTGATCTCTCAGGAAAAAGTATGAAATAGTCTTCCAGAGCATTACAAAAATGTCACCCCATACAAGAAAACCCAAGATCTAAATGCAACAGAGTTTGCTTTGGCATTTTAAAGACTCGGGTGTGCCTTCATTTGGCCGCTACCCCACCCAGCAGAGCCTGGAGAAGCAGTGGCCACTTCATATGTCCTAAAGTGTGTTGAGACAATATCTTAGAGCCCAGAAGAAGCTTAGATCTGTTTGGGACATACTACAGCTGTGAGGTCCCTATCCGTTCAGCTTCCCCCTTACTGCTACATATGAAGTATGATTCCAGCATTGACATTTTCTTGACTAATTGAAATGATTCAGAAGTATAGCTTTGTTCTAAATTTAATATCCAAGTACCAAACTTTTGAATCCCATCAAATGAAAGAAAACAAAACAAAACAAAAAGCTATAAACTGTGCCTTCATTAAGAATCCCAGCACACGGGAGGCAGAAGACAGATCTCTGTGAGTTCAAGGCCAGCCTGCTCTATATAGTGAGACCCTATCTCAAGAAATAAAAATTTAAAAAGTCTCTTCTCTTTTTATTTATTAATAAGGTCTTGATTTACCTGAGGTTATTATAGCTAAAGATACCTTACAAAAAAACTGTCACTTGAATTAAAAATTGCATATGATTCATATTGTAGACAGTTCAAGAGAGTAGAATATGTCCACTGGTGCAACTTGGCAAAGATGTGCTGATTACAAATATATCTTTGCCTTATATGTTATTAACCAAAGTGGATTTTTCTAAATCTATATTAATATGCTCATTAATGTCATTTAAAAATTCAAATACAGTACGAATCTTCCATATCTCAGAAATTTATTGCCTAGTCTGTCTTCATTCCCTACAAGATCTATAGGCTCTAGGCAGATAACTGACCTCAGTATGTTTTCCCACTGGTTTAGGATTCTTCTTTCTTCTCAAAGCACTGTTAGGAAGGGCTAGTCAGAACGAAGCAAGAGAAAAATTTCTCATAGCAAGTGACAGTAAAAAAAATGTTTTGGCAGACTTTCTCCAACTTGTAGCTTAGAAGAATTGATATCATTCAAACATATTGTAAGTGCAGAGTAAAAGAGAAAAATCTCTAAATAGTTTTTGTTCTACTTTCAAACTCTGAAGCTAAGAGAACACAAGTTATTTCACTTCAGAAAGGAATAACACATGATTTTAACATACACACAGAACACAAGTTATTTCACTTCAGAAATGAATAACACATGATTTTAACACACACACACAAACACACATACACACACACTCACACACACTCTCTCTCTCTCTCTCTCTCTCTCTCACACACACACACACACACACACACACACACACACACACGCATGCACCACCTTTCTAGTTTGGAAATTGCATATAAAAGAGCACTATTTTGGCATGGCTGACCTGTAGAGATATGGAGCTAAGCACAGTCATGAATTCACTCACTCTGATATGCACACATGATACGCAATTAAAATCTCCATTCACATTCCTGCCGCTGTCAATCATGAGGTAAACCTTTTTGACAATACTCAGCGAAGCGTACGAGCGGACTGCTCCATGGGAACTTAAACAGTAGCAGCTTTTCTTCCTAGCAAGAACAGGTTCTGTTCTAAGAAATCAGTAGATGCTGAAGGCTAGACTCTTTCATTAAAGATGAAAATGTCAACAAGATTGCATCTGGAAGGCTATGTGGTGTCGTATCTAGAAAATAGAAAGTATGTTTTAAAAAGTATCCCAGCCTTTGAAACTAAGGGAATCATTAAAACCCTTCTCCTGTTCAGTAAAACAAAACAACAAAACAAAACAAAAACTCCTGTTTAGAACCATGAGGCTATGATCTTACTGAGCAGACTGCTAAAGAAATGAGTTACTTTCCTATTTCTACTTCATTATGAAGGGTTCACAGTTGAATTTTAAAACTTTAAAAATAGACCATGACTCTAAGTCCACATGAAAACTGGCCGTTCAGTTTATCAACCAATGGGGAAGTGACTTTTTAAATCAGGATAACACTATGTAGCAGGTGAAAAATACCATACCCATCAAAAGTCCAAATTTATGGAGCTCAATAGAAAACGTTATGCACATAAATTCCTTCCAGATGAACCCAGAAGCAACTCTGCTCATAAGTTAGCTTCTGTTGAACACTGAACCCAAGACTGCTCCCTTCCTAACAGCTCATTTGTGTGCTTTAAAGCCCCAAGCCCACAAAGCAGTGCAGGAGGACTGCATGTAGCATGCGTGCCAGTGGGCTGCTGCTGGGTCTGCTTTGAGCCGCTAACCTTGGATTACAAATTTGAAACAAGTTAATGCTATCAGATGTTGAAATATCTGTCTCCTTATTTATTGGGCTATGCATGTGAGAGAGCTCCCGCATCCTGACCATTAACAATCATGACAAATTGCCTTGCTAATGAACGTTACACACTGAAAGTGCCATAACTGATTAAAGTACAATTTCCCACTACTGGAGAGAGATGGAGAATCAGGGGCTCCAGCAGTGGGTGACTCTGATACTCTGCCAACAGGCCTCCAGGGCTCACTGAGATGTTTAGAGAAACACTCGCCGTCCCATATGATCGTGTTCCGAAAGCCTATGTGTATACAACAGGTTTTTAAACTGCTTAGGTTCGAGCTGATGAGCCATGAAAAATAGATGGGTCTTAACTATTTGGCCTCCTTGCAAATGTATGTTAAAGAATATTTTTAGTGCTGGCTTTCTTTTCTCTTGCTTTGCTCTCTCCCCCTCCCCCTCCCTCCCCAAACATTGCGTGTGCTTTGCATTTCACATAAAATCTTTCTTTTGTCAGTTCCTTTGTTGGTGCAAAATTGGCAGCAGTTCAAATTCAAAGTACCCCTATTCATTTACTGACCAATGTCATTGTAGTTCACATCAGCCAGAGAGGTAAGCTCTAAAAAACATAAAAGACTTGCTCTGCCACGGACGAATAATGTGTACATTTTTACAGAGCTTAAACCTTAATGCTTTCCCTGAAACTAACAATACAGTGTATCTTATCATTCCCCTTTCACAGGCAGGCAGCTGCTGAAACGCTTGCCACTTCAAAATATCAATTGCTTGCCAGGGTTGTCCTCAACACACCCTGTCAAACTCATGTATGCTGTGCAGGGAACACGGGGCCGGGGCTGAGAGCTAGAAATTGTGTCAGATTCTGCTGTAAGGGTCTGATGTGCAAGGAACAATGTATGACAGCCGTAGCGACTACAAACAATGGCACCGAGCCAGGGGCTTCATAGATCACAACTGTGCCTGTACATATTTGATTGTAGGCATTATATATTAAAGCATGACAAATGCACCATTGTACACTAGGTTTCCCCGGGGGAAGCTCCTCCCACTAGCAGTCTTGATGATGGGAACACAGTTTTGTTTTGCTTTTCTCCTCTGAAAATATTCTCTCTCTCTCTCTCTCTCTCTCTCTCTCTCTCTCTCTCTCTCTCTCTCTCTCTTTCTCTCTCTTCCCCCCTCCTGCTTCCTCCTCCTCTTCTCTTTTTAATACACATATTCACACTCAGGGTTCTCATAATAAATAACAAAAGCCAGGAAACAATAGTATAATGTGAGAGAGGGAGGTCTTATTCGCTTAACACTCTGTCTTCCCTGAAAGGACACAAAAACATGGCTTATGTTACATGAACAGTCACAGAGGGCAGGAAAACCACTGGGCTGTCACAATGTCCACCTAGCTGGCTTACTGATTTGCACAATTTTCCAACAAAGTGAATATCCCACGGGGATATAATATTTGCATGTAGAAAATATGGCTTAGGAAGCTTTTACTAATATTTTCCTAAGCATGACAACGATTAAGAGAATAATATTTCACTACCGCCTCAGACCTATAGACTGACATTAATTATTTGTTTTTAAGTTGTAAATGTCTCTTCCTCTTACTCCATTTCCTCTGCGTACATGAACAAATTCTGGATACATAAAACTGTTTTATTCTTACATGTCTTCATAAATGACACATGAAGTTTGACTCCTCACTCTGCCATGCACCTTCTTAATTACAAAGGAACTCATTGCTGCTACAGTTGGACGCTAATTCAGTAAATGACTGGGGAAATGGAAGCATGTTCATGGAAGAGGATTAGTATGAATACATATTGATCTCTTCTATGACCTAGCTTAGGTTACAAAACCTTTATCACACAAGTAGTTTGGAGTGGAATTAACTCACCAGAGGCAAAGAAAAATGAAGAGATACGCTGTGAATGTCTTAATAAATATTTTGGAAAGCGGCTAGATAGTTTAGGTGCTTAGGGTGATGACCTTTGCTGTGTTGATTAGCGGGACAATGATACATTATTAACACGCAGCAGCTGTACCTGAACTGCTACCAGGAATATAATAGCCTTTTATAGCCATCAGGGGAGTGAGTAGGAGGCCTTTATTAACCACCAGACATGATTAGCACATTATGTAAACTTTAACCGGCAAATTATCTCTTATTGAAATATAATGTTGGTTATAACTAATTGTAAACATGATTTTGAAAATGTCTCAATGAAATATTCCAATGTCTTGATACCATTTGGCTCATTACTGGCTGGTAATGGACTAGAAAAACATGCTCTGTTGTGGTATTAGATGCACTCCCCAAAAGACAGAGTGCGCTACACAAGTCTGACTTTAACATTCTCTAGTATTACAGGGTCAGTGATATTAGCATGCTTGAAAACTTTCTTTTGTCTAATTAAGAAAGATTGTTCACAACTGGTAAGGCTCTGCTGGGATTCCCCTCCCCCACCTTTTTTTATTACTTTAAGCAGTTCTTAAAAGATTAGTTTTGCAGTAAATTTTTTAGAGTTACCTTGAAAAATAACAGCATAATTTATTTCAAAAGCTTAATTTTGGGAGAGGAAAGATTATCCCATTAGCCTTAGTAACTGAACAGATCTCTGAGAGTCCATTATGAGCGGTCTTTTATGCCTGAGCAGAAAGTCATTAACATAAAATAAATCATTAGCTTTGATATTAAGCTTCTACTATCTGCAGGTTTCTATGATTAATGTTCATGACTGCATCTGCCAGATGATAAAATATACTTTTGTTGAAAGGTTATCTTGCCTCTTTATTATTAACATTTCTCTTTATACAATTGTTACTGGCATTTTAGGCTAAGGGGTACTGGCTTCAGAAAGAACTGGTATTTAACATGTTGAAAAGATAGAAGCGGAAGGCAAAACTTTATCCACTATCCTTTATATTAACCATTTCATTGAGTTAAAGACTTAAGGAAATGAGGTAGGACACAGACATTCTTTCTAATGCAACTGTAATTTCTGCAGCCCCAGTTGTTCCATTTGCTAATTCATTATTCATACAATATTGTAAATATCTGACTCACATCAAAGGAAAGGGCAGAGAGGTGACCTTGATTCCCTGAACTCAGGAACTATCCTCTTGGGTTGTTCTAAACTTTTGTCCTATCTTACAACAATGAAGATCAGGCAATGATCTATATCTATAAACTTTTTTTCTTCTTAAGTACAAGACTTCTGACTGTGAAGGAGAAAGCTTCCCAGAGAGGCATCCCCATATCTAAGTAAAGGGATAGCAAACTATACCTCTTC
Organism: Apodemus agrarius; assembly: GCA_964023405.1. Taxonomy (NCBI): domain Eukaryota; kingdom Metazoa; phylum Chordata; class Mammalia; order Rodentia; family Muridae; genus Apodemus; species Apodemus agrarius. The sequence continues at coordinate 145,488,738 of OZ030009.1, read as the reverse complement.
AGATCCCTTCTTGCTCATTTTCTCTTTTGCTCCCTAAAGATGTTATCTCTTTCACTAACATCCAAAAGATTCACTGATTTGAAACTTTTGGGAATACTTCCATCAGGGTAAGAGAAATAGATATGGCCTTTGCATCATTTTTTTGCTACAGCCTACCATTCTATGAACCACTGGATCGCTTTTACCAGAGGACTACAAAATAATCTCTTTGCATTGGCTTCTGAATTCTGATGAGGCCCAGAAGATTCCAATGTAAGTTTTTTTCTGTTTTAGATATATGGAAAAACTGGGACATGGGGTTTTAGTGTCAGAACTTTTAGCGAGCCTCAGAACAAAGCCAGGCTTCTCCGGACACTGATAAGCATGGCAGGAGGGGATCATGGTTGGGTTCCTCTTACCTAGAACTAACAGGCTTATGAGGTTTCTTCCTAAACTATCAACAAAAAGAAGCCTTGTCTCGAGAAAGTCCTGGAATTTACTTCAGAAAGACTTGATTCTCTCATCCACTAGGTTATATAGCATATGTCCAATTAAAAAATCTTGGCGTTCAGAAGCATCTTTCCCCCTAAAATATGGCTAAGTTTCTTAAAAGGAGTACTCATCAGGGAATCCTAGTAGCCGCGATGACTTCCTTAATTGCTGTTCTTGTACACATTGATTGATGGACTCTGCCAGTGAGGATAAAGTCTCCTGTGCATTTACGGCCAGAAATAGATTGAGAACCATGAGAAGCACAGAAACACACTCACAAACCCAAACCACACATTACACAAATATTGTTGCTCACAGTGTTTCTGGAGAGGGGGATACTGACATTGGCATCCATGACATCAGTCCAAGGGCATTTAACAGAGAACACTTTTCATTGGTGTTGTAGATCAGACACATGTAAATTCACATGTTTTCTCAAAACATAGCAGGTATTCCTGGCCCCTGACAAAGGATCTTATCGGATAGTCATGCCTTCAATTCTCTAGGAATCTCTCCAATACAGAATTTTTGCAAAAGGCCACAATTTATGGATAAAAAGCAATAGACAGTTGGCTTAAGCAACTTAAACTACACAAAACTTTTAAGTAGAAAAAATGGGCAAGAGAAAATAACACATAGTGGCATGAGTGTCGTGAAGTCTGGGGTGTAAATACACATCGGTGATGATGCTTCCTGAGTAAAATGGAAACCGAAGATCGGTCTCAAAAATGATCTTCAAACTTTTTTTTAATCAAGTGAGATGAATTTGTCAGAGAGCAAGCTGAAGAGGGCTGGGAAAATACTGCTCCCTACACCATGAAAGAACGAAAGCCTCTTCTTGGAAGGATGCTGCTCCTACCTATTGTGCTAGCATTATTGCCCAAGCAGGATAATAACTTCCAGGAAGTTGCAAGGTGAACACATGCAAGGATCAGGGAACATTCATGCAGCTCGATGCTGACTGCAAGAGTGATAGAAGGGCTGCTCTAATTAAGAAGCCTTTTGGCACTTCCATTATAAACCATATTTCTAAGCAGTCTATAACTCCATGTTTTTAATGAGAATTTGCTCTTCAGAATAAAACTTGGCATAGAGCGATTAAAACAAAAAACATCTTAGATTTGTTAGAGCACATGTAAGCTACATCGCCATCTAAGCAGACCTTGGACTACTGGCTCTGAAAAGCACACATTCCGAGAAGACTAACTGAAAAGATATCAGCAACTCTAAGGCAAGGACAAACATGCTATCTTTAAAATCGGTGTGAATTAAACACCTGGTTTAGATAAACTAGTCTTGTGTCTAGTGGATTGCAGTCTTTCTTTCCCTGCAAGTATAGTCTCTAGGATTTGGTTGCATGAGTTTGCTCTAAGCAAAGCTTAAAGATAATTTTTTAAAGGTACAATCCTTGAAAAGTGTTCAATCAATTCATGATGATCGTAGTTGATATTTAATGAGACATGAAACACAACTCCTACTTATGCCTTCCTGGAAAACCTCAAGGTTAGCATTCAGGGTGGTCATAAGACCTAAATGTGATGTGGTTGGTTCAATAAACTCTGCAGGGATTACTTTTCCCATTTTAGTTCTTTGTGGGCATTCTTATAGGAATATGTGCAAATGATAGATATTTTCTCTCCAGCAATGTAACACACCTAATGTGATATATGTGCCAATTAAGGCTCACAGTCTCATAGTTATATTGTTCTGGAATTCGACAGAAGTTTTCTTGCTTAAGATGAGCTTCATGGAGCATGTCTCTAAACTCTAAGCTTATTGAGTAGTAGGAGAGAACCAATAGCCTAGAGAAAACAGCCACAATTACTTTTCCTCTGCAGCACATGTGGACTTCGTGTTGAGGTGGATGGGGATGGGGAGCAGCATTGGGGTTTTAAAATGTAAGTAAGGGCCAGTTCTAATCAGCCATCAAATACAACAAGGATCCTTCAGGAAGAACAGGTAGGTCAACAAGATGGTAGTGATGATGTTAATAAGAAGAGGAACAAGGCAACCAAGAACATGAGGTCAAAGGCCTGCAAAGGGTAGACCACACATGCCCCATGGGCTCATATGAATAGTGGACAGGACAGCATCCAAGCCAGGTTTGTTGAAGGCGTGAAGGCAGTGGAGAGAAACCATTAGTAGAATATTAAAAGTGTAGGCGCCCAAACAGATATCCGTCTCCTCCAGCATCCTAGGTTATCCCTCCTGAGTCCATCACGTGTACAACATACTGTGAAAACATCGCTACAAAACAGCCCATATACAAAAACAATGTGGATTTCCTTACTCCCCCGGGCTTCAGCTTTAATTTTATTGCTATCTTACTCTTAATCTCTTTGCAAGCTCATCCCCAAAATAATTTCAACCCCACACTACCTGTTCAAGGAGGTATTAAGTATTTCTTCAGGTTTTATACCTAAGCAAACTATCAAGCCTACTTAAAAGTATCATCCAGTAACTTTTAAAATACTCAACAAAATTTCAGAATACTCAGCCACATATGCTATGTTAAAAAAATAACCTAGGATCTCTGCAGACCTCATGACTATAATTTTTGGCACAGTTAAAAATTGGGATTGGTGACACTAAACTATCTGACAAAATCAAGATAGCAACATTAAAGATATAGTGTGCTATAAGATTTAGTGTTTCAAACTACATGATTTCTTGGCCAATGCTCTTTCTTGTTTATAAATTCATTAACTAATAGAAGGTTCTAGCCCATATAACTCCCAAGGAAACTTTGATTAGACAAATGATGCATAGAGTATCAATACACAGAGAAACATATCAATAGAAATTCTAGGAGTTATGATGCTTTAAATTGCCCATGACCCTCCTTCTTCCCCCTTCCATCCGCTCTACTCCTGTTCCCCCTCCTACTGTCCTCCTCTTTCTCCTTACATTCATCGAAGTAGGAATAATGGCTCCTTCTCAGTGTGCTTGCAAGTCCAGGACTTTAGGCATGGCATGTGCAGCCACGTTAAAATGCAATGCATAATACAATACAAGAAGGAAAATATGCCAGAATATTTCATTGCTATGATTAATAATGTTTAACTCAAAAGTTATCACAGATGAAACATCAGTCCACAAATGATCCTTCCTCTTGAATCTCCATGGAATGAGTCTTCACTCTCCATTGCGATACAAAAGCACAGAATTCTACATGCTCACTTTTCTTCACTTTGCCTGTAGCTAGTATTAAGCCTGAGTTTCTGTGTAGGACTCCCAGCTTTTAAATCCACCAATGGATGACTCAGGACATAAAAGCAGCTCCTGTGAGCAGTAAACCCTACGATTCCCCTCCCACAGCTGGACAAGGTCAGTATGTCTATCATTAGCCACGTCACAATGTAATTTTGTTAGTACTCCTTACGTGGGCAGATACTGAACAGTAGCTGAATGCACCGCATCATTGCAAAAATAAAAAGTGCCATGTCTTTGTCCCATTTTAGCATAAAATCTGTAAAAACGGTCTTTAGAAATGACACTACACTAAGAAATTGAAAGCTGTTATTATTCCTGTAGGTATATGTTCAAAATGATGATTTGACATCTTCAACTAGAACAAAAAAAAAAAAAAAAAAAAAAAAAGGAGGGGGACTATATTTTGCTACAGCACTCCAATTGGGAGCTCATTTAATCTAATTTCTTTGGTAACATTCAGTTCAATTAAGGGATACACTGTTACTTAAAATAGTCTAATTGGATGAAACTCTCATCTGGTACCCATCTTCCAGTGTCTACAATAGAACTGTGCTTTCAGTTGCAAGAAGTGAAGGCTGTTCCCTCCATCCTGCATGCCTCTGGCCGGTCTCTGAACTCCACTGCTCTTTCAAAAGCTGACCTACATACGCATGCACCGTGCCACCAGTTCTAGCAGTTTGTCTAAGGGAGGGGATGGCCTCACACACTCGCTATCAGCGACATCACTTGCCTTGTTCCCCCAGTGGGCTACGTGACTGTGAAGACCAGTTTGCACTGTAATATGTTCATCATGGATGATGCACTTACAAAAGACCACTGGGTTAAACTGCTTCCAAATGTGCCTCCTACAGAGTTTATTAACTGAAAAAAATCTAAATAGTGTTTTGGCACTGTACAGCAGAGGGGCTGGGAAGTGTCAGCCGAGTAAAACAACCACATTTCAATTCAGGAAAGCTCAGAAACAGGATATTCATTTTCTCAATTAGGGTCTCTTCTGACATTGAAAAAAAAAAATGCCACCAGAAAACTATATTTACATTTCGTGAGACACCAAAGCACAGAAAGTTACGTGTCCACTGGGACTTAGCGCACCAACTTTAAACGGTATAGCCTTGACAGGTTTAAAATAAAGATAATTAGTAATTTATGACCTAATCAACCTGTTAAAAACAAATAACCCAACAAAGTGACTGTTATTTCAAATAAACTGTGTATTCATTACAGCTCAGAAGGAAAACAGGTTTACTTTGCAATCTGTCTCTATGGGGAAGCTTGATCCAACTAGGACTTAGCCAAATATAGATACAGATTTATTTATTTTTTTTCACCTTTCCAAACTTCTCCCCTTTTTTCACATCTCTCTACACCTCGCTGCTAAATGGGCACTAATTGACTCAGTCCTAAGCAATTCAAATAGTGGATCTAGGCAGGAATTACACCAAGGCAAATCACCATGGGGTAGGGGACAAGAAAGCGCCTGGGCTTTGTGGGATCCTGAAACCCTCTCAGTATGTTTAGTACAATCAAGGAGCAGTGACGAGTATATTTGATAGAAAGTGGCACAGAGAAGGAAGGGTAGGGCAAGAGTCCCCGGAGAAGCCTTTCCATGAGGTATTTTTCTACTAGAAGAACAAGTCTTATGACTTTGCATTTTTAAAAATCCATTATTCCCCATCTAAGTTAAATAGAAGTCTTGCAACTAGTCTATAGAAAGGATGGCTAATTTGCATTTAAAAAGAACAGTTTGCTTCTTACACAAGGGTGACTTAAAAGGAACTTCAATGGACTAGTAAAGAAATGGTGAAGACTTTCAAAATTAATTCATTCAATTCACAGCACAACCCTCTAAAATTATTTAAGGCACTTAATTGGAAAATGATTTAATATATTGAAGTAATTCCTGATTTTCCAAAGCATTTAACTTTTAAATTAAATCTGACCCTACTATCACAGGAATGATGAGTGAAATGTGTATTCAAGCCATTACCTTCTTTTTTTTTGGAGCCTAAATTCACTGATGAATGTAATAAGACTTGTATAGTTTTATTGCCCAAAATGGTGCTGCTCTTTTGATTCTGGTAACAACTACAGAACAGGTCTTTAATCTCCAAGACAGACTTGCTACTTTAAAGAAAAAAGGAATAGTATTCTGGTTATCGGAGGGGGAAAGTATCAAGCATAAAAACCCTAGGTTTTAAAGTCAGAATATATTCTAGGCTGCAAGAATGATGTTATCAGCAGAGTAAAAACTTCATTTCACCAACTCCTCTGTGCATGCTCGCTGAAGTTCCCGGTACCTTTCAACTTGCCCCTGGGCTCAAGACCTCCCTCTGTGTCCGCCTCTTTCTATTTTACCCCTTTGCCTAATTCCTAACCTCCTCTGCTCACAACTCTTACTGAGTATTACTGTGGACATGGCACCCAGTTGCTTCTCCGTGGCGTGACTGATGTCTGTAGGCTTTGTAACTCACAGCTCGGTGTGTGCGTGTGTGTGTGTGTGTGTGTGTGTGTGTGTGTGTGTAATAACCAAAACTGAGAGCTGAGAGCTACTAGCCTGTCTCTTGGTAGAGAGCCCAGGGGCCAGGGGGTGCTAAACACTTCTACATCACATTTTAAAGTGAGGAAGCCTCAGCAGACAAATGTTGGGAGTTTCAAAGACTTTCCCCATAGAATTCATCCGCTTGTCAGTGAGAAGTGCCTGAAAGCGCTGGAAGAATCTGGTGGGGTTTTCATTAAGCAAGAACTGAGAGTCCAAAAGGCCCGCCACGCATATCAGAGACCCCGTCGTCCCCACCAACCTCTCCAGGCTAGGACTGCCTAAAGTCCAACAAGCCCCAGGAGAGGAGAGATGTGGCCTGTGGCTGCTCTTGGGAGATGATCCCTCCGTGTCCCTCTGCATGCATGAAGCCAGGGGAGCATTGACTTCCCTAGAAACTCCTGGCTGTCCTATCCTTGGGCCAAGCCGAGCTTCGGAGCAGCTTCGCCAGCGTCCTCATTCTGGGTCACCAGCATAAAATACCTTTCCCCTGTCGCGGGTGGCCCTTGCCCCGGTAGTCAGCAGACTATGGTGTAGCCCAGCCAGGGACCCTGCTTCAGCCAGGCAAAGCGCCTCGGAGCTTTACACTTGAATGCAAAGCGCTAGCTTGGCTTCCTGTAAACTTGCTATTTCCACACACCCCGAAAGAGATCTGTTCCCCCAAATCATAATCCGACAAGCCCACAACGCCCTGGGCCTCAACGGCCAGCGTCCAAACTCCGGCTCTGTGGCCGGAACAGAAAACAAAAGAGTTACAGAATAATTTTCATGGTGCGGGAACGCCGGAGCCTTCGGGGTCCCTGCACCCCGACTCCTAGCTTCTCCTCTGGCAAGTGTTCCGGGGCAAGGAAGCGATGCCACAAGCCCCCGCTGTTCGAGAAAGGGAGGAAGAAGAAGGAACTAGAATATAAACTGAATTCTCCTACTCTGCCTCAGTTCCCAGACCCCAGACACACCCCCAAAGTATTCCGTGGGTTTTCTCTCTCGATCGCTCGCTTTTTTTTTTTTTTTTTAAATGTCTCCCGGCAAACCTAAGCAGGGATCCTTAGTGGCGAACAGCAGGAAGGAAAGAATCCGAGCAAATCGTGTCACTTTCCGCACAATCGCGTTGTTTGGCAAACCCCCGGAGCTGCTCCACAATATTTACTACCCGAGCGCACGCAGCGCCGCCGCGGGCTGCGACCGAGCGCGCCCGGGACGGGCCTCTGCGAGCCGGCCCAGTCCACCCAGCGGGCCCCATCGCGGTACAGCCACCGCTGCCCCCCTCCCGGGATCGAGCCGCCAGAATCGGTGCAGACAAAAGCAGAGTGTTCACCTTGTTGCAATAGTAGGGGTCCAGGCAGGGAGAAGGTCCCAGACAGGGAGCGGCGGACGCAGCAGCGGGCTGGGCTGGAGGTGGATAAAATCTTACGTCCATTTCACTCTCACATCAAGCAACTCCTTTTCTTTTCCTTTTTGAAAAAAAAAAGTGTTCAGAAGAAAAAAAAAAGCTTAGACGAAACAGAGAGGCGTCTGGGCTCAGGAGTAAAAGAAACACCTTCCTTCCCTCACATCCGTTTGTGGTTTGTTTAAGAAGAGGAGGAAAAGAGAGAGAGAGAAAAGAGAGAGAGGGAGGAAAAAAAAAACAGAGGGTGGAAAAGCGCTCAACTCTCCCCCCCAAAGCCGCGGCGCGCACCCGTCCACGCCGAGCGCGCAGCCTGCCTGGTCCGCTCGGCCCCGGCGCTCTCGGCCCGCCGCCGCCGGGCAGGTAACTTCACGCGCTCATTGTCCCCCCGCCCGCCGCCCCATCCCCGCCTCCCGCGCCCTTCGCCGCCCGGCACTCGCGCTCCGGCTCGGGCTCGGGCTCGGGCTCTGGGTACTGGGCGTTTTATTGGAGACTCTGCCTTGCTCTGCTTTTAGTTTTTCTCCACATTAGAGGCCTGGGATTGGGGAGTGATGGGGTGTGAGTGTGTGTGTGTGTGTGTGTGGTGTTGGGGAGATTGGGATCGGAGGACACTAGTGCACCGGACCGGCGGGGCGCGGACAGCGGCGGGACACGGCCCAAAGTGTACAGTTGGGGGAGCGCGGACCAGGCGTGGGACAAACACAGGGCGCGGAGGAGGGAAATGCGACTCGAGCAGCAGTGGCGGGACCCCGGACAGCGTCAGTGCCCGGGTCAGCACCTCCGTTGGGTGCCGTGGAGGTGGATAAAAATCACACAAAGGGGCTGGAGAGTCGGAGCACGGGCTGACTGGGGCACCGCGGGGCTCACACAGCAAGGGGGCGCTGTGGCGCACCCCGCCCAGCACCCCGCAGCCCCGCCTCCCGCCCCACCCCATTCTCCGAGCCCCTCACCACTTACTCCCGCCCCCGAGGAGGAGTAGCTGCACTGTCAACCTCTGCACCAAGAGGGAGGTAGAGGACAGAGTGCCTGGTGGCGCTGCTCCGGAGCCTGCAGGGAGCGCAACCTCTGCCCCAGGCTAGTGGGCAGCTGACCAAGGGACCCCAGTGGATCTCAGTGTGAGGAGTTAGTGCTTAGAGGGGCCAAGGCGTCCTGCTTCGGTACTCAGCAGGAGGGTTTGCAGAGGCTGAGCCTGCCCTTGAGGGACTCACAAAAAGACCCTTTGGGGTGCTTAGAAGGGTAAATAAGGAAAACAGTTATCAGCACACCATGAGCTCCAGGGAACGCATCTGGGTCTGTTAGTTGCCTCTTGGAATTAAACTTTCACTGCTGGATTCCCAATAGTACTCTCCACTCCCACCCCAGTCTCCACAAACCTGCTGTCTGCTTCCTCTTGGTCGGTGGGATAATGATACCATCCATATTTTGCTTTACTTCGTCAACCCCCAAAACTCGCAATATTGTGTCCCTTGGCATGTGGGAGAGTTTTGGGCCCCTGATGACTGTCCAGCGGACATCCTCTATTCTCTCGGAGAAAGACTTCAGAGAGAAGTCAAAATAGGAGTTGGGCAGTGTTTACCTTTCAAGGGTGAATTCCTCATTGCTGCACACCTTAGGGGCCGAAGACCCTGCTTTTTGTTTTTTGTTTTTGTTTTTTTTTTTAAATAAGCGGAAGTTCATGTCCACAATTTTCTGTTCCTGGCATCAAAGAATATATGAAAACAGTCTTTTTACTCCCCATCCCCCACCCCATACCGTTTTAGTACATGGTGGGTAGCAGCCAGCTACTCTATAGCTCTCTGCAGTCTTTTCCAGGTGTGTCTTCCCCTAAAATTAGGAGCACCAGTCAAATGCAGAGATCTGGGGAAGCTACAGATGCCCTGTAAGGATGATAAATTAGCATCCTTGGGTTCTCTCCTCCAAGCAAAGACCTTTGGGAACTTTTCCGTGACTTGACTTTGCTTTCCACCCGTGGTAACCTCTTTCTCTTAAATTGTTGTCCTCAGGTCTTCCTTTTATGGGTAGCAAGAACGCAGCTTCTTACCTTAAGACTAATGGGATGGATGTTGTCAAGAGAAGTGAAGAAGGAGTTTCACTCTGTGTTCCAACCCTTTGAATCACAAAATAAGTGAAAGGATGACCTTTCCTCTCTTGAAGGACTTTACAAGCCGGGCATGGTGGCACACGCCTGTAATCCCAGCACTTGGGAGGCAGAGGCAGGTGGATTTCTGAGTTCGAGGCCAGCCTGGTCTACAGAGTGAGTTCCAGGACAGCCAGGACTACACAGAAAAACCCTGTCTTGAAAAAACAAACAAACAAACAAACAAAAAAAGACTTTACAATAACATGTACATCAAGTTCAGTGGTTCATAATATTGATTTTAAAATTCATTTGTACATGTTAAAGTGTGTGTGTATGTATGTGTGTGTGTGTGTATGTGTGTGTGTGTGTGTGTGTGTGTGTGTGTGTGTGAGTGTCCTCCCAGGATAATAATAAGTCTGTAGCTTTAAATGAAACACATCTAATCTCAATTTTCTGACATCGAAAAATTATGCCATATAAAGTTTGAGCTTAATAAACTTCCCTAGGATTCATAACTCTGCTTGGCCCCTGGACCACCAGAGCGATGGGCTGGTCTGTAGCCGGAACGGTCCTTACTGCCAGTGTCTTGACTCCTTGGACATGTTAGACGTACCATACCACTTCTTTCCTCTACCATTATGAGAAACCCCGTTCCTTCCCTCTGCAAGCAGCCTGATTTCTTTCACAGGAGGCACGTGGAGTCAAAGGGGGAGCCTTGCATGCTGAGGTATTTGAGCAATTGGGAAGTACATTAGCCACGAGAGATCTTAACACAAAAGCATGGTCATCTCAATATAATAATTAAAAGTACCCACCACTGTCTAACATCCTATCCAAGGTCTACATTATACTGAATGGTAATATTCTATTCCAGTGAAGGGAAATTTAAATAGCTACACTTTGGAGTAAATACTACTTTAAAAATGAGATAGTTCTCGCCACAACATGCTGAGTTACTCATTTATATCTCCAGCCATTTATTTGTATTGTACTAAGGAGGGAGAGAGAGAGAGAGAGAGAGAGAGAGAGAGAGAGAGAGAGAGAGAGAGAGAGAAGACTATATATGGCCATGAATAACAAAACAAAACAAAACAAATAACAACAACAAAAGCAATACTTAACACAGGGCATAGCAAGAAAATGGAGACTTATTCAGATATTCATTGAGAAGGAAATGCATAATGGAAATGTGATCCTTATACACATTGGGATTCTATGCAGCTGTAAAAGAAAAGTGAAACCTGGAAAATGAATGGAGCTAGAACATATTACAGCAAGTTAACTCAAAAAAGACAAAAATCATATTCTGTCATAAGCAGACCCTAGCTTAATACAGTCATATGTATGTATAAAAGCAAGAGCATGTATCTCGGACATGAAACTAGAAAGGTGAATGTGAGATGGGACTACAGAATTGAGGAAGTCAGGAGAACAATAGAACATAAGAGACAGGGAGACGAGGTAGGACAGGCAGGTTCAGCGGAAGGGTACGAGGAGGGAGGGCCAGAGAGATAGGAAGAATCAACAAACCCAAGTCTTGTTTGAAAATGCCACAAGGAAAATGAGCACGGTACACATGCTAGTTAAAGTACATCTAAGACAAAGATGGAGGCAGAGGAATCGAAAGCTTCAAGGTCATTTTTGGCTACACAGAAAGCTGGAGGCCAGCTTTGGGTGCAAGAGTCCCTGTCAAATAAAAATAAAATAAGTAAACAAACAAATAAATTATCATAAAATAATAAAACGTACTGCTTAAAATGGTCCCTGCTCTAGATGAGGTATGGTCTTTAGAATCTTTTCCAAATTTGTTGTCATTTTTTTATTGGATATTTTATGTATTTACATTTCAAATGTTATCCCCTTTCATGATTCCCCGACCTGACCCCCAGAAACCACTTATCCCATTCCTCCTCCCCCTGCTTTTATGAGGGTGTGTCCCCCCCATCCACCCACCCACCCACACACTCCCGCCTACCTGCCCTGGAATTTCCCTACACTGGGGCATTGAGCCTTCAAGGGACCAAGGCCCTCTTCTCCCATTGATGCCCGACAAGTCCATCCACTGTTACATATGCAGCTGGAGCCATGGGTCCCTTCATGTGTACTTCTTGGTTGGTGATTTAGACCCTGGGAGCTCTGGTTGGTTGATATTGTTGTTCTTCCTATGGGGTTGCAACCCCCTTCAGCTCCTTCAGTCCTTTCTTGAACTCCACCATCGGGTACCCAGTGATCACTTCAATGGTTGGCTATGAGCATCTGCCTCTGTATATGTCAGGCTCTGGCAGAGCCTCTCAGGAGAGAGCCATATCAGGCTGCTGCCAGCAAGCACTTGTTGGCATCCACAATAGTGTCTGCATTTGTATATGGGATGGATCCCCAGGTGGGGCAGTCTCTGGATGGCCTTTCCTTCAGTCTCTGCTCTACACTTTGTCTCTGTATCTCCTCCCATGAGCATTTTGTTCAGCCTTCTAAGAAGGACAGAAGCACCCACACTTTGGTCTTCCTTATTCTTGAGCTTCATGTGGTCTTTGAATTGTATCTTGGGTATTCCAAGCTTTTGGGTTAATATCCTCTTACCAGTAAGTGCATCACAGATGCACGTACCTGGTTACCAGCCCCAAGCATTCAGGGACTATTCATCTAGGGGTGGACCTGGCCTAAGGAATGGCTTTAATCCCCTGGCTTTAAAACCCTAAGGAAAACCACTGGTCTATTACTTAGATGAGCACCCAGAAATGGTAAGAGCAATAAATGTTATTGTCTTTTGTGTTGGTTCTCACATGATCCACTGAGAATCTAAGGCCAGTTAGAGAAAAATGTGTGTCCATAAGCAAGCTAATTTATTGTCTCCTTGCTAATTTATTGTCATAAGACCAATATTTTGACTTGTAAAATACCTATTACATCTTGGACCTGATCTGAATATCTTTATATTCATTTTCATAGTCTCATTTAATCTTATAATTTTATAAATTACACTGGAAAGCCTAAGCAAAACATAGGCAGAGTTTGACTTCACTGTCACCCATGTTAATTGTAATTATAGTTTCATAAATTGTTGTGTTTTCAAATTTGCAAATATTTGCACTGACCACATTTCATGTTTACTGATCCTGTCTATTATACACAAAAGCCTTTCTATTACACACATACGATCCTGTAGGAATTTCACCTAACCACATACAAAGAAGGTACAGAATTATGAAAATTTGATATAAAGTGGTACTCCCTCTCCAGTATTTTTGTTAGAGTTGGCTAGTAGTTGCTCTCCAAGGATAAACGTCCTCTGTAGATAACCTCTCAGAATAAACCATCATGTATAGGGACTGGCTGTACACTGAGCTAGATTTTATGACTAAATTAGGACTCAGTCCTTTCTCGTAGCATCTGGCTGCAAGGATGAATATTCAGAGCTAGAGGATTCAGCCTCTTTTCAGAAGACAGCCCCAGCACCTTAGAAGCCAGCTATTCGGACCCTCTTTTGCCTCTTTGTATTGTAAAGCAAGTTGGTAATGCAGGACTACACAGATTTGTCTTCCCAAAGGCATTATGGGAGAAGTCCTGCGTTTGTTTCATTAGAATCTTAATCAACACTCAGTCCTCCTCATTCTAAAGATTTCAAAAACATCATTAATGGTTGTGATGGGAACTTTTACATTTTCTCAATTTACTTGTTAGAACTCACTGCTGTCCAGGGTTATTTAACATTTTTTTCTAAAGTAATTTAAATGTAAACTAGAATGATGTGCAATAAGTAATATCTTACAGTGGAGGAACAGAAAGCACTGAAGTTTATTTCCTGGGGAGACGAGTGAGAAATGACTAGATTGTAAGTCTTTCAACCAGAAAATAAAGGATTTCAGAATGATGAGGAAAGTTTGAAGGAAATGCTAGTGGCTGCACGGATACCTCACATGGCACTAAATGACTCATAAAATGCAGTATTTCTTACATAATATGGGAAGTGTGCCAAGCATGGACATCTCACCATTGAGGGCGGTACACTACTTTGATCTTCAACAATATACAACATTTGCGGCATAATAACAGTAATAGGACTATTCAGTTCTTGCGCACTGCAGTGATCCAGTTTTCTCTCATCAGGATAAACCGTGGGGACGAATCCTTTCAAAATCAGAATTAGTTCCTTGGAGAAGAGTGAGACTACAATTATCCTTTAAATAGGAGCAGCTGCATCATAGTATGGCCCGGAATGTAGCAGTGAAGTGTTTTTTTTTTCCAATGCAATTAAGGAGATTTTTTAAAATGCAAACTAATATTCAGTTAAAAGTCAGTTGAAAGGTGAGTAGGTGTTGAATTGCCCAGATGAAAGCAAACGCCATTTTGCTTACCTGAGTTAATTTTCCTGCTTGAGTAAATGCTATTTTGGTGAAAGTGGATAGTTGAGATTCATGCTTTCCCATGAAGAGGGACCCCAAAGGGAACCAAGGCCATACAAAAGAAATATGGATATTGATTTACCTGTGATTTCCACATCCTATTTTTAAATGTTTTCACAGCTATGTTCTGTTATCATTGGTTTTCAAAAAGGCATGTGTCAACTGCAGAACTTCAGTTTCAAGAGCAAAGGTGATACCTGCACGGAGAAGCAGAAACCACAGAATGTGAGGGAGTTGGTGCGCACATCCAGAAGGAGATGAAGAGGGGTGGGAACTTGCTTTCTTCCAAGATGATTAAAAGTTTGGGAAATAAGGCGTTTAAAGGGGATAGACACCTAGAAAAGTCAATGCAGAGAGACGGTGTAGTGGCCTGACTACCAAGGGCTTGATCAGTAGCACAGGGAACAACACCTCAAAGACTTCCGGTGTGATACTGACTCAAATATTGCATTAAACGAAGTTTATCTAATATACCATATAACTTCTCAACACGGCTTTTATGATATATTTGATGAACAAGGAAGTGGATTATAAGATCTATTTTTGAAGTAAACTCACCATGAATTTTGAAAGACGATCTATCGGGATTAATTTGTCTACAATTGAATATACAGGGTTGTAAAGCTTTGACAAATGTGTGAGCTCAGAAAGCATTATCATAATCACAACCCAGACTCCCCATCAGTTCAAGTTCCCTAAGGAGTCAGTCATGTGTCCCGGACATCAGTCCTGAGAAACTAGTCACCTGATATTCTTCACTCTAGCCCTCCCCCCCCCAGAGCATCCTATAAATCACCCATTCAGTATGGGATCTCTCTATCTATTTTCATAAAACACTATCATTGAGATACATTGTTATAAAGATCAGTAATATGTTCCTTTCCATAATGGAATAGTTTTCTGTTGTGAATATAAGTTATTTTTTCTATTCACTGGTACACAGCTATGTGGGTTATTTCTATTTTAACTATGATGAATAACGGCACTACGAAAATTCAACTACAAAACCTTACATGAATATATTATATTTTGAGTAAATAAGAACGACTTTAAAGGTCATACATATTTAAAATTTCGAGAAAACACTAAACTGATTTCAGAGGTGGACATGGCCTTTTTAAACACCATGAGTGGAAGGAGATGTATCAGCTCAGGATCCCCAAAACCAAGTTCTCAGACCAATTTCTCAGCACAGAGGAGATTTATTTTCCCCACAAGGACAAAGGGCGGCTATAAATAGACAAAGCCAGGAGGTAGAGGAAGAGGAAGAAGGGGAAGAGAACAAAGGAGAGAGGTATTTGTCTCAGAGTGAGACGGAGGACTGCCTTTGTATGGAGGGGAGACAGATGTGGCACATAGAAAAAGAGCAGTTAATAAAGGTACAAGGGGAAACCCTCTGTAAGCGTGTAGGTATTTAATTTTAAATAGGTATGTTAATTAGGTGAACCAATGGGGGATTTTTGATTGCTGGACTTCAGTATTTGGATAGCTGGACCTTGGTAGTCAGCCTCAGGAGGAGAAGTATGATGAATTAGGGACTAGACCTTGGGGGCTAGCTTCAGGAACGTTATCTAACAAGGCAGAGGGAACTGGGAAGAAGGGCAAAGCCTGCAAGAGCCAAGCTCCCCCTGCGTGAGCTGGCCAGAGACCCTTCAATGAGGAACACATGAGGAATCCTTGCCAACACTTGGCATCATACAACTCTACGCTAGCCGTGATAGTGTGTCTGTAGTAATGACTCATTCACGTTTAGACATCCCCGTGGATATCTTCCTGTTTGTTACATTTCCTAAACTACTTAGATGTGTAGGAGATTTCACAGTTTTTCATTAATGTGCTTTTGGTTGAAAATTCCATGAATTTTTTTCCTTTCTCCGATTGTCCATTTATTCCTTAGAATGGCAACTTTTTAAAAAGGTTCATTTCTTGTACCAATGAGATTTCTGTTTTGTTTCTTCTCCTGTATATTACATCCCAGCGTCAGCTTTCCCTCCATCAATTTCTTTCAGCTCCTTTCCTCATCTCTTCTTGCTCCCAGATTCATTTCTATTCCACTTCCCTTCAAGAAAAAGAGCAGGCCTCCCAGGGGTATCAACAGAGCATCGCTTAACAAGTTACGATAAGAACAGGCACAAACCATCCTATCAAGGCTGAACAAGGCAACTCATTAGGTGGTTTGAGTAAAAATGGCCCCCGTAGGTAACATAGGGAGTGACATTGTTATGAACTTTAATATAATGTGAACATCTTGCTTTAGTAGACATGGCTTTGTTGGAAGAAGTGTGTTTCAGTCTTCCTTCCTGCTGCCTGCAGAGCCTGATGTAGAACTCTCAACTCCTTCTTCAGTACCATGTCTACCCATGAGATGCCATGCCTCCTACCATGACAATAATGGACTAAACTTGAGAAATTGTAAGCCAGCCTCAGTGAAATCTTTTCCTTTGTAAGAGTTGCCATGGTTATGGTGTCTGTTCACAGGAACTGTAATCCTAACTAGGAGGAAAAGGGTCTTAGACATAGGCAGAGAGTCAGAGATAGCTCTCACTCCCACTGTTGGGAGTCCCACAAGAGCATCAAACTTCACACCCATAACATATATCCAGAGGACCAAGCCCAGACACATATCTGGTCTGTGTTTGTCACTTCAGGCTCTGTGAACTCCTGAGTCATGCCTAGTTGATTTTGTGAGCTGGATTCTCATGGTGTCTTCAACCCCTCTGTATCCTATAATCCATTCTCCCCCCTTGTCTGTGGGATTCCTCTGGTTTTGACTAGTGCTTGGCTATGAGTTTTGTCATCTGCTTCCATCAGTTGCAGGATGCTCTCTGATGACAACTGGGCTAAGCACTGATCTATGAGTATAACAGAATATAATTAGGAATCATTACTTTGACATACATACATACATACATACATACATAATTAATTTATTCATTCATTCATTTATTTATTTTTGGTCAGTGTTTGGGTCTAGCCTAAGTCTCTGGGTTTGCCACCCTTTGGTTCTTGGCCATCCAGGCAGTGTCAGATATGGGCTCTCTTTCATGTTTTGACGTCAAGTTGAATCAGTCATTGGTTGGCAACTACCGCAAGTTCTGTGCCACCACTGGCCAGGCATAACTTGCAGACATGACAGATCGTAGGTGGAATGTTTTGTGGCTGGGTTGATGCTTTAGTCCCACTGCTGAGAGCCTTGCTTGGTTTTGGAAGATGGTGAGTTCAGACTCTGCATTGCCTAAGACTAGGAGACTTTCCTAGGGTCAGTTTCCTAGATTCCAGAGTTTACACTGCACTAGGCTTCCATCTCTCCCAGTTCTTCCTCTATCTTGTACTCCCCTGCCTGATCTTTGCTGTTATCATCCCCACCTGCTCCTCAGTCTACCCACAAAATCTACTCTATTTCCCCATCGCAGGGAGCTTCTATGTGTCCCCCGTAGAGCTCTCCTTGTTACTTAGCATCTCCGAGTCTAAGTAGCATTGCTTTCCTTTACTTTCCTGCTACCACCCACTTATAAGCGAAGGCCATATCATGTCTGCCTCTCTTGGGCTGAGTTACCTCACTCACAATATTTTTTTGTCTAGTTCCATCTACTTGCCTGCCCATTTCATGATGTCATTGTTTTTAAAAGCTAAGTAATATTCTATTGTGTAAACATACCCCATTTTTTAAAATCAATTCTTCAATTGAGGGAAATTTAGATTGTTTCCAGTTTCTGGCCATTATGAATAAAGCTTCTATAAAAATAGCTGAGCAACTATCCTTGTGGTAGGATAGAGTGTCTGTTGGGTATATGCCCAAAAGTAGTATAGCTGGGTCATGAGGTAGGGCAAGTTTTCAACTTTCTCAGGAACTTACATAGTGATTTCCAGAATGGCTGTACAAGTTTGTACTCCCAGCAGCAGTGGGTAAGTGTCCATCTTGCTCCACATCCTCACCCCTATGAGCTGTCACTTGTGTCTTTTATCTCAGCCATTCTGACAGGTGTAAGATGGACCCTTAGGGTCATTTTGCTTTGCATTTTCATGATGATTAAGGGTAATGAATATTTCCTTTCATGTTTCTCAGTTATTTGAATTTCCTCTATTCAGAGTTCTCTGTTCAGATATGTATGCCATATTTTAATTGACTTATTTGTTTTTTTAATATCTAGTTTCTTGAGTTCCTCATATATTTTAGAAAATAGCCCTCTATCAGATATGAAGTTTGTAAAAATCTTTCCTAATTCTACAGGTTGCCATTTTGTCCTCTTGATGGTGTCTATTGGCTTACAGAAGGTTTTCAGTTTCATGAGGTCCCATTTATCGATTGCTGTACTTAGTACCTGTGCTATCAGTGTTCTGTTCAGACTTTATCTCTTGTGTGAATGTTTTCAAGGTTGTTCTCTACTTTTTCTTCTATTGGGTCCAGTGTATCAGGTTTTATGCTGAGGTCTTTGATCCACTTGGACTTAACTTTTATGCTGGGTAAGATGTGTATCTATCTGTATTCTTTTACATACTGATATCCAGTTAGACCAACACGATTTGTTAAAGATGCTGACTTTTTCCAGAGTTATTTCTGGCTTCTCTATAAAAAAAATCAAGTGTCCATAAGTGTGTGGGTTTATTATGTCTGGGTCTTCATTCAATTCATTCTATTGATCAGTGTTTCTGTTTTTATGACAATACCATGAATTTTGTTTTGTTTTGTTTTATTATTATTACAATAGCTCTGTAGTACACCTTAAAGCTGGGAGTGATGATACCTCAAACAGTTCTTTTATTGTTCAGGATTGTTTTTATCTATCCGGCTTGTTTCTTATTGAATGGTTGTTTTTGTTTTTGCTTTTTTTTTTCATATAAAGTTGAATATTGTTCTTCCAAGGTCTGTGGCTTATTGTGTTGGAATTTTAAGGGTGTTGCATTGAATCTTTAGATTGCTTTTGGTAAGATGGCAGTTTTATTATGTTGATCCTACTAATCTATGAACATGGGAGATCTTCAGTCTTCTTAAATTTCTTCAAAGACTTGGACTTTTTATCATACAAGTCTTTCACTTGCTTGGTTAGGGTTACTCCAAGATTTTCTATCTTAATTGTGACTATTGTGAAGGTTTTGTTTCTCTGATTTCTAACTCTGCATGTTTATTGTTTGTATATAGGAAGGTTATATATTCTTTTGAGATAATTTTGTATCCTGCTACTTTACTAAAGTTGTATAGCAGCTGTAATTGCTCCCTGGCAGAGGAGCAATGGTCTCTCCCTGTGGTCTCTTATTTATAGCATCATATCATCTTCAAATAACAATACAATGATTTTTTTCCCTTTTCAGTTTATATTCTCTGGATCTTCTTTACCTGTCTTATTCCTCTAGCTAAAACTTTGAGTACTATATTGAGTAGATATGGAAAGAGTAGACAGTCTTGTCCTGTTTCTGATTTTAGTGGAATTGCTTTGAGTTTCTCTTCATTTAATTTGATGTTAGCTATAGGCTTGCTTTACTATGCTTATATTATATGGCTTTACTATGTTTAGGTACGTCTCTTGTATTCCTGATCTCTCTAAGACTTTTATCCTGAAGGTCTGCCAACTGCTTCTTTAGCATCTGATGAGATGATCATGTGGGTTTTTTACTTCCAGTTTGTTTTTACGATGGATTACATTGACAGAGTTTTGTGTGTTGAAGCATCCTTGAATCTTTAAGATAAAGTCTACTTGATCATGGTAGATGATCGTCTTAATGTGTTCTTGGGTTTAGTTTGCAAGTATTTTATTTAGTACTTTTGCATCTATTTTCATAAAAGAAATGTTCTGTAAACATCTGCTAGGTCCATTTGATTCATAATGTCTGTTAGCTTCATTATTTTTCTGTTTAGTTCATGTCTGGGTGACCAGTCCATTGGTGAGCATTATGTATTGAAGTTTCCCATTATTAATATATGAGGGTCAATGTATGATTCAAGTTTTGGTAGTATTGCCTTTGTAAACACTCATGTCCTTGTGTTTGAGGACATAGATAGTAAGAGTTGAAAGATTATATTGGTGGATTTTTTTACTTTTATGAGTATGAAGTGTCTTTCTCCATATCTTTTGATGAGTTTTATTTGAAAGTCTGTTTTGTTAGATATTAAAATATCCACACCAGCTTGTTTCTTAGTTCCTTATGCCTGGAAAATTTTTAACAATCCTTTTCTCTGAAGTAATGTCTATGCTTGAAATTAAGATGGGTTTCTTGGATTCCAGAGAAGAATGGATCCTGTTGTTGCATCCATTTTGTGAGCCTATATCTTCTTATTATGGAGTCCAGTCCATTGATTGTGAAAAATGTTATTGTCCAATATTAATTTCTGGTGATTTGTTGTTGTCGATGTTAATAGTGCGGGTGTGTGCACATTTACACACATGCTCACACATGCATGAGTGTGCATGCATGGGCATACATATACATAATTCCCTTCTTTTTCTTTTTCTTTTTTTGCTGGTGTGATATTATTTATTTCCTTTCTTTTCATTCTTGTTGTTAAAACTCCTCCTCAGTTTGGAATTTTCCTTATAGGACCTTCTTTAGGGCTGGATACTTTGAAATTTGTCTTCTTCATGGCTATCTTGTTTTATCCATTTATGGTGATTGATTTTATTGGGAGGGTGCTATAGCACTCTAAATTGGCATCTGTGCTCTTTTAGAGTCTTCAGAACATCTGTTTAGGCCCTTCTGACTTTGAGAATGATCATCGAGAAATTGTGTGTAATTCTTTTTTTTTTATTTTCTATATTCTATGTTTACATTCCAAAGGCTTTCCCCTTTCCCAGTTCCCCCCTCCCTATGTCCCATAGTTCCTCCTCCCCCAACTATTCCCCAATCATTCCCCCTCCCCCCACAGTTCCTCTACAAAACTGGATCCAATCTTTCCAGGCTCAGGGTCCTCTCCTTTCTTCTTGGGACTCATTTGACTTGCTAATTGTGCCTTGAGTATTTAGGGCTTCTGGGCTCATTAATATCCACTTATCAATGATTGCATTTCATGTGTATTCTTTTGTGATTGGGTTAGCTCACTCAGAATGATATTTTCCAGGTCTAACCATTTACCTACAAATTGCATTAATTCACTATTTTTAATTGCTGAGTAGTATTCCATTGTATAAATATACCACATTTTCTGTATCCATTCATTCCTCCTTTGAGGGATATTTGGGCTCCTTCCAATTTCTGGCTATTATAAACAAGGCTGCTATAAACATAGTGGAGCATGTGTCTTTATTGTATGCAGGGGAATCCTCTGGGTATATGCCCAGGAGTGGTATGCCAGGGTCCTCTGGAAGGAACATGCCCAATTTTCTGAGGAACCGCCACACTGATTTCCAGAGCGGTTTTACCATTTTGCAATCCCACCAACAGTGGAGGAGTGTTCCTCTTTCTCCACATCCTCGCCAGCATTTGTCGTCTCTTGAGTTTTTAATCTTAGCCATTCTGACTGGTGTGAGGTGGAATCTCAGGGTTGTTTTGATTTGCATTTCTCTGATGACTAATGATGTTGAACATCTCTTAAGGTGTTTCTCAGCCATCTGAATTTCTTCTGGTGAAAATTCTTTGTTTAGCTCTGTACCCCATTTTTTGATAGGGTTATTTGGTTCTTTGGGGTCTAACTTCTTGAGTTCTTTGTATATATTGGATATTAGCCCTCTGTCGGATGTGGGGTTGGTGAAGATCTTTTCCCACTTTGTTGGTTGTCGTTTTGTCCTTCTGACAGTGTCCTTTGCCTTGCAGAAACTTTGTAATTTTATGAGGTCCCATTTGTCAATTCTTGATCTTAGTGCATAAGCTGTTGGTGTTCTGTTCAGGAACTTTCCCCCTGTGCCTATGTCCTCCAGGGTCTTCCCAAGTTTCTTTCCTAATAGTTTCAGTGTGTCTGGTTTTATGTGGAGGTCCTTGATCCACTTGGAGTTGATCTTAGTGCAAGGAGATAAGTGTGGGTCAATTTGCATTCTTCTGCATGTTGACCTCCAGTTGAACCAGCACCATTTGTTGAAAAGACTATCTTTTTTCCACTGGATGGTTGTGGCTCCTTTATCAAAGATCAAGTGACCATAAGTCTGTGGGTTAATTTCTGGGTCTTCAATCCTATTCCATTGATCCACTTGCCTGTTGCTGTACTAAAACGATGCAGTTTTTAACACAATTGCTCTGTAGTACTGTTTAAGGTCAGGGATATTGATTCCCCCAGAAGTCCTTTTATTGTTGAGAATAGTTTTAGCTATCCTGGGTTTTTTGTTGCTCCAGATGTTACTTTTCAAACTATTCCACAAAATAGAGACAGAAGGGATACTGCCCAACTCATTCTTTGAAGCCACAATTACGCTAATACCTAAACCACAAAAAGATCCAACAAAGAAAGAGAACTACAGGCCAATTTCTCTTATGAATATCGATGCAAAAATACTAAATAAAATTCTTGCCAACCGAATCCAAGAGCATATCAAAACGATCATTCACCATGATCAAGTAGGCTTCATCCCAGGGATGCAGGGATGGTTCAACATATGGAAATCCATCAATGTAATCCACTACATAAACAAACTAAAAGAAAAAAACCACATGGTCATCTCATTAGATGCTGAAAAAGCATTCGACAAAATTCAGCATCCTTTCATGCTAAAAGTCTTGGAAAGAGCAGGAATTCAAGGCCCATACCTAAACATAGTAAAAGCAATCTACAGCAAACCAGTAGCCAACATCAAAATAAATGGAGAGAAACTTGAAGCAATCCCACTAAAATCAGGGACTAGACAAGGCTGTGTGTAATTCTAATAGGTCTGCATTTATGTGTTCTTAGGCTTTTCCTCCTGCAGCTTTTAATATTTTTTCTTTGGTTTGAAGATTTAGTGTTTAGGTTATTATATGGTAACGACAATTCCACTTTCAATCCAGTAGATTTATTTGGTGTTCTGTAAGTAAGCTTATTGTACCCTTTTTCAGGTTAGGAAATTTGTCTTTCAATATTTTGTTAAAAATATTTTCTGGACTTTTGAACTGAGATTCTTCTCTTTATGCCTATACTTAAGTTTGTTCTTTTTATACTTTCCTAAATTTCCTGGATGTTTTGTGTGAGGAATTTCTTAGATTTAACATTTTCTTTGACAGATGTGTCCATATTTATTTTGTCTTTTCATTACCTGAGATGGTCTCTTTCATTTTTTGCTTTCTACTGCTGAAGTTTGCCTCTGTTGTTAAAATTCCCACATGCTATATTTCCAGAATTCCCCCAGTCTGTGATTTCTTAATTTCTTCTTTCATGTCTTGAACATTTTATTTATTTCCTTTACTTGTTTGTTTTTCATGGCTTTCTTTAAGGCTTTTATTCATTTTCTGGAATTTTTGTTTTCTTCAATTTCCTTAAAGGATTCACTCCTTTCCTTTATAAGGACCTCTATCATTTTCATAAAGTTGATTTTAAGGTCATTTTCTTATGCTTTATCTATGTTGGAATATTCAGATTTGCTGTACTAGGACAGTTGAGCTTTGGTGGTGACATATTGCCTTGGCTTTTGCCTATTGTGTTCTTACAGTGGCACCTATGCATCTGAATTTGGGATAATTATAGGTCTGAGTGCTGATTTCTGAGTTTGTCTTTGTTGGTTGGGTTGTTTCCATTGATCCATTAATTTTTGTTCTCTCTCTCTCTCTCTCTCTCTCTCTCTCTCTCTCTCTCTCTCGTTAGCTAGCTAGAGTGGCCTGTGGTTGAGTAGAGTGTCTCCATGCAAGATTGGGGCTGGAGTTACTAATGGTGGAACATCATGTCTCCTGGTCTAGCAAGGTGCTTCTGCTAGAGTTCAGGACTAGGATATCATTATATGGAAGGGAACAATGATTGGGGATGGCATTTGCAGGCACTGAGAAAGTAGGAATGGTTCATGGGAAAGCAGCCTTATGGAGGCAGGTGTGGCCTCTGGTGGGGCAGGTGGTTTCTACTGGAGTTAGGGGCTGGAGTTGGTGACGGGGTGGGGGTTGGGTGGTTGGGGGGTGGGGGGAGCAGTAGGGAGCAATCTGAGCATGGCCTGAGAAAACGCTGGCATTCTGTAGGGTGGGAGGCTTACTCAGCACTCTGTTTGCCAGTGTTGCCTCTGAAGGAACATGGGGCTTTCCTCAGAGTTGTGGACCAGAATGTGGTGAAGAAAAGGTTGTGTTGTTGAGAGTATGCTAAGTGAAAACTGATGGAGTATTGGCAGCCTGCAAGGGTTGGGGCTAGCCTGGGGTTCAGGTTGCCTACTTGGCCTGTGGTGAGCCAGGATATGATCAATGATCAGATTTCTAAATAAGAACACTAGTGCTCCAGTAGTTGTATTTATTTCAGATGTCAACCAAAAATTCAGACACTCATAACTAACCAAGAAAAGAGTAGCCTCTGATCCCACATTACTCATTAATTTATCAAAATGAAAATAGTATATAGGACCACTTTCAAAAGATGAGGTTTGGATTTAATGGAGGGAACTATTCAGTGACTTTATTTCATATGAGTAAAAGTAGGCAAGCTTCCCCCTCTGTCCTTCTCAAAAACAAAAGGTTCGGTGTTTGCAATGCTGGATTTGTGTTTCCTTATAGAGTCTATTTAAAACTTTTTTATGGTCCTTGAATTCTCAGTAAGAGATTTATTTTTAAAAGATTAAAAATAAAATACTCTATTTATTACCGAGTTATAAGAGATATGTATGTATTTTAGATGGAACACCACTATCAAAATCTACAGAGAAACATACCACTAGAACTAATAAAGTAGTTTAGAAAACCATAGGATGCAAGGAGTTTGCAAAAACAATTATATTTGTGTGTACTAGTGACAACTACTCAAAAATGCCTATAATATAAAAAATTACTTTGGAATGAGTACCCCCAAAGTATTTAAGCTATGTATACCATGAGAAATGAAAGAAAACCAAGAAAAATGATAAAAATTCTGTTTATAGTTTGGGGACCTCAATATATTTAAAATGTAACTTTATCCCATATAAAACTTCAAATGAATTTCTACATCTTCATTTGAAAATATGTTCATCTCAAATTTGTTTATGAAAATTCAAGCATTTAAAATAACCTGTAAAGAATCACAAACATGGCATTATCTTATTTGTAATCCTTCTCTAGAGGCATAGCAATGAAAGCCAAATGTTACTCGCCTTTGGAGAGGCACATAGATCAAAGGAGCACAAGAGAAGTTTGCAGAGAGACCCACACATCCATAGTCAATTGACTTATCAACCCAGTAATTTCAGTAATTCAGTAGGAAAATCAGCATATCTTTTAGCAATGTAATCTTACTGCAAAATATTGATATCAGTATGTAAAATTTAAGCTAGATTCATACCGACCTAAAGTTAGGAGCGCACAGAACTGCTGATAAACCAAAACTATAACAAGACAATAAAGGACCGGGTCATTGTGAAGAGTTTAAGGAAACCTCCTAACAGAATGAAGGACTTGGGGATTTAGCTCATTGGTAGGAAGGACACTTGTAACTCAAGGCTCTGGATTCAGTCCCAGCACTGGAAGAAAACAAATTTGACAACTACTACTCCTCATGTACTACTTTGAAGACACTTTCCAAAGCTGAAAATCCATGTCATGGTCTGTGATAGGTCACGTCAGACACCGCCCACTGTGTTCTTACTTTTAAGCAGTCTCTGATTCATTCTTCCCAGGGTGACTTGTCCCTTTGTCACTACTGTTTGGGGTCTGTGCTGGGATTTTTCAGGTTCTTGGCTTCTTTTTTCAAGAATGAAATAAAATCCCACCTAGAATGTAAAGCAGCTAAGAAACTCTATTCAAAGTCGGAACAATAAGCCAGGTTAGAAAATCTGTTGTTAAGACTGATAATGCGCCAATTGCGTGAACGATATTCAAGCCTCCACTTTACTATTTGGCGCCTCCTATGGAATCAAAGAGGAGGACTTTGGTTACTAAGGGTAACCAAATTTGGGTAGTTTGGTATTATGATCAATAGTTTAGGTAAGGCCTTGCTCCCTTCACATGCCTCTTTTCATAATGCATCTTACTTCAAATAAGATATGCATGCCCCCTTATGTACTGGCATTAGGTGGTAAATATGGGTTTCAGACCCTACATTCCTTTAGGACAAGTTCATCTTATGGATTAAGAACCTAAAACCAGTCTTGGTTAGATCAGCCCGTTGCCTAAATGGTCTCTCCACTGTGCTCCAGGATGTATTTGATTGAGGGAGGGAGTCGTTGTTGAGGGAGAAACGTATTTCCATTGTTCAGAGAAGAGTGTGCCTTGGTCCGAGACAAGTAGAATCTCAGGGTCTAAGCTATCCCTATGCCCTCCTACCTCACCTTGGTTATCCCAAGAAGAGCCATTTCTCTTGCACACTCAGCCCTGACATCATGTTCTTCAATAGGCTTTACAGACCCTCCCAACCCTCACATATGAGTGGTTCATAGCATCAGGACACTGTAGCTTCTAGGTGATTTTGCACATCTGTTATCTATGACATAGCACACTTGACTCTCTGCTGTAATATATGAGTAATACAAAAAGATGCAAGGACTAGGGTAAAAATGGATATAGTGAACTAATTAGAATATACTGTCAGTGTGGGAACTTTTTAGAAAATATATTTTTCATTAATTCTTTGAAGATAAATACATGCCTAAAAAACCCAACCGAACTTGAAAGAAAACTAATTAGATCTTGACTTGAGGAATGCTCACCTTCCTGAGTAGTACCAACCTCCCCTTTGTCAATTAGAGCTTTTGGTATTGTCTCCCCTCCAGCATTACATATTCTGCTCCTGAATTACTTCCTAACAAAATCATTCTACTAAATTTATAACTACTTAATTTCAGGCATTTTCAATTTTTCTTTATTCATCGCATTATCTTACTTTCCTGAGCTTTAGAAGTAGATTCCACATGAGACCATGATATTTCCTAACCAAGGGACACAGCTTTAATTTTCTTAGTAACTAGATAGTGGGGGACACCCAGGTGAGAAGAAGCAGGAAATGGGGAAGCCATTTGTCCACTAGGACACAGAGAAGTTCAAGAGAAACAACACTACATGGAACTTAGCAGTCCAAATAATAATTTCCAGGAGAGGATAGTAGGCCTTTATCCCCCTATCCAATCCCACCTCACCCTGCTCACCAACTTACCCATTCCTGCTTTCCTTCCTGGCATTTCCCCTACACTGGGGCATGGAAGCTTCTCAGGAACAAGGGCCTCTCCTCCCTTTGATCCATCAAGACCATCCTCTGCTACATATGCAGATGGAGCCATGGGGCTCCATGTGTACTCTTTGGTTGGTGGCTTAGTCCCTGGGAGCTCTGGGGCTATTACTGGTTGGTTCATATTGTTGTTCCTCTCATGGAGCTGCAAGCTCCTTCGGCATCTTTGGTCCTTTCTCTAGCTCCAGATTATTTTCAAACCCAGAAGCCTTTTATACGTTCTAGGTTCCAGGTGCCTTCTTCCAAGTAGTTGTATTTCTGTAGGTCCTAAACTCAACATGAATTTATACACAGAGAATTTGATAGATACAATGCCCATGTGAATTATCTCCATCCATAATGTACATTTCATTGAACAGTAAGTGCTTAGCATGCAACTATGAAAATTGATGACAGTCTTCATAACTTTAGAATTTTATCTGATAGAACTTTATCAGCTTCTTTCTGGACCACTGCTATGATCCAACATCCATTGGAACTCCTAGTCTGCATTCAGAGCTATCTCCTAATTGTTCTAAACTAAATAGAGTGTCTAAAAAGACATTTGAGGAATAGGTTGCCTTGGTTAAAAAGCCTACTTTCACCCCTGCCACATACCACCACACGCACACAATTTGTTGTCCTGCAAAAGCATGGACGCTCAAAAGACTTTGCAGCTACTGCTCTGTCTCGGAATTTCCTCACTATTGTATTTTCATGATCAGTCCAACCACGTTCAAGCTCAAATCTGACAAGACTTCAGTAAGGCTTGTCAGCCCTCCATACTTACAGTGAGTTTCATTAATGGTGTTGCAATGATTAGTTTAAACTCTTCTTCATTCACAATTGTAACTCTATCGTCTTTTTCCCACCCAACATCTGAACTAAAAATATGTACAAAAAAACTAGTCTTGAAAGGGCAAATAGTGTCAGGAGTTGACCTGCCCAGTTTGCTGTTAATGTCATTCGGGGACACTGTATTTTATGGTGAGTACAGTGCTCTAAAAAGACTCAGCCACTTCCTTCTGTGTGGTTTATCTTTTCCTCTGAGAAACCAAATTGAGTTTTTTTTTAAATAAAATGATTGAAAAGGTACACTGAATCCTCAATTTAATTATTCCAATTCCTGCACAAAGGTCTTTCACAGGGGCGACTGCTTGGTAAATGTGATAAAGTTCAAATGCATTCTTAAAAATTGCAAATTAATTTATAAACTTCCATTTAAAGTTTGAGCTTGCTGCTTTCAAATAGGAAAACTCGTTGAGGTACTTCCTTTTGATTTAGTATCTCCACATCTAGAGTTTAAGTTAACATTTAATCACTTTCTGGAACTTTCCAGAGGTGTGGGATACATTCCAGAGGGAAGGACTGTGGTCCATGATTGGAATTCGGTTAAAGTTCCTTCCTTAGGGAATCCAGGTTCTGATCTGTTTCCTACTTGACTGCTCTTAGCCTTCCTGTTTTCACACAGCTAGTTGCTTCCTATGCTCCTTCTGGGCTCTGAGTTTTTCAGGATTTTGTTTGTCTGTGGTGTGCTTCCACACCGTATTACTGCCCTCTCCTCTGTTGTCACCATAAGTGCTACTGTCCCCTCAAACTCTCCCCTGGGCAGTACAAGGCAGCCTAAGATGTCTTTCCTTACATTCCCTGGCACACTTGGAGATTCTTAGTGTGACATCTTTTGTGTGTCCTACCCTATCTCTTTCAGCTGGGTACAAAGCCTCTGAGTAAGTATCATGGCGTCCAGTTCATCTCCAAGGCGCTTGCAACACCTGGCCCAGTTTCTTCTATATAGAAACTTCAGTAATTATTAATTTAGCTGAACTAAATTAATGTCAAACCACTTTCCTGTTACTGTGTATTGACAAAATAATTATAACAAGTTCATAACAATGGCAAGCAGTAGAGACAGGATTTGAATATAGGCACACGTAGTTCACTACACTTTGAACCACTGCACTTTGTTACCTTGGCAACAGACAAGATATAGTGTAAAGTTATTAGTGCAGTCCTATAAATTGGCTACAGTTGCAAAAATAAAAAAATGGCCATAATAAATATTAACCCTGATTGTGTGAAAAGAAGTGTGTGTGTGTTTGTGTGTGTGTGTGTGTGTGTAGTGTCTGTGGGTGTTGTATGTGTGTGTGATACATGTGGTGTGTCTGTTTGGTGTCTATGTGGTGTACGTGTGTAGTGCCTGTTGGTGTTTTATGTGTGTGTGATATGTGTGGTGCATATGTTTGGTGTGTATGTGGTGTGTATGTTTGTGTGTGGCTGTGTGTGGCTGTGTGTGTGTGTGTGTGTTTGCTGAAGAGATGGCTTTGGCTCAGTTTAGAGTACTCATTGTTTTTGCAAAGGTCTTGGGTTCAGTACCTAGCCACATGAGTCTGATCAGATGACCCTTCTGTTGATCTCTCCAGGTTCCCGGAGAACCTGTATATATATATATGCATACATTTTTATGGTGCTAGCTATCAAACCTGGAATGTGTTACTCAAGCATTTTACTACTGAACTACAACACCAAGTGTTTGCCCAATGCTGTCTTTTTGTGACATCAATTTATTTATTAAGACTTTCTTTTCTCCTGTCTACTTTATTTCCTTTTTAAAAATATACTTCATGATGAAAAATTTATAAATAATATATACTTCATACTGCAAATCAACAGACACAAAGTCTGTACATCTCAGTGAACAATAGTTAGAATAACCATTCTAAGAGTAGAACTTTACATTGGATTTTAGACTTCTAGTATAGAATATATTTTTATACATTTACCCACTTTGAAAACAGGAAACTCCATGACAGAGTTAGAACTTGAAAAACAATTTGCTTTGTATTGGCTTTCATAACTGATGTCTATTACCTGTACTCAGTCCTTCCCCCATCCCCTAATGTTTACCCATTTTTGTTCTATTTTTCTACATATTATACTGAACCCTTATGTATATTTGTTACAGATACTATCCATTATATCCTGCATATGGGGGAGAACATGCAAATTTTTTCTTTCTAAGACTGTTTGGTTTCACTTAATATTATGTATTCTAATTTCTTCCATTTTGCTGAAAATTCTGTGATTACATTTTTCTCTAGAGCTGAATCCTATACATAGATATCTTTTATTTTAGTTCCTCTGTTGATTGACTAATAGATTGATTCCAAATCGTTGCTATAGCAAATAAAATATAGTATCTCTATGGTTGGGTATGGAGTTCTCTGGATGTGTGCCAAGAAGATGTGCCAGATGGTATTTCTAATTTTTTTTTGAGAAATCTCAAAACTGATTTCCAAAATGACTGTATTAATTTACAACCCCTACAAGCAGTGAAGAGGGGTTCCTGTCTAGCCATATAATCTTCTACATTTGTTGTCACATTTCTTGGTGGTGGCCTTTCTGACTGAAGTAAGATGCTCTCTAAAAGCAGTTTTAATCTGCCTTTCTCTGATGCCTAAGGAATTTTAACACTTTTAAAAACAGGTATTAGCCATTTGTGGGGTTTTTAGAAGTTGGAAGCTGTCCAATTTATTGGATCATTTGTTGACTAGTAGTTTTATTTCCTTGGTATTTAAGTTCTACAACTCTGTAAATTCTGGGTATGAGTTCCTTGACTGAAATGTGCCTGGTAAAGGTTTCTCCCATTCTGTGGGTTCTGCTGATTGTTTCCTTTGTCTTACATAAAACAAAACCAAACAAAAAGCCCAAAACAAACAAACAAACAAAAACAATCCTGACCACTAAAAGAACTGATGGAGGTCTCATCATTCCCAATCTCAAGTTGTACTACAGAGCTACAGTAATAAAGAAAAAGAAAAAGAAAAAGAAAGAAACAAACAAAAAACAAAAAAAAACCCACATGGTATTGGCAGAAACATAGATAAATCAATCAGTGGAATATAATTGAAACCCAGACATATATCTATGCAAATGTGATTTTGATTTAAAAGAAAATACACTCTGAAAAAAAGAAGATCATTATAAAAAAAATGACGCTGGTCCAAGAGGACATCTGCATGGAGAAGAAGGCCAATTGATTTATATTTATTACTCTGCACAAAACTCAAGTCTAATGGATAAAAGACTTCAACATAAAACCAGATATACTGAAACTAATAGAAGACAAAGAAGGGAATAGCTTGAAACACATTAGTACAGGAGAAGACTTTCTGACTGGAACACCATCAGTATAGGCACTATGGTCAGCAATTAATATGTAAGAGCTCAAGAAACTGAAAGGCTTCTATAAGGTGAAGGAGACCATCAATCAGAAAAAGAGGCAGTCTACAGAATGGGAAAAAAATTTTCCCAACCACATGTCTGATAGAGGATTTATATTCAAAAATATATCAAGAATTTAAGAAACTAGATATAAAAAACCCAAATAATCCAATTAAAACATGGTGTATAGATCTAAACAAAGAACTTTCAACACAGGAAACTCAAATGACATGAAACACTGAAACAAATGTTCAACATCCTTAACCATCTGGGAAATGCAAATCAAAAGCACTCTGAGATACCATCTTATCCTCTCAGAATGGCTAAGATCAATAACACAGGTGACAGCACTTGCTGGTGAAGATATGAAGCAAGGGGAGCACTCTTCCATGGCTGAAAAGAGTGCCAATTTGTGCAGCCACTCTGAAAATCGATAAGTTGATTCCTCAGAAAGTTGGGAACTCATCTACCTCATGACTCAGCTTTACCACGTTTGGACATATTTCCAAAGGACTCTTTATCCTACAGCAAGGACCCTTGATCAACTATGTTCACTGCTGCTCTATTCATAATAGTTAGAGACTGGAAACGGCCTAGATGTTCCTCAACAGAAGAATGAAGAAAGAAATTGTGCTATATTTACACAAAGGAGTATTATTCTACTGCCGGAAAAAAAAAAAACAGCAACAACATAAATGATAAAACTAGAGAAAAAAATCATCTTGAGTAAAGAAAACCAGACTCAGAAAGATAAACATTGGATTTCTTCATTTATATGTGGCTATTAGTCACCAAATAAATGTTAACCAATCTACAATCCACAGCTTGAGAGAGGTGAGGTATAGAGGAAGGGTCTTGGGTAGGGGGTGGCACATGGATCTTTCTAGAGGAAGAAATAGAATATATTTTACAAGTGTGCTGATGGTAGGTGGGAACTGGGGCAGAGTTGGGGTAGGGATAGGGTGGAGGACAGCAATGTGGGAGAACAGAACTGGAACTGAAGGGCATTGTGGGATAACATAACAATCTAGAGTATTGGAAACCTCCTAGCATATGTGAAGACAAACCAAATTAGGTCTTCTAGTAATGTGGGATATGAAGCAGCAACTGGGAATCACTCATTACTAACCAAGACTTTCAGTACTAGTCCTGGTTTATATTCATTTGATCTGTTGGCACAAGAGATTCCATGGAAATTCCCAAACAATCCAGGCTGTTTCTAAGACAATAGGTTGCTGTCCACAAACTGACAGCAGTGTGTGTATGTGTGTTGGGGGGTGGTGTTGTTGAAGATAACACCCACACACATCATTAGCCATGGAGAAATAAAAATGGTGCTGACAAGGAGCCTTCATCCCTGTGTTCTAGCATCTTTGGTGTGGGAAGGTACCCCACAGTATACCAACTGGCAGTATAAATACCAACCCAGCCCTAAAATCTTGGACCTACAATCAATCTGTCCTGCCTGAAAGATATGCTACAGCAATGGTGGTACAAAGCTTGTGGGAGTAGCCAACCAATGTCTAATTTGGCTTAAGGCTCATTCCATGAGTTGGAACCCATACCTGACACTGCTTGATGACCAAGGATTAGAGATGAGATACATCCAGAGACCTATGGTAAAACTAAACACTACTGGTCTTAAAAATGAATAAGGATGACCGAAATGACTCCTAATGGTGTTCTGCAACACTCACAGATCTGAGCCTTATTTGGCCATCATCAGAGAGGCTGCCTTCTACAGCATACAGAAACGGATGCTGAGACCCACAACCAGATGTTACACAGAGAACACACAGTTTTAAATGGGACGACTCTATCAAATCTCTCCCCTCGGACTTCAGGAAACACAATAGAATCAGAGGCAGAAAGAGTGTTAAGAGCAAGACGGAATGGAAGACAGCAGGAGAATAAAGCCTTTTGAATGAATCAACTAAGTAAGACCCATATGAGACTGAACCAGCAGTTAAAGTGCCTACATGGGTCTCTCTCTCTTTCTCTCTCTCTCTCTCTCTCTCTCTCTCTCTCTCTCTCTCTCTCTCTCTCTCTCTCTGTGTGTGTGTGTGTGTGTGTGTGTGTGTGTGTGTGTGTGTGTGCATGTGTGTATACAGTTTAATATTTTTATGGGACTCTTGGGTATGTGAACAAGGGGTTTCTTGTTCTTGTGCCTGATCTTGGGGGCTCTTTTTTCCCTCTTAGGTTACCTTGTTCAGTCTCAATGTAATACTTGTTTGTTCTCTCTTATTATATTTTACTTTGTCTTGTTAGGTTGTTATCTCTTAGCAGCCTGTTGTTTTCTAAGGAGAGACAGAAAGGCAGTGGATCTGGAGGGAGGGGGAGGGGAGATAAACTGGGAGGAATGGCTGGAGCCAAGGGTAACCAGGATATATTGCATGAGAAAAGGATCTATTTTCAGTAAAAGTAAAACGATGGAAAGGAAGGATGCGCAGGCTTGCTGCTGCTTTCTGGGATTTAGCACAGAGCTTTGCATATGTGACACCAGTGCTCTACCACTGACCCCTATCTCCACATTCCCACTTTGTCAAAGCTCTCCCTCCACACAGCCCCACCCAGCTGGGAGAGAGTTTTTCTGTCACCACATCTTCTATAGGATACCATGAATTATTATCCACCCATGACACCATTCCCAGCCAATACAGGGATTGATCTCCAGCCCTGGAATTCTGACTTGCCTTTAGTGGCATCTCCTATCCATAAGGAAGGAGAAAAATGTGAGCCATTTACAAAGCCAGTCGCCAATTCAAAGTAAACTGATGAAAAAAGAAAAAGATGCAGCCTACACAACAATGTATTCTGACCCATAATTTACAAATAATTTTTTAGTAAACAGTAAGAGAGCAAATATGGTCTTTAAGCAAATATGAAATTTAAGGGCACAGTCAATTTACTAAGTAAATAAATCTGACCCCATTATTTTCAACATATAAATGAAAACTTAAAAGAATTACTCCCTTACCCCCATCCCACCCCCATACACAAAAAGAGTGAATGGGAAAGGTGTATGTACAATGGGGAGCATGAACGGTTAAGAGAATGTCAGAAAACATCTTTTGTGTGCAAGCATGTTAGTGTTTAGCTAGCAAGGGCTGTCTTTAAAAAATGTCCCTGGCACAGTGGATTGCAATTGCCTTCCGCACTTTTGGACATTGCAAGTTCAGCACTGATGGTCCTGCAGGCTTTGGTTTTTGAAACCTTCTTGTCTTGACGTTGGACCTCACATCATCTTCCATTTGTGTTGAGACCACAGTCTAATATATCCTTGTATTGGATGATGACACATTCTAAGAACTTCACTTGTCAGAATTATTCCTTGAGATATAGATATATATATATAGATATATATATATATATATACACATACATATATATATGTATATATGTATATATACGTATATGTATGTGTGTGTGTATATATATATATATATATATATATATATGTGTGTGTGTGTGTGTGTGTGTGTGTGTGTGTGTGTGTATCATTCTGAATGCTGGGGTTGAATTTCAGAATGTGAAGTTTTGAAAACTACAGTCTAGTTCAGACTTGTGACTGGTAATGGCTACCAACAAATAACCAAATAAGTAATAAATTCCTGTGTATTTTATGAACAACCCAATTAGATAAAACTTATTATTAGCAATCTCTGGGGTTCATACTGGTTAAATGGGAAACATGTTTCCTTATACAGTCTTGAACGTTTTGGTATCACAGTTTGTTCCTTATAGAGTTATTCAGGCTTTTTTAAGTCATAACAAAGATAATAGAAGAATTACATGCAGAAAACCTACCATCATTAGAAGCAGAAATTGACCAGATGTTCCTCTACTTGAACACACAAGGAAACTGTTTTCTGGCTGTCTTACAGTAAGATCGAGGCTTCTTCAGCTTGGGCAGAGGAATAGAGGCAGAAAAAAAAAGACACTTCAAAGTTTGGTCTTAAAAATAACCTCAAGCCGGGCGTGGTGGCGCACGCCTGTAATCCCTGCACTTGGGAGGCAGAGGCAGGCGAATTTCTGAGTTCGAGGCCAGCCTGGTCTACAAAGTGAGTTCCAGGACAGCCAGGACTAGACAGAGAAACCCTGTCTCGAAAAACCAAAAAAAAAAAAAAAAAAAAAAAAATAACCTCCATTTTATTTTGAATTCCACGTCTCTCTTTTCTTGGCAGCTTATCAAATGCGAGGGATATATTGAAAAGAACCCTCGGCCACTCCCAAGATGTGAGGAAAATATGGCGTCCAAAGTTGCCTTTGTATGGTCCCTGAGTGCAAGGCTAGCTACAGTTATCTAGCCCGTATTCGACGTCCCCTGTGCTAAGCCACTGGGTTCTAGGGTTATTGTGCCATCAATTAGAATTATTTTTATGGCAAATATACTGCCACAATTAGCTCCGACTTGGAAAGTAAATTGTATCATGGAAATGAAAAATGTATGTGCCCTTTGAAACAGACACTTTTCTTCCAGGAAACAAACTTTTCATCTGATTATGAGAGAACAAGACAAGCTTGCTCTCAGGCGATGGCCATAGGAAGAAGAGTCAAGTGTATTCTCATCCATAAGAAAAATGTAAATAAGCTACAGTACATTGGTTTATTAAGCCTACAGAACTATAGACAGCAGGAAAAGCTCTGTGCAGTGACCTGGACAGATGCTAGTTACATACAATAATTTGTTCAGGAAACCTGCAGGCAGGCAAACATTTATAGCACAATTAATATCTTTTATTAAGGTCACATGCACAAATGTTAATGAAATTTTGTTAAGGCAGAATTAAAAAGAAAAAGCATCTATCTTTATTCAAAGTAACTACATTAAGCAGGTAGTTTTTAAGTAGCTTAATTTGTGTTTCACTTTCTTACACAAATTCCTTGCAATGGGACTTTGGTTTTGTTTGTTTGTTTGTTTTTGTTTTGTTTTGCCTCAAGAAATAGAATCCATTTCTCTTACATCTAAATTAGGACAGGAACTTGCAGAACAACAGAAAAAATGGCAGGAAACATGGTCTCTGAATTCTGGGCCCAAAGACTTAGTTGGCTTGGGACACAGCCTCTTCTCTTCCCAGGCT
Organism: Apodemus agrarius; assembly: GCA_964023405.1. Lineage (NCBI taxonomy): Eukaryota > Metazoa > Chordata > Mammalia > Rodentia > Muridae > Apodemus > Apodemus agrarius. The sequence continues at coordinate 145,452,157 of OZ030009.1, read as the reverse complement.
ACATCAGTTACAGTGAGGGTAAATTTATGGTGGAATGCTCATGAGACCAGTCAAGGTCAGAAAATCACAAAAGGAAGGCAAGAGAAGGCAACCCTACCTGAAACTAGAGGGGTGAGCAGCCACCGCAGAGCTCCCCCAACTCCCCTCTCCTCTCCTGTCCTCTCCTGTCCTCTCCTGTCCTCTCCTGTCCTCTCCTGTCCTCTCCTGTCCTCTCCTCTCCTGTCCTTTCCTCTCCTGTACTCTCCTGTCCTCTCCTGTCCTCTCCTGTCCTCTCCTCTCCTCTCCTGTCCTCTCCTGTCCTCTCCTGTCCTTTCCTCTCCTGTCCTCTCCTGTCCTGTCCTGTCCTGTCCTGTCCTGTCCTGTCCTGTCCTCTCCTCTCCTCTCCTCTCCTCTCCTCTCCATTCCCTCCTGGTTCCTCTCCATCCTCCCCATGCCCTCCTCTCCCTATCCTCTAATCATCTCCCCTCCCCTTTCTTCTATCCTGTGCTCCATGCCTCCCCTTCCCATTTTCTCTCCTCTCCTCCTCTTTCCCCCTTCTTCCTTCTCAACCCTCCCCTCCTCTATCTTTTCTTCTTTCCTCTCTTTTCTCCCTTCCATATTCTCCCCTCTCCTCCTTCATACTCCCCTCCATTTTCTTGCTCCCCTCCCTTATCCCCATCTTTCCTCTCCTCTCCCCTCCCCTCCTCTCCTTTCATTCCCTCTCCTCTCCCCTCCTCTCCTGTTCCCTCCCCTCCCCTCTCCTCTCTTCCCCTCTCTTCTCCCCTCCTCCCCTCTCCTCTCCTCCACTCTCTTTCCCCTCCTCTCCTCTCTCCTCCCCTCTCCTTTTATCCTCTCCCCTCCTCTCCTCTCCTCCCCTCCCCTCTCCTCTTCTCTCCCCTCCCCTCCCCTCTCCTCTCCCCTTTCCTCCCCTCCCCTCCCCTCTCCTCTTCTCTCCTCTCCCCTCCCCTTACCCTCCCATCTCCTCTCCTCTCCCCTCGTCTCCTATCTCCCTCCACTCCCTTTTCCCCATCTCTCTTCTCTCCCTCTCCTCCCCTCCTCTCTCCTCTCCTCTTTTCCTCCTCCTCCCTTCCCCCTATCTCTCTCCCTCCCATTCCCTAGCATCTCCTCCCCCTCCACTTTCCTCTCCTCTCCTCTCTTCTCCCCTCTCCACATCTCCTCTCCACTCTCCAACTCTCCCCTCCTCTTCTCTCTTCATTCTTTCCCCTCTCCAGCTTCCTCCTTCCTTCAGCATTTCTTCAAGTAGTGATTAGCAGATTCCTTTTATTGTCTCCCTCATTCTCTTGCTTCTCATACTTTCTGCTCAGGGCTTCACCTGCACGAAGGAAGCTCTTCCCCAGGGCTTCATCTGTGTGAGGCTAGCTCTTTCCCATGGAGCTCATGCTCAGCCCTCCCCCCTCTCTCTCCCGCTCTTCCAGTAAATACGATATTTTTCTTAAAAGTCTCCATAATGGTGTTGAGTACTTCAATAACCCATCATATTACCCTGTAGTGGTTGACATTAGGAAATTAAACAGTGAATAGCTCCTTCATCAAGCCACTATCCTGGCAAAAGTAATGTAAAAATTGCCATAACAGATCAAAACACTTCTCTAGGTCAAAATGTTTTTAGTAGTTCAATTTTTCACTGCACTAAATTTCTAATGTTTTTATGTTTTAAGTTTGAGTGTATATTTATACAAATCTATAAGTATTTTGAAATAGAAGTATAGGTATATGCAGAGTACATATTAAATATGCTGTTACTATATGCTACATAACATATATATTCATGCATTATACATTATAATTTATATATGTATGTATTTTCTGTTTTCTTTTGGTGCTGTTCTCTGAGACAAATTAAGTATGTGTGTGTGTGTGTGTGTGTGTGTGTGTATGTGTGTGTGTGTGTGTGTGTGTGTGTGTGTGTATCCTTGCCTGCAGCGTGTGTGCTCAACTGACCGCTCTTCTTGGCTATAGAGAAATACAAAAGTGAATAACTCTATTTGGAGTAGTCAACAGTTTCCCTGGGATGGCCACATTTCCACATGAGTGGTCCCCACCCAAGAAGCATGATGCAGAGTTATGGCAGTGATGAGAAGACGAATGAACTGCTGTCCCATGGGTGCAGCACACGAGTTTCCAGAAGGAAGAGGCTGAATTCATATTTATGCAGTGAATGATACTAAGAGAAGCTGATAGTCTTGCCAGTTGTATTAAATTGAGGCCAGTCTTCACAGAGTTGGTCAGCATTTCTTCAAACTCTGATTAGCAGATCCTTTCCCAAAGACAATGGAAACATTCAATGTGTAGAGCAGTGTTTTGATACAGAAAATAAGAGCTAAATGTTTCCAAACAGCCCTGCAGTGGAAGAACAATAGTAAGAGCAGTTTTTTTTTTTAAAAGCTGAATAAAAAAAGCCATTTAAAATCAGACATCAATACGGTATTTTTCTTTTTAGTAGAAAATACAGAATTTTACTCAGGCTCATTGTGATTCTTCAGAACGGTAAAATGGGGGTCTTTTATTTGGTACGGTGTTGTGTATGCTGAGCAGAAGTGTTCCTTTGCTGCTACATTTCCCAGCATCATTCTTAATAATCTGCTTGTGTGTCAGTTAGCGCACAGGCATGGATGGATGCTGTGCTCAGGAGCTAATTCTTTTCAACACCGTGCTACACACTGATAAAGATTCACAACCACCGTAAAGGAAGAGGTGAACACAACACAAATCTGGATGACAAAAGCTACTCACTATTCCCACATGGTAACAGGTTAAGCATCAGATACTGTGTTCATGGTCACCCTCTTGAGGAGTCAGGAGATAGGAGCCAAATCCCAGATAGTACGTCACTTGTCACCCACCACAGGCTGTGGTGGGTTCTAACCGGCTGCCTCTTTTCTAGAAAGCAAGTTGGCGACATGTATGGAGAGTTAAAAGAGTTTATACTTTTGCTATCCAAAACAGCCCATGAAGGAAATAATCAGAGATGTAAAGATTTCTGTGTACTTTTTATAATTGTGAAACAACTGCTACTGAGAAGTTCGAAAATAGAATTGCTAGCTAAAGTATGTATCATGTCTACAGTTAAGTGTGGTGAAGTCAGCAATAATCACATTGTTGAAGAACATTTAATGACAGTCAGAAATATTTAAGGCAAGTTTTGCACTCAGTGTGTGTATGTGATCAAAAGAGCGACAGAGAGACTGAGTCACCCAGAGACACCCAGAGAAAAAGACAGAAAAAAAAATCACAAAAGTTTTGAAAAGAAACTTCCTAAAATATATAAGCCAAAGTGTTTTAATGCATGATGGAGTGTCTGAAAAAAAGGAAATAATTTTGGGGGTGGGCTAGAGAGGGCAAGAATAGAGGAAATTATGGGGTAATTACTGAAGTGAGTCTCTCACTTGGGGAAGTGTCTTGGCTTGTTTAATGAGTCCTGTGTGCTGAGTTACTGGGCATGCTGCATCCCAACAGCACAAGGAGAAAGCTCTTGGGGGGAGGAGGTTGTGCCTCTCCTATTTTGGGATAAAGAAGAAAATACAGAAAGAAAAGTATCCTATTTTCTTGAAAGAGGATTAACTTGGGTTACTCAAGCTGAGTTTGAAGTCTGGATTTACACTATCTGTAAGGGAGCCTCCAGTGTCCCAGTGTGTGTGTGTGTGTGTGTGTGTGTGTGTGTGTGTGTATGTGTTTGTATGTGTGTAACTGTATGTTTGTGTGTGTATGTTTGTATGTGTTTATGTGTGTGTTTGTGTGTATGTCTGTATATGTATATGTACGTGTATTGTGTGTGTCTGTGTGTATGTATGTATTTGTGTGTGTCTGTATGTATTTGTGTGTGCATGTATGTATGTATTTGTGTATGTGTATGTTTGTATGTATTTTTGGGTGTGTGTATTTGTAAGTGAATGAGCTTGTGTGTTTGTGTGTGTAATGCTTATGCAGGGGTGCACACATTCAGAGGCCTGATGAAGATACTATGTTTCCTGCATTTTCCACCATGTTTCTTTGAGATAAAATTGCTTACCAAACCTGGAACTCACCTTGTGGCTAGCAATCCTCCTGTTTCCACTCTCTACAAGTAATGTGATGACCATGCTTGCCTCTTTCTTTTTACATGATAACTAGTACCCAACCTCAGCAAGTGTTCTTACCTTTCTTTTATTTAATTGTTTTAAAATTTTCAGCCTTACAATTCCAAATTCTATACATATATATATATATATTTATGTATCACTAGATATTACATATAGTATATATGCATATAATATACACATATATAATACACACATATTTGCATATATACATATATATGTATACACACACATATCACGGTTTGTCTCTTTGATCTAAAAAATGTCAAGGGACGTATGTGAAACTTTGTCCCCACAATCATTTCTTTTGGTTTCTTTTTCTAAGTCAAGAGTTGTAACTATTGTGAGGCTGTTATTCAGTCTATAATTTATATCACAAACCCTATTATTTCTGATGCTCTGTCATGTCCTTATTTTAGTATGTGCACACATTAGTTAGGATATTGGAAATGGGGGCTATCAATTCTTGTCTTTTAAGTTTACTCACACATGTGTATATGTGTGGATTTTTAAAGACATTTGTCCAAACATGGCTTTAAGACAACTATTTTTTGTGTGTTTTCACACAGATATTACAATGAGTATTATATGCTTTATTATTTTGCACTGTGGAATATGAAAACCATATATTTCCTATTTAATGTGATATTTTTATGCTATCACTTTTCTTAAAAATTAGTTTTGACCATTTTAATTTAATGATAGTTAACATAAAGAAGACTAAAACTTAACTCCTCTCAATGTGTATCACCAGACAAAGTAATCACCTCCATTTGAGATTGTCACTATAAGTATCACATGCATTTGCATTTCTAGTTTTTCAGGTAGTCTTGCAAGAAGTGTATATTTTAAGTATTGGCTTGTCTGAGAATTATTTTTCACATTTCAATTGATTAAAATACTGATTACTTAAATGTATTAGTGCCCATGATGTGTGTTGGAAACTAAAAGCATTAATCTGTGCTCTCATGGCATTTAGGATGGCAGTGAGAAGTAAAACTCAATTTGTTCTTTATTAATGGATGCAAGATGGTTTTATTTTTTTTCTCATTATATGGAGAAACATGAACCGTGCACATTAAGCACTTTTAGATCTTCTGGAAACCTTCCTACAAGCAAGAAAGGAAACCAAAACCACACAGTCCTGTCGAACCCACACTGTCTTTTCTTTCTTTCATTTTCTCCTTTTATTAAAAATATATTATTTTCTCACACAGTATATCCTGATTAGTTTCTCCTCTATATGCCTTCCAGTTCCTCTCCACCTCCACTTACTCCAGATTCACTCTCTTTCTGTCTCTTATTGGAAAACAGTAGGCAGTAGTTCTTTTCTAAGACATGACAATCAATAAAATGACAAAATAAAATTTGGTGAGACAAAGCAAAACCCATCACATCTAGGCTTGACACAGGAGAAGGAAGAGCCCCAAGAACAGGCACAGGAGCAAGAAACCACTTGTTTACACACCCAGGAATCCTATAAAAATACTAAAAGGAAAATTATAACATACACACAGAAGACCAGGCAAAGACCAGTGTAGACCCCTTTTTTATTGCTGCCCCAGGCTCTGTGAACTCATATAGGTCTTGCTTTTCATGGCGTCCTCCATTTCTTTTGACTCTGACACTCCTTTTACCTCCTTTTCTTTGGAGTTCCCTGAAATCTGAAGGGAGAGATTTCATGAAAAATTCCATTTAGAGCTGTGTGCTTCAAGTACTCTCTGCATACTATCTCTCTGTGGTTCTGATCCCATTCTCCTCTCTTCCTGCCTTCTGCAGGAGACTTCTCTGATGATGTCTGAATATGGCACTGATCTGCAGGTATAGCAAAGTGTCATTAGGAGGCATTTTATTCATCCTCTCTCTTTCTTTTTCTTTCTCTCTCTCGTCCTTTCTCCTTTCTTTATCCTTCCTTTCACTTCTTTCTTTCTTCCTTCCTTCCTTCCTTCCTTCCTTCCTTCCTTCCTTTCTTTCTTTCTCTCTTGTTCTTTCTTCTTTCTTTCTTCCTCCTTCCTTTCATTTCTTTCTTTCTCCTTCCTTTCATCTTTCTTTCTTTCTTTCTTTCTTTCTTTCTTTCTTTCATTCTCTTTTGTTCTTTCTCCTTTCTTTTTCCTCCCTTCATCTCTTTCTTTCTTTCTCTCCCTCTTTCTTTCTTTTTCTTTTTTTCTTTTATTTTTTTTTTGCCTTCCGTCCTTTCTTTGTTATTTCTTATTTGGTTTTACCATATGACCCTGAGCTATTATCTACTCTCTGGTTCTTGGTCAACCCAGCAGTGTCAGCTATGGGTTCCATCTTGTAGAGTGGGCCTTTTGTCAAATCAGACATTGGTTGGCTACTCCTATAAGTACCACCCCTGCCCTAGTATATCTTTCAGGCAGGAAAGATTGTAGGTCAAAGGTTTTGTGACTGGTTTAGTGTTTACATTTCTTTTTTGGTAGCCTTCATACCAAAGTCATGGAAAGATAGGAGTCAAGCCTTCATGTAGGCACCATCCTGACTTCTCAGCATTCAATGAACTGCCTGCATGTTGTCCTTAACAATGCTTTCCCCCTGCTGCGTGGTGGTGGCACACACCTTTAATCCCAGCACTTGGGAGGCAGAGGCAGGCAGATTTCTGAGTTCGAGGCCAGCCTGGTCTACAGAATTAGTTCCAGGACAGCCAGGGCTACACAGAGAAACCCTGTCTCGAAAAAACAAATAAACAAACAAAACAACAAACAAACAATTCCTTCCCCCATTCCTTTCCATTTTCAGAGAGTATCCCATTATCTTAGCAATAGTCTGGGTTGTTTAGAGATTTTTTTCTATGGGACTTCCTTGACCAAACATTCAATTTGAGTGCAATCCAGTCCTCCTCCTGAAAGTCTTGATTGTTGACCAGAGATGGCCAGCTGGGAATCTGTATCTCCCATTAGTTTCCAATTAGTTTTTAATTTTTAAATTACATGTCTATGTGAGTGTGTGTGTGGGGGCAGGTAATATGTATCTAAGTACAGGTTCCCATGGTCTCCAAAGGTGTCATATCTAATAAACCTGGGCTATAGGCTGTCATAGCACAAATATGACAGAAGTTACAGCCTGATATGGGTGCAGAGAATTAAGCTCAGATTCTTTGCAAAAACAGCTAGTGCTGTTCCTAGAACAGTTCCTAGAACACTGACCCACACTCCAGCCCAATATCACCTTTTAAAGCTTCGAATTAAAAAGTAGAAACCTGCTTGAGTACGTGTGAAGCTCTGAAGATGTGTTGCTGTGAAATTCAAGTTGGTTATAGCTTCTGTGGCCACTGTTATAGTGTGCTTCCCATTGTGGACTTTGTTTTTCAAATGCAACTGAGTCTCTTTCACGTTTTCACTTTAAGTATTTCATTTCCTCCTTCTCCCTGGCACCTCTTCTTGCATTCTAAGAGTTCCACAAGGTCATGTGTACATTGACAGCACCCATGGACCTGAGTATATTTACTTGGGTGGTGTGAACAGCTCCTAGCCTTGTTTAAAAAAAACAAAAACAAAAACACTTGTGTTTTCGAAAAAAACTTTTTTGAAAGAAAACTGTGTTGCGCAGCATATGTCAATCATATTTATATTCTACAAAAGGAACTTGTGACTCATCCTGGCTGAGTCTCTGGCCTGGTGAAGTCTAGAACGTTCATTACAGCCTCCTCTTCTATGGTTTTTGAACACCATCTTTCTTCTCTTCTGCACACTGACTTTGGAGAGCGTGCTTTTTGAGATATGTTGACTTCACTCTGAGGTCCTCTCCTTCCAGGTGACTACAAGCATTCCTCTTCCCAGTGGAAGACTCTCAACAAATCAGAAGACCATGTGCACTCAGTAATACAGTAAGCAATATAAGAAGAGGGAACACTAACAATTTGTAATTTGGTTTGGCCACAGAAGAATTACGTTTGCACTGGGATTTCAAAGCATAGTTTTGACTTACACAACTGACTCTGACCATCTGATTTCCCCTTAGTCTCACTCACAAACTCAGTGAATTACTGATTTCCTTTGTCATTTAAAAATAATACAACAAAAAATGTCAACATGACTTCAGAACAAAAGTAAACAAGCTACAGAACTATGAAGTGTATTTACTAACTGCAAGTATTACCTACTAATGGTTTTCAAGTTTGTCAAAGTATCCTGATTCAAAATGAATTTCTTCAACACTCAATAGTAAACTGTTTCATTAAATACAGAACAAGACCCTAAGGGCAACAGTGTATACTTCTTTTTAGTTGAAGCTGAGATAAATCTATTCCACATCAAAACCTGGAATGCACTAATTAAAATTCAATATCTTAATTGGTATGTGGGCTTCAACATGCAATGGCTGTTAAAGTTTAAGGTAAAACAGGTTAATAGAACACAATAGTGGCTCTGTTGAAAAAAATATCATTTTAACACAAGCATTATACTATAGGACCATTCACAGCACTTCTTACAACTCTAGCCATTCCCCAAATATTACTATCACTCCAAAGTATAACCATTTACCCACTTAACAGTTTCATATTCTTCCTTCTTTCCAGGTCAGGACAATGAATAATGTATGTTTTTCCTCTGTGGATTTATTTATTTAGGATATTCTTACTTCCATCATTAGCATAATTTGTGTGGAGTTTATCTATAGGTTAGAGTATATCAGGACCTTCTTTTATCATAGAATAATATCTGTTGTACAAATAAGTCATGAACTGTTTATCTGTTCATACCTCGTGGGGCATTTACCTGCTGTGTCCAATGTGAACAATGTTGCTTTCAGAATCTGTGTATAAGTGTTAGCTTGGGACAGTGTTTTCAATTCTTTTGCATATAAAGCTGAGTATCGTGTTTGAAGAGACATGAAAATGAAATGTTTTATTGTGTGAAGAACAACCCAATCTGTTCCACTGAGGCTGTGCTATTGTGCTTTCCTACCAACAACCCATGAGAGATTTAAATCACATCCTCACCAACGTGTGCCAGGTTTCTTTTTTAAAATGATATATATGCATCTTGTGCTTTTTTATTAGTACCTTTGTCAGCATTCCCTCTACGCTCCACCCAACGGTTACTTAGCAACCGCCAGGTAGACATTGCATGCTATAAAGGGGAGTGTTTGGCCTCTTCCTCTCTTTCTCACTCTCTCTGACTCTCTGACTCTCTTTTCCCTCTGACCCCTTTCTCCAGCTTTCCCCGCCCCCTCCCCCTCATCCTCTCTCCATGTATTCTGGCTGGCCTTTTTGCTTCTCTTTTTCTCCCTTCTCAACTCTCCTTCTCATGTCCCCAGATAAACTGTATTGTATACTATAACTATTGTATGTCTGATACCTTGGGGAAAGGGGATGCCTCTGCAAGGGCCCTCTGAGGTATCTCCTCCCACCACACTGTACCCCGCTCTATAAAACATATCCTTGACTCTTCAAGTTATATCCTTGGTTTTATAAAAACATGTCAACCTTGTTATGATTCTGGCTTGTACATTAGCCACTTACACATTTTTGTAGAAAAGTGTATTTATATCTGTTGCTTAATTTCTTAAATATACTGGTTTTCTTATTATAGGTGTAACATACTTTATGTCTAGGATTTCATAGTTTTTCATATATTCTAGTTACTAGAGCTTTCTCAGACAATGGTCTACAAATATTTTTCTTCTGTGAAATATGTTTTCATTCCCCTTTTTATGGTAAGATAGTAATATTTTCTTTTTATTAAATTTCTTACTTAAAGCAATTTTTTAATTTAAATTTATTATGAATATGTTTTCCCTTCCTTGAGTCCTTCTAGATGATCTGCCCCTCCCTACCCATTCAGCTTTAAGTTCTTTCTGACGAAACAAAAAAAAATATGACAACTAAACACTCTCAAAGCAATAAATCCAAGAGCACATTAAAACGATCCTTCACCAAGATCAAGGAGGCTTCATCCCAGGATGCAGGGATGGTTCAATATACGGAAATCCATCAATGTAATCCACTATATAAACAAACTGAAAGAAAAAAAACCACATGGTCATCTCATTAGATGCTGAAAAAGCATTCGACAAAATTCAACATCCTTTCATGCTAAAAGTCTTGGAAAGAGCAGGAATTCAAGGCCCATACCTAAACATAGTAAAAGCAATATACAGCAAACCAGTAGCCAACATCAAAATAAATGGAGAGAAACTTGAAGCAATCCCACTAAAATCAGGAACTAGACATGGCTGCCCTCTCTCTCCATATCTTTTCAATATAGTACTTGAAGTTCTAGCGAGAGCAATTAGACAACATAAGGAAGTCAAAGGGATACAAATTGGAAAGAAAGAAGTCAAACTATCATTATTTTCAGATGATATGATAGTTTACTTAAACGACCAAAAAAAAAGAAAAAAAAAAAAACTCCACCAGAGAACTTCTACAGCTGATAAACAACTTCAGCAAAGTGGCTGGTTATAAAATTAACTCAAGCAAATCAGTAGCCTTCTTGTACTCAAAGGACAAGCAGGCTGAGAAAGAAGTTAGGGAAATAACACCCTTCACAATAGCCACAAACAACATAAAGTACCTTGGCATAAGTAACCAAACAAGCGAAAGATCTGTACGACAGGAACTTCAAGTCCTTGAAGAAAGAAATCGAAGAAGACCTCAGAAGATGGAAAAATATTTCTTGCTCCTAGATTGGCAGGATCAATATAGTAAAAATGGCCATCTTGCCAAAAGCAATATACATATTCAATGCGATCCCCATCAAAATCCCAACTCAATTCTTCATAGATCTAGAAAGAGCAATTCTCAAATTCATCTGGAGCAACAAAAAACCCAGGATAGCTAAAACTATTCTCAACAATAAAAGGACTTCTGGGGGAATCTATATCCCTGACCTCAAGCAGTACTACAGAGTAATTGTGTTAAAAACTGCATGGTATTGGTACAGCAACAGGCAAGTAGATCAATGGAATAGGATTGAAGACCCAGAAATTAACCCACAGACTTATGGTCACTTGATCTTTGATAAAGGAGCCACAACCATCCAGTGGAATAAAGATAGCCTTTTCAACAAATGGTGCTGGTTCAACTGGAGGTCAACATGCAGAAGAATGCAAATTGACCCACTCATCTCTTTGCACTAAGATCAACTCCAAGTGGATCAAGGACCTCCACATAAAACCAGACACACTGAAACTATTAGAAAAGAAACTTGGGAAGACCCTGGAGGACTTGGGCACAGGGGAAAAGTTCCTGAACAGAACACCAATAGCTTACGCACAAAGATCAAGAATTGACAAATGGGACCTCATAAAATTACAAAGTTTCTGCAAGGCAAAGGACACTGTCAAAAGGACAAAACGGCAACCAACAAAGTGGGAAAAGATCTTCACCAACCCCACATCCGACAGAGGATTAATATCCAATATATACAAAGAACTGAAGAAGTTAGACCCCAAAGAACCAAATAACCCTATCAAAAATGGGGTACAGAGCTAAACAAAGAATTTTCACCAGCCGAAATTCGGATGGCCAAGAAACACCTTAAGAGATGTTCAACATCATTAGTCATCAGGGAAATGCAAATCAAAACAACCCTGAGATTCCACCTCACACCAGTCAGAATGGCTAAGATTAAAAACTCAAGAGACAACAAGTGCTGGTGAGGATGTGGAGAACGAGGAACACTCCTCCACTGTTGGTGGGATTGCAAAATGGTAAAACAGCTCTGGAAATCAGTTTGGTGGTTCCTCAGAAAATTGGGCATGTCACTTCCAGAAGACCTAGCATACCACTCCTGGGCATATACCCAGAGGATTCCCCTGCATACAATAAAGACACATGCTCCACCATGTTTATAGCAGCCTTGTTTATAATAGCCAGAAATTGGAAGGAGCCCAAATACCACTCAAAAGAGGAATGGATACAGAAAATGTGGTATATTTATACAATGGAATACTACTCAGCAATTAAAAATAATGAATTCATGCAATTTGTAGGTAAATGGTTAGACCTGGAAAATATCATCCTGAGTGAGTTAACCCAATCACAAAAGAATACACATGAAATGCAATCACTGATAATTGGATATTAATGAGCCCAGAAGCCCTAAATACTCAAGGCACAATTAGCAAGTCAAATGATTCCCAAGAAGAAGAAAGGAGAGTACCCTGGGCCTGTAAAAATTGGATCCAGTTTTGTAAAGCAACCGTGGGGGGAAGGGGAATGATTGGGGAATAGTTGGGGGGGAGAGGAACTATGGGACTTATGGTGAGGGAGAACTGGGAAAGGGGAAAGCCTTTGGAATGTAAACATAGAATAGAGAAAATAAAAATTTAAAAAAAAACAATCAAATACCACCCTCAAACCAAACAAAACCAAACAAACAAAAATTTTCACGAAACTGTAATTAAATAAGCATATACAATATTGAAGAGTCCATTATATGCTGATCAACTACTCCTGAGCATGAGGTCTGTTCTGGAGTGCTGTCACTTCATTGGAAAGAACTAAATATATATATCCTAGCAGATATAAATATGACAGCTCAGTCATTAAGCTTTATCCCAGTGACTTGGTTTTCATTCATTCATTCATATATTTAAACATATAACAAAACAATATATAATAAGATAAGACAAAAACTATCACATCAAAGTTGGACAAGACAAATCAATAGAAAGAAAATAACTCAAGGGAAGTCACAAGAATCAGAGACCCTTGTGTTTGCAAACTCAGAAATCCTATGAAAACACTAAACTGGAAGTCATAATATATAAGCACAGGACTTGATGCAGACTTGTTCAGGCCCTATGCATGGTACCCCCGTCTCTGAGTTCATAAGTACTTTGATCACCTCAATTTAGAGAACCTTGTTTTGTTGATGTCTTTCATCCTTTCTGGTTCTTACAACCTTTCTGCCTCCTTTTCAGGTTTTCCTGAGCATTGAGGCATGCACTCACAGGGGAGGGAAAAATTTGATGGAGACATCCCATTTAAGATTTTGTGTTCCTAGGTTTCTTATCCTTTGCATAATGTCTGACTTTAGGTCTCTTTTTTTTTTTCTCATGTGCAGCAGGGGAAAGATTTTTTTTTGATGATGGTAGAACAAGTCACTAACCTATGAGTTTAGCAGACTATCATTAGGAGTCATTTTATCACTACATTATTTTTTATCAGCCAGCATTTTAGACCCATTATCTAGTCCCAGGATTTTGTCATTAAGCAGGGCTCCATTTTGTGGAGTGGGTCTTAAGTAAAATCATCTATTGATTGGTTTCTCCTACAAGGTTTGTACTACCATAGTTTGTACACCATTGCAGATTAAAGGATTTGTGGCTGGTTTGGCAGTTATGTTTTGCTTTTTGGATAATTTATAGAATTCTTCTTCCTGGACCAATGGTGCTGGAACATAGGGATGAAAGTTCCCTTTAGGCAGTAGGTCGACATCTCCACGTTCACTGAGCTTGTGTCGGTGTTATCATCAGCCATGGAACCTTGACATTCACTTGTGTCTTGGCAACAGTCTGGGTTACTTGGGGATTCTCCCAGGGATTCTTTGACCAACAACTCAATTAGATGTAACCCAGGTGATGATAGATGGCCAACTGGGACTCTATCTCACTCATTATTTGATTATTTTATTTAGAAATCATATATGCACATGTTTTAGGAAGTTTCTATTGTATTAGGTTTCCATTCTATTTCTCAAATGCCCCTGCTAGCTGACTGTCCGCATATTCCCTCCCACAATCTCCTCTCCCCATTTGATCCTCTCAATCTAGTCCCTCCATTTATTCATAAATATATACTCTATTTTCCTTTCTTAATGAAGTCTGTCTGATTCCCTAGTCTCTTACTCTTACATACCCTCTGTGGGTCAATGGATTACAGGTTGCTTATTATTTGTTTCATAGCTAATATCCACGTCTAAGTGAATAATACCACATTTTCTTTCTGGGTCTGTGATACATCACTCAGAATAACTTTGTTCCAGTTCCTCCAATTTTCCTGCAAATTTCACAATGTCATTTTTTTATGGATGAGAGATATTCCATTGTATAAATTACTACATTTTCTTTATCCATTCTTCTCTTTAAGGATATGTAGGTAATTTTCAATTTTTGTCTGTTATGAATCATGCAGCAACGACATAGTTGAGCACTTGTGTCTCTATGGTAGGGATGAAACATCTTTTCTCTATATGCCAAGGAGTGGTATAACTGGATCTTGAGGTAGACTGAGTCCCAAGGAACCAACACAATAATTTCCATAGTAGCTGTATAAGTTTGCACTCCCCCAAGCAGTGGTTGAGGTTGCTCTTATATCATATCCTTTCCTATATTCACCCTCTTTAAACTGGTACTGATCATCAGCCTCAGTGTCATGATACTGTTGACACTCACAAACCAGGTCATGTTGTTCTCCAACCAGTGAACTCCATCTTCTCTGCCCTTGGTGGTGAACCATTGCTGGAAGGCCTTGACATGAAGCATGGCTATGAACTGCTTTGAGATGGGATGGAAGAGCTCCTGGATTGTTGGCAACCAGTGCTGTTGCCTTTGAAGGTGGCTGACACTTGAGGTCTTATGAACAGATGTCATACAAAGTTGTCTTTATACTGCTGTTCATGTTCTGCATATTAAACATCTGTTCATCTACCTCCTTCATGGACATGTACAGAATATGGCAAATGTGGTGAAGTTACAGTCATTATGTTTGGAGTTGAACATATTCTGGATGAGCTCTGGCAGTCATGGTTTGGTGCTGCTGACTACTGGTAAGCTAAGGAAGCTTAAGCAAGTAAAGAAGCTGTGTGTGCCTGTTAGGATGGATTTCCCCATAGTTCTTTCTATCTGTTCTTACTATCCTTTCTTCCTTCTCTCTTTTTCTTTCTGCCTTCTGCACTTCTGAGAGGGTTTCATGAGATAGTTCGGATTGGAGTTGTCATATACACATAACTTTTAATGTAGCATATTGTTACAAAATTTGCTTTGTATTTATGATCTCTAAATTTTAGCATGCCTAATTCACAATTAAATTTTGTTTTTACCTATGCTTGAATGCAATAAAATAGCCCAATGACAATTTTAGACATTTCCTGGGGTGGATCTCATGAGGAAGAAAAAAGGTAGCAAGGGAGAAAATATGGGGAGGGACAGATAAGGCTAAGGATCTTCTGAGGGGTCATATGGAAACCTACTACAGTAGAAGACTTTAAAATATATGTATATATGAACAAACTTTAAATGGCAGCATCAAATACTAGAAGAGACAAAGTCCCAACTCAACACCAACTCAACATCTTTTTCTACCAAATGAAATATCCAGTGTCAGAAATAGGTTGCATCTAATTGAGTTGTTATCCAAAGGTGCCCCAATAGAAGCACTCAAAGAACCTATTGTCAATGCCATTCATTTGTTGCTTTCTATAACTGATGGCAAGGCCCTATTGCTAAAATCGACACCTGCATACTTCATTGAACAAGGAGGAACTGAGGTGGTGCTTGCCTATAGAATCTTCATTTCTGAAGTACTGAAAAGTACTCAGAATACTACTAGAGGAAACAGGTAAACACCAACCAAGTTACAAATCCTTTTATTTATAATGGTGGCCTGCCTTCAAGATATGCCAGTGCAATAGTGGCACAAAAGATGTAGAAGTAACCAACCACTATCTCATTAGACATAAATTTTATTCCATGTTCTGAAATCTATGTTTAGTGTTGCTCAGAGGGTCAAGAATTGGAGATTACCTAGGCCATGGATCTAGGGGAAAATCAGATACAACTATTCTGCTAAAGATACATCACAGTAAAATGAGGACTAAAGACATTCTGTGATATCCATTCATCAGTGCTTTCTCAGCTATCACCAGAGAAGCTTTCTCCCACTGTAGAGAAGAAGAAATACAGAAGCCCAGAACAGGTAATGTTCAGAGAGTAAGAGACTCTGGAAGACACAATCTGAAACAGGATGTTGCCATCCATCAAATATCTCCCCAGAGGTCTCAGGGAATGCTGTGAAAGAGGAAGCAGGACTATTGTGAATGGCAGAAGGGATGAAGGACACCAAGAAAGCAAGGTCTTCTAGCTGTAGTAGGGTTGATACACATTAACTCATAAAGGTTATGCAGCATCCATGATGCCTATACAGGTCTAAGCCAGATGAGGTCCCAGCTCTGAGAGGGTAGGCAGACACAAGCCCTCATGCCTAACTCAAAAGCTATCTACAATTTTGAAAACCAGTCACAAAGGAAAATTATTTTTTTTACCAGTCTTACCAGGTATGCAAACCACATTTAAGGTCAGGCCCCATGCATAACAGTAGATGGCCAACTTAAAGTGAACTAAATGGTATTTTCAGAGACTTTGCTATTTTGTCTTGTTTTGGGGTCTGGCCATTTTTTTTAACCTTACAAACATCTTTGCATGTATATTTTGTTTAAGTTTCTGTGTTTTTATTTTAAATTTTTATGGGATTTATGTGTGCGTTTGTGTGGGTGAATGCATGTGTTTCTCATAGGTTATATCTAAACGTATGCTTGCTTATTGTATTCCATTCTGGCTTTCTTGTTGTTGTTGTTTTTTGTTATTGTTTTCTAGTAAGAAATAATAAGAGTACGTATTTAAATGGTGGTGAGGTGGTGAGGATCTGGGAGATGTTGGTGGAGAGGAAACTTGGATCAAAATATATTGTATAAGAAAATCTATGTGCAAGTTTTAAAATAAAGACTGCAGAGACTGCTCTCTTCAGAAGCAAGA
Organism: Apodemus agrarius; assembly: GCA_964023405.1. Taxonomy (NCBI): domain Eukaryota; kingdom Metazoa; phylum Chordata; class Mammalia; order Rodentia; family Muridae; genus Apodemus; species Apodemus agrarius. The sequence goes on along the minus strand of OZ030009.1, from coordinate 145,435,364 downwards.
AGGCTTCTTGAATGGGTGGGGCCTCCAACTTCTGAAACACTACAGCCCATGGTTAGAAGCAGATCTGGTGTAGCAGCAGGAAAGGTCTCGCTCAGCTGCAGCAGCGGGGAGCAGAGCAGGCATCTCCAGTGGCTCGGGCTGACAAGTCTGAGGGCAGGTCTGAAGCACAGCTGCTATGGCAGCTGAGATGAGGGGTGGCAGTCGCCAGGATGTAAGTAGCCATGGTGAAGGGAGGCATCCTGCAGATTCTACACTCCCACGTGCATGCTGGCCAGGAAAGAATTCTGGGCAGACATTCAGGAGACCCCAGCAGAGCAGACTGGAGGCTAAGACTGGTGTAAGCTTTCTCACATAATACAAATCACTGGATGTTGACAAATTCCATGATAGAATAGGCTTTCGAAAGTGGCACTTTGCTTCATTCAGACGTAGCTCCCCACTCTATGCCTGAAATTCCACTTACATTATATTGTGACAAATCAATACAGATAAAAGTGCACCAAATTAATGAATAAGTGAACAATAGAAAGCATCACTCATTAGTTCCTATTACTAATGTCCATGGGGAATACAAGAATTAATATGATTTTTGAAATGGAACTCTTTCCTAAATTTAACTAGATGATTCCAGATTGCCGATATGTATATAAAACACAGCCAAATGTTCCCTCCTTCCTCGTCATGTCTTATCAGTGTCAGGTGAAGACAAAGCCTCATTGTTGAGAAGTTTTTCAAGAGAACCTTCTTTCAGTAGTAGTGAAAATCAACCTCGAGTCTGTTTTGTATATGTTAATAAGATGGATTAAAATCCATGTTTTGTTTCAGTATAATTATTAATTAAAACTCGCAACCCAAAGTAACTTTTCTCTGATTTTATCTGGATTGAATGAGGGATGTAAAGGCAGTGCTTGAACACACTCATAATGTCTTTTGGCAGGCTATTGTGTTTTGGGCTCCAATCCACAAATACAAAAGTCACCCTCCATCTTCATTTGTAGAAGGACAGAAAGTGACAGATTCATAATGCATGAACAAACCTACTCATGCTGTGGGGAAGGCTGATCACTTTGTCCAATTTTGGAGAATTTAGGAGGGTAGTGCTGATCTTTTGGAACACTAGCTAAAATTCTCAGCTCCATTGACTTAGGAGACACTACAAGTGACAGAGACTGAGGCAGAGGCAAGAAGAGGATTTCTATTCTAGATAATAGCAGAAAAGTCATGATTCTGAACTGCAAAGAAAGCATATTATCAGTCAGTAAGAAATTACCTGCACATTTTAAAGAACTCTGCCTTAATTGTTTTATTTTTGGTGTATGTGTGCATGTGTGTGCGTGTGCGCGTGCGCGCGCATACACACATGCACACACACTTAATCTAGAAGAGAACACCAAATCATCTAGAGCTGGATTTACAGGTGGTTGTATGCCATCCCTATATAGGTACTGGAAATAGAACTTGTTCTTCTGGAAGAGCATTATGTACTCTTAAACACTGAGCCACCTTTCTAGCCTCCAATTCTGACTTTCTAAACCAGAAAACTTGCAGAATCGTATGTTGTCAAAGCATAAAGTTTCCACTAATAACCAACATATGAAATGCTTGTAACTAGCATTCGTCACGGTTCTGCTTAGAAAAGCTATTCTGATGTGTGTGTGTGTGTGTGTGTGTGTGTGTGTGTGTATGTGTGTGTGTGAACATCATATAAACTTATAAGAAAATAATAATAGTAAAATAAACTTTGAATTATGAAAAGGATCTTTTAATGAATATGGTGTCATTTATATTTGAAAGGCAGCTGAGAATTAGCCAAGACTCTAACCCAAGTGTAAAAAGTCTTTCAAAAAACATATAAACTCAGTAATAATGAGAAAAAAATGACTTCAATTTACTGGTGAAATTAGCACAGAGGAGAAATGGTTAAGCATAAGGGAAGAGCTCCTCTTAAAGAGCAAGTGAGGCGCTTAGCTTACTACATTTGCATCTCTTCTGACACTGCTGTGTCAAGGTGAGTTACAACCAAGTCAGGAAAATCCACAGTAAGTGCACCTGAGAGCAAAAGGCAAGCAGTTATTCACCGTGGGTGAGTCCACGCTAGAAACTGGTCTCAGTGCTGGGATTGCACATGCAAACTTTTAGTGCTGAGATGAGAGATTTACACCTGTCAAGATGCATCTCCTCTTGATTCCAAGGCCTTCCCAAGGAAGGCTGTGCTTTGGTTTTCTTTCGACTGCTGTGATAAACACTGTGACAAAAAGAAATTTGGGGGAAATGGTTTGTATTTTATGTCACCATCTATCACTGAGGGAAGTCTGGGAAGGGACTCAAGGTAAGAACATGGATCAGGAGCTGAGATGGACCACAGAGGGTGGAACTCCTGGCTTGTTTTTTAGTGTACTTTCTTATACCATCTAGGATCACCTACGCAGGCATAACCCTGGCCCCACTATGGACTGGGCCCATCTGTATCAAGCATTAATCAAGAAATTGCTCCACATAGGCTTGCTTACAGGCCAGTTTGGTGGAGACAATTCCTCAGTTGAGGTTCTGTCCTCCAAAATGACTCTACCTTTGTCAGGTTGACGTCAGACCTAAGCAGAACAGCCTTCCAGCCCAGCTCTTCCCATCCTGGCCTCTCTATATCTGCCATTCATTTCTTTTAGAACTGTTTTTTATTTATGTGTATATTTGAGTGACCTCACATATGTCTGGGTAGCACATGCACACAGGTACTTGTCGAGGCCAGAAGAGGGAGTGGGGTTCCCTAGACCTAGAGCTACTGGCTACTCTGTGGGTGCTGGGAACCAAGCTGGGTCCTCTGTAAGAGCAGCCAGTGTCCTTAACCACCAAACTAGCTCTCTACCATTCATTTTTGAATACCACGTGCAGGGATCTTTGAAAACACTATTTAGGACAAAGCTGTTTTCCTGTTTCAAACTTCCCAAGTGTCCTCCCTTCATAGGACAGGCACCTGTCCCAGCCTAGAGTTCTCACCAGCTAGGGTTCCTCCTGAGTTCTCTCTCTATCATTATCTATCTTGCTCACTAGGCCTTAGCTACACTGGTCTTCTAATCCTTAAAGTACACCACTTCCTTCCATGGCACAGGGTCGCTGCTCTAGCTGCTAGCGATGCCCATGCAGATCTTCTGCGGGTGGCTCCTTTCTTGCTATTTAGATTCTGATATTGAAGGCAACCCTGCTGCAGTTTCATTGAATCTCAGCACATCAAGGTGGCCTTGTTCCCTGTGAGATGCGCCCAGTGTATGGGCTGCCACAATGGACAGAGGTTGTCTTATATCTCAGTGTGATGAGGCATCCTATATTTTATGCCTGATGCTATGATTTGATTTGTATCTTCTCCATTTTTAGCCTTTTCTGTGTTGCTAGAGAGTCTGACTGACTGGAATGTTTTTCTGAAGTCCCAGGATGTTTTCATTAAAGTTATCTATTGTGTGCCCATTTTCAATTCTGCTTATATCTGCTTTTATCCATATTATTTTTCTCTCTATTTACTTTGAGTATATTTTCTTTACTTTTTATAGTTTCTTGGTGGAAAGATGAATTATTGATCTGATACTTTTCTTCTTTTTCTAATGCAAACATTGTTGCTCTCAACTAGCCTCTCTGCACTATTTATTTTACATCATACCTTCCATGTTTTAGTGAATATTGTCTTATGTTAGTTAATTTCTTTACAATTTCTTCATTTAATATGAGGTATTTGGAAGCATCTTTAAGTTCCAAATATTATGCATTTTCCTGATGTTTCTCTGGTTATTGATTTTTAGTTTCTTTCAAGTGTGGCTGAAGTTCATCCTCTATATTACTTCAAAATTATTAGTGTTTCTCAAGGTTCACTTTACAACACAGGATATCATCTAGCTTGATGATGGTCATGGGTTCTTGGTAGGGTGGGAGTGGGAGATGGGTGGGTGGGTGGGTGGGGAAATGTGTGCTGTGCTGCTGATGGAGTGCTCAGTTCAGTTCAGGAATGTCAGCGGAGACAGGTCCTTGGAGGGCTTAATCTTAGTCTTAGTAATATTAACAACAGCTCTGCGTTATGAGAAGCAACATGAAGTCTCCAGGCAAGACTTTGGAATCTCGCATTTCTTCTTTCCACCTGTTTCACTAGGTGAGCATGTATCCATGCTGATCTTTCTTCAATGTGCAGCATCCTTCTGTCTGATAATTTTCTTTGTTCTGAAATCTACTCTGTTGGATATTGATAGAGTTCCTTCTATTTATTTTGGTAATGCTTTATGTTATTTGAGTCATATGCCACCTAATTCTCTCACCAACCTGGGGGGTTTTCTAGATTCTCAATCTTGGGCAGCCATTATTACAATATATTTCAAAACATTATAATTGCTCACAAGAGAAACCCATGTCCTCATTCCTCTTTCTGCTTTATAAAGGTCTAACTGAATTGTTCCTATAGATTTGCCTTGTAGAAATTTAGCTTAAAGGAACTCATACAAATTAAAATTTTCAATGCCGGGTTTTCTTCACCGAGGAAATATTTTAAAGTTCTTACATGTCATGGAATGTTACCAGCACTTCAGCCATTTCTTACAGCAAAATAATATTCTATTTTATGGCCATATAGTTTTTGTTCATTCATTATCTAGTAGACTTTGGAATTGTGTCTGTCACTTCACACACAAGTTTTGCATGGTGTATGTTTCTGTTTCTCTTTGGTATCTACCTCCAGACTATACTGAAGGGCTATGCTATATTTAACACTGTGTGTAACTGTAGACACTGTGTTTATAGTTGTACTACTACCTCTGGTATTCTACATCTTCCCCAACACTTGTTGCTTCATTCTTTTTAAAAACATCTGGTCAAACCAGTGAGTACTTAGTACTATTTCATTGTAGGTCTTTCCCCTAATGATGAATGTCTTCGGATATATTTTCCCTGTGTTTATTGGTCATTTCCACATCTTTGGAGAACTTTTTGTCCTAGTTGTTTTCTCATTTTGTTGTCAGGCCGTCTTTCTGTTTATTATCAGGTTGTGAGTATTGTATGTGTAGCCTGTAGAGAAGAACCTCTGTAGATATGTGGTTTGCAGATTTTTGTTGCTTCCATTAGAAACTTATCTTCACTTTTTTGATAGTGTACTTCAAAGGGTTACCTGATCTGTTGTTAAAAACTTCTTTTGTTTGGAAGAAAAGCAATTGATCTCTTTCATTTTTATTGTTTGCATTTTTAGTGCAAACATCTTTTGTTGAGACAAACAAGATAGCCATATGCAAAAACACAAACTTGGACATGACATCCGACATTGTGCCTGACATCTCAACCAACTATGTCAAAGAACTGATGCTAGAAAGAAGAATGCAAAGTCAGTCTTGTGGCCACGGGCTCAGCTCATTTCTTCTTCCTGCTACCTGGACTGCTTTTGCTGTCTCCATAACCATGTCAGGAATCCATAGCTGTCCATAGAAGGAAAAACAGTGACAGACATTCAGTGATAGTTTGTTCAGATTGGAAACCCTCCCTAGCAAGGATTTCAGCTGCACCAGTTCTAGCATGTCTCTTTGCTTCCATTGGGACTCATCCTATCCCATTTACCTTCTGTTTAAGGGACTTTATCTCCGGTCATGAAGAAGGTCGTGAGCTGCTGTCACTAAGCTGCTCTTCTCTCCCTTCCATTCTGGCTAAATTTCTTTCACAAAGAGACATGTCATCAATCATGGCTTTGTTGGGACAGAGGAAAGGGAAAGAGTGATGGCTGCTTCAGAATGAGGGTCGCAGTGTACCAACTGTTGTGGCTCTTCTTAGACAGCCTTGCTGCAGTTGCTGGCACCTCTGGCTTCCCCAGTCAGTCTATGGATTCCAGCAAGAAAGGAGGCCAAGCACATAATTCATTAGTTGAAATTCTGCCAGGCTCTGATTTCTTTATTTGCAATGCTGAATCTTATAATGCTGCTTTGTGTGAGAAGGAAGAGATGAGACGTTCTGCATATAAAGACGTGGCCTTTGTGTGTGTTATCTGCAGATTAGCCCTGCTCACAGTAGTCCCTCTGTACTACACTGGTGTGCTGCTTTGTTTGGAAATGATGTTCCAATGTAGGATAAAGCATTTGGTTCTTAAAATCTTAGACAAAGCCTTTTGTGATACAGTTTAAGACTACATATCAAACTCTATCTACTCCATCATACCTACGTTCAGTCTTACATCCTATTTTTCATATTTAAATATCCATCATATACATTTATTCACTCATTAAATGAACATCTCAACTCTTCTGCCTGTTATGTTTTATTTTCCCAATAACCTGTATGTGACTGTAACACTCTGGAATAGTTTTACTGAAACTTTGGCCCATCAGACTTTTAGAATCCCAATCATGAATTTTACTAACATCAGGGTCTACATAGTAGAGCATGGAGTGGCTCCAGAGCATGGACTGTTAAATATTCGAATAATAGTTAATACTGATGAGTTCTCTGTATTCTAATGCATGAACCAAGTGAGAAATATAGGTCTAATAATTTCTGCAAAAGCATGAAATTATGTATGTTTTATAGGAAATGGCAGGTACTCATTATATCTATTTTTATGAGCAGATAATGAAGCTTCTTAACTATATTTCTTAACACACTTGCATTCCAACAGGGCATGTGAATAGCTTTGACTATTGGAATTTGAGCATGACTATAGGTGTCATGCCTAGACTGAGGCAGAGAAGGCAGTGATGTCATCTTCTCCCCCTGCATGCTCTTCCCCCTGCTCTCTCCAGACACCTTCCAGTTGCCTCTGACATTTCAGCTCTATGGTTAAGATGGGGGAGATGCAGATGAAGCAAACAGTAGAACACACATTGTACTATCTGTCTTTCAATTTTCATGGAATCATATTGAAAAACAGTATTCTTACCAGCCTTTAAGTTTGATGACTGACAAGTGTTTCATTATCTGAATATTCTCATAGTCACCCTCATTCTTTACATATACTCTATGACTTTGAAGTCTTCAATGGCTTTCTTTACTCTCAAATTTTTGTAAGTTCTACACATCATAACCTTATAAATATTTATTTATTTTTAATGCCATGGAGTATTAATACCCCAAATCAGGTATTCTTGTCTTCTAAAATAACTCAAAACTTGCCATTAATATCTATTTGTGCTCATTAATTTTATCTTGACTTCAATTTAAATGTCAAAAGATGCCTAAAAAGCAATATTCTCATACCATCTCAAATCTTTTAGATAATAGTTGTAATATGATCAAGACATATATCTCTTTCTCAAGTAAGATACATTCCTTGGTACTTTTAGGTTCATAGCAAAATTGAGTAGAAGATACCAAAGTTTCCCATATGTCTGCCTTGCATGCAACCTGGATGGATTAACCTCCCCATTATCAAAATTACCATCTAGTTGGTACCACTGAAGGCTCTGCAATCTTTTACCTTTAAAGTTCATTGTTTACAACAGGGTTCTGTGTTCATGCTGTGCCCTCTATGGATTTGGACAATACATAGTGGCATATATCTGCCATTATAACATCCCACAGAGCATCCTTGGAGCTCTGCTTGTTCATGCTCCAGCTCCATAAATCCTGGAAACAGTCTTTTCCTTTTCAGAAAGCATATAGTTGGGATTAAGTGAATTGCTTTTTTTATATTGGTTTCTTTCCTTAGTGATGTCCATGTATATTTTCTGAATATCTCAGTGACTTAGCTCAATTCTGCCTAATATTGACCAGCATTCCATTGTCTAGATGTATCACTGTCTATCTATTCACCCATTGAAAGATATCTTGCATGCCTTCTTGTTTGGACAATTGTGAGTGAAATTGCTTTTAAAAAGCAATGCACAGCTTTGGTGTGGACACAGTAAAACTAGCAAAAGTTTTTGACCAAATAGATTTAATGGACATCTATAGAACATGTCACCATTAATCAAAAGAATATACCTTCTTCTCAGAACCTCATGGTACCTTCTCCAAAATCGACCAAATTGGTCACAAAACAGGCCTCAACAGATATAAGATCAAACTAATCCTATGACTTGTATCTGATCACTATGGAGTAAGGGTGGTCTTCAATAGCAGCGAAAACAACAGAAAGCCCACATACACATGGAAGTTGAACAATGCTCTACTCAATGATACCTTAGTCAAGGAAGAAATAAGAAAACAAATAAAAGACTTTATAGAATTTAATGATTATTTTTTTAAGAAGTGTTCATAGTGGGTGGCACGAAGTATTTGACCCTAGGCTGTATAGGAATACTGTCTAAGCAAAAGGCTACCACCTAGCTGTCAAAAACTCTAGAAACCAGCTGATTTCTGATGCACTTCTTGACTAAATGAGTTGCTTTGTCTGACATAAAGCTTCATGGGATAGCATGCAGTCCTGCCTTGAATTTCCATCCTGACTTTCCTTAATGATGGATAGGACTCAGAAATGTGAGATGAAATAAACCATCTTCTCTCATGGCTGCTTCAGAAACAAAGAGGCTAGAGCCCAATCTTCCAAAGCAAGGGTAGAATGTTGGTGACTATCAGCAAGGATAAGAGGGCTTCCTTCCAGCGCCTCATCAGTACATTCTAGATTTGGGCCACTCTAGTATGTGTGTGGCAAAATCTCATTTCTATGACAGGATATGAAGAACATGTTATGCTAATTAGTCCTCTGTATATTTTCTCTTGTGAGTTTCTACTAGGTCTGCTCTGTTGGTAGCACAGGTTTATGCTTCATTTTTACAAAGATTTTTTTTTTATTAAATGGTCATTAGCCATAGTGTATTCTGGCGGGGAAAACCTTTTTCAGAAACTCCTTCATAACATATTGCCTCAATATGTAGTTTGTGGGGTTTTGCTGCATTAATTTTTTTTGACAATCTTGTTAGCAGAGTTGAAAACTTTCCATTTGCTGACAGCCAGAACATCTGCTCTTGCTTTTGTGAACCACCCAGGACCACCTTTGGCCCTGGTTTTTTCTCTGTTAATTTTTAGGGCCTTTACACTTTCTATTTTGCATTTAGATTAGTGATGAGGCTTGAACTACATTCTGTAGAGTTAAGTTTTCTTGCTGTGTTGTTTAATGGTCTCTCTTCATGCAGTCGTGTGTCTCTCTGATCTGTGCTTCTCACTAGTTATGATATAATAATATTAGCCTCCTGAAAATCCTTTAAGTTCTTGCCTATTGTATTAAAGTTGAGACCAAAATTCTTACACATTGGCCACAATGAGTCTTATATTTTCACATTCCTGTTTCACATGCCCTTGTTTCTTGCTTCCTGCATTCCAGCCATTTCTCCCTTGCTCCTCCCGTAGCATGGAAGGTCTTTCCTAAACTAATGGCTCCTCTGAGAACACACCTTTCATTCTCTCAAGTTTTAAGTCAAATATCAGCTTGTCAAGAGCCCTATGCTGGATTATACTACTTAACACTGCACTAGAAAACCCTCACCTAGGATTTCTCTTCAGTCCTTCATCTGACTCCCCGTGTGTACCTCTGTACCTTGTACCTTGCACATTATGTACCCCACATGTTTGGTATGATTCTTATTGACAGACACCTACTACTCCCCTTCCTGCTAGAAACAAAGCTCCACAGTGGAGGAAATCTTGGTCTTTTTGTGCATTTAAGACATTTGGGGGAAAGGTCTGGCATACCACACACGCTAAACATATTTACTGAGTGGACAAATAAGCAAGTCAGTCAAAGGTACCAGAAAGCTTAATGTTTTCTTTTAACAATTATTTATTTATTCATTAATCAGCACACAAAGTATATGTTGTTTAGAATATGTGAAAAGTGTGTGTGTGTGTGAATGAGAGAGAGAGACAGAGAGAGAGAGAGAGAGAGAGAGAGAGAGAGAGAGAGAGAGAGAGAGAGAGAGACCAGAGGCACCCCGTATCTCTGGAGCTCGGGTTACAGGATACTGTGATCTGCTTATCTTGCACTGGGAACTGGACTTGCATCCTCTCCCAAGGGCTGAACGTGCTGTTAACTGCTGAGCTATGTTTCCAGGCCCCTCATTAGAGTCAACCATAGTTTATCTCTGTTCATTCTGCCTCCTCAGTTCTCCTCTCGAACCCTCTGCTCCACTCCTGCCCTTCTTCTACTACTCACATCTCTTCTCAGCACAAAGAATAATTTTAATTGTTAGGTATCAGTTATTTTTTAATTTGAAATGAAATAATTCAAGCAATGGTGGGAAGAGTCATAAAACATAGAACTATGTAGATCAACAGTAGGCATGTAAACAGCCAGCATTATTTTTCCAGCCAGATTGGAGGGACTTTCCCATCAACAGAAGGCCCTTAGAGCTGAGACATAAACAGAAGCCAGAACTGTAGGCTAATTAGATTCTACAGTGCAGAATATGAGCAAATCAAGTCCTTGAGACTGTTTTCAAAACTCATTAAAATACACCATTCATATTAACATCATAAATCATACTTGGATTGTGTTTTCGATTTGCTTTATTAGCCCCATGGTTTCATAAATGTGGCTATTGATTGCTTTTTAAATTATTATCTAAAATTTGCTTATCCTTGTATCATCTTAGCTAATATTCCTTCAGATGTATTCAAAGAAATGCTAACAAGCATTTCACAAGGAGTGGACGCCAGGATCAAGTAGGTTAAGGGAACATGGTGAACGTTTTTCTTACTAACCCACAGTATGTGGGTTTGAAGTTATCATGAGAGGTGTTTAGTAGGCAGCTATCCCCAAATAATTTAGTCCTTGAAGCTAGTAATCGAAGACTCTCTAATGTTTTGGAAATGATGGCACAGCTACAAAAAAAATCATGCTCCAGTGTCATATTCATGGTCACACTTGTGCTTCTATAGTTCACATCTACACAAACGATTGCTTAGCAACAGCGCTGGCAGGCCTGAGGCCTGTGAATTTGAAGTTGCATGGAGATAGTATATACATTTTGGTAGAAGGTCCAGCTAGAGCACTAGATAGAATGTGAAAGAAAGATACTAAGCATAGAAGGGATAGAGACTTCAAGAGAAATGATCGAGAGAGGGGTGTGAAAAATTATAGTGAATGCTTCTACTGCTGAAATAGAATTTTAGGACCGAGGTAGATAAGCCTTGGAATTCATGATTCAGGGGAGATGATCAAGTCTAGGACTTCTTGCTCCTTTCCTCTCTGTCATTTCTTCAAACTATATTTGTATTAAATTTCTTAAGAGTAAGCAATATTCACATTTTTTTCTGATAGAACAGCATTACCTCTGGAAATCAGACTATTGTGTCCATTGTTGCTCTATCATTACTACCCAGTGTTGAGTTTTGGATCCCAAAGGACATCTTCTTAATAATGTGTATGGCACCATTGAAAACCCATAATGTACATTCTGTAGAATGTTGCTTAATATCAGTAGTAGGGACAAAAGGTTGATGTCTGGGAGAAATTGCCACAAATTCTCAACAAATGTGTTATATTTAGTGCAGAGATGAAGAATATATTTTTAGTAATTTCTTTTTATCTCAATATTAAACAAATTTATTTGGATTTGTAAAACTGTACCATTCTGAGATATCTCTCGGCACAGAAAAATCTAATTTGTTTTTGATTATGCTATTACTGGCCTGCAAATAATTATTCTGATATGATATATATATATATATATATATATATGTGTGTGTGTGTGTGTGTGTGTGTGTGTGTGTGTATCTGATGATATATATATAATTGTAACAATATATACTATTTAAATAAATAAATGTTGCATTATATACAATAATTGTATATATGGAGATGATATTTATTCTTCTCTTTTTAGATGATAACTTTAAAAAAGATTTGACTGACATTTGTGTAGAAAGAATATTTAGGAGTTGGGCTCACATTTGAATGAAAAGTGTGTCATCTAGCAGTGAAATTGTAGTTTGCCCAGATGCTTACTTAGTTAGACTTGTGTTACTGAGTGGATTTTTTTTCCTGTGTTGTTGAAGGGTACTGTCAATTGGTATCTTTCGATCTTTGGTCTCTAGTTTTCATAGAAAGTTCTGGAGCCTCCATAATCACAAAGTGCTGATTCTCTTTTCCTTGTGGCTTGTGTTAGTTTTTAACAGCTTGAATTGAATTTCCGGACCAGAGCATGGTCTATCACATGACAGTAATGGCCTAGTTCATTATCTCTGCTTCCTACCTTCTGCCTTAATGTTGGAAGCAAGAAGCATGCAATTAACAGTGGTGGAATGAAAATGAATGATACTCTTCAATGTACATCATGCAGTTATAGGCGGAAAGCACGCTGCTTGTGAAAACCTAGTGACCCTATAAAAATGTACCTCCATAGAGAAGAGGCTGGAAATGAGACAGTAAGCTGCGTTTTTGCTACTACCTAACACATATATTCTTATCTTAACATACCTATATTTTCTTTGTGGCTTAGAAAAAGAAATGAAAGAAAGTTATATTTTATGCACTGTGCTCAGTAGTGTTTGTCAACTTGACATAAATTAGGGTCCCCTGGGAAGAGGGAACTACAGTTGAGGAATTGCCTCCATCACACGGACATGGCAAGATGCTTGTGGGGCATTTTCTTGATTTAATGATTGATTTTGGAGGTTCCAACTGACCGTGGATAACCAACCACCCCACAGTGGTTGTCCTTGGGTTATTTGATAAGCCAGTTTGAGTAAGCCATGAGAAGCAAGACAATGTACAGCAATTCTCCATGACCTAAGCTTCAGTTCCTGCTTTCAGGTTCCTGACTGAGTTCCTTCTTTGACTTCCTCAGTGATGGATTGTGACCTGGGTATGATTATGTATAAGTTGAAAAAAATTCTTTCCTTCCCAAATGTTTCATTTCAGTAACAGAAAGTCCACTTGAACACATACCCAAGTAAATTACAGGGGTAATTCTACAAATGCTGAAAACATTTGAATATGCTTTATTGATTTCTATAGCATCAATAATTAAAATTTAGGATAAGTAAAAAAATACAGTCATAGTGTCATATTTCAGCTTATATAGGGTTAGTTCTATAAATAGTAATGACTTAAAGTAATTGATACTTTTTTGAATAGCTTTTGGACATTCATTTGTAATATATATATATATGTATATATATATATATATACATATATATATATATATATATATATAATATATTTAAGCCTAATTATCAAAACTGCTTCTTAATATACATTTGATGTAGCTCTATTGGGTTAAACCGATACCAACTCAAGACATGCAAAATGGACATCAGCAAAATAAGAGCACTGTTCTCTCTCCTGGGTTCAAATTCTAGCATCTACATGTTATCTCAGAAGTGTCTGTAATGCCAGTGTATGGGAGTTCTTATCTTACTCCTCTGGCCTCCATGGACACCAGAGGTGTATGTAGTACACAGAAATACATGCACAACAAAACCACCGTAGACATTTAAAATAAGAAGACATAGACAAATTAATGCTGCATTGTATTCTACACTGGGAAGATGTACTCCTTTGTAATGATGAGCTGAGAGCAGTGAGCCAAGTGGTTGGACTAGGGCTCTGTGTACTATCACCACGCTGTTAGAGAAGCCCAGAAATGATGAGTTTTATACTAAGATTTGAATTACATTAATTATGGCATCTTCTAAATGCTATATAACTTCAAAGGGAGAATGGCATTTGTCATACCAAATATTTTTAAAACATTTTAATATTTTAAAATTAAAATGTTTATAAAATATTTTAAAATTAGACTATGTAAAAAACAAAAAAAGAAAAAGACCAAGGAGGGGTTTGCATAAAAAAGCTCATTGGGGCTATCAGACAGGACTCAGATAATGTGGAATTAAACTAAAATAAATGAGCCCAAAGCAGGTAGATGTACAAGAACCCCTGATTAGCATGTTAGAGATGCTCTGCTTTGTGACATGGTCTCTCTGAAACAGAAAACCTACAGACAAGTAAGGCCCTAATAGGAAAGCAATACTTGGGATTTTTTAGACATGTATTAAAATCCAAGTTAATAATGCCAATATTGCTGTCACAAATGACCTAATATTAAAGGTTCTGTTAAAAATATTTTCTTTACTGTGAGACAAATTTAGTATTATAATGCCTAGTGAATAGAGAGAGTATATAGAAAAGATACCTATGCAATCAATGCTGCGTTGGCCATGTAGGCACTAGTTAGAGCTTCCTAATCTATAATGAGGTCCTTCACTTGGCTTCTTGGAGCAGTGCTGGAAGGTGACTCTCTAGTAGATCCTCTTTATCATTATCTTCCACACCTACAATTGTTTCACCAAAGATCGTTCATGATGTACAAGGGCCTGGTTTCTTTGCACTAACTAGGGATTGGAAGGAATATGATTGGGAAATTGGTGACACCAAGGTCTGTGAAAGAGGTATATAGGTAGATATGTCAACTGTTAACATATGTGAAGATATTATGCTGTAGCAGTCCTCCCAAAACAGTGGTCTACGATAAGAAGAGATTAATAGGGAAGCAGTTAACATGATTTTTATCAATCAGCCTGTTTCTGTGGTTACTTCATTACCTTCTGTGTTCATAAACAAAATGGCCTTGATAAGGTCCTCCACTTATCAAAGCTGATCTTGCTAGCAGCAGAAGCTAACACAGCCTTTGATAGAGTGTCATTCCACAGGAATAATCATTGAACAACAGGTGGCAGATGGATTCCACTGGAAGAACTTTGCTCTTGTTGGAATATCTTAGTAGATGTGGACTTTCTTTCCATGACTGCAATGATTAGCAGAAACTTTCCTTTTAGTCACCAAGATGGCTAATAATATGAAAACACTTCGCTCAAGCTGGTGATCTGAGTTCCATCCCAAGACTAAGAAAGTGGAATGGAAGAACCAACGCCCACTACTTGCTGTCTGACTTGTATATCTGCTCTGTTACATGCATCCCTCTCATAAATAAATAAAATGAAACAATAATATTACAAATCATGCGTGGATGTATAGGCTGCTCTATCCATTATTGAGATATTTCATTCATTGCATTTTCCATGCAAAATTTATTTTCAGAAAATGAACCATGATACTGATTCTACGCTTTTAGTATTCCCAAGTCTGTCTAGGTTGGTCACAATAGTGAAGGACTGGATTGACAGCATTGGAATAATTTAATTTTCATGTAATATTTTTGAAAATTTCTTTTTTTGTGTGTGGTGGAACATTTCCATGACATTTTTTTTCTTCCAGGAAACATGTTAAAAGTCATGTCAATAAAGTATGTATCCAGCAAAGATAAAAAGAAGAGAAGTTGGTTGAAGATCGTGGCCAGGTCTACGGGAGGAGAGGTGTGGGAATGTGCTCCAGGGAATCACTGTAGCTAGGGCATCAGGCCAGGCATCTGGAAGCTCAGAGGTGGCCGTCTCCATCTTCTTCACAGTCCAGGGATGCCAGACACACAACTCACTGAACTCTACTCCTAATGCTCGCAATGAGAAGCTCGCTATCCACCCAGCTGTCTCTCGAGTTGTGTCTGCCTTTGTTTAAGACTTCTAAACTTATTTGAGCTACTTCAGAGTATGGTAAGAAAACCATTCACCTTTGTTTTCTTCTACCTTTCTTCCACTTTTGCCAGGCTCCACATTAAATCAAACAACCTCCCCCCTGTTCAAGTTAGAGATGTTCTTGTATTTAGAGTATTTTCATGTCTCTTCTTTCACCCTCAAACTCCTCTTGTATACCTCCAACTCTCTCGCAAATTCATTAACTCTTTTTACATTTTATAAATAGGGGTATTTACATATCCAACATGACAAGTCAATTTAAGTTTGCTCATATAAAAAGGTATTCGGGGTTGGCCATATTGGATTGGATATTCTATGAGGGAACTCATTCATATTGAACAAGTCTTAAGCTCAATTAGACCGTTATTGGTTACCCCAAAGATTACAATACCACTATCATATCATTGGGGATATAGTACCAGGCCAGTCATTGTTTTGGCTTGTATATCACACACACACACACACACACACACACACACACACACACACACACATTGATTTTTGATTTCTCAGTGATACAAAAATGAATCTCCCTTAGTTAAGTGGCCACACTTTGTGAGGCTAAAGCACGGTTCTCCATGGTGTATGAATATTGGGAATATTGTGAGTCAGAGTGTCCATATCATCCATACACAGGACTCCATGGTTTGAGAATCTATAAACTGGAGTGACTTCATTCACTTAGTACCCATTATAAAAGTTCAGCTTTTTTGTTCTTATTTCTTAGGGCACTTCTTGCCTAAGGGTCTTGGCTCTAGAAGGAAGAAAGCTACCATAAGGATGCAATACAGTTATGCTGAACTGGAAATCAACACTGTCACGGTTTTCAAGCATTTGTGAAAATTCAGATTTTTTCTTTGACCTCTGACCAGGTAATTTGATTATAATATCTTCTACTCAGATGGGGCCTGGAGTGTGATGGCGGTTGGTATATATAAGCATACCCCTTATTTGGGGTCAGTATAATTTCTCTTATTTGTAGTAGAGCAACTTGGTAGCAAAATCACAGGCTTTTGAGCACATAAAATGCTCATTTAAAATCATGGCCTTGATTTACGTTATTGTTTAATTTTCTTAGCCTTGGTTTTCTCATCTGTCAAACAGGAACAATGATGCCTGCTCTGTCATGAGCGTAAACTATGTCAGTAATAAGAAACCTGCCATAGTGTCTGCATGGTGCCTATATGGGCATCAGGCACATATCCCAATTGTGCTGAAAATAATTATCTATAATTAGATTAATTAGTACTTAGACCTATATTAATGACTATAGTAATTATTAATTGCAGTTTCTCTTAGTGTCAGAGGCTTGGATGACAAATTATATGTTGCCTTTAATAATCATCACAAAATGCAGGTTCACACCCTCCCCCTTCTTGTTGATGGTTGGGAAGATTATCATTATGTGGGGTTGAGGATTCATGCCACTTTTGTCTGAGGAATGTAGATTTTAACTGGTAACTTCTGCTCCCCATTTTATGGTGAATACAAAATGCACATGTTGAAATCTGTCCAGTGACAAGGGTACAAACTGATAGTCTTTCCCAAGCCCCGATTTTATTCAAGGTTGTAGGGTGAACATTTTGCCACACCCACACTTCTATACTAAAGTACTAGTCTCCAATAGAATGGTATTTAGGAATCGAGCAGTAGGAAGGTATTGACTTTGATTAACTTCACAGAAGTGTTGTTTCATAGGTTAGTGACTTTATAGGAGGAGAGGAAAAAGACCATATGAGAATGCAGTCATAAAATAACTCTGGTTTATCAAGAGCTGGTGATGCTGGCTCATCAATCATTTGCCTTGGAACACACAGGCTGAGAATTAAGGGCCTAGACACTAGCTCCTTGATAGTATTTTCTATAACATCCTGAGTTGCAACAGGAGTTTAAGATAGAAAACTTTCCCAACCAAAAAACAAGTTCTTAAAGAACTCAAGATAAATCAAGTATAGTCCACCATTAAGCAGTAGAATGCAAAATTTTTAAAGGTATTTGGGACAATTGCTATGGTCTCATAGCAATTATATGGTCTTATAATGCTTCTTCCATTCAAGACTTGCGCAATGGTCTACATAGGTCTGAACCTGTAATGTTTAGTTGTCATGATCACCTGAGCTGGAGCAGCTTGTGGTCCTGGCCACAGGCTCTGAGGACACATTTCTCTCCTTTCTTGCCAGGCAATGTAGAGAAGGATGATGTGTCAGGATATTTATAGAACCCATTAGCATGATGAGAGAGTTCAGCAGATGACTGATAGCTCTTTAAAAATATGGCTTTAAGAAGAGAAAGGAAGAGGTTTGTAGGGTGTCTTTTCCAAATAGCAGATTGCTATATTTGGGTGGTCTGAGGATTATGACAAATGTCAAGGATTGAGTCCTGCACAGAACAGCTCATTACAACTGAGAACAGAGAATGCCACGCTCAAGGTTGAGTGGGTGATTTTGTTGCAAAGACCAATTTTCATATTACACAACTTAAAAAATTTTAATTAGCCATGAATCTTAGAGATAACCTCCCCATCCCCCTTCATAATATTGTGAAAATAAGTCAGGTTTTGCTTCAGCAAACAAAGAGCTCAAAACAAGGGTGTCAGTGTCTTATTGATTGTGTCTTCCTCAAATGTTAATTTTGACAATTCATGTTTCAGAGGAATTAATGGCTCAATCCTGCGATCAGTCAGCATTTCTAAATTTCATTAAAGTTAATTAACTCTGAAAATTAAATTGTAAAGAATACCTTTTCAGTTTGTCTGAAATTTTACAGACTTCTTGAATCAATTGGTATTTCATGCTTTGTAAAGATGGCTACATTCACACATAAGATCTTTATTGTTAGGTTCACGACATTGACAACACAAAGCACAAAATGAAAAGGATTCATTAGAGAATGTGGAAGTTCAGTGAATGGACAAAAACACAGTCTATTGCAATGGGGGGCATTCCACTAAGGTTATAATATTGGAGATGATGCCAAGAGAGATGTGGAAATATATCTAAGTGAAGTATTATGGGAAACACAAGAGCCACTGCGTTTGGACAAGTAACATTCTTTTCTTATTTATTCGACATTGTCTTTCTTTCTTTCTTTCTTTCTTTCTTTCTTTCTTTCTTTCTTTCTTCCTTTCTTTCTTTCTAAGATTTATTTATTATATTTAGTAAGTACACTGTAGCTGTCTCCAGACAAGGGAGTCAGATCTTGTTATGGATGGTTGTGAGCCACCATGTGGTTGCTGGGATTTGAACTCAGGTCCTTTGGGAGAGCAGTCGGTGCTCTTAACCGATGAGCCATCTCTCCAGCCCCTCTTGTTTTCCTTATTGAGTATCTAATTGCAAATAATTTTCTGCATGTGTACATGATGCGCCTGATTCCAGATCTTCTAAATTCATGTCTTGGACAGTATATATTGGAAAAAATATCTTCTGGATTTCAAGAATTCAAATATGCCTATATCATGTTTATAGTCAATAACCTTAATCCATAACCATATTTAGTTTTTAGGTTTTTTTTTATTCATAGGCAGTACCAAAAGTAAATGAGGAAGTATTCTAGTTTAAGGTTTTGATTTATGGTTAGCATATTGACTTGGGTAAATAGAAGCCCAGGGTCTTGAACAAAGTCTATTGCAGTCAGGAATAGGCATGCTCCAAGTCTTTTTTCATGGTGTTAGACAAATTGAGACATACTGTGTGAACTCAATTATCTATCTTGTGGAACTACCTTTATATTAGCATAAATTAGGAATGTTAGAATTACAGAGCAGAATAGTATTTTCTCTAATTATTTTTATTATAAGGAAGAGACTAATAACTGAAAGCACTTTGAGCTACATATTCAGCCACAGAAATATCTCTTCAAGATTCTGCCTTGAGCTTGATGCAGCATTGTAGGGGATTACCAGGACAGAGAAGTGGGAGGTGGTTGATTGGGGACCGGAGGTGGGAAGAGGGCTTATGATACATATGGGGAGGGGAAAACTGGGTAAGGGAAAATCATTTGGAATGTAAACAAAGAATATAGAAAATAAAAAAAAAACCAGTAAAAAAGATTCTGCTTTTATTCCTTTGAACATAAACCCAGAATTAGGCATCATGTGTGATATGTCCATTTTCTATTTTTATTTTTTCAGAAGCTAATATATTGTTAATTTTGTTTCATTTTACTATAATATTTTAAAAGTATTTGCCTTCAATGTCTTTGGAATGGACTTTGAATAGTGGTATGAATAAGGCAACAGGTTATATATAAATTTAATGTATCTATATTTATTTGTATAATTCTATAGAGAATCAGATGGTATTGGAATATTCATGTGTCCATACTTGCCTGTCATCTGTCGCCTATCTTTTATGAGTCCTTATATGTTCTGATTATCAGCACTCAAATAATTATATGTTCAGTAATGATTGTACTTGCATATATCCTCTTTAAGAAACATCAGAATAAACTACTTAGAAATGGAGAGGTCTTAAAGATGGAATGCTAGGTTATAGGCCATAGAAGAGAAGTTAGAGGATCCTTTAAATAAGAATAAATAATATTTAAAGGAATCTAATCTGGGACCCCAAATAACAGCAGACAAGATAGTGCCAGATGAGAAAAATCCACAAATGCTTGAGAAATTACAATGGTAGGCCATAGAGATACAATATTCTGAGTCAAGTACCCAGATGCTACTTAATGGTACTACCTTAGAGCAGTGCCATACCAGAGGTTATGTGTTTCATTCTATGGATTTTGGGAAATTAAAAGATGTACATTCATTAAAGCATCACGCAGAGGATTCACACTCAGGATTTTATTATACTTTTGTCTTAAGTTCTAAAAAGGCTGATTCTGAGATTGCACATTTATTAGAGGCAATGGCTATCCTGGAAATGCCTTTACAGATGGAAATTTATGATGCTTGAACATAGGTATCACTTAGAATACAACGTTTTAGACCTTAAGCCAAAGAAAATGTTACAGATATAACTTACAATCCCACAGTACAAGCAGTTGTAGAGATATCTAACCACATTTTAAAGGAAATGCTTAACAAAGAAAAAGGGGTAACAAAGACCCCCAAAGCTAGATTACATAGTCATTTATTAACTTTAAACTCTTGGAATTTTAATGAACAAAACTCAACAGTTACTGAGTGACATTGGGTTATCCAAAAAACAAAACAAAACAAAACAAAACAAAGCCTGCTGAACTAAATCAGCTTATTTATATTAAGGATATCTTTACTTCAAAATAGAGGGAAGAAGATATGCTATGAGGCTTTGTATCTGTTTCCACGGGAGTAGAAAAGATTGCATTCATTCTAAATTGATAAACATCAGTTTCGACAGGGGACACCCTTGAAAATATTCAGTGCAAACAGACAGAAAGAAATCAAGAAGAAGAACAAAACAGGTAAAATATATGCTGATCTTTCTACATGGAAACAGCTTTGAAACAGACTGAGACATGAAAATGAATAGCCAATAAATCTTGTCTACAAAATCCTCTGGACTTATCATGCCACCCTTTCAAGTGACATAAATAGAAATTTCTATTACAATTTGGTTGTATGGTCCAAATTAAGTTATAAAGAAAGATATAAACCTTACCTTCCAGAACAGAGAGCAAAGGATCATCACCGACTGAATTATACATGCTACACATTCCATACTTATGTCGATGCAGAAATGTATACTACCTTTGAAAGTTTATATATTTGCAGAACAAAAAGACTGGCCACCAAAGAGCAGTGCAGGTAATCCTACCTTAGACATCCTCAATGTTGTTTCCTCAAAATCTGGACCCGGAACAATTTCAAAACTGCTACATAGATCAACAAGTATCAGCCCCATGGGAAGAACAATGATTTCGGCCACCCAGATGCCCCAAGACTCCCAGGGACTGAACCATCAACCAAGGGGCACACATGGTTCCAGCCAAAAATGTAGCAGAGGAAGGCCTTGTTGGGCATCAGTGGGAAGAATGGTCCTTGGTCAGGTAAAGGCTCAACAGAGGCCCTAACAAAGGGAAACCAAGGGGGTGGGGAAAGAGTGTTTTGGGTGGAGAGGCATATATATATAAGTGGAGGCAGGGGGAAGCAGGAAGTGGAGGGGTTGGGAGTCTTGGGGGGGATATCGGGAAGGTTTTACCATTGGCAATGTAAATGAAGACAATATTCAATAAAAATAAATTAAAGATGAGATTACAAACTCTTTAGGATAATTTAAAAATTCATGTTAATAGAGAGTCAAACTCATGCTCATGTTAGAAACTAGATAGTTGACTATGGAAATATGTTTCCCAGGATGAATAGATAGTAAATACTTAGAAACAAGCAACATTTGTTCATTCAAATACACTGTAGATGGATAGTCTTCAAAAAGCACATTTAAAGATTTAAAGCACTCGAA
Organism: Apodemus agrarius; assembly: GCA_964023405.1. Classification (NCBI taxonomy): domain Eukaryota; kingdom Metazoa; phylum Chordata; class Mammalia; order Rodentia; family Muridae; genus Apodemus; species Apodemus agrarius. The sequence continues at coordinate 145,413,489 of OZ030009.1, read as the reverse complement.
GATGTTTTATTGGTAAAGACCTTTGGACAATGAGACAGGTCTTCTCAAAGAAGATGAAGAACATCAAAGAACCTTCTTGCAGAGTTTCCTTCTTATGTGGCAAGCTAACCACTGGGCAGTTAACTGCTCTTGCTCTGATCGCAGAGAGAATGCTATCTAATACGGACAAAGAAAACAGGAAAGTCAACGGCCAAGATTTGCAAGGGCAAGGTAGGCAAGCCTTTCACATTTCCTTTCTTACAAAAAAATCTGTCTGATATTCTGGGGCAGAAGCCTGAAGATGATGCTCCAGCAACACAGAGAAAATTTCAGGGACTGTTTAGGCAGCCAGCTTTCTTTGTCATTTCTATAGTTTTGGAAGCTGTTTGACTGTACTTCTACACACTCAGGTTATATTCATTCCTTCTCAGGTCTCTAATGGGGTTGAAGACTACAGAGTTATAGTCTCGCAATTAAGCTTAAGTTGTTTAAGATTAAGAAAATATGTTTTAAGTCTAAGAAGATGCTTTAGGTTGGTAATGCATCTTATGATAGAAATTGATTTAGGTATGAAAGTCTGAACTTACCAAGACAGGATAGATAGTAGAATGCTTTCTCCAAGCTTGTCAATAAATAGGCTCTGGACATTTTGGATGTAAATCTTACCTGGTAGCTTTCATAATTTCTATTATTATATATAGTCTATTGTTGTAAGAAAAGGAGCCTTCATTGGACTAAAAATTGGAAAATGTAGAGAGAATCTTTTGTGCAATGTATGGAAGCATAATTTGTCAATAAAATGCTGTTGGCCTATTAGGCAGGATATTGAGAGGCAGAAGTTCACATCCAGAGAAAGGATTCTACAATAAGTGTCAAGTGCTGGAAATATTTGTCCCAAAGTCTTGAAGAAGATGGTCACATGAAACTAAAGGAGAGATAACTAGCCATGTGACATGACTTAGACTAGTTTAAATGGTATAAGTGAGTTATGAGATAGTGGCGATGAGCCAAAGCTATTGGCCGAGGCACTTAATTCATATATAAGAGGTCTCAGAGTTGGTATTTGGGGAACTTGGGTGTGGATGGAAAAGCCAGCAGTCACACCACTCTGTAGCTACCCTGCCATAGCCACGCAGCTCCTCGGGCAACTCAGTCTGCCTAGCACTCCTGGGTAGTTGTCTAGTCCCGAGACAGGGCTGTATTGTCTAAATTAACACAGGTTCAAGATCCTTCTCAGTATGTTGTGGTTCGGTCTACAAGGTTTACTCATTCTCTTCAAAATTACTTGGCATACTATTACCATCTGTGTTTCTATGTGAATTTCAATCATTTTGCCACAGTTCTCCAGAATGCATGTTTGCACAAGATTTCACTGACTCTATAGATTATTTAGGGTTGAAATGTCATCTTTGTAATATTGAATTTTATAATCTATGAAAAGATTTTTAATATCTTTTAGCAATATTTCATACATGTTAGTGGGGGGTCCTATACATACATCCTTATTGTTCCTTAAGTCCATGATGGTATTATACAGGACAATGTTTTAGGATGCCATTTTCTCTTTTTAAATTGATTTTAATTTAGATTTTGAAATATTACTAATTCTAGTATTGTTTGTAGATGTTTGTATTATACTACTATGCTCTTTTAAATAGTGACACTGTTTTCAAGTATTTTTCTTAATGTATTAAACTAATACAGTCTCTGGCCCATTATTAAATATTTGTGGCTGTTGTGGTGTTTAGTGTATATTTTCTAGTCATGGGAAAGTTTTTAAGATTTCACCATTTAATATACTGTCTATTTGTTGCTTTTAAATATTACAGTATTTAAAATGTAGACTGCCAGACTAGAGTTACATTCTTTCTACTTTGCTAAAGTACTTTACTAAATGAACGTACTTAATGCTTTTATGCAAATAACAATTTAATTTTGTTTTTTTTCAGTTATAGACTCTGGCTTTAAAAAGTGATTTTTTTTTTAACTATCAACTTCACTTGTGCAAAAAGCATGATTAAGATGAGATATAAACACCCTAACTGAAAGGATAATTGATTTGATAATTGAGACTTACGGCATTTTCTTTCTTCTAGGATATGTCCTGATCCTGTTTCTATGGCACTGATTTGTGTCCATGCAATGTGCAGCAAGCAGACGTTACTGCACCTGTGTCCTGCGTGTGTGAAACAGTGACCATATCATGTACAGAATGGTGATGAGTTCAGTCTCAGTAAGTTGCTTTTTACTTCAGCTCTTGAGATGTTTCTGCTGATGACTGACTGTTCTTGTCTCTGGTATTATATCCCAGACTGCTTGGCTGTGGCTTCATTGCATGTTTTGCTCTTAACTTTGTCCTTGAGATATTACACCCATTGCTGTCCCTCCCAGTCAGTCTAAGTGGTCAGGTTGTACCAGGTTGGCAACTGTACCTTAACAACTGACATTCATTGCTCTGATCTGACCATTTGTAAGTGGACACAGTCATATCTTGGGAAGGTCAGCTAGCTGCAAGACCTCAGAAATCCACAAATGTTTAAGTGCTTCATATAAAATGACAGTGTCTATATTTGACATCATATACACTTAGGCTATCTCAATTACTTAGTAAGATACTGTCAATACCTCAGATAGTTGTTACCCTCCGTCACAGTAGGAATAATATCAAAGAAAGTCTGAACATGTTTTGTACAGACCCTATATTTCTGACCTTCAGTCGTTTAAATCTGTTTGTGTGTGTGACACAGAGCTGCATAACCTGTGGGTTTTACAAAGGAGTTTGAGTACAGAGAAGCACCTTTGGTTATTCAGACTTCAAGAATGGTGAATTTAGTTATCCAATTGAACTGAGTTCAAGGTATGAAATCCTTTACTTAGCGCATTTCTCACTCTGGTCATTCTCTGGTCTTACTTAGTTTTTAGACAAATTTTAACATTTTAAGAAAAGTTACTCTGCAAGAGCTCTTCAGACCATATGCCATTCAGTTCACAATCACCACAGAGAAATCCACTCCTCCTGCTCTCCAAGGCCATCAGAACTCCAGTGCGTGGACACTTTCATCCTTCTACGGAGAAATGAATGACTAGGTATTTGGCCTTTATTATCTGTAACTGATGACAACCCAACTCAGAGCTAACTCACCCTAAAAGGGTCAAATATCATCAAGTTTTTAATGTATCTTAGGGAACATTTAGACAGTCAGAATTTCGTAGAAAATGTTAAACAAAACTTGATAAAAGTAGTATGAACTTATTTTCTTCTAATTGAAAAGAACTAATATATATTTATGAAGGGCTCTGACATAGTCTTCTCTTCCCATAAAATATGGAAAGTAACTAGCCTTAAAAATTCTTTCATAGGGTTATTTAAGGTTATATACATGGTGACCTAGTATTCTTTAGTTTCTACAGAGCACACGAGTTTAAAAGAAACCTGCAGGTCTTTACCTGTTCTAAATCCCATTCTCTTTTTCTTATAAATATAATTAAGGTAATACACACACACACACACACACACACACACACACACACAAGGATGCAAAAATTCAATATATGTTCAGATGTTACCATAAATAGTTCTAAGATATTTGGCTGAGTTTATTGTAGTCATTGGATAAAATTAATGGCCTGCTGCAACTTTAATCACTCTATTTAATGTTTTGAAATAGATTTTCATAGAAATTTTATGAGAACAATTTATGTATTAAAACTTTTGCGAAAATTAAATAAAAGTATTGCCTAAAGGAAAGGAGTGCTATCCTCTCCGCATATGTTTTCTGGGCTGTCTTACAAAAGCTAGATAAACAGCAAGTAACATTTTACTCTTTTACCTTGCTCCAGGAGGGTAAATAAAATGACAGAGTAATAAATGATTTTTCTTGGTAGCTAAGGACAGTATCAAACTCCATTAATAAAGTAATGCAGCAAGGAGCATGCCGTACTGGCTTTTCACCTGCAGTATGGAAGGAACAGGCCCCATGAGACATCAGCTTTGATTAAGACTTGCAGCAAGCACAAGGTTTGGGCTCTCTCTCAGATATATACTTCCTTAAGTTCCTCCATGTTATTCTGGGTCCTATCATGCTTTGGGAACAAGCTGCTAGACTTTATGTCTTATTGTAAGACTCTGTAAGGAAGCTGTTCTAATGCCACCATACTAGGTGTCTAAGAGGGCCAAGGCACTTGCAGCAAAGCCTGCTCGTGTGAGCTAAGCCCCAAGTGACCATGAGATAAAAGGTGAGAGCCAGAACAGAACACAGTTTTCTCATTCCATCGTGGGCACAGTAGCAGCACCATACTCCCCAGAGGATAAATAAACATTTAGTATAGACAATTCATACTGAGACAAATGATGTATAATGTTTTCTATCTAAACCAATTTTTTTCTGTTTATTTAAAATTTAAACATTGTTTTTCACCACAAAGCTGTTTGTAATACAGCTACTGGCAAAAAGGAAAAATGATCGTTCTCTAACAGAGAGTCACTGGGTATATCAGCGGCCCTCCGTGGTGGGACCCAGGCCCAAGCATAGTAGACTAATACAAAATGAACTCCATGGTTTCTGTGGGGAGACTTTTTGTTTAATTTTGCATTTTTTATCTTATTAGTCTGTTTTTTGTTTTGATTTTTGTCTTGTAGGTTATTATTATTATTATTATTATTATTTATTAAAAAGAGAAAGAACATAAAGTTTGTTGAAGAGAATCTGAGAGGAGTTGGGGGAGAGGAAATCATGATCAAAATAAAGCATTTTAAGCACACGAGTTAGTTGTCTCATGTATACATTATGACCCTAAAAACTCACCTGTCCCAGACCTGAGTGACATTCCTAGAGTGAAGCTGTTTGTAAGCAGTGCGTCTGTAAAGTGAGCATTTGTCTTTTGTGCCCTTCATTTACTATTTCATACTTCTCAGGGAAATTTGAAGTTCTGACTAATTTTCCTTTGTATTTTTATTTATTTTTTTTTTTTTATAGCCATTGAGTTTTAAACCGTCTTTTTCTGGTCTAGATACTGGTCCTTTGATGTGACCATGGTTTGTAAATATTTTCTCCCAGTCCGTAGCTCGTCTTCCCACCTCCTCACCAGCTACTTCAGAGAATCGCATCTCCTGCTTGTTTGATGGTGCCGGGGAACCAGAGCCCCACCCTTCACACTGGTTCTTGTTGCAGTTTGAGCACTTGAGGAGGCAGACCTGCTGAAAGGACCGAATGAGGTGAGAGAAAAGCTTCTAGATTTGCTTGTAATGTGTGCCGGAGGCCTCTTCTGGAATCTCAGTCCCGTTGGCTCTATAAAGGGTAGTCTCAAATGTCGCCACGCCTCTCCGGCTCCAGAGATGCACTGCAAAAGAACGTGCTGGAAACGCTTCCCTTCTGAAGGCTGAGTTAGTCTAGAATTTATTGTGTTCTTTCCCCTGTGAACTCGCAGGGGGAAGAAAGCCAGTTTCACTTACAAATGCCCTTAGTAAGAAATAAAAATAACGCCTTTTGTTGAACCTTTGTGAATCTTCTGCTTGATGAAATGTGTGGACACCCCGTGCTCTCGGTCAGGTACAGCGGACGCCTGCGAGAACACACAGGTGCTTTGAGTTGCTGGTGGAGTTCAGCAGATTTCCATACAAACCCAAAGTTTCCTTGACACATTTTTCTCCCCAAACTTAGATGTTTGGTAGAGATTTTTTTCCTAGAAAACACCCAGTGAGGTCGTAGAGTTCCTGGGAACTGAACTACATGAAGCATGGGCTCAAGCTCACTCCCCACCCAAGGCATCCGCCATCTTGAGACTTGCAGACACTGAATCAATAACTTTGGTAGCATGCCCTTGCTTTAGAGTCCAATAGCATAACAGAAGAATTAAGGATCTATCAGATTATCATAAAGATTTCTAACAATAAGTTTAAAGAAATATGTTTCGATTTAGAATTTGTGTGAGACTGGGTGGGATTACACAGGAAATGCCTCTTCGATATGTGGTTCTTTCTGGCTAACTGTACTAAAGAGCTTAGTAATTAGTAAGCATTACATTTATCACCTGCCTGCTGCCTCTGAGCATGAGACTGTACCTTGGAAGGCAGGAGTTTTGTCTCAACACGAGATATTGTTAAGTTAGTAGTGGGCTTGGCACATGGTCCACAATTTTCATTCTTTGTTGGGAAACAGAACCGAGTATATGAGGGAGGAGCACCTTTTCTTCCACTTGTTTTTCCTCTGCTGATTCGCTCAACTTCATTGCTACTGCTGTTGAGACAGGATGTTTCTGTGTAGCCCTGGCTAGCTTGGGACTGGCTGTGTAGATCAGGCTGGACGCAAAGTCACAGAGTTCCACCCGCCTCTCCCTCCCAAATGCTGAGATGGAAAGCAGGTGTCACCACATCTGACTAGAGTAAACCTTTTTATATTGGAAAACAATAGCAATTTTGATGTCTCTTAAGGATTTTATTATAGTTCTGGCAAATATTGGCCCCCAAGATGTATTTTGAGCAAGACATAGACGTAGAGTGAGATATTGTAACAATATGTTTTTACAGGATTGTATATATACATATATATTATAATTTATAGATCTATATAGTTAAATCTGTATACAATTTTTAAAAACTATCAATTCTTTCTGAATTTCACATCACATATCCTAGTCTCAATCATCTCTTGTTCCTTCATATCCACCCTCTGTCATGGTAACCTTCTCCCCTCCAAAAAGAAAACAAAACAACAACAAAAACCAAAACCATCTCGCTCTGGAAGCTGTGTGTGTCAGCTTCCAGCTGTATTTCGCCCAGACAGCTTCTATTGTAAATGTTCGTTGCAGCAGTCTGGTTGGCGGCATCTGGCTTCTGCCACACTCTCAATGCTAGATCCTCACAGGAATCCTTCCGGTTATCCTGCTGTTGCCCTGAGCCATGGCATGGTGCTCTTCCAGCTTTGGATCTGCAGGGCCCGCCTCTTCGTAGATGGGCTAGATGCTGGGGTGGGCCAACTCAGAGCCTTTGGCCATCATATATAACTCTTTTATTGTCTGAGGAAAACCCATCTCTGCTTTTCTACTCACCTAACCTCAATACTTCTATTTAGAACCTATAGATAAAGAACACAAGGAAGACTAAAATTCCACAAACTCTAATCTCCATGGGACACTCGTTTTGCAACCACACATTTATTATTCTACCTTGCTGTTTCCTTAATAGATGGGGTCATAAAGAGAAACAGGATCCCAAGCGGAGCCCTGTGGCTGGAACACAGGCGTGATGGTTGGTATTGGTCATCCGTGTGACAATCTGGAAGCATGTGTAGACAAGCTCCCGGGCCTACCTGTGAATTGTTTATGTAGAATAAGGTTCAGCTCTGAGGATGTCTGTGAGGGATTGTCTTAGGCTAATTGTCTTGGTAAGCCCCATCTTAATTGTGGACAGAAGCACTCTTTGGGCAAGGGATTCTGACTTGTTCAAAATGGAGAAAGCAAGCCGAGTGAGCCTAGGCATCTCTCCCTCTGTTTCCTGAGTGTGGCTGCAACACGACCAGCTGCTTCAAGCTCCTTGACTTGACTTCCCCAGCATGGTCAACCCTTACTTAGTATGAATGTGGTCCATGACCAACCTTTTCTCCCTTGAGTTGCTTTTATCAGATATTTTTCCAAGAAAACACACAGCACACTAGTGAGCCTGGATATGATCTGTTTTGTCCATGGAAACATTTCTGGAGTGTGCGGCCTGTGCTCCTTGGCTCATAGCTTTATCAGCAATTATTAATCACTAGTATTCATTTTTTTTTAAATTGTTAGTGGACTTTTCTCCTTCCATGTTGATACCATTGTTTGTTTGGAACAACAGATCATATTAAAAAGCAGCATGGTTGGCATTTGAGGAGAAGAATCAAAAAGAAGTTGCTGTATCTGAGATCATAAAGAGTTAAAGGCACTTCATTCTTTTTTTTCTGGGGACCTTGTGTATTCCTCTCCCAAAGGGAAAATGAAAGGCATTGGTTGCCAGGATCCAGAGAGAAGGGGAGAGGAACTGGCGATCAGAGAGGATTCTTAGGGTGGGGAAACCACTCTGTGGAGTTCCACGGGAGTTATGTATGCCATCGCAATTTATCCTCATCACATGAGATGAGACACCCAAAGCAAACAAGAACATAAACTTTAGACTTCTCTGTTTTCAGTTTAGTCAAGCAGCTGTGACAAACACACTACTGTAGTTAGGGGTGAAGGTACTGGGAATTCTGGGGCTGTGCCGCTGTGGTCTGTTAATACCTGCCACAGTTCACCAGCTGATAGTTCAGTGACCAGAGTGATAGAAAGAGTGGGGCTTTGGGGAGCTGGAAACGAAGACTCTGACCTAATCAATGGGTCAGTCCATTGACAGATTCTCAATTGAATGGACTAGTGGGAAGCTGGGGCTGACGGGAGGAAGAGCATCACTAGGGTTAAGGGCGTGTCTTAGGTCAGGGTAACTTCTCTTTGGCTTCTCTATATAGCTCTCTCCCTATGCCCCTGGCCATCGCCAGGGAACCGTTTCAATCACTACATCCAAGAACATCTTCAGCAGAAGCCAGAAAGCAGTGGAGGCAGAGAAGCAGACTAACCTCTCAAAAACACAGGTTAGTGGAAACTTCTCTATGTTTAAATTGAATTGTCAGTGTAATGAAAAAAAATAGCAAACACGTTTTCATGGGTGTGCTTTCACCTTCTACTCAATCTTATCGTGACCTTAAAACTCTTCTAAAACACGGGCTGTTAAAATGTTGTTTTGGGCTGGCATATCACTCAAAGACATATGACTTGCCTCATATAACCAAGGGTCTGGGTTCAATTCCCAGTACGACACAAAGAAAGTTAGGCTATGTGGTAACCTCAAGATCTGTCTTCCTGTAAGCATTATAAAATAAAACCACTTCCCCTGGAAAATTAATGAATGAAGTATTTTTTTTGCCTGACATTCTTAGTATCAGAACTTACTCATTTTACATACAGTGGAAAATTATGTGACTTCTATTTTCCCAGAAATTATATGTTTCATTTTATAATAAGTGGTTTAAAATGGTATATGTCAGCAAGGGACTTTCGGGGTTATTAATTAAACAGTTGGTCTATTCCATAAACAGTAACTTATTGTCCATATTATCCAGTTCCTGTGTTAAGAGTTCTAACAGAGGCAGAGCTTTAAAACCTCATGTATGAGGCATTGTGACATTTTCTGTGCAACACACATACACACACACACACACACACACACACACACACACATTTCATTACCACTCTGAGAATTAACAGGGACAACTTTATTGCTCTCACTCATGACATTTTTGTTAATTTTAACTTCATATTTAGTACAATAATGTTAAGCCAAAATAGGATATAAGATAAGTTTAATTTATTTTTTTACGTGTGTGCTTATATGAGGACAGAGGAGGTCATCTGGCACCTTCTCTATCTATAAATCATTTCTCTGGATATCCCTCTGTCCTAGTAATGAATACTTTTTAGTTGTGAGCAGTCTATAAAAGATGCGTTTCATTTTTAGAATTCTAGGACTGTGGAGAAAATTCAATTTGTTCTAATATGTTTAAAAAAAAATTGCTGTACAGCCTTGAGAGGACCTGAGTTCTGGTTGTGGACAAGCTTGCTAAAATGACCAGGTAGAATTAAAGTCATTTGGAAAGTACAACTCCAAATTCTTAGTTTTAATGACCTCAGAGCAGAGTCCCAACCCTGCCTGAATTCCTTTCTTTAGAAACCTCTGTCATCTTAAAACCAAAAAGCAATGAACATTTACACGTAAAGCTGTTTGGACAAAGGGGTGCCCTGTGCGACACAGCATAGCTTCCACAGCAAGATGTTATCATGTTTGTATGTATGTATGTATGTATGTATGTATGTATTTATCATTTTATCATTTATTGTTTTCTTTTGGAGGTGGTGAGGTCGCAATGGAAGAGGACAAATATGGAATGACAGGAAGATAAGTGGTATTGGGATGCCTAATATGAAATTCACAAAGAATCAGTCAAAAAGTTATTTTAAAAAAGATTAAGGAAGGAATAACTTTTATATAGTTAAGATCTGCAAACTTCCCCAAAGGCCCTGGTATTAAAATCTTAATCCCTGCCCGGGTGACTCTGGGTGGTGATGGGATCTGTAAGAATTGGGGCTGAGTAGGACATTGGGGAAATGCCTCTGGTGGACTTTGGGTTCTGGCTATGAGCAGCTGCCTTGCATACATCCAAAACAATGTGGTCTGCCCATCATGGGCTGGAATATCCCACACTGAGCAAGATAACACCTTTCTCTTCACGCGTAGATTGCTTCTGCTATCCGTGACTTCCCTGGGAAGCTTGCCGACACCATGGGGTCACTATGTTTTCGAAAAGGTCCGGAAAGGCTGGGGCCAGGGGTGTAATTGATGTCTGACGAATCTATCTCCATGAGTCTGAAAACTGGCATTTCTCTCTTTGCCTGGCCAGGCATCAGCCTTATCTCTACTCCACTGAACATCTACCCTTTCTCAGTTCTGCCAGGGTAGGATCGGAGTGAAAAGGCAGAAATGGTGAACTTTGACAAACTGCAAGGTAGAAACACATCTGTTGAATGAGACTTCTAGCCTTAAAAGTCAGCTGGGGAAGTTAGGATCAGAATGACTGAAGCAGAAACTCAAAGTCAAGGCATTTAGTCACGTGAATTACAATCTTTAAACCATGTGATAAAAGTCATTTCTTTTTTTAAGGGTTTGCTTTATTTTCAGAGTTATGTGTGCACTTGTGTATGGACAGGGCTCAATGACATGTACACATTAGAATGCAGGTGTTCAAGGAGTCTAGAAGAAAGGTTTTAGATTCCCTGGAGCTGTAGCTACAGCTGGGTGAGGCCACCAGATGTGGGTGCTGGGAATGAGATTCAGGCCATCATCTCCCAGAGCAGCACAGTCGATGTTCTTAATGCTGAGCCCCCTCGCCAGCCTCCTTCCCACAGACTTCATTTGTAATTCCTTTTGCTCCACTACCCAGACTTAAAGTGAAGAATGATTTTATATGTTAATATTCAAATGATGGGATCACATTATAGAAGATCCCGTGCAATAATATTTCTTGGTATTTAGAAAAGATCTAATTTATATTTTATAGTTTACATTTCATACTTACAATTTATGTCTCTCCTCTGTGAACATCTGTATTCTGTACCGTTTCACTAAAATGGGGTGTGGAAGTGCATTTTAATGTGGGATAGAGTGGGGAAGCGTATCTTTGCTGTCTTGAAAATTTCTGCTGTGAATAAGTAATCATTGGCTTCACTCACATCTCTGTTGTTAGATTTCATTTTAATTATTATTAATTATTTCCCCTTGGGTGTGAATTACTAGCTCATGTGCTTTTCCTTCCTCTTTCTGTTCTGTTATCGTGTTCCATATGTTTCCTGTTTGTAGAACTTAATTCCTGACAGAAACAATAAGGGAATGCTTTCAAGCTGCAGTGACACAAGTCACAACGCCAGCCCTCCTCAGCCAGAAGCAGGCTTCTGTCCCCTCACTGAAGGAGCTATTTATTCTTGACTGGTTTTTAAGCAAGTTTTGTTTTTGCACTGTTTCACTACATTTGTTGGTATATATATATATATATATATATATATATATATATATATATATATATATATCACATATATTTGTGTGTGTGCATATGCATGTATGCACGTTTACATGTGCATATGCAATGAATGTGTGTGGAAGCCAGAAAACAGCCAGCATTAGCTGACTCTCCTCTACTGTGAGTCCTGAGAATCAAACCCAGGTCCTTAGGCTTGGCAGTAACTATTTTTTCCCATTGAGGGACTTTCTCAGTCTCCTTTTTCCTAAAATTTGAAGAGGCATTCACATCACTTTCCCTGTTCTTACAGCTTCAGTGAACGTAGCAAACAATAGATTTCAGGTCTTATTGACAACCGGTCTTTCCTTTATCCACTCTGTTCCTGTGCCTTGACAGTTCTGTATGGTAAGCATCTCTGCACTTCTCCATTTTTCTTGTTTCTGTGTCCATGGACAAGCTGAATTCACATCAAACCCACACTTCTCTCACCTGCTCTTCTAGACTGTGAGCTCCCTTGCTCCTGGCTATGCCTCCTCTCCCAGTCTGCTCTTAGAAGCCCCACATTCTACCCGTGGGATCTCTACTGATGCTCATCTGTTCCCACAGAGGTGACTGACACTGGATCTCTTTAATGCTGCCCCTGCTTTCTTCTCTCCCCTGTGTAGGGAGTGGATCCTTTAGATCTCTCTTTACTTCAGGGTCTATGACTCTCGTTCTTAATATTTTTTATAATTGTAATTAAGATTTCTGTTTGATCCAAACCCATTTATTTAAGCACTGCCTGACTTTTCTGCTTGGGTTTGTCTGAGTATTGCATGAGGAGGCTAACAGACAGGAAATTTAACCCTGAATTCACCTCTTTTTCTTTTTCTTTTTCTATTTTCTTTTTCTTTTTCTTTCTCTTTCTCTTTCTTTTCTTTTCTTTTCTTTTCTTTTCTTTTCTCCTTCCTTCCTTCCTTCCTTCCTTCCTTCCTTCCTTCCTTCCTTCCTTCCTTCCTTCCTTTCTTTCTTTCTTTCTTTCTTTCTTTCTTTCTTTCTTTCATCAGGTTACATTCCAGCAGTCTGAAAATTGCCTGGTAACATTCCTCTGCTTCAGATCTCAATGTCTCACCCCCTGTCCACTTCCATGGAGGCAACTTGCTCCATATCTTTTGCATCTGTCTGCAGGTCTACGTCTTCATTGCCGCCAACCTAAACTAGCTTCAAGCCATCAGTTGCAAGAAAGCTGTAAGCATCTCTTACTGGCCAGCTGCTTCACATCTCGTCCTGTCCTCCACTCCAAGCTGCTTATTCATACTCCACCTAACAGTGTTTTTAAAAGGTTTGATCTCACCATACCACTGCTATATGCTAACAAAGAGAGTTCCTTTTCCTGGATTCAAGGCCATCAAATACAATGTTTTCTCCCTCATCTGCCTTGGCATGTTATCAGCACCCCAGTATTCTCTTGTTTCCTCACACACTTGGTCTTACTTTCATCCATATTTCCATTTTAATTCTAGAATATTTTCCACATACCCCTCCTCCAGCGCCTTTGTTTCTTCGGGAACTCTACAATCCAGTTGTCTCTTCACCAGGAAAAACATTTTATGTTTCATAACTGGTGGAGGTCTGAGCTGCCCAGGCAAGCCTGGAAATCCTGAGCGCCCTTTTAGTCCCAGGCTCCTGTATCCTCGGGCCTGGGCTAGGAAACGACATTCTTGGTGCAGAAATCCTTTGTTCTACGATCTGAGAGGGCCTGCTCTTGCTTTCACATCAGTTTCATTTGTACCCCAGTAGATTCTAGGCTGTACTGAGAAGTTCACTGAGAACTAATAAACCTGAAAAGAGGAAAAATTTCAATTTCCCAAGAAGCAAACTGGGCTCCTCAGAGGAATCTACTGACAATGAGTCTTTAGTCAGTGGCAACCGCTGAACTAGAGAAGTCAGTTCCAGAGGAAGTCCAGAGCTTAGTCAAGTCCCAGGACACCTGGCAGGAGGCAATGATGAGACCAGAGCTGAGCTGGTCTGAAATTCTTCAAGGTGTCACCAAATATAGTCAGTCTAGTATAGTAAACATTCAAAGTTGTACTAATGCCACTGCTTTGCCCCTACCAATAATATTAGAAGTTACTTCACCCTTCTAGAAAATCCCCCTAGCCTTTCATAAAAGGGGGCCTATGAGTCCCTCAAGTGGTTACCATTTTGATGAACGATTGACCACCCTCCCTTATGCTGGTTGTTTCTGCAGAATAAATTCTCTTTGCCTTTGCATAATATTAAGTCTGTGGTCTTCTTTTAGTGATTCTTAGACCAGAACAATATAAAAGCTGACACTTTCATTGCCTGGAACTCAACACTTTATCAAATGAATAAAAACTCACACTGCCCAAACTCAGGTGGCACCCTGTTCTTTTCAATCCTTCAGATACACTTGTGGTACATTTAATATTCACATTGCCCCTGTGGTTATAATTCACCTGCAGCTGGTTCTTTAGCTCCCAACCTCACCTCAGCTAAGTCCCACTAAGTCAGTATTTCTTGAATACATATATAGAAAGGAGGGCTCTGTGTCAACAATTTTAGAGACTGCTGAATAAAAGCTACCTGAGGACAGTATTTTGGGCAGTTCTGGTTTGGGTCACATGAGTTCACATACTTTGGATCAGAGAAAGAAAAAAAAAAAGAACTCCTATGTGGATTGGTAGATACTATTGCATTAACTCTTGAGTCTTGCCTTCCAATAGTTATGGAGATAGCTTGTTTCTCTCATTGGTGAAGTTATGGAAAGGTTTGGAAACCTAAATGTGATTCTTTACTAAAAAAAAAAAAGTCTGAAATGCTTCAAATTACACAGTCTGAGGTCCCAAAGTTCAGCCTGAACCTTGCAGAGATGCTGGCAACAAGTCCAGGTGGAGGATGCCTTCACAGAGCCCAGGGAATTCCTGTTAGCCTGGGGGTGTATCTTTTGTCTATTTATATGTTGTTTGTTTAATTTCAAAATCCCTATCTTTTTTTTCTGGGTCATTTAATAAAATTTTCTTTTTAAATGTCAGCTGGCTTCAAGTGTTGGAAGAGGAGTTGTGAAAAATAGTATTTGCATGGTGTTTTGTTTTGCTAGGCATATGCTATCAGGGTACATTATTAGGAGTTTTGTTTTGTTTTGGCATATGTCATCAGATCCTGTACTTTAGGGTCTCTAAGCCTATCTGACTTTGTTTGATTACCAAGAATTGAAATTTCTGTGTGATCCAAACCCACCTATGCAGTTTTTTTTCCTGAACTTTTAGGAGTTTTATGCTGCAGCAGATTCAAGTGCGAGAATGCAGCACTATGAACTTTGAAGGAAAAGCAGAGTCATTTGTCCTGTAACTGTCCAGTGTTGAGGGCTCTGCCCTCTATTTAGAGAGAAATGTGATCTCAGTCTGATAGTATTTCATAGTCGAAAGATTGCACATTTGAGAGCTGATCAGCTCACTTTCCTTACAAAAGCGAATTCCATCCTCGAGTTCTTGTTAGGATTATTTTTATACATTGCTGATGTTTTCATTTATAAGTTCCCTGCATGACTTGAAGTATTTTCTACTTACTATTTGTTCAGTAATCTCCCATTATTTATTTATTTATTCATGTCCTCTGATCACAAATTCATTACAAAACCAACACAGAGCAACACGGACATGCTAGAGCTTATCTGATCCTCATTGGCATTTTGCAGAGAATTTATAAATAATTCACAGGGAATTTGCTGTCATTAACAAGGAAAATGAAAGGAAAAGGAAAGAGTTCTCCCAAATGCATCTACTGTTAGTCCATAGAAATTGGAAATGGTCCTTACCTTGGTTTAGACTTTGCATTCAAATCCTCATAACTGTGTTAGAAAGCACAACGCCCACACCCCAGGATCTTGCTCCTCTTTAATTTTCTCTAATTTGTGTAGTGAATAACCAAATACTCATAATGCAATTAGAAGATAATCAGGCTTGTAATTATGTTAATTGCTGGAGACTTACATCAATCCTCCAGCAAAGTGATAGGATTTCAGGGCAAGTATTAATGTGGCAGGAGAATAAAGTAAAAGCCTGCGTAAGAAGGGAGTGAAGCAAGGGACTGAGTGAAAGGGGGGGGGGACTTAGGCACACCATTGACTTGTATCATTTAACAACCCAGAGAAGATAATGGAGGCTTACATAAAAAGGGCCTTCAGGAGAGACACAGAGAACGCAGGGTGTTAGGTTTCAGCCAAGCAACTCCACTTTACAGTTTTCTCCATGAGTAATTACATTGTCTACTTACATTTATTGTAAGGAAACCTAGCTCAGTGAAAGCAAGAGGGCTGCAGGAGGAAGAGAGATGGCATTCAGGGAGGGAAAGAGGTCTGCAATGGCGTGGCCACAGGCTGGGCCACCGCCACGCAAGCTATGAGGACGCCATGCTGATAGCCAGTAGTTCAGTTGGAAGCAATCTTCACTTGTTATAATCTACATAACCCATACATTAAATAGTTCCCTAAAACAATGTATAAAATATGAATTGGTGCTTCTCAGTTTCCTTCCAAGCTGCTGGAGAGCTTGCCACCTGGAGCCATTGGGATTACATTCTCCATGTCTTCTTTGGGGTTTCCATTCCAAGATCCCATCCCTACATCCAGTATGCTCTGTGCCATGACATCTGAGAAAGGCATGTGGATGGCGGTGATTGTCACCTACAAAGCTCTCTGGTGACACATTTCTATTCCGTCAAGGGGCAAGAAATTAAACCACACTGCAGGAATTTGGGCTATTAATTTGAAATAGGAAGAGAAGACACTGTACTAACATCTAAGGACATGATATATGACATAAAATATGGTACATTTAATAGCCCACCCTGGCGTAGGCACAAAGGGAAAGGTTCCCTTTCCTCACGTAGGTGCATAGGAAATGGCCGAAGTAGGGCTTTAAAAACCAGGTCTCTACCAAGGCCACTCCACATGGATATGCAAGAACTCCTCTCCATCAGCGCTTATACTTCACACCTTTAATGTCAAAATAACTTGACAAATTTTGGTTTATAGCCCGCCATATGCTCACAACTTCTTGGCCATCCGGGAAGCATATTGAAGCTACAGAGTGTAAAATTAAGCTATAAGAACATTGTAAGCTGAGTAAAATAAGGTATAAGGGTACACAGCATTCACTCATTTTCTGCAACAGGTTTGATTAAATTTTTTTTTTAGCCATTAATGAGAATACAGGTTCTTTGGGCTTGAGTCATTAAATGGCCAATGTAATTAAATCTTACTTGGTACAAGGAAGCCACCAAGGAAAATCCACATGTAACTAGAGCCATTGGAAGGGTTTTATTCCTCTGAAAGGAGGAGGTCAACTGGTAATTTATTTGGAAATAAGGATGATTCTCTCATCAAAAAAGGAGTAAGCACCAGTTAGGAATGTTCAAGAATAAATGAGGGATTTGGAGAAAAGCCAAATTTAGTGAAATGGAATGATTAGGAAAATATACTGCTCATAAAATCCAGAAACTTTTTCTGTTACTTATTCATGGCAAATTGTCCAAAAACCTAATTAGACAAGCTGATGCTTTCGGAAGAGGAGGCATACTTGCTCATTATAGTAACTCCATAAATGTGTTCTCTCAGGAATCCCCAAGTAGACAGCTAATCAAACATAGCATTTCTCAATTTTTCTCATTCTCTAATTTCAAATTTCGTGATTGGCTAAATTCTATTTTCTGTGTGCACAGAGGTAATTGAGGTTGAAAAATTTGTTTAGCTTGTAAACCATCACTACAAATCAGATTCAGATCTAGAATTACATCTGTTAACATTTTATCATGATTTCCTATCACATAAAATGTGAATTTTTCTTTTATACTTCTTAGTTTATACAATGAGAATTGCATTATGATTGTATTGTCCTGGACTGAGAAAGAGGTTACTTATTCTCAAAAAATGTAAATGAAATCTATTGTAAGTATAAAAATGGTTTTATGAACGTGTTTCTTTCTAGTCCCTGCCAAGATCCCGGAGTGATGGAAAAATCGGTGGTGGAACAGTTGTCATGGTGATTGTGGTCCAATTCAGAAGGAATAGGTAGATGGTTTCCATTATAACTACATATTGGTAAATGTCATATGCTATTTAGAAGTAATGGTTTTAGTGAGGCAGTTGAGGTATAATATTATCTGTGTTAGAACCTCACAGTTTAGTCTAACTGGGGCTTTATGAAATGTTATAAAAACACTGATGAAAAGCAATGGAAACAGTGTTTTGTTTTTAATATTCCTTCCTCTCCCTAACTAATGTTCCTAGCCCAATAGTCTGCAATGTTCTCCAAAAATTAACAAATTAGTCAATTTCCTCCAATTGCATGTGAGTTTCTATTAATTCTAAGACTCTATACTGACTATTTCCTTACTTGTTAAAAATACCTCAAATACATGATGAGTGCAGCACAGAGTAGCTAAAACCTGTGTTTAAACTTTAGAAAATGATTGGATACAGATGCCTTAAGAGCATTAATAAATTGAAGAAAAGTGCTAGACATGAATGCTGAAATTACATCACTTAACTATTATTTGTCAAAATCAAGCCTATGGCTCTGGACAAGGACATTCAAATCTTGTTTTAAATGTAAATATTTCATCACTGAAACCTGAAATCCCCCTTAAAACTGTTAAAAAGAATTGCCTTAAGGTATGAGTAAATTATTTAAGACTTATTCCCTTTCAACTTTAATTTATAGTCCTAAATGATAATAATAGAAGATAATCAGTGTTAAAAATGAAGTTTATCATTGACCTGATTTTTGGAAAAATATCAGTATGTTCCTGCATTAACATAAAAGCTAACTATTTTGTTTATGTACAGAAATTCCACTTGAAAGAAATGACTTCTCTTTACCAAGTTCCTGAAATGATTTATTCAGATTAATAACAGATGGCTGAACAATACTTAACAGGATTTGGTTTACTAATGGAAAGAGAAACACTAGTGTTCATCATTGGTTTGTCTAGAGAATGAGAGTGGAGGAGTGGTCCTATTCACTGGGTAAAATGTGCATTCCAAAGAAATTAGAATTAGTAAGATAGACTTTAAGGCAGTTTAGAGAAACTTTGTGTGTAAAGAATTTTAAGGGCTGTGTAGTCATTCATTGGTAAATAAAGATATTTATTGTAATCAAACTTTAAAATTTTATCTTAAGGGTACTGTTAGACACCTCTCCCCCTTAATGGCTGTATGGTCACTAAGTTAAAGGTATTGAAAAATTAGGCAGAACATTAGATTAAAAATAATACATGGTAATGAAAGTTCATTAAATTCATTGTCAGTGCTATTCAGGAGTTTATAAATCTCGTATTATAAAATATTAGCTGCAAGGAATTGAACTGCCAAATATACTGAAGACTGGGAATAAATCTTATGCATTAATGACACAGAGAAAAGTTATATATGAATATATAACACACTGTTTTGTTCCACACAGAGCATGCCATTGTGTGGATGGCATTGTGGTTGGGGAAAGGTGCATTCTCTCCTTCATAGGAGTCATGATTTGATAGCTTCAATCACTCATGGGCTTATCAGTCAACTTAAAACTGGCCGAATGTTGGACTATATAAAATGACATTTTCATAAGATTGACAATAAAAATATATTTATGCATTATAGGACTTGGTAATTCTGAGTTATTTGAAGTCAATGTGTCAAATTATTCCTATAAAAGATATCCTTAAATATAGAAGAAATAGGAAAATAACTACAGCACTGAAAATGGTGATGCATTTGGAGACTATGAATTGCCAAACAAACCTGTTTTCTCACAGATTTGCCTTAAAGGGATCAAGAGCCCACCTCCTTGTGTCATTAGAACTCTTTAATTACTATTTTTGTTACAGTAGCGTGCCAGTACTGGTATGGAATGAGAAATCCATAAAGCATTTTGATTAACCACTCTAAAATTGTGTTTCTCCAGTTAATGTATGAACTGAATTAGAATTTATTGAAGATAAAAGTGTCACTTTAGATATGTGATAACTCCTGCCGTCTCAAATGAATGGTAATATCTCAAATGGATGATAAAAGATTAAGTCCATTTTAAATAATAATACATGTAATCTAGAAAGCAATTGACTGGGTGGCAAGGGGGTTTATTTTTAATTCTCCTGATTTTCCTATAAATTGAGTTTATTGGTACGAATATTGTCCTAAATAGGGGTGGGACCAAGAACCCCCCAAACCAAGTCTGTCTCCTCCCCCTCTTTGCTGTTTATTGCTGGCCATTCCCAGACCATCAGGCCACAATTTTCTTCAGATGTCTGAAATGTCACCAAATTATATATGACTCTTACATATATTAACATATCCATGACAGACTTTAATATATAAACTTAGGCTTTCTATGAGATTAGCCACAACAGCCACAATAAATTAGAATAATTCAACAATATGCTTTACGGAAAGTTATTTATTTCAAACTGTTGAGTTGTTTATTTCTGGAGTTTTCCTCTTAATTGTTCAGGCTGCTGTTGGGTGCAGGTTAACCAAGACTCTGTGAAGAATTATTTTGCTTGAGTCTGATGCCTAAGCATAGGACATTATCAAGATTTCATCATGTGAGGCTTCTGCACTGGGTCATCCTCGAGTGGGGATGGTTTCCTCTTTTAGTAGTGAGCTCTAGTGGGCGGAAGCAGCTTCTGAGTGTAGGAACAGTCAGCAACTATGGGCACTGAGCTGCCCTGTAGGCGTTTGCATTTATTAGAGATCTAATGGCTGTATCTCACAGACTTTTTGAAGCTTAAGTCATGGAGAAGGGTAGGAATGCAGCTCTGTAATGAACTACACATATACACACAAAGAGAAAATAAAAGAAGCAAGGAAAATTTGAAGTACATAAATATCATATCTATATAAAATTACATATGGAAAATGCCAATGAGCATTATTGGAATTTTTGGTATCTTGTGGTTAGAAGAACTTCCTGTAATTGACAAAGTTTGCATCCTCCCTCTGTATTGTATTCAGCAACTCTGTGTTGGACTAAGGTTATTTTCTGCTTCTTCCAGGAAGTAAACACTTCCTAAATATTTGCATGTGTAAAGTCCTTTTCAAGGCCAACAGTATGAAGCAGGAATCTGGCTAAGAGGTACAGGAGTGCTTAAGTAGCTTGTAGGAGGCCCTGGGTTTGATCCTCAGCACTGCAGAAAATTGTTTATTCCATGCCATAGTAAGCTGGAACTAGGTGGCTTGATTTTAATCTTATAGCAACTCACAGTTAAGAGAATTTGAAATTTGAAATTGTTGGGATTTTTTAAAAAATTGCTAACTTTAAAGTTAGATTACATTCTGCATTATGAAATAAACAGGAGGCTGTGGTGCCACAGGATAGACTTAAACTTGTATGCTGAATTGACAAAGGATGATTATGATGCTTAATTTTAATTGTGAAGTTGAAACAATCTAGAACCACCTGAAATTGAGTCTCAATGAGAGCTTATCTAGATCACACTGGTTTTGGGGCTAGTTTACAGGATAAGACCCAGCCAGAAACGAACATTCTCAGGGGTTGGTTTTGAAGTGGTAATGGAGTTAACTAATAGTCATGCATATACTAGTTCATTTCTCTCTTCCTGTATGTGCATGACCTGTATGACCTGCTGTCTCAAGCTCCTGTCCCTGTGACTGCCCCACCATGATGGCCTGTAACCTAGAATGGTGAGCTAAAATAAGGACATAAAGAACAGGCACAAATGTGTATTTAATAAATGTTGCTAAACAGCAATCATTGGCATATATAATCCGAATATAGAATGAAGTATGATTTTAATCCTTCTGTGGCTGGAAGTATATCCATGCTATCACTGGCAACACACTAGTGGGCCTTGTTTTCATCTCTGGAGGGTGTTCTAACTCGGAGCTCGGAAACCTCACCGCCTGACTCCAGTTCCCACTGTGGGGTCACTACCACACTAGCACAACTCTTCCAAGTCCCGTGGTCTTTTTGGGTGCACTTCTTGCAAACCCATGCTTTACTGCCATACCTTTCTCTCTGGAACCCTGTTGAGTCTCTGCATGAAGGTAAACACTACACAAACTTAGTTCACAATCAACAAGTAACTCAAATGCTGGGCACAACTAGAATCCTAATCTTGAAAGCCATAGTACCCATAAATCCTTCAGTGGCAATCCTGGTAGATTTGCCATCAAACGGGTGGGCGGGCACTTTTCTCTCTCTTACCCCCCCCCTGGAAGTCCTACCTCCTCCTCTCCCATGATTGGCTCCTAGAACTCTTTATTCATGGGGGGGGGGGTTCACAGGAAGTCACCTGAGTGTGTGATTCACTCCTCCTCCCAGGCAACCCCTCTTGGGGAAGTGGAATTAACATCAAAATACACACAGCACCAGGGCTACCCATTACATCCTTCTGACCTTAGGCAAATTTCACTAAAAATATTCGATGTTACTGTTTAAAAATTATATAAAAATAAATGTGCTGGGTACTCTAGATGAAACAAAGATGGGACTGAATCAGCCTTTTTTCTTCCAGCATGTATTTCATCACCTTGGGAGACTCAAAGATAGTAATTCTGTGGCCTTTGTAGTCAATCACCATGGAAAGATTCTTAAGATTTTCTGCTACAGCTTATTATTTACTTCATAAAAGAACATATTTATCTCACATTTATTCCTGAAAGTAGCTCTACTCTGTCTAGCATCCTTTTGTTCTGTTTTTCTCATGGAAATTATGGTTATTCATTCATGGAATTTTCTGATGCCCTTACTATTATTATATCTATTCTAAAAATGGAATATCTACTTAACATGTACAAGCTCTGAATAAAAATCTTTAGTGTGAGTGTCTGAGACACGGCTTCATTAGTGAGGAGTTGTGTTTGTAACCCTTACACTCATACAGCAAAGCAGAAGTGGCTGTGGGTGTGCAGCAGAAGCTCAGTGTTGTGGAGGTGGATGGGAAGATCGCTGGAACTCTGACCAGCCCTGCTAGCCAAGTGGGTTCCAGGCCACACAGGAGATAATGCTTCAAAAATAAGGTGGAGAAAGAGAGGAAGACACTCAACTTTGACCTAGTGCTTTTATAATATGCACATTGAAACATGCACCTCTGTTTACATGTGCCTACTTATACACGTAAAAGTTTACACACACTAAGCAAAAAGATGCATATTTCTCAGCACCACACACATGTCCTCACATGTCCATATAGCCAGACACACTCCTGACAACCACCTCTACCAAGAGCAGCAGAATAAGGATCCATTAGCTCAGTCATCATTTTTGCCAGGGTTAGTTTACTGCTATAAGCTCCTAATTAGTGCTTTCTCTCGTTGTTTGAACTTCTCATCCTACACCTTTAACATGATTGCTTTAATGTCTTCTTTCATTCCTACTGCACTTTGTTGTCTTCTTCTAGGAATTTAATTACATTGTTGAAGCAGTCAACAGTGTTAATTATTTCATTTTTTTCTCCAGTGGCATTGGTATGATTACATTGAACCAACAACAATGAATCTACATACAGAGCTTACCCTCTTACAGAAATCATCTCCACGTGTATCATAGAACTAAATGTAAAGAGTAGAAATATAATATTTCCATGGAAAGAAAAAAAACTCAAGTAACTTTTGGGTTGCTGATGAGTGGTATGTAGACATGGGAAGAGCAAAAGCCAATGTGAAATCAGCTCACTTGTTCATACTAAGTTAAACATGTACAAGTAAGGATGTGGTTTTGATAGTTCTGAGAAAATTCACAGTTTGGGAAAAATACTCATAAAACCAAGACATGATAAAAGACTTACATGATAAAGTTCTTATATTCAAAGAACTTTTAAAATTAAAAAGTAATGATACAATTAAATTTGACTATTTGTAGACAGATTCCCCCCAAATAAAAGACATGCCTCGTACACTATGCATATCCAATAAAACTCAGCAACATATTTGGAAATTCAATTTAAGAGAAACTTGGGTCTTAAGGTGGGTGGCTCCTTCCAGGAGGCTGGGGGTGATAGATGTAGACTGAAGGAAAGAGGATGGTAGCCAACAACTTCAACCTCCACTTTGGGACAAGTATGTCTATTAAAGTTGCCACTTGAGGCTCTGGATTCTTCAGCCTTTCCAAGTAAACTCACAACTTGAGTTTCAAGCCTTCAGTTTTAACTCATTCTGAAACATTGCCCTCCATCGCCTTGTGATGGGGCTTCTAGCTTCTTGGACTGAGTGCATACTGAGTTCTCTCTTTCCATTGTACAGGTAGATACTTGGCCACCATGATATAAGCCAAGCCAGTAAACCATACTTATAAAAACAGACAATACTTATACTTGTATTGTATGTTGTAGTTTTATTGCTCTCTAGGAATCATAAACAGATTTATTTTGTGCCAAGGCTTTCTGTGTACTTGATATTAATTAGTTAAACAGGTTGAAACAAGTTTTTTTTTCAGTAGTGGAGAGAAAATTATAGATAAGCAAAGGGAATGGGCACCATATAACAAATGCTGATGAGTTAGATTTGAAGACACATAAAGTCCTATTTAAGGGAATATGTATAGGGATGCTGTTTGTGGATACCATACACCCATATGTTAGTATATCACTCTATTCTTTGAGACCTTAGACATAATGATACTCATTAAAACCCAGCACATTTAGTTCCCAGATCTTGGATTCTTATATCTCGATTTTTCTAATCAAAGGATCCCTTGTGGAAATTACAGTGTTCTGGGGCTACGGCCAGAAAAATACAACATTATCTCAGAGTGTCATGTGTCTTAAAGTAAGGAAGTACTCAAAATAATCAAGGCACAGATGTATATGTCTTTTAATAAAAAAAATGAGAATGACAATAACATTTAATGCAAGAGCCCTCAACTGCTAAATCTGAAATAGTTTGGGGAACATGGTAGTACTGGGTTATACCTCAGAGCATGTATACTTTATTAGGCCAGGATTAGGTTAGATACAATCAAGATATGTTGTACATAGATGAAATTCTCAACAAATAAAACATTACATTTAAGAATAATAACCCAGAGAGTGAATAAATCTCCCACATAGAGGTATTCTGTATAATTTATATAAGTCCTCAACCCTCGGGAAGAGAAGCATAGGCTGTACAAGTCACTTCCTTCTCAGAAACTAGAACAATAGGTGGAAAAAAAGAACAGTTTTATAGTGGAAAATCCTGGTAAGCACTTGCTTCAGCCTGACAGCAGGAACAATGATATTTTGTTAAGTGGGCAGACGGCAGACATGACACATGTGACGTATGTAATGAGTGGTGTTTCATCTCTGTGATATGCCTCTTCAAAATCACAATGATCACAAAACTATGAGCAAAGCAGCACATATCCTAACAGAAACATGTGCATTGCATTGCCCTGAATTGAAACATTCCTTTTTTGGAGGGGCTTACTGAAAGCAGACTCAGAAAGTAAACAAAACTTAAAAGGTACAAAGATAAAGGTCTCAAAAGTCTCAGCGAGCTCCTGAAACTCACAGAAACTCACATAGTTCCTGTCTGAGGTCATATAAGCAGCACAATTGCCATGGAGAAA
The DNA here is from genome assembly GCA_964023405.1 of Apodemus agrarius. Lineage (NCBI taxonomy): Eukaryota > Metazoa > Chordata > Mammalia > Rodentia > Muridae > Apodemus > Apodemus agrarius. The sequence continues at coordinate 145,388,384 of OZ030009.1, read as the reverse complement.
AGACTGTCCTACCTTCTGAGCTGTCTACAAGCCATGAAAGGAGGTCTACAAATGCAGCTTTCTTGAGTCATTACCCAGGCTATGATAGGATTTTCAGTAATCTGGCCATCCTTGAGAGATTTATTCCCATAAAGTAACTCCCATAAACTCATTGGTCCACTAAGCTAGATTTGTGTGGCATAGTGTGTTTTGTGGAACAGCCTGGATGACATAACTGGGATGAATGGCCATTCATTCACATATTCCCATGAAAAGTCACTCAATGAAAACATGAACAAAAATTCATTACTTGATCTCCTCTAAATGCTAATTTATCAAAAACAAAAATACTGGATGTGGTGGTTCACACCTTTAATCTCAGCAGAGGCAGAGGCAGAGGCAGAGGCAGAGGCAGAGGCAGAGGCAGAGGCAGAGGCAGAGGCAGAGGCAGAGGCAGAGGCAGAGGCAGAGGCAGAGGCAGAGGCAGAGGCAGAGGCAGAGGCAGAGGCAGAGAGGGAGGACAATTTTTGAATTTGAGGTCAGCCTGATCTATAGAGCAAGTTACAGGACAGCCAGGACTATACAGAAAAATTCTGTCTTGAAAAACCAAACCTCAAAAGAAAATCAAAAGGAAATAGAGAAAGAAAGAAAGAAAGAAAGAAAGAAAGAAAGAAAGAAAGAAAGAAAGAAGGAAGGAAGGAAGGAAGGAAGGAAAGGAAGGAAGGAAGAAAGGGAGAAAGGGTGGAAAGAAGGAAGGAAGGAAGGAAGGAAAATTGCTGAAATGGTCATGGTCAATAGAATGAGATATAACAGCAGAATGAAATGTGGCATGCTTCATAAAATTTTGAAAATAAAAAAGTAAAGATTAGGGAAAGAGGAAAATGTGAAAAATAATATACTAATTTTAGTTCTCTAAAATCAAGAAATGTGTCATATGAATACAAAACAGCGGTAACAGGAAAAACTGAGTGTAGGTATGAAAGGGTCTCTGGCTCTGGAACTCTTCAATAATAACTAAAAATGAGATTGCTAGGCTTTCTCAACATATGCATTTAATCTACCTTCTTTTTGTGCCTCCATCGTATTGTTGCTACAATACAGTCTAATTCTTCAATTCTATCTTCAATTTAATATAAAATGCCCTTTCCCCACAAATTTTGTACTTATAATTTTTTCCATTACTAGAAATTCCTGTATAAAAAATGTGTCTCTTTTCACCATTTTCAGTGTCTTTGGGACATTAAATTTATCTATCTTCATTCAAAAGATTGCATCTTTTTCTTGATGAAAGGTGACTGGTCTTAACCCAGGAACTCCAACAATAGTCTACAAGTGTTAATATAAAATCTCTTTATTATTATTGAGTAAAAATACTTTTATGCACTTTTTTGAATACTGTGTTATTTAGGAATTTGCTGCTTAATTGTGAACAGTTGGTGATTTTTCAAGCTATTTTCCTTCATTAATCTTTTGCTTTAATTCGACTTCTGGTGGAGTGTGTTCTGAGGGAAAGCAATCCTTCAGAAATTGTAAGCTTCTGTGGAAAGAAGCATATGGTTAATTTTGGTAAATGTTCCACTTGTACATCAAAGTATGTATTTCACTACTGGGAAAAGAAATGTTTTATATATGTCAATTAGCTTATGCTTGTAAATTACATTCTGTCCATTTATATATTCTCTTTCTCCTGCTTTGTCAGCTACTGAGAGTGCATGGCAGACTATTACTAAGATTATGGATTTATTCATTTTCTTTACATGTATGAAATTTTTTCTTTATTGAGCACATATTTTAGAGTCATAACTTTTACATGGATTGATGCTTATACCATTGAAAGGCCTTCATTTTTAATGCTAGAGATTCTTTCTACATTAAATTATGCTTAAATATTAATATAAAATGTATTTTCTATGTTTTCTTAAGAACAATTTGTTTATCATGTATTTTCCTGAAAACATTTTTATTTCTACTCCCTTTCTGGTGAATATTTTTGTCGGTTATAAAATTGTAGGTAACCGGCTTTTTTAAAATTGTTTTCTCTTACATTATCTATTTATGGGGAGAAATGTCTATGAGAGTGGAAGTGAGTGGCTGCGGAAGGAGGTTTACATCTCTTGAAGTTGGAGTTACAGTCAGTTTTAGTGTGGGTGCTGAGAATTGAACTCTGGTTTTTTAACTACTGAGCCATCTCTCCAGTTGTGCTGAGTTATCAATCTGTATTGTTCTTAGTGCATTAGACCTGAGAGCCAGACTTGACTGCATCCTCCTCCTATGTTCCTATGGAGAATTCAGCTCCCAGTCTTGTTCTTCTCCAAAAGCAACAGTTCTTTTCTTTCTTCTTTGCTGCCCACATACATGTCTCTGTGCTTCCTCATACTCACCTTTATTGCTCAGCACTTTTAGGATAACAAGACAAATGGCATTCTTTGCATGTGTCCCAGGGAGGCTTCTAGATATCTATGGAGGAACAGGAGTTGACACCTTTCTTCAGTTCAGAAATGTTTCTGCCATCACTCCTTGAACATACTTCATATTCCTCTCAGACATTGCAGACATTATTTTATAGATATCCCATGTAGCTTGAGTTCACAGCCATGGTACCTAGCTTTAAATTTTATTCTGGTTAACTTCCTTATACCTTCAAAGTTTCCCATCTTATACTGTAAAGTATGGGCACATTCTGCTATCGTCATATGATGAAGTCTCCTAATCTTCTCACCACACATCTATTTTTTGGGGGGTCTCATTATTTATCCATGGATGGCCTGGAACTCACTCTGTAGACTAGACTGGCCTGAGAACTAATATTTCTACCTGTAAGCAGAGGTCTCGGTCTGCTTCTGGATCCCTAGTGCTAGGATTAAAGGTAGGTACTGTCACACCTTTTTATATACCAGGGCATACTGTGATGCTTCATAGACATTCATGCAATTGGCTAACCAGAGTTTGGTACCTATGACTGACCTCAGGCCCATCCTTGGTTGTCTTAATCTAGTTGCTTGTTCCTAGGCTGATTAACAAAGGGATAATATCTGAGAGATAATTGAGAGCTCTTTACAAACCATCTTAGACATTTTACGTAACCCTATTAGTTTATTTATGTAAATAGCCCTTCCTGTAGCTGCATCAGGAGCTCATGGCACAGTGACTTGGTAGCTGTCGCTGAGCCTGAACACAGTGCCTGCTTACTATTTTCACTTCAACCCTCATCTTCTCACTGTGCAGTCCTTTCTGTAGAGTGTGAAATACATCTGATGTTTGACTTCCATCAAGTTTGCTGCTTACGGTCTCTTCTATACCCAGTGTCAATGCAATAGTTGTTAACAATCACTTGCATGTATAAGATACTATTTTTTGTTTGTTTTGTGTTTTGCTATTTCTAAACAAATCATTGTTGTACCTTGAATAGCATTGTAGAACGAAGCAGCAAAGTCATTTCTGTAATTACTTATTTACATTGTAACAATAGCTATAATTGTTGTAATGAGCCAGGCTGGTCTGGTGCTCATCTGTTTGAAAATTTCAACACTTTCTTCTCAGAGCTGGGACTTGAATGCTAAATTTCAATCTAGAGAACTTTCTTTCTTGTATCATTTCCAAAGTATCTACCAATCATTTAAGTCAAAATTAAAATTATAAAAACCATATGGCAAAAGACAATATTTTTCCTTAGGTCAATTAATAGCTTTTTTGCTCCTGCTTTACACCAAGGGTCTGCCTGAAACAGGTCTAACACAGCAGTTACCTAAGGGCTTGTTGGCCTTTGAACTCTTTGTCACACTCATCTTGGACCACAGCAACAGACAGAAAGAAGTATCCTAGCATTTTTTGTCTTTCACTGTAGTTGGTTAGAGATATATCATTTTAAATCACTTACTAAACAATCATAAATTCATATGGAAACACACACACATTTCACAATCTTTACTAGAAAGACAAAGAGAAGTAATATGCTACAGAATATAGTACCACACAGCTATTGTAATCAATATTACAACAGCATAATATTCCTATCAGAATAGATCCATAAACCAATGGAAGAGAATGGAGAGCCCAGAAGGAAAAAGCAGCCTCTACCAACCAACCTGCAGCCAAGTTCCTGATGATTCACACCTATAAAGACAATCTTCTCAATACACACTACAGGGATATTAGATGGTTTTACCATTGCCAATGTAAATGAAGACGATATTCAATAAAAAGTTATCTACATTAAGAAGGGTGATAAGGCACAATTAGCAAGTCAAAAGATTCCCAAGAAGAAGGAAGGACAGCATCCTGGTCGTGAAAGGACTGGATCCAGTTTTGTAGGAGAGTACCAGAACAGAACAGAGAAATGGTGGGGTGGTGATTGGGGAATAGGTGGGGGGGGGGAGAGAAGGAAGAGGACATATGGTGAGGGGGGTACTGGGAAAGGGGAAAGCCTTTGGAATGTAAACAAAAAATATAGAAAATTTAAAAAAAAAAGAAGGGTGCTAACATAACTTTTTCTTACAGCATATAAAAACTCACCAGAAAAAAATATTGCATAGCTGGACAGATATCTGGTTGGGTAAGGTTTCTTCCTCCAAGTCAGAGAATATGAGTTCAATTTCAGGGATTCACATGGTAGAAGGAGATAACTGAATACCATAGTTGTTCTCTGACTTCCACAGACATGTACTACACACAGACAGAAGATAAATAAAAGTTTGAGAAGGTCACAGGAAACAGTGCAATCATTAAAGTACCTGATACAGATGCATAAGAATCTGTGTTTGATCCCCAGTCCCTATGTAAAAAACTGCATATGGTGCCCTTTGTAATCCTAATGCTGGGGAACTGGAAAGAGGAAAATCCCCTGGGCTTGCCAGCAATCCAGCCTAGCCTAACTAAAGAATTCAAGCTCTGTCTCCTGAAACAAGGTGGTCTACCCTGAGGAACATCAGTTGAGTTCAACCTCTGGCATCCACATGTATACATATGCACACACTTGTGCATCTATACACACACAACCACACAAGTTAAAAGGCTTAATGCAAGATACAGAACTGTGAAACATGATTAAGTCTTTAGGATTTTGGAATGCACGATTATTTTATATAAAACCCTAAAAATACAGGAAAAAAAAGAAAGAAGGAAGAAGAGGAGATGAAGAAGATGAAGAAGAAAAGAAGGATGTGGAGGATGAGAAGGAGGAGAGAAGGAGGAGGAGGAGGAGGAGGAGGAGAAGGAGAAGAAGAAGAAGAAGAAGAAGAAGAAGAAGAAGAAGAAGAAGAAGAAGAAGAAGAAGAAGCCTCAAACTAAAAATGTCTGCACAGATTGGAAAACAATAAGCAGAATGAAGAGACAAATTACAGAGTCAATGAAAATATTTGTAAACTATATATCTAACAAGCAGGTTAGTTTCTAGGTTGCAACAAAGAGTTCTAACAGTTCAACAGCTAGGGAATTTTCAGGGAGTAGATTGAAAAATTAGTGTCTCACATTTCATAAAGAAGAAATAAAAATGGTACTGGAGTATTGTGAAAATTGTATTCATCACCGACTCTTAGGAAAGTGAAAATCAAAACCTTAGGAGATTCTTTTGATTGAATAACTGTTACTAAAATGATATAAGGTGGTACTTCTCTGGAAAGATCCTCCTCCTGAAGATTTCTTAACCTTCCTGAATTGTGCTATCAGCTGGGTGACCAATTGGTCAAAGATATAATCCTGTAAGAGACATTGCATGCTACAACCAATACTGGTAGTGTTTTTCAAAAACTGATTCATAGCCCACAGGTAGGGAAATTAAATCAACTGAGTCTTGAACAGTATACAGTGGTAGGGGAAAGATTAAGAATTTTGTTGTTGTTTTGCTTTGTTACATTTTTAAGTGTTCTGCATTTTGAAAAGTCTTAAAAATCAAATCGTTGGGTCTGGCTGGTGTCCTGAGTGGACCTTGGGCACAAGCTCTACACCCAGTCACACAACAGCCACAGAAAGCTTGATTCTCAGGTTCTCTAAAATGCCCAGGATCATAGGATCTCAGAAGTGTGGTCACACCAGGATTTCAGGATCCTAGAGGCAGCTTGAGTCCCAGGAGCTCTGATACACACAAGATGCCAGGATCACAGGATCACAGAATCACAGGATCATAGAGACAGCTAGACTCTGAGAAGTTCTGACAAAACCAGAATCACAGAGGAGACAGGCTCTAATCAGACAATAAGGCAGGTAGTACTAGAGCTAACTAGATGGCGGGAGGCAAGTGTAAGAACATAAGTAACAGAAACCATGGCTACTTATTAGAAACCAGTTCTTATGCCACAGCAAGTCCATCATCACACTGGAAAAGCAAGATTCAAATCTATAATAACGTCTCATGATGATGATAGAGGACTTTAAGAAAGACTTAAATAACTCTCTTTAAAAATACAGGAGAATAGAAGTAAACAAGTAGAAGTGGAAGCACAAAAATCCCTTAAAGAATTATAGGAAAACACAACCAAACAGGAGAAGGAATTGAACACAACCATCTAGGATGCAAAAATGAAAATAGAAACAATAAAGAAATAACAAAGGGAGACAACCATGAAAATAGAAAACCTAGGAAAGAGATCAAGAGTCATAGATGCAAGCATCAGCAACAGAATACAAGAGAGAGAAGAGAGAATCTCAGGTGCAGAAGATACCATAGGAAACATTGACACAACAGTCAAAGAAAATGCAAAATACAAAAACCTCCTGACGCAAAACATCCAGGAAATGCAGAACAGGATGAGAAGACCAAACCTAAGGATAATAGGTATAAAGGAGAGAGAAGATTCCCAACATAAAGGACCAGTAAATATCTTCAACAAAATTATAGAAGAAAAGTTCCCTAACCTAAAGAAAGAGATGCCCATGAACTTACAAGAAGCCAACAGAAATCCAAATAGACTGTACCAGAAAAGAAACTCCTCCCATCACATCATAATCAAAACACCAAATGCACAAAACAAAGAATATTTAAAGCAGTAAGAGAAAAATGTCAAGTAACATACAAAGGCAGACCTATCAGAATTACACCAGACTTCTCACCAGAGACTATACAAGCCAGAAGATCCTGGGCAGATATCAAACAGACCCTATGAGAACACAATTGCAAGCCCCGGCTACTCTACCCAGCAAAACTCTCAACTGCCATAGATGGAAAAACCAAGATATTCCATGACAAAATGAATTTACAAATATCTTTCAACAAATCTACCCCTACAAAGGATAATAGATGGAAAACTCCAATACAAGGAGAAAAACTACACCCTAGACAAAAGAGGAAAGTCATTTTCTTCAACAAACCCACAAGAAGATGGCCACACAAATTGTAATTCCACCTCTAACAACAAAAATAAGAGGAGGCAACAATCACTTTTCCTTAATATCTCTGGACATCAATGGACTCAATTCCCCAATAAAAAGACATAGACTAACAAACTGGATGCATAAACAGGACCCAGCAATCTCATTAAAATCAGGTACTAGACGAGGCTGCCCACTCTCTTCCTATCTATTCAATATATTACTTGAAGTTCTAGCTAGAGCAATTAGACAACAAAAGGAGGTCAAAGGGATACAAATTGGAAAGGAAGTCATAATATCACTATTTGTAGATAATCTGATAGTATATTTAATTGACCCCAAAAATTCCACAACCTGATAAACAACTTCAGCAAAGTGGCTGGGAATAAAATTAGCTCAACAAATCAGTAGCCTTCCTATACTAAAAGGATAAAGAGGCTGAGAAAGAAATTAGTGAAATGACACCCATCACAATAGTTACAAATAATATAAAACACTTTGGTGTGACTCTAACCAAGCAAGTAAAAGAACTGTATGACAACAACTTCAAGTCTCCGATGAAAGAAATTGAAGAAGATCTCAGAAGATGGAAAGATTTCTATGCTCATGGATTGGCAGGATTAATATAGTAAAAAATGGACATTTTTCTGAAAATGAATCTACAAATGCTCCATCAAAATTCCAACTCAATTCTTCATAGAGTTAGAAAGAGTAATTCTCCAACTTTCTGAGGAACCGCCAAACTGATTTCCAGGGTGGTTTTTACCAGCTTGCAATCCCACCAGCAATGGAGGAGTGTTCCTATTTCTCCACATCCTCTCCAGCACTTGCTGTCCCCTGAGTTTTTGATCTTGGCCATTCTGATTGGTGTGAAGTGGACTCTCAGGGTTGTTTTGAGTTGCATTGCCCTTATGATTAAGGATGTGAACATTTCTTTAGGTGCTTCTCAGCCATCCAGTATTCCTCAGTTGAGAATTCTTTGTTTTGCTCTGTACCCCATTTTAATAGGGTTATTTGGTTCTCTGGAGTCTAACTTCTTGAGTTCTTTGTATATATTGGATGTTAGCTCTCTATCAGATTTAGGATTGGTAAACATCTTTTCCCAATCTGTTGGATGCCATTTTGTCCTATTGACAGTGTCTTTTGCCTTAGAGAATCTTCGCAATTTTATGAGGTCCCATTTGTCAATTCTTGATCTTAGAGCATAAGCTATTGGTGTTCTATTCAGGAAAATTTTCCCTGTGCCCGTGTGCTCCAGGAGAGGATGATCTTGTTGGGCATCAATGGGAGGAGAGGACCTTGGTCCTGCGAAGGCTCCATCCCCCAGAGTAGGGGAATTTAAGGACAGGGAGGTGGAAATGGGTGGGTAGGTGGGGGTTATACCCTCATGGAAGCAGGGAGAAGGGAGATGGGATAGGGACTTTCTGCATGGGAGAATTTGGAAAGCAGATAACTCTAGAAATGTAAATAAAGAAAATATCCAAAAATAAGAATAATAAAAACATTAAAAAAAAGATGTAAGGCAAAATTTGGTAAAAAGAATAGTGAAAAAAAGACCTTTGAAAAATTTTAGGGTATAAATATCTTACAGATAACAGTAGCAGTAGATGTCCCTTAAAGAAACAAATGTAAGATTTACCACATAATCCTGTCACCCTCTTGCTAGATATATATGTAAAGATAATTCTCATTTTTTTCTTTCGTATTATACACATTTGTCAAGCAACAGAACCTGAGTTTGGTAGCATGCACTTATAATCTTGAGCTCAGTAGCAAGAGGCAGGAGTCACTGTGAATTCTGGGTTACCCTGATGTATACATAACAAGAACCAATCTTAGAACATTAAAAAATATGATGAGGAAATCAACCTGATGAGCAAACCACTGTTCAGTTATAAAAGGATGGGATACTTTCATTGCAACAATATTATTAAAACTAGGGATCATTATGCCAAGTGAAAGAAGCCACAGAGATGTAGATACCATGGACAGATTCATTCATTAAGCAAGGTCTTGAAAGATAGATCTCACAGAAGACGGTTGGGGTAGAGTATGACATACCAGAGAATGACTAGACTATAGAGGGAGAAAGATTGGTTAACAGACAATAAGTTAAAGATAAGCAAAATGACCTTTCTTCTATTGTGCATTGGGGTGACCAACTCTCTAAAATCTATCATATTGCATCTTTAAGAAAGCTTCATTTCATAAACATGGTTGATCAGCTTGTTAACCATTGGTGATACTTTTATCCTTCCAGTTTCTCTATCTACTATAAAAGATGAAGGTGGGGCTGACTGTTCCAACACTCTTATCCCATTCTAGTTCTTCCTGTGGCCAGTCTTCGTTCTGAAGCACGTTTGTGGCCTGACAGACTTAGGTCAACTCACTGGGACATGTGAGCACATTGAAGATTCTAGGACCTCTACCAGCACACCCTCCAGCAACCTTTATGATCAAACTTTCTTTCTATTCCTGGATTCAGCCAAGTGTACTCCCAGGGGAGAGCACCTATGCTAGCACATTCATATGAAACACCCTCAAGAATAACTTGCTTTAGATTCAGGTTTTTATCATGAGCTTTTGGTGCCCTTTAATTGAGAGCAGGCCCTGTGGTCAGTAATAGTATTCCCATTATTCATCTCCTAACACTTATCACATTATACTGTTCCCATAATCTATTTGGTTTTTTTACTCATACAAATGGTATGAAGTGACCCCAGTCTACATTGTTCAGTTCCCACCCATAACACCTTGAAGAGTGGTTGCCATAGAGAAATGACCAGTAAACAAATTAGACACATAAATGAATTGAAACTCTGTGGACAGAGCTGGATGAAACATAAATAGATTGGCAGCATTGTATTTGATGTCTCAGTTGTAACAAGAGGACTACAGAAGAAATGCACATTTAAAAGGTGTTTCCAGAGTCACCTAATGAAAGATTTCAGATGAAGTTTTCTTTTAAAATACTAGATTTTAAAATTGGGGGCAACAAGCTGTTTATTCTCAACAAAGGGGAGCTTTAAAATATTTCCCCCTTCCATATTCAATGCTATTATTATTGCACTAAATAACCCTAGGTGGAGAAGCAGGTGGCCTTCATTCTATCAGCACTAAATCCCAACCATTAACCATTTGATGAAACATCAGGTATATATAGCATAGGCCGCTCTTACCGATAATAGATTTCATTTTTAATCTTCTCAGAAAATGTAGTCAGCTCTGTCCTTGCCTTAAGGGTCATTCTGAGGCCGGATTATAAAGGGCCCGCTCCAGCTCATAACAACCACAACAGTTGGGTGAGTCCTGCTTCCCCGTGGTCCGGGCAGGCAATCAAGCTGCTCCCATTGCTTCTCTCCCATATGCAGGTGATGAAAGGTGAACAGAAACAAACATATTTCTGCCAGAGCACAAAGTTCCAAACTTTCCACTAAGCTTTTCTCTTAAGAGTGAGTCATAAAACCGAATCAAGTTCTCTTGATCATTTTCTCCCATAGGGAATGGATAAGAAAGACAAGGCTCTCTTGGAGATCAAAATGCAGGAACAAATAACTTTAATGAAAGGAACAGCAGGCTGAGAAAATGAGTTGAACAAGTGTTTGAAGCTCTCTTGCATGTCCATCTCTAGGCAGAAAATAGAAGAGGGCATAGACACTTTTCCTGCAAGGAGTGCACTTGTATCCTGGAGTGACAATCTGCTGTTCTTGGAAACTTAAAAAAGGAACTCAACAAATGGATAGCATGCCCCAGATAATTAGTAATAATTGTGAGCCTCTTCTGTTGACCCATTCTAGAGCTTCTTGCAGGCTTCCCATGCTTTCTGACAAAGCTGTTCTGGGAAGATATCTTTTTCAGGCTTAGTTTCTCTCTTCAGGCGACCATTTCTGCACAGTGGCTATGGCTGTCCTCAGCATGATCTTCTTTTTTATGTGTTGCTAAGTCTTTGATGGAAGAAGGAATGGGCCTATTTATGTCTTCCCTTCCTGCCATCAACACTTCGTCGTCAACTTCTGCATTCAGCGAAAGCAAACATGCTTTTGTCTTTCGATGATGCCATTTCAACACCCACATGTTTGATTTAATTTTTATCATTGAAATTATTACGGTGGTTGGTTATATTTGAATTAGGTAGAGTTTCTAATGTTTAAAAGTGAGTTTTACCATTTAATGAAATTTTACCTTCTGTTTCTTGAAAAAGGAAGGCAGATCATTAAAATAAAATCACAATCTATGATTTTCAACATCTCACATACTCAAGCCACATGGTGAACTACATTTTAAAGTAAGGGGCATGTACTTGTTCCAATATGACTCAAAACAGAAGTTCTATTCTGATGGAGAGAATTAACGTCATATTCATCCATGAGATGCCTCCTCAGTGACAATTCCTATGAAAATTACAATGCAGTAAACTTTTTGTATCAACACATGAATATAGGACCTTGATATAAATAGATACATTTATTAATAACATTTACAGCTCATATATAGTATTGAAATAAAGAATTATTGAAGTATAATGATATTAAGTACGTTAAAATACATTTATATATTGATTATAACTCACACTTACTATTCTGATTGCATAATCAGAATTTATAATTTTTTTCCTCCAGTTCCAATGAGTGATTACTCTAGGTTTTCTCAAAAGTTCCCATATTCTATGGGTAGAATGACATGGGGCAGACTTTCTCTCATTGTGAGCAACCATCAAGAAGACAGGCGACAACATCGACGATAAGGAACAGATAAGGCAGAACTCTCATATTTGAGAAGTGGAAAATCAGTGGACAAGCTCAAGAATTCCTCTGGCGTTTCTTAAAAGCACATTTCCATTTATGAGGTAATGGCAGAATGCCAAGCAGAAGAGAGAGATCAGAGTCTGGAAAGACTGAGGAGGGTGATGATTGTAGGACATAGTTCCATACAGCTGATACGACATAAAAAATGTAAACGTGAGAAGATGATATATAAGCCCAGTGGTGTACTTATTTAAACCTTAAATGCAGAGCGAACACACATGAAACAAGGCAAAGACATGCCAGGAAGCCAGAGGAGGAGAAAGCAGAGAAACAGGCTCCACACATGCTGACACAGAACATTCCTTTCTAACTACCTAGAGAGTCCAGTAGAGACTCCCCAAATGGTAGCTGGTTAAGCAACATTCAGGATAAAGGCTGCTCTACATCCACCCTGACAAATATGAAAGAGGCATGTGTAGATTAAGCTTTTTGCAAGTCGTAATAAATACCAGAGTGCACACACACAGAACTCCAGAATGCAAGGATGTAAGAGCACGGTATCTAGAATCTGACAGTCCTAGTAAGGAAAGAAACTGAATCCATAAACGAGCAAAGGCTTAGCCTAGAGAAACAGGCTCTGGAAGAGAAACATGATGGGGTTGGCAGCAGATATCTTAGAGAGAGGGAACTAAAATCCAAACAGTGGACAAATGTTTAAAAAGGTGAATATGAAGACAGCAGCAGTGGTAGATTTCATTTAAGACAGACCGACATTGCAAGGAGCTACTTGACTTGTGCTCATTGAAATGTATCCTCTGGAATGCTGAGATTACAAGCAGTTACCATCACACCAGAGAAGATTTTAAAAGTTAGGACCAGAAATGAAAACTGTACTATATGTGATTTATAATATAGTAAACAGTAGAAACAAAACAAATGATCAGGAAGACATTACTGGTCTTTGTAAAACAAAACACAAAAGAACCATCTAAATGCAAGAAAGTTGGAGATACTCAAACAACTATGAAATGTATCAGAGATCTAACATGTTTGCTATTTGAATTACAGAAAAAAATGAAGATTTCAGGAGCAAATTAAGTAAGAGCAATCTATTTCCAAATTTCCAGTACTTTGTGTATTGTGCCCGTGGACTGTTTCCCAAATGATAAACATTAAGACTTAAACATACCGCAAAAAATAAACATTTTATGCAAAGAATTGCAAAAGACTTCATGCCAGAGATTCTGGAAACCAGAAGACATGCAAATCACAGTGTGCACTTCTCAAAACACACAGAGTCAATTGAGAATTTTATATCCAGTAAACAGTTGTTTCTAGCCATAAGAAAAAGACTTCTTTGTAAACAAAGAAAAGAAAAATATGATGGTGAGGAGAGTTTAGTGGGTAAGAGAGTTTGTACTGTATACATGAGGATCCAAATTCAAATTCTTAGTACTCACTTATAAATGTGGGTGTGACTGCATGAGCAGCCACAACCCTAGTGGTGCAGAGGAAGGGCCCAGGAGCTCACTGGAGCACAGCTTCAGGGAGAGACACCAAAACAAAAGACTAATGGGGAGAGTGACATAGCAGGACACCTGACATCTTGTGACTTTCATGTGTGTGTGCTTGTGCATGCTCACCCTCACACATTCATGCGCATATCACACACACCACTCATGGGGGTATTGGTGACCATTACATTTGTTGCATAACACATGTTGACCATATCACCAGTCTAAGTTGTCAAATGTAAATCTACAGAAAAGACTTATGGAGTATCAGAGATCATAACTATTACAATAAATTTTCCCATCAATCATTTTAAGCAGGATTTCTCACTAGTACTTATTAGTGCCATTCTGGATGAGATTCAGTTAAATATGTGTGTGTGTGTGTGTGTGTGTGTGTGTGTGTGTGTGTGTTTGTACACACACACACACACACATATATATATATATATATATATACACATAGTATATACATTTACATTCATGCATATTTACATATATACTATACAGATATGCATATTTACACACATCACTTATTTTACATTACATTATAAACCAGAGTGAGATTAAAAGAAAGTATTGATGAACTAGTAGAAGCATTTAAAGCATTCTGCCATAAAAAGGCAGAATTTATTAGAATTTGATTAAATGAAAATCTTAAAGCTAGCCGGGTGGGTGCCACATGCCTTTAATCCCAGTACTTGAGAGACAGAGGCAGGTGGATCTCTGAGTTAGAGACAAGCTTGGTCTACAAAAAGAGTTCCAGGACAGCCAGGGCTACTCAGGGAAACCCAGTCTTAAAAAGAAAAGTAACCAAACCAAACAAAACCTTAAAAATTTAATAAAAATAATTTTTGAATGTTTTTATTTCATTAATTTAAATTGTCTCTCTTTCTCCTCTCTTTCTCCCTTCCTTTCCCTTCCCTATCTCTGTGTAGCCCTGGCTAACATATTTCTTTACTTTTGATTCATTCTTCTCTCATAAATTCTTACCTGTTTCCTGTTCTTTGTGTTCTCCCAGTCCCCCACCCCCACCCCCGCCTCCCTTTTCCCTCCATCCCTACTGCTCTCCAGTTCCCTTCAGAAAAGAACAGGTCTCCCAGCGAGATAGACCAAGCGTGGCCCAGTAAGCTCCAATAAGACTAGGCACGTACCCTCATATCAGGGCTGGACAAATCAAGACAATAGGAGGAAAAATGTTCCTAGTGCAAGCAAAAGAGTCAGAGAAACTGCATTCCCTCTGTTAGGACCCACATAAGAAACTGAGCTACACAACCGTTCCATATATGAAGAGAACCTAGCTCAGACACATACAGGTTCCCTGATTGTTGTTTCAGTGTCTGTGAGACCATACGAGCAGGTGAGTTCATTCTGTAGGCCATGATCTTGTGGTGTCCCTGACCCCTCTAGCTCCTAAAATCATTTCCTGCCCTCTTCCTCAGGATTCCCTGAGCTCCATCTAATGTTTAGCTGTTGAGTCTCTGCACCTGTTCCTATCAGTTGCTGCATGAAGCCTCTCTGATGACAATTTTTCTGGGCTCTGGTCTACAACTATAGTAGATCATTATTCATTGATTTTTTTTGCCAGTCCTCTTTGGTTCTAGCCAAGTCTCTGAACTATCTAGCCTCTGGTTACCGGGCCCCCGGGGCTGTGTCAGACATGGGTGCCCACCTAGCATGGGTCTCAAGTTGGACCAGTCATTGGTTGGTCACTCCCACGTGTTTTGGACTACCTTTACTGAAGCACAACTTGTAGGAAGGACAAATTGTAGCTCAACGGTTTTCCAAAACCCTCTATGGAGCTTTGCCTGGTTTGAGAAGATGGCAAGTTCAGAGTCCATATGCCCCAGTATTAGGAGTCTTCCCTAGGGTTACCCTCATAAATTTTAGAGAGTTTTCATTGCATTAGGTTATATACCATGTCCCCTAATTCCAATCTTTCCAGTATTCTGTCTCTCCACCCTGCAAACTAATCCCTCCTGTTCCCATCCCCACCGACCCTCAGTCTGCACTGGAAATATATTTTTCCTCCATCCCAGGATATCCATTATTCCAGCTTTGAGCTCTTTTTGTTACTTAGCCTCTCTGGGTCTAAGTCAGGGTCTGGGTCTGGGTCTGGGGATTGTAGCATGGTCATCTTTATAGCTAATATCCACTTATAAGTGAACACATGCTACATTTGTCTTTCTGGCTCTGGGTTACCTCACTCAGGAGGTTCCATCCATTTGTCTCGTTCCATCCATTTGTCTGCAAATTTCATGATGTTTTTGTTTTTAAGAGCTGAGTAGTATTTCATTGTGTAAATATACTAATTTTTTTTATCCATTCTTCTGTTGAGGGGGATGTAAGTTGTTTCCAGTTTCTGGATATTTTGAATAAAGTTGTTATGACCTTAGGTAAGCAAGTGTGGTTAGGTGGAGCACCTTTTGGGTATGTGCCCAGAAGTGGTATGGGTGGGTCTCTAGGTAGATCAGTTCCCAACTTTCTGAGAAACTGTGATATTGCTTCCCAAAGTGGTTGTACAAGTTTGCACTCCCACCAGTAGTGCAGGAGTGTTTCCCTTGCTTCATATGCTCACCAGCATGATCAGACACTTGTGTTACTGATCTTAGCCATCCTACCAGGTATAAGATAGAATCTCAAAATCATTTTGATTTGTAGTTCCCTGGTGGCTAAAGATGTTAAACATTTCTGTAAGTGTTTCTCATCCATTTGATATTCCTCTGTTGAGAGTTCTGCTTTGATCTGAATGCCATTTTCAATTGGATTATTTGGCTTGATAATGTTTAGTTTATGGAGTTCTTTATATATTTTTGATAGGGTATGGAATTGGTGAAAAGCTTCCCATTCTGTAGGCTTCCATTTTGTACTATTAAAGGCATCTTTTGCCTTATGGAAGATTTCCAGTTTCATGAGGTCCCATTTATTAATAGTTGATCTTAGTACCTGTGCTATTGATGGATGCATTTATCACTCTGCAGAACAGAATGCCTCTGCCTACCCAAAGCTAGGCCTAAATGGGTATGCCAGTGCCTTAATCTTATCAATAATCACTCATATGTTCCATTCTATTCTAGAATTATTTAGTCAGTCTCTTATTAAGATTCACATGGCTTTTGTTATTATTATTATATACATTACAATGCAGAAATGATTTAAAATCACTCACAAATAAGAATCAATTTTATGTTAAAATGAAATTCCTCAACATTTAAAAAGGGCACAATAAAGATTTTCACTTTTTTATTTCCCCATGTGGCAATTAGCAACATCAGTTGCCAGAAATACTCATTTAAAAATAATTATTCATCAAATAAAATAGATTTGAACTTGCTTCTTTTAAGTTGTTAAGGTTTAATATGGTCTGGGAGTGTAGCTCAGCTGGACAGTGCTTGCATTTAAGTTCCTGGGGTTTAAGCACTTAGAAAAATAAAATAGAGAAATTTTGAAAAAACTGAATGGTTTTAATCTTTGTCTTTGCTATATTCATAACTTTAGAATACATTTATATATATTTTTCAGTGGTTTGAAGTAAAGTAGTTAACATGGTATCTTAGTATTTTACTGCTCTGAACAGACACCATGACCAAGGCAACTCTTATAAGGACAACATTTAGTTGGGGCTGGCTTAATGAGGTTCAGTCCATTATCATCAAGGTGGGATCCAGGCAGGCATGGTGTAAGCAGGGCTGAGAGTTCTGTATCTTTATCTAAAGACTGCTAGCAGAATACTGACTTCTAGGAAGCTAGGATGAGGGCCTTAAGTCCCACACCCACAGTGACACACCTACTCCAATAAGGCCACATCTACTCTACACCCAATTCTTTCATATTTAATAAAGAAATAGTAAATCTCATACTATTTGGTGTTGATTTTTATTAAATGTATTAAAATTTTTCAATGATATACTGGCTTATGCGTGTTTTTTAATACACATCATCTTTTACATTTTAATTTTTTATAGAAACTCATCTACCTGAAATAGAAAAGTCACAAATATTATATTGTATATAAAGTCTTATTTATCACTTTAAATTTGATTTGTGTCTTTTTATATTGTTACATTTGTTAAGAATTTTGTTTGTTTATTTACCAGCAAAATACTCTTTTAGATTTGCCTGTGATCTGTTCTTCCAGACTTTTATAATAGTTTTCATCCATAACAGATTGTCTTTCACTGTTTATCTATCTATCTATCTATCTATCTATCTATCTATCTATCTATCTATCTATCTATCTTTCTTTCTTTCTTTCTTTCTTTCTATTTATCTATTGATCTATCTTTCTTTCTATCTATCTATCTCTATCTATCTCTATCATCTATCTATCTTTCTTTCTATCTATCTATCTATCTATCTATCTATCTATCTATAATTTGTGAAGATGTATGGCTAACGCTAGCCTCAATTTCACATCAACTCTTCTACCTCAGTCTCTCAAGTGTTAGAATCATAGGTATGAAGCATCAACCTGAACTCAATTTTCTAAATTTTAATCGGATCTCTGTGACAATTTCCTAAGCATTTTTTTGACACTCAAAAGAGGGTGTATCATGCAGGCAATAGCTCTGAACCATTTCTAGAAAAATAGTTGCCGGAATCTATCACACAACATTGAAATACAGTTCCTAAAATAGTCATTGAGAATATCGTATGTGTATATAATGAATTTCTGTCTTTTATCCCATTTACAACCTAACTGTCCAAAGGGAAGCACTTGACTTCTTACTTTGGTCCCCTCTCCCTCCCTCTCTCCCTTTCCTCCCCTGCTCTCTCCTGTTTATTTTGAGTCCTAATGAGTTTAGTTATGGTTGCTTTGTTTGAGTATGGGGTGAGTAACCATAGAAGTGTATTTTGAAAGTGTGTATTCCACGTTTATCTCACATGAGCATATGTGAAGTTTTTCACATGTATAAATTTATAAATAGTGCCCCAACATGATCTGACATAATAGCAATGGTGAGAAATGGGCTGGTGAGATTATATTTTATGACATGGTAAGGACTTCATCTTTTTGTCTTTGGTTTTGAAGGAATGATCATTATAGATTGAGTGTATCAAGTCTATTTTCATTTTGAGCTCCTTGTGTATCTTTGTACTTCCTGTAATGCTAGTATGGGTAGAATGATTCTTTTTTTTTTTTTTTTTTTTTTTTTTTTCATTCTTTTTTTTTTTTTTTTTTTTTAATTTTTATTTTCTATGTTCTATGTTTACATTCAAAAGGCTTTCCCCTTTCCCAGTTCCCACCCACCATAGTTCCCATAGTTCCTCTCCCCCCCAACTGTTCCCCAATCATTCCCCCTCCCCCCTCGGTTTCTTTACTAAACTGGATGCAATCTTTACAGGCCCAGGGTCCTCTCCTTTCTTCTTCTTGGGAATCATTTGACTTGCTATTTGTGTCTTGAGTATTTAGTGCTTCTGGGCTCATTAATATCCACTTATCAGTGATTGCATTTCATGTGCATTCTTTTGTGATTGGGTTAATTCACTCAGGATGATATTTTCCAGGTCAGCACCATTTGTTGAAAAGGCTATCTTTATTCCACCGGATGGTTGTGGCTCCTTTATCAAAGATCAAGTGACCATAAGTCTGTGGGTTAATTTCTGGGTCTTCAATCCTGTTCCATTGATCTGCTTGCCTGTTGCTATACCAATACCATGCAGTTTTTAACACAATTGCTCTGTAGTACTGCTTGAGGTCAGGGATATTGATTCCCCCAGAAGTCCTTTTATTGTTGAGAATAGTTTTTGCTATCCTGGGTTTTTTGTTGCTCCAGATGAATTTGAGAATCGCTCTTTCTAGATCTATGAAGAATTGAGTTGGGATTTTGATGGGGATCGCGTTGAATCTGTATATTGCTTTTGGCAAGATGGCCATTTTTACTATATTGATTCTTAAGCACAGTAGAAAAGGCTTTCAATATTTATCTCGTGCTATTGCTAGAACAGCCTAACATGAAAGGATAAACTACCCCAAATATATTTTAAGTAAATGATAGCTCAGATATCTTTAGCATGGGGCTGTTGGAACAGGAAATCGGTTGTGTGTGATACCAAAAACAACTGACCTTTGACTAATTTGCTGTGTCTTTCCAGATGTTATTCCTATCATGGGTGTGATGTATGTTTAATTGTCTTGCTCTTTTATTCATTTCTTTGCTGTCTGTGTTCAATTACTGGGGGTTTTGCTGGTATAAGTGGAGGCTGTAATATAAAAGTGGGTGTTTAGAAATGTGCATCTTCTGGGTGATCAGTCTGCTCTTGCACTTAGTTACTTCAGCTATGAACTCCCCTGACTGTGGTCTGGTTAACATTAAAAATATACATTTATTTTAGTTTTGGAGATTATAATATAATTGTATCATTTGTCCCTTCTCTTTCCTCCCTCCAAGTCCTCTCTTATACCTGCCTCCTTGCTCTCTTTCAAATTCATGGCTTCTTTTTTAATTAATTGTTGCAACACACACACACACACACACACACACACACACAGTCTTAAACACCAAGGACAATGTGATCAGCCTGTGTAATGTTACTTGTATGTACAAGTCCAGGACTGACCACTTAGTATTGAATAACTAATTGGTGTGCTCTTCCCAAGTAAGACTTTGTAGACCTAGCTTCTGACATTCCTAAGAGACACTCTTAAAGCATTCCCTGTTCCTCTGGCTCTTACAGTCTTTCCTCTCACTCTTTTAGCTGCTGAATTGAGTTTCACAAATATGAATCTCTGTTGGTTTTTGTTTTGTGGCATTGAGGATTGATCTGTGGACTTAATCTTTCTAAAACTTACAAGTATATCTTTGAAAACTCAGATTTTTCTGCATTGCCTTGATGGTTAAGGGTGATTAACAAGTGTTTCCTTCAGAGAGCTTAGAATATAATGAAATATCTAATAAAATTACCTCTGATGTTACAGATTGAGAAAAGTAACACTTTTATATTTGGCTCTGTTTCATTGCCATCATATATGCTTACATAGATGCTTTATAGTTTTATTATTCTGGCTCAAGTCTCTTTTCCTTAAAAACAAACTACATGAACATTTTCATGTCATTAAATATAATTAAAGAATGTGATATTTGTCATCCTCATTGTATTGCACTGTGTATATGTATCATAATATGCCAACTTCATACTGTTGGTTACTGAAAACTTTAATTATATCTAATGTTTATACAAGCCAAATAACAGATATTGGTATATATTTTAAATGTTACTTACAATATAACAAATGAGATAACTTCTTAGAAAAATTCCATTATCCAGTATGACCTTGTCATCGAACAGATAGCTAACAGATGTAAGATATCCATCAGATTTGGGGCACTTTCATTCTCAATGTTTCTCTGAATATTCTGTTTTTGGCTGGATTTTAACAAGAACTATTTCTCCAGAAATATTCTAACTTGCTACTCCATAGAACTTACATGCTTTAATTAATCTATCTGGCAGCTTAAGGCCTCTACTTGTTCTGATGACAATAGATAGGAGAACTAGCTTGTTCTCTCTAGATAATTATCTCCAAAGCTAGGTGGACTTGGAAAGCACATTTGAAAGGAGATTAAATGCTCTGGAATAAATCTCCACAAGACTGCTCATTACCCATCCTTGGAATTTCATCTTATACTTTCTTGAATTTGTTATCTGAATATTTGTGCTGTTCTGTAAGTGGTTTGTGTAATACAGAGAACATTTACTTCCCATTTGACTTTTTCATAATAGCTTCTAAATAGGAAAGTTGTGAGAAAATGTTCACATATAATGTGAAGCTATTGAAATTTTTCATAAAAGGCAAGAAAAAGCTAAAAGGAAAAAAAATCTCATTTCGTTTAATGTATTTCACAGATTGCCATAACCTAGGACTCTTTATTATTGGAAAGAAAGCACTGCTTTTCTTCAATAGGAAACAAGCCTATTTGCATCATAAGAGAAGAGGGAAACTGTAAATAGAAGGTTAACTTTGGGTTGGTATTATGCAGACTGAGCTAACTGTCATAACCTTCAGAGATATTTGGGAAATATTTTCACACAAAAGGTGAGAATCTAATTTTTTATTCATTAGAATCTATGATTCGATTCCCACTTTAAAACGTGTCAACATTTCGAAGACTTCAGGTCTTGTAGGTAAATTGATCACGTGTCCTGATGACCCTTTTGTAACTCTAGCCCAGCCCTCATCACTTCAGGAGCTCCTTATCAGGATAGCCCAGTCACTATATCCTTTTGATGCATTTCTCTCTGATGTGCCTGGACTCTCCAAAGAAGAGTTTATAAATATCTCTATTATCATAATTATATTTTATGTTTGTGTAAGGAAATCACCGTTCTTATAAAGGAGATTGCTTTTATTAGTTTGATATATTTCCACAAGTTGTTTTCATTATAATCACCCCCATTATCCTGGTCCATCTCCTTTCCCTCTTGTTGATTCTCTTCTCCCTCTGAACCATGTTCTTCTCCCATGTCCATGTCTTTCTGTTATGCAGGTCAGATTCAGGTAGTCACTGCCACTGCCTGTTCATGATTGCAATGGCTGTGTCATGCCCAGAAGACAGTATTTATCATCCCTGCCCAGTCTCAGCCTCTTAGAATTGTTCCCTACCCTCTCCATACCGCTCCCTGGCTCTTGGAAAGGGGTGCTATAGATGCCCAACTAAGTCTGTTATTCTCAGCTCTTTACACAGTCATCTGTCTCTGAATCAGGTGTCATCCTTTGTAAAGAAACTTCTCTGATCAAGGACCTAACACAGCACTGCTCTATGGATATAAACACACATGTCTAGAATGTGCTTAAATTACAAATTCATTTAGCAAAACAACAGGAACAGATTTGTCCCTAGAGCCTGTGACTTCTCCAATCATAAGTTTTTGACAAAAAATACAGTGCCAGGCATGTATGTTGTTCTACAGAGTGGGGGCTCAGATGTAAGCATAAAGAGGATGATTATCCGTTCCTGTCATTGTTGCCTTGGTGGGCACATTTTGCTTGACAGATTCATAAGAAATTATTCTTTATGTGCACTGTACCATTCTAAAAAACATGGATTCTGTATTTCCACATCCATTGTCATTTCCCTGGGTGGTCTGTTGATGTGATATGTTTTCTAAGATGGCACATTCACTAACAGCCTGGTATCCCCCTAAGAGTGGCCTTTGGGGAGGATCCAGAAACTTTAGGAGATAGAGACTCACTGGAGGAAGCATGTTATCATGGGCATACCCTGGGTGTATGTTGATCTTGTTGAAGCTCCTCACAATTCTTTTGTCCCGTTTTTTCCTTTCTTCCATGCCAAGAAGCCCCTGTCACATGCATCAGTGACTATAACATTTTTTCCTCTCACAGGCCTAGATTCAACATAGCCCGGGGCTGAGAATGAGACCTCTGAAACCATGAACTAAACATATCTTTCTTCTTTTAAAGTTGCTCTGTCCGGTGGTACTTTGTCATGGTAACTAGGAGCCTGACTAATATGCATGGTTTCCTTTTCTAGCCGGGACTAATTGAGTGTTTTATCTCTTTGACTACCTGTTATTTCTGCTCCCTAATAATTAATTTATTTTCAAAAAATTCCATAATCTAATCTCCACTGCCACTCCTGTTGTCCTGCTAAGAGGTGGTAAGGTTATGTTGATGAGCAGATCTCTCACCAGACCACACTCAGTCACCATACCGGGGCTCTTAACATGGCTGAGAACATTTCTCTTCGTTTCTCGAGGACCGCTATCCCCAGCTTCCCCAGCAAGTTCAGTTGATTCTCTCGCTTTTTCTTTTCAAGTTAGTAGCTTGACTCTGCTTCCTTGGCCGGCTGAATTGCTCAGCCTCCCGGGTCATCTGCTGTGCATGTTGCTCCAGTGATTCTGCTCCCTGTTGGCCCGCCACTTTATTTCCTAAATTTGAAAAAAAAAGAAAGAAAGAAAGAAAAGAAAAGAAATTTTTGCAAAAGCTCCTGGATCACAGAACGATGGAGAAACCTTCAAATTGGAGAGGATTTGTGTTGACCTTGAGGACGATAATGACCCAGGTTGAAGCCAGGGCTCCACACTCAGGTGAGCAGTGTACCTCACTCAGTCTATTGCCATAGACTCACGG
This sequence comes from Apodemus agrarius, assembly GCA_964023405.1. Classification (NCBI taxonomy): domain Eukaryota; kingdom Metazoa; phylum Chordata; class Mammalia; order Rodentia; family Muridae; genus Apodemus; species Apodemus agrarius. The sequence goes on along the minus strand of OZ030009.1, from coordinate 145,364,754 downwards.
AGATGCTGCCTCAGGGACAGGGCTCACTTTCCCACAGTCTTTGGGTCTTATTTCTCCCATCAAGTTCTTGATGCAAGACAAAGTACCTTGTCCAACTGAAATTTGAGATGAACAGTGACTTTTTTTAAAGTATTAAAATGTCTTAAACATAAGAGCTACAGCTACACTAAGGAGAACTACTTATCTGACATTCAAATGAAGTGGGCAGTCGATAGTTCTGCTTGCTAAACTTGGAACCCTACTTCTAACTTCCCCTGTGCCTCTCCTTCACTGTTCTATTCATTTTTCTTCTCCACTGTGTGTTAGTGAACCCTCCTTCCCATCAGCCCCAAAGCACAACTTGGACTCTGCTCTCCTAGTGCTAGGGACTGGACTGGTTTTCCTCTCTACTTCCTGCCAGTGTCCTCTCATATCTTTCAGGCTTTATCCAACTCTGACAGCACATCCTTGTCTTGATTGCTGCCTTTCTGTAGATCAAAGTCTTTGCTCAAACAGTGGATTTCTACTGGTTAAAATTCAACTTTTCCTTTAATGTTTAACTCAACTCTGCCCCACCGGTCTTGTACACATTCCTGTCTTCTCTGGTGGCCACCTCCCTGTTTAATACAGTGTCTTTATCAAAGGATTGCTCTGATCTGCAAGGTAATTATTTCCTAACTGGAACCCTTGCATATCACCCAGTGCATGGACAGTTAAAACTCTGTAACCCATGTTACACCTTCTGGGCCATTGCATCTTCCTGGCCATAGAGTACAACTTCTGATGAATTTACATTCCACTTTTCAATCCTTACTTTTCAATGGCAAGTGTCAAGTCTCTGTGATCATGTTCTCACTTCTGCATGTTAGTCACAGTACAACAGTATGTAGATACTTATAAGAGAAATAGCCACAGTGTCACCATAGCTTTGTGGCTTGGTATTGTTTTTGAAGCTGGCCTCAAACTCATAATTCTGTTGTTTCAGCCTCCTAAGTGATAAGATTACAGTCAGGTACCTTGCCTAAAACTCACCATGATTTGGTTTTATTTCATAAATTGGTTACAGGTATGCTGAGAAATTGATTTCTATCAGGCCAAGACAGTTAACTCCAGACAAAAGAAGACTATCATTCCAAATATTCCAGACAAGAATATTTTTTATGTATGTTGTGATTTGAGGAAGATTTGGAACCTCTGTTTTATGAGTTCTAGTTGAATAAGCAGGTAGGATGAGTGGCTTTCCTTTCCAGTCCATTTCCTTGAAGTATAACTGAGTTTGAATTGTCCATAAATACTGGTGAATTTAATTCATTGTGACAATGATTCTCATGCTAGGAGATGAGGTAAGGACTATGGGTGATCTGGAAGAAGTTAGGCATTTGTCCTTAAAGAGATATTGATATAGCTGGAGACACAAGTCGTCATACACAGAGAAAGTGCCAGATAATTAAGATTCAAGTATTTATTATGGAGGCAAAATGGTAGCAGATGCAGGTGCCAGATGACTAAGAAAGTGGGTAACAGGAGCTCAGTCTTTAAAATGTGACCTTAAGTCCTATTGTAACCGGAGACCTGTTTAGCACTACCTATCCATTGAAAGGAATTATTTAAATTTAAGAGGAAACCAGTTACAAAGCCTTTTGTAGTATAAAGCTAGGCTCTCAAGAAAATGGCAGATTTCAGGCCCAGTTGACTTGAAGATTAGACACATAATTTGAAAGTACTTTAATAATCATCACTCCTTCTTCTTAGTCCTAAGTCTGAGTAAATAAGAATGCCATCCATAAATATAAATGCCTTTGGCTTCTCCTATTTTGGCTGGTGCTTGATTTTTTTAATGCCTTTATTTGCTAAAATAAAGTCCAGTCCATCCTCTGCTGCTTCTTGCTCGGTTCTCTCCTTTGTTTATGATCAGAATGACTTTAGATAAAGAAGGGAGCAGGCCAGAAATCAGGCTTGTCACACTCACACGCAGTGGCAGGTGGTGGTCCTCTGTGATCTCTGCCAGCTGTACTTTTTGATCAGTGATCACAAAGAAGAAAAAGAAAAAAGAAAAGAAAAGAAAAGAAAAGAAAAGAAAAGAAAAGAAAAGAAAAGAAAAGAAAAGAAAAGAAAGAAAAAATTCATGAAAGGGGAAGGGGAAAAGAGGAGAAGAGCTCTTTGCAGCAGCACTTGAGCTCCCCCAAATCAACCCACTACCCAGCCTATGGGTCCCTTTTCTCTAGGACTTAGTCAGGTTTTAAAACCCAGGGAAAGTGAGCTAAAGAACGGGAAAGCACTACCTGCCATTTCAATTTTTTTCTAAATTGGTCTCATCAGCAGCCGCTCTAATGTGATGCTGGGAAGACGTTTCCTTTTAAGAAACATTTGTTACATGGGGTACTTTGACTTGTGGTTTATCTTAAAGTGAGTCAACCTCCCTGATATCTTAAAAAACACTCTAGTGTTACAGGATTAGCTCTCATCTCCAACCTGAGTACTCAGCATTAGCTTCCTGTAAATTACTATATAAGCTCAAAGCCATTTAGATCATAGAGCACCTGATTCTTTCCAGGCACAATCAATGGACAACATTTTTTTTTTCCGGAGATAGATAGCATCAAGTTTTGTTCTTTCTACATGGTACATTAGTGTGTATTATTGTATCAATACAAGTTGTACATTAATGAATATAGGACTTTGGGGGGAAGGATATTTGTTCTGACTACTAGAAAGCCTGTATCATTATTCGGCAATTGATTTAGTTGAAAGTTTCAGTTGAGTACTTAACAGATCAGGAAGGGCCCGGGTTCTGAAATTACTCATAAGAGTTTCTTATAAAATGTCTTAGAAGGAAAGGAGAGTTGATTTTCTTTCTTTCCCAACATCTATTGGTGCCATCCACATTATGTACCTCTAACCCTGTTTCCATCACTCTTTGCCAGTATCCCAAAAGTGGTAGGCTCAGAGATTGTCAGGATGTGTGCTGACCATGAGCTGCACATAGAGAATCTTGAACTTTTCCAGCAACACGCATCCAACCACCATTTGAATTCCTAGGACAGGCTAATTAGCAATGGATTAAGTGGACAGACCCACTGAGATAATATGTGGGCATATGTTTTTATTTCTTAAAAAAATGTACAATTAATATAACCAAGTATCACATGACAGTCATTATAAAATAACATCAGGGAAGGGAACTTCATGCAAGTCTCTGAGGAAAACATTTTCATTAATAATGCATATTTATATTAATTGACCAAATAGTTCCTTAGGCATTTTACAGTGCATGAAGCTCCTTCCATGAAAACAAAGACTAGGATAAGAGCAGTTTTAGGGGCAACAACATAAATAGAAAAAGGCCACGGTGGCTCATGTAATGCACTAGATGCTAAATCACAGGTTTTATTTTATTTTTTTTTAAATCATGACATCGAATTAACTTGAGCAGTGGCAGATAGCTTGACCTAAGCAGACTAAACCATATCTTTTACTTAGTTTTGTGTGTGCATATATGTGTGCACATGTGTACATGCCTCTAAAGTCATCAGACTTGGACAGAAATGCCCTACACTCTTAGCACTTTTGTAGACCAAGTCATAACTTTGAGTCCAAATGGAAAAAAAGAGGCAATATTATGATGGATCAAGATTTTACCGTTGTTGCTTTCACAGTGGGACAGCTCATAGTTTTCAGTCAGTTGAATGAGAGCAGTTTATGACAAAGACCGAAAAATAAAACTGGAAGTAATTCAACAATTTGCTAAGAATGAGACATCTATGGTATACTCATTCTGTTGGCTATGCTATACAGGCTAGAAATAACAGTGTGCTACTTTCTTTTTTTTTTAATTCATTAAAGTTTGGCTATACTTCACATAAATACTGTCTAGTTGGATTAATTCTACCAGAAAACTGCATTGTCTTGTGGTAGCATGTTCTGATTGCAGCATTCTTTGGACCTCTATACTCCTCTTCCCTTACATGCTCACATTTTTTCTCTCTGTCTCATTTTTGCTTTCTTCTACTTCTCTTTCATTTTTTCTTTCCCTTTCTTTTTTATTTTATTTTATTTTATTTTATTTTATTTTATTTTATTTTATTTTATTTTATTTTATTTTATTTTATATCCTCTTGCTTTCACCTCCCAAGTGCTGAGATTATAGTTATGCCCCATGATGCTGGGTTATTGTCTACCATTATTTAGCCTGTGTCCACCCTTGGGGCAGTCCTAAGTCAAGACTTTGTCCCATAGCAGCAGAATAGCCTTGGCTTACAGGACGTTGCACTTGATACCGTTGTACCTGTCCTTTCTACCTTTCTTATCACATCCTGAAAAAGATGCACATTTTCTTACCTTTGTGGATTAATATATGAATCAGAAGAAATAGCAAATATTTTAAACTCATAGGTTCTTGGACATTAATGGCCAAAATACCTGTGGCAGACAGAAGAGGAGACACAGCCTCTGCTAGCACTCTCCATTTTCTAGGCCATCTCCACAGTGCTCTGTGTACTCATGACAACAGAGATCGGGAAGCCATAGGTGAAATTCCTCAGGTGTGGACAGTTTACCTGTCAGACTTTAGAACCTGAAATACTAGAACATCATGGTAGTTTGCTACAGAAATAGTCAATGTCTTACGGCCATAAGGAACCTAGCCATTCCAGATGACCGTTTTGTATATTTTAACCAACTCAAAAGCTGTCATGAAACAGCTACTGTCTCACCTTCTGCATGTAAATAGACTACTTAAAGCAAAAAGTTGATCAGCAATTCTGCCAGTAATCAACAACTTCAACATTCAGGTTCAATTTTCAACTTTGAACCTGACTATTTCAACTTTGACATTGACTATTTCTGTAGCAAACTACCATGATGTTCTATTATTTCAGGTTCTAAACTATTTCAACTATTCAAATTTGGAGATGAATAGTTCTTGACATAGTTATTGATAAAGAAGACTCTCCATGGCCTAGAGTTAGGAATTTTGTCTCTCTGAGACTGTTCATCTTCCTCAACCTCTGTCACTGTTGTTGGGCAACAGGATGGTGTCCTATACTGACTCCCAGTTGGTTCTTTTCCTCCTTGGCAAGAGTAGGATACAGTTCACCTCTGACTATCTTCCTGCTTGTCACCCACCACAAGGAGCATCTCTGTTGACTGACAAAGACAGCCAGATGTCTGAAACATCTATCAGAGATACTTCAGACTTAGTGTTGACTTAGGCAGGGCCTGAGCTCAACACAGCATAATAGATGGTCTGGTTTCATTATGTCTCATTTGTTTTGGAAGCTAACTCTAGATTGTGGTTAGCAGATCTGTTCTCATCCACTCTACTCTCCAATAGACAAGAGATGCAAAAGACTGATTTCTGAGGGTCTGCACTAGATCCTCTGTGTATTTATATTATGGCTTCCAGTTTAGTTTTTTTATGGGATTATTGGGTTTACAAATTAGCAAGTCTCTGTTTCTTCTGCCTTCTTTTGGGATCTTTTCCTTCTGTTTAATTGTTAAGTCTTATTCTGATGTGTTAGTTTTTGCTTAATCATATTATATTGTATATTATGAATATTATTTAGAAGCTTGTTTATTTCCTAATAAGGGACAGAAAAGGAGTAGGTCATGATGGGATGGGAGATAGAGACAACTGGCAGGAATAGAGGGAGGAGAACCATTTATCAAGATATACTATGTGAGAAAAATGTTTTCAATAAAAGGGAAATAAAACCAGGGATTTAGAACAATAGAGTAAAACAAAAATCTTAGAAATGAACTTGAACATATATAGCTAGCTTATTTTCAACAGAGGCTCTATGAGGACATAACAAAGAAATGCTGTCTTTTAGTAAATTTAAATTCATTTATTTCATCTGTATGAGTGTTTGCCTGCTTGTATGGTACTTATATATGCTGTGTGTGTGGTTAGTACACATGGAGATAAGAAGATAGAGTGTAATCCCTTCAACTTATAGTTCCAGATGGTTGTGAATCACAGTGTGGGTGCTGAGAACCAAACCAAAGTCCTCTGCAAGAGCAGCAAGTGCTTTTAACTACTGAGTCATCTTTCCATCCTTAAGAATATTTTCTCTGATAAATGGTTCCAGGAAAAGAATATACCATTGTAAAAGAAAATATTGCTCATGTTTTCTGATGTCATTTACAAAAAGAAAAACAAAACAAAAAACAAAAATAAAAAAAAAAACCCAACCCACTTCTCGTTAACACTCAAATTTCAAGAGTGGAAGAAAGTCCTTTGGCATTGGCTTAGGAAAGGAACTTTTTAGTTCAACTATAGAATCTTGAGTTATAAAGGACAAATAAATAGATGAAAAATGATATCAGACTAGCATCGGGATAAAAGTAACTACAGACAAAAAGGGGCATGAAACCATGGTAACCAGGGGTGGCAGCATGTGTGGGAAGTAGGTTACACATAAAGGATGGAGACCTGAAGAACACAGGACAAGTGAACCAGATCGTCAATGTGCAATGTTAGCTGGAGTTAACACTATTGCGTTATGGAGTCTGGTTACTCTTTTCCTGGGAGAGTGTATCTCAAGGGTTCTTGTCACCCTGTAGCATAGGTGACAAATGATAACAGACTACTTAGTGCCTTTGACCAGTGTCCTGATTTCATTCTGGGAAAACACATGTGAGCCCATGCTTTATACCTCAAACACATGTGACAAAAGGAAACAGAGTCTCTGAAACAGACATAACTGCTACCCCACTCAGAATTTCGCATATTCTAGACTTTTAAAAAAAGATGTATATACAGGCTTTTGCGTAACGAATGCAAGATTCTGTCTGTTTTCAAGTTCTACCTATTCTTGAGGCTTTTTGACAGGATTGCTCCTTCTTCAAGCCCAGATGCCTTTATCTCTTACCTAAATATGGAGCCCTTTTCAGTTTATAGCAATTTTCAGGAATTATGACATCCTGGAGAATTACTTAAATTGTCCCCAATATACTTTCTTTAGACTTCTTTGCATCAGTCGTATTTGGCTATTGATCTAGTCAGATCATCAGTCTGCAGACTCAGACAATGACTCATTATTCATCAAGAGTCTGGAGTTCTCTGGTGATTCTCTTCTGGCTACCCTTGAGTCCTGCACAGGGCATCATGCAGCTGTAAGGTTGGTTGAGCAGTACTCCCTGAAAGAACTTTGTGCACATCGAAGGCAGTGGGGCCAACCTTGGCTAGGCTCCTTGCTTGTCCTTCACAGTCTCTTATCCACCAGTTGGTTAGAATTCTTCTCTTCCCCTTCCTTACTTTCTCCCTTTTTCTCCCCTCACTGTGCCCTCTTCCTCTTTGCTTTCTTAAATCAAGGTCTTACTTGTTGCCTAGGCTGATCGTGAGTGCACCTGACTTCCCAAATGTGTACCACTATGCTCAAATTAAGAAGATTTTTCTTGAGGAACTGTCTCAAAGAAAATTATCAGAAGCAATTAAGTGTGAAAATTTGATCTGAGAGAGACTTAGCTGTTTATCTTTTGCATTCTGTTGGTCAAAACAGTTCACAATATTTTTCTTAATTCAGAGAAAGGAGAGGGGAGGGGATGTGACCTCCTGGGGAGAGAAACAAAAGTCCCATAGAAGATGTGAACATGCTGGATTGGGAGGCAATTGCATCTACCCTTTTTACTAATTTACTTCATTTATTAAATTTTATTGTTTTGTATCGAATAATTTATTTCTGTAAGTCCCAAGAACCAACTCTATGTTGTACTGAATTTTATAGATCAAGAACAAACTTAAGTATTTATGGCCAATTTAGTCAAAGTAGCAAAGAGATAACCATCCCGTCTGTCCTCTCAAATTTGGATACAGGTCAGAGTTGTTAGAATTTCCTGTCACTTGGATAATTATCTGGCCATGTATTATTTCAGTTCAAGAAACAAAATGAAACTCAAACGGGCTTGCACAGTGGAATGAAACCAGCAGCCCTTGCAAACTGCCTGGATATCAGGCGTAGGCTCTTCCATGGTAACAAAAATACATTTTCTCTTGTTTTACTTTTCTTTCTCTGTGTCATTGACTTAACTTGATACCTAGACGATCAATGTCAGTATCTCTTAGAGACACTGCATATTCAGTATGTAAGTCCAGCACAAAGCATCTTTGTCACAGACTTTTCATTATTACAACATGCTTAGGAAGGAAAGGATGGGTCAGTTGGTAAAGCATTGCCTGTCTAAGCATGAGGATTCGAGGGTAGAATCCCTAGTAACCCTTGTGCTTGTGAAAACCTGAGTCCATGATCCCAGCTCTAGTAGGCAATGGTGCAGGACAAGTGGAGACTGGCGTAACCCTGTAACACATGGACCAGATGGTCTGGCTGAATTAATAATGAGCCCCAGGTCCAGTGAGAAACCTTGTCTCAAAGAATAAGGTAGGAAGTGGTTTAAGATGTCACCCACTGATTAAGGGACAAAGATGATGAGACATGCAGAATGAGGTTGGGAGGAGGATGTGCACCATCTTCTGGAAACCCCCACTTGGTCTATCCAAACTTCTCCAAACCATGTTTCTCTGAGGTTTTTGTGGTGGCATTGTAGGTGCACTGGTTAAATATATGGATCATTGGGTCTTAAACTTTAGTTCCTGGAGTCCTTTGTAGAAGTTGGGAGATGAGCTAAAAATGCCAACTCTCAAATGCTGCATAGTACTTTTTGTTGACCTGCCTACACTTGAAGCCTTCCAGTTGATTACTACACCAAAAGACACTTACTATTGGAGACCACAAAAGTTTTAGGATTTGAGTTTTAGGAAAGAAGATAAACTATATATACATATTTATATGTATATATAGTTTATTGCCATATATATATGTATACATATATATGGCAATTTTAGAAGACTATAGAACACGTGGCATCAGCACACTCATGCTTCATTTCATAAGTGTTTAAAGAGCATTGTGTCTTTAAAATGGTTTCTTAAAAATTCATTTGTTCACTACAAAATAAGACAACCCAGTGTGCACAACTACCCCATGCAGGGAATGCTACTTATTGATATAGGCACTCACTTTCTTCAGGAGTCCATCACAAACACTCTGTACGGTCAGTCTATTCACACCTGCCTGGTCTGGTGATTCCTTGAATTTGTGAAGGTAGTAAAAACTGGAGAGTTAACCAGAAAAGGAAAGGACTTAAGGTCATGGCTCTTCAATACATAGAATAAAATTAAAATGACTAGGTATTAAAGTCATTTTCCATTCAAACGTAATTGTAGGTGACCTGAATTATCCCAGCAGTTGGCCACTGAACTGAAAGTCTTCCAGACTTTGAAGTTGCTTCATAGGTGGCAGCCACGCCTCCTTTGCCTTGGGCATGGGGAGGCTAAGCCAAGTACCTGGATTTCCAGCCTCATTATGAAAGCTTTAGAGAGAATGTCTGGATGTTGCAGCTTAAAGTACCCAGCATTCAAAATGAAGCAATAATGATGAACAGAGATAAGCAAGAGGATACATGTTTTCTAATAGTCATCTCCCTAACAGATACTAAACATCTGGACTGGAGAGATGGATGAATAAAAGGGGGAGTTTTTTTCACACCTTTTCCTTCTATTATTTTGGTTTTTGAAATTATACATAACCCCTTTAAGAGTTTGGAAAACTCAGACAAATACAGAACAAGGAGAACAAAAGAATGCAAAGAGACAGCTCTCACTTTCCAACATCCAAAAGCAAACTTTGATTTATAGTCTCTCTTAACTGATGGCCCTCTTCAGTTATTGACCAATATTTCTTTGTTCTTTCCTACCCACAATTCCCCTCAAAAGAAAAAATGTTTATGGGAGACTTGTCCCATCTGTGTGGAAAGCTCACTGTCCCATTCCCTCAGCCACATGAGGACCTGTTGGGAATCAAATCAGACTCCCAAACTAAAGATGAATCCTCAGACAAAACTCCTTGCATTCTCTGGCTCCAAGGACACAACCACCCTTTGCCTCTTCCACCCATGTGGGTGGCTGCTTCCCTGGTATCTTGTATGGTTGTTTATATTTCCCACATTTAGTCATCAGGCAACCCAGAGCCCACTTGTTCCCTTGTTCAACTCATCTCCATGGCTAACAAGGGCTGCTTTTCTGGATGCCAGGATCTGATTTCCAGGCAAATGTTTTATTAGGCATATTAGCTTCAGCGACATCAAGACTAGCTCCACCTCCCACCACCCAATCCTACTAGTCACATAATGGTTTTCATTTCAGGAAACAGTAATTCATCCTTCCAGGGACCCAAATGAAAAAACTGTCGCTTTTGTCTTTCCTATTTTTCATACTTAGTACAACCAGTCCTTCAGCAAATCACATTGGCCTTATTCATCATGTGTGCTGAATCCATCACGACTTCCTCTTCTACCAGTCTGGTTTGCACTTCTTCTTTTCTCTGTGCTATTGCATTTGTTTCCTGAAATGTCTCATGTTTCTACCTTGCCTGCTGGTGAATTAATATCCGGCAGAAAGGAATTGTAAGCAACCCCTAAAATGTTCCAGGCTTTCTGCCCGAAGCCTTCTATGCTGGGGCTCTTGGCTAAACCTCTAAGTTCATCTCTATGATGCCTTGTTTGCTTTGCTACTCTGTTGGAGATGGTCAGCTTCTTTTTCCTTAAACATATAGTGTGCTTTTTTTTCTCCAGGCATTTGCTCTCCCATTGTTCTTGCTGGGAAATCAGAACTTTTCAGATTTTTCCCCATCTCATGTCCTTTACATTTGTGCTCAAAGGAATATTTTGTTTCATTTTCTTCTTTTGTGGTACTGGAAACAGACTCCAGGGCCTTGTATATATTAGGCAAGTGCTCTATAATTGAGCTATGTCCCAGTTCCTGTTTTTTTGAAACAGGGACTCATGGTACAGCTCAGACTAATCCTGATTTTGTGATTCTCTTCCTAGCTCCCAGGTTCTGGGGTTACTGGTAGGCACTGCCATGGGCAGGTGCTCAGGGAAGTTTTAATCAAGCATAAAAAAGAGTTTTCATTTATTTATGTCTCATTAATTCATCAGGAATGCTTTGACTGTTCAGGTCTTGCATGTGTTTTGTAGATTTAAGTTTACTGTGTTCAAAGTGTTATTACATGTGTGTGTGTGTATGTGTGTGTGTGTGTGTGTATCTACTGAAAGTAATAACAATATAGATATAGAAAAAAAGATTTGATAAAATCCACCACTTTCTTATAGAAGTTCTCAGCTCAGTAGGAATGGAGAGACATCTGTCAATAGAATAAATAACATTAGCAGCACCTCTAAAGTAACAGTGCATTTAAAAGCTCAACACTGAGATTCCTTATGTCAGGAATGAGATTTTACAACATTATAGGGTGGGTGTCAGAAAGATAAGCTGTATCCAGACTGAGAAGAAAGAACTACTCTCTGTGCTGATGACATGAGGACTTGCTTGAGGAACCCATTGTGAACCACAGAACAGAATAAAATAACAAAGAAAAAACCTCCCACCCCCCTCTCTCTTTCTCACTCACTCATACTTGTACATACTCACGCTCACACACATGTATATACACACACACACACTCATATATACAGTCAACATACACACACAGACATACAGACACTCTCCCACACAGACACACTTTTTCTTACACTCACACACACACACACACACACACACACACACACTCTGTCTCTCACACACACCTTTCTCTTTTTGCGAGCAAGCACACACACACACACACACACACACACACACGCACACGCACACGCACACGCACACACACACATACACTCTGTCTCTCACACACACTTTTCTCTTTTTGCGAGCAAGCACACACACACACACACACACACACACGCACAAGCACACGCACACGCGCACGCGCACGCGCACACGCACACGCACACGCACACGCACACGCACACGCACACGCACACGCACAGGCACTCACTCAAATACGTAGCAACAGCAATATCAAAACAATCTGCTAAACTAACCAGTGTGTTAAACTAGATTTCAAGATAATAAAAAACAAACAACAAACAAGCAAGCAAGCAAACAAACAACAAAATAGCCAGTGTATAAATGTAAGTTTCATTTTTTAAAACAAACAAAAAAAATGTATCCTATAGGTATGGCAAAAACTACAGAGCCTGGTGCTGATTCTAAGGGTGAGCACTAGCTATGATGATGCACTGTCTTCACAGTAGGCATGCAACCAAGACCATGAGGCAGCCCTTCTGCAAGTCATGACCCATGTACTCTGTATTGTACTTGTGTATTTTGGAGGCGTTGTGTTAAAAACCTTTAAAGTGTTCATATTTATGGTCATGAAGGGCTTGGCCCTGTCTTCCTTGGTTATATTTCTTCTCCAACACTATGGAATGATTTATGTAAAATTGATATTACCTCTTCCTTAAATTTTCATAGAATTTGCCAGTTACTCCATCTGGACCTGGAGTCTTCGGGGTCCAACGGTTTCCAAGAGAACTGGCTCCGGCAGAATAGGAGGGTAAGGAGGCTTCCCTTCCATCCAGGCCCGATCACTTCATCTACATTGCTGAGCTAATCAACAGGAAAGTGTCCATGCCAACACTTACTACCCTGACTAACCACAGAACCTGAGCTGAGTGGCTTTCAAAACTCAGGTTTAGTTTTTCTTGACATTCTCTAGTTATTTAAATTTTCTTTACTGCATTGATTTCCTTTTTAATCTTCATTCCTTTCTCTTTTGTGCTTGCTTTGGTATGATTCCACTTTGAAATTTTTCAGACATTTATTGTCTGCCTTTGATTTAATATTTTAAAAACGCTGCAAGTCTTTTATTGCTTTGTTTATTTGTTTGTTTGTCTATTCACTTTTCATCCTGATCCCAGCCCCCCACCCCCACCCCCACCCCGGCCATCTTACACAGCCCCCTTCCACATCCCATACTCCTCTGCTTCTCAGAGAAGATGGAAGGTTCCCCTGGGTATCATCTCACACTAGCACACCAAGTCACTGCAGGACTCCTCACATCTTCTCCCACTGAGGCAAGAAAAGGAGGCCCAGGAGGGGAGCGGGCAGACAACAGAGTCAGGGACAGCCCCTGCTGTGGCTGCTGGGGAGCCCCCTGAAGTCCAAGCTGCCTTTCTGCTAAATCTGTACTAGTGTCTGGGGGCATCTGGGTCAAGTCTGTGCTTGCTCTGTGGTTGGCGATTCAGTCTCTGGGAGTCTACCAAAGGTCCAGGTTAGCTTACTTTGTGTGTGTCTTCTAATGGAGCCCCTAGCCCCTTCGGGTCCCTCAGTCCCCCTTCCCCCATGCTTCCTCATGGCTCCCTGAGCTCCTTCTAATGTTTGGCCGTGGGTATGGGTGTCTGCATCTCTTTCCCTCGGCTGCTGCTCTGCTTTAAGTCCTGATGAACAGTTTTTCCTCGCTTTATGAACGCTGTGCTTTCATTTTCATCTAGCTTACAATACTTTCTCTTTTAAAGTTTTCCTTCCTCTGATGCAAGGTCTATTTATAAATGTTAGCACGAAATAACTGAGATTTTCCAAGGACTCTGCTCTCACTTGTTTTTAGTTCAATTCCACTGTGGCTAAGGTTACGGAAATTACTTTGTATGACTTCAATCTTTTCAAATATGATCTTTGTTTCTTGTAATTTATATTTCTTAATTCTGAATGAACATACAGACAGAATTCCGTTATATTATTTAGTGCACTCATTTCCCGGTTCCAGCACTTACAGCACCACGGACTCTTTGCCATTGCTTTTTTTTTCTCTTTATTACAGTTTCCATTTTCTTGCTTGTTTGCAATTGTGACAGCTTTTCTGTTGGGGATAGTGGACACTGTGAATTTTCAATTGTGTGGCATTGAAAATTTAGTCTTTTTATAAGCATTGTCTGGTGAGTTCTCAGTCAGTGTTAGACTTCTTGAACATATGGTTACTTATTCCTTGACCATGTTTTTATTTTATTTTTTTCTAAAGTGAGTGCATCATTAGGTGCTTACTGTGTGAATGTCATATGAACACAAACTCAAAAGGATGAATTATCAGGCAATATGATCTTATGGGCTGTTATATATATGGAGCACATAAGCATACACATATACATATATGTATATTATAGTATCAGTATAGTAAAATGAATATAGATATATATTTCTTATGTTCCTTTATTAACTAAAACATCAGTGAATGACACATTGTGGTCTGTGGACGTTTCAGGCTTTGCCTTAACACTGGGTAGTTGCACTACTGAGCTTAAACTAAGCAAGATTATTTTCTATTACAGAATTAGTTTTGCCCACCTCCTGTTTATTTTGCCAGCACTCCATGACTTATGAGTGATGTGGTAAGGTTGGAAAACACACACACATTATTGTCTGTGTCAGTGGAGTAGTGCTGAGTACACTTGCCCTCTACTTCTTTCAGGCAGGTCTTTCTCGAGCTTCAGATACTTATTTCATCATGTGTATGCTTTGGAGTTTTCTCTTGGGATCTCCCCCCTTTGCTGTGCTTAGCTCTGAGAAGTCTAATGTGTGCTCCATGGCCTCAGATTGTGGATGTAGCAGGATGTCCTCTGGATCCTGCACCCCTGTCCTCCTAACTGAGAACACCACTGCCAGCACCCATTCAGTTCTCCACAGCCTCCCCCTCCCTCCCAGCTTTCTGCATTTGTCACACGGAATTTTTGTATCTCGGTCCCATGTTTCACTCTGTCTTCTTTCTCACTTCTGGTCGGAATCCATCTTCTCCCTACCTGTCCTGTTGGTTAGATTGTCAACTTGACACAAGAGGGTTGCTTGAGAAGAAGGAGGCTCAACAGAAGAACTTCCTCCATCTGACTGGCCTGTAAGCATATCAGTAAGGGCATTTGATAGACTGATGACTGAGGCAGCAGGATGTAGCCCGCTCTGGGGAGTGCCACCCCTGGGAGGGGGAGGGGGGTCCTGGGTGATATGAGAAAGCAGGCTGAGGAAGCAAAGGGGGCAAGCCAGTTAGCAGCAGCCCTTCATGGCCCTGGCTTCAGTTCCTATCTCTAGATTCCTGCTTTAACTTCCTGAGGACTGTAAGCTTTAAGATGAAATAAACCCTTTCCTCCCCCAGGTTACTTTTGATTAGTGTTTTAACACAACCATGTATATTTGAAAATATAGAGAGAAGCAGAGGGGAACAGTGGATGACACAAGTTTATTTGTTGTTAAATAGATCTATCTGTTTTATTAGAGAAAATATTAATGCACTAAATTTATGTAAGGCCTGAGATTTCCCTCTTGCCCTGGTACGTTTCTGTTTAATTTATGTAAAACTGTCTGCGACTATTTACAAGGATGCAGGCATTCGTCTGCAGAGTAGTAGGTTTATTAATAAGGACAAAGAGCAGCAGAAAACATTGACTTAAGGAGAAGTGCTTTTCCATTATTTTAATTCTCTTCTAAAGTTAAACATTGTTATTTTATTTACATACAAGTCTTAGATATTTACTACAAATTGTATTCTCTTTTTTCCAGTTATATTATATTTGTCTATCTATCTAGGTTCTTTTGATTGGAGTAACAAATTTGTAGTTCTTTATAGGTACATATAGGGACTTAATATATAGCATATTCCCTGTTTAAAATTAATCCCCTACAAAATTATATAGGGATTTTGATAAAGATGATTACATTTTTCTCATTGTTTTCATGATATCAAATAGATATAGATCTTATGATTGTGTTTTAAAATCAGGTAAAATAAAATATATTAGATATGGTTACAAACATGTGAAAATTTGTCTGCAAATGCTGAATAATGTATTAATGATATATTTATGTGCAAGTAAGTTGTCCTTTTAGGTTTTCTTATATATCAGTAAATAGTATTAGAAAGATTATATCTAATATTGATTTCAATTATAAAGTGAGCTCCGTTGGTTAAAGGTGTCTCTGTCTGTCTGTCTGTCTGTCTGTCTGTCTGTCTGTCTGTCTGTCTCTCACTCATTCGCTCATTCATTGCTACTAAACAAGGACAAGGGGAACACTTGCTTGACTCTTCTGCTCACCAGAAGTTTATATTCCTTGCTTGGTAAGTGATTTTATAGGCTGATGAAAGAGAATTTCTTCCTCAAAGGAAAGAGATGGGATTCATAGAATTGCATGCTTGTGTTCCATCGCTAGGCCACAGGCTTTGTAGTAAATCTACTTGCAGCTGTCCTAGAGGAAGTACATATATATTGATATATATTGTGTGTTTTTAATGTTTAAATGTTAACTGGTGAAAACAGTGACAATACTGACTTGGTTTTTAATTTTCTTTTTAATTTTTAAAATTGATAAAATACATGTTCTACTCTTCCTTGTTTATCTTTTAGTAAGCATAAACTGTGGGCATAAAACATGAGGGGTGTGTTCTTTTTGTGACAATCAAGTCTTATGTAGGCATGTCATAAGCATTATAGCTAGTTTGTAATATTTCTATTAAGGCAGAGAGACTAGTTCTTACCGTCCTTCTAGATGAGGCCATATTTTGAGTTTGTTTTGCTTTTCCTTCTACTTATGTGCACATACACATATGGTAGTCTGAGATAATGAGATTCTTTTCAGTGTAGGCTGCCTGGAGTTAGACATATGAACAAAACACCTCCACATGATTTGCTTCTTTTAGTGGCGTTTACACGGGTAGATGTGTTTTGATTTGCTTTTGTGTAGCAAATACTGTGTTATCTGGGCCAAAAACATTTCACCGTCAGAATGAGAGACTGTAAGCACAGCTGATTCTTTAGAGTGTTTGCGAAGATGTACAATTTTGATGGCTGTCCACCGGATAATGTCTCTCTTCAGTGCACAAATTAGCTGAACTTCTCTCATATGTAACTCAATAAAAATATACAAACAACAGCACCAAAAACCCCAGTCTAAAAGGCCCCTTCTTCCTGATGCCATAAGTGTAGGAGAGAGAAACAAAAGCAAACAAAAGACATACACAGAGAAAGGTGTTGTGTGCTCATTACTCCTAGGTTGCTGTGACCAAGTGCTTGGTTTAAGTTCAGTAAGGGAGGAGAGGATGTCTCTTGGCTGACTGCTGCAAAGGGATGTGTTATGAACTCCTGGCTCCTTATACTTGAACTGAAAATCATGGTGTCCCGATCATATGGTAGACAGAGCTAGAAGGGGTCCACCTACTGGGTATGACTTCAAATACATACCTGTATTGACTTTCTTCCTGCAGCTAGGCTTATCTTTGGGGACATTTTTCAGAAGTTCTCAAAGTAAAGTAACACACCTGGGACCAAGCACTCAAACACTGGCCTGGGTAAGAGATTTCTGTCTTTCGTTCTTTCTTTATTTTATTTTATTATTATTCAAGCCAGCACACTTTGTGTTGAACAAGTACACTGAGCATTTTAAAGTTAACTTAAGCCAGTGCTCATCTACACCCTCTTTGGTCAGAGTTTATCTTCTTTAATTGCAGCAGGAATTGTCCTTAACTCTAAAGAATTATGTGGCAGATAGTGTATTGTTTTCATGGAAATAAGATATGACAGGAAAAAGTATGTCTTGATTAGACATACTTGAGAGAGGCTGATACTTGATTTAAATGTGCATGAGGCGAGGGTTCAGCTCTGTGGTAAAATGCTTGTGGAGTATGCATGTATGCACAAGACACTGGATTCTATGCCCCAGCACTGGAGATAATAGAAACAACAGTAATAATAAAAAAGTTTGCATGAATGAAGTTGTGTTTCTGAGAGGAAGAAGGATGACCACCTAAACCTGAGGATGGTCTTGAAACTACTATCTTAGTTCTGTATATGGACCAGTTACATAGGTTTATTTGCTATAGCCATTGTTACTTAAAGAAAACCATATTCTTTACACATTTATTTATTTATTTATTTATTTATTTACTTACTTACTTATTTATTATTTTGTGTGTCTGTGTGTGTGAGAATGAGGGAGAGAGATGGGGGAGAGGGAGAGAGAAAGGGAGAGGGAGAGGGAGAGGGAGAGGGAGAGGGAGAGGGAGAGAGAGAGAGAGAGAGAGAGAGAGAGAGAGAGAGAGAGAGAGAGGTGCAGGTACATGTAGATACTAAAGTGGTTATCAGGTCCCCTGGGTCTGCCTACCATGTGACCTAGGGCCATTCAACTCCAAATTAACTTACACGAAAAAGGCAACTTGGAGTTAGAATGCAGCAAAGAAAGTAGTGAGGTAGAAAGTAACTTATAGTCTTCAGGAGGACAATCCTGTATGTCACTAACCCCTCTCTGAAGCCCTTATTATTTTATGCCTTTAACATTTACATATTGGTGTCAGTTCTATTGAATAAAACAGATCTAACAAGACAAATTATATATCTAGCTCAGACACCAGGATGTTGATCCAACCTGCCTGAGATCAAGGTCCATCAGATTCCCACTCTAAGACACAGAGTCTGATATGACCCCACCTTGTCATTCTGATATGCCTCCCACTGGCAGTGCATAACTACCAGGAACAAGAGATGCCCTCTTGTGCTCGTTTTCTTTCTGGTTAGTGACTGGACCAGTCCTGTGTCAGCTCTGTTGCCTACAAGAGCATGAGGCTACGCAGAACCACCCCTACCTGGTGTTTCTTCCAAAGAAAGAGCTCCTCACTTATTTTCTCCATTCCCAATCCCAACTTGCGTTTTTGTTATTGTTGTTTAAGGAATTAATCTAATGTGTAGTTGCTGTAGATAGGTCACATCTAATAATGGGTGCTTTTTCCCATTGGCTCCCTGACCCAGGCCAGTTCCAAAGGACACCTGCCTCTTCTACTGTCCTTTTCACAGTGTTCCGAGGAACTAGTTTGTGTTAGAAACACAAACCTTGACATCAAGGAAACATGAAAACAGCCAAATGCTCTTTAAAAAGGCTGGACTCTTTCCTGTGCTAATCTGTTTTATTCTTATCCAAAGGAAAAAGGTTGAGCTTAGGATGCCTACAGAGATACTTGGTTACACCTAGATACTTTTGTTCATTTAATAAAGCCTTTAAAGGAAATGGGGTTCTGTACAAGACACTGCCAATCTCGCTGGCTTAACCTAGAGAAGCAGTGGGGATTTCCTAAGCCTTTAATAGGCAAGCAGAGGAAATACTTTGAAGTGTCCCTATTTGAATTTATTGCAGCAGACTACACTTGAGGATGCTTTTTCATAAGGATGATTTCTGAGCATCACATTGGAGAGACCTTTTGAATGTTGTACCCCAGTGCTGGCATCCTCCTTGGATATGTGAATGTCTGTGGTTGAGAACTGGTATGGGTGAATGAGATCTGACCTTATTAGAGAGTAAAAGCCAGGTTGAGTCTATGGTTAGCCATTGTATCCACCAGAGCAGGTCAGGGCTCCTTTCCTCTGGAAAGGCTTCATAGAAAAGGTGAGTTTTGAGCTCAATATTGTAGGAGGGGCAGCTTTGGCAGAAGTCCCCCAAGTCCCCTGGGCATGGCATAGAATTTGTGAGGACAGAGATGATGAGTCATATCCTGGAGACTGAAACGTTGGTTTCTGCTTTCCCTCTGTACAGGCATGTCTGATCGACTTGTTTCCCCTTTCCAGAAGAAGGGGCACGTGGAAGACAGGAACAGGTGGGGAAGCAACCTGCCCCAAACGGTTTGACATGGATAGCCAGGTAAGTACATCTATGTAGACGCTTGTACCTGTACAAATATGGTGGCTAGAAAAGGCAGGCTAGAAAAAGGGAGTCATGATTTCCCAACTGTGTTCTTAGAAGCATTAGGCTAACAGAAGAACAGTAGAACCACAAGACAGACTATGAGCCTTAGGTCAGTACACTGAGGAAATGACAACCCTTCACAAAAGGAAGGCACTCTCTTGTCTTTCATCTCACGTCCCTGACTCCATTTTGCCTGTTACTCTTCCTTGACTCCTTCTCAGCAGGCTCTGGGTCTAACTTCTGCTAACAGGAGGAAAATGGCCTTTTAAGTAAAAATTGGAGCATTTATTCTCTCATGCTCAAAGGTCTCTCAATTTTTTTTTGCCTTCAAAAGACCCCCCCTGACCCTCTTCATAGGATACCTCCACCTCCTCTGGCCTCTACTTTCCTTCTTGACTCTTGGCAATCAATGGTTTTTGCTTCTGTTTCCTCCTTGCCCATCAAAGTCTTGAGAAACTATGACCCTCAAGAAGGCTGGTTTTGACCTTTGTCTTATTCCCTTAAAAGTTTCTAAAGGAATTTTAAAAATGCAGGGCTGAGGGGGGGACTCAGTGGGTAACGATGCTTTCTGTGTAAGCACGAGGACCCCAGTTTGAGTCTTCTGATCTGTAGTCAGACACGTTATCCATTGTGCCACTGGCCCACGGTGGACCCCAGTTTGGATGCACAGCACCCATGGAAAAGCCAGACGTATAGGATGGGTATGTTAGCTCTTCAATGGGAGATGATAAGGAGAGACTGGATTATGTATAGAAACTTGGACGAACAGCTAGCATGGCAAACATAGCACAAAACAACAGGATAAAAGGCAAAGACCAATGCCCAAGGTTGTCTTTTGATCTATACCAGTGCACAAATAGCATATGTTTGCCTGAATTCTCTGTCTCTGTCTCTGTCTCTGTCTCTATCTCTGTCTCTGTCTCTGTCTGTCTGTCTGTCTCTGTCTGTCTCTGTCTTTCCCTGTCTCTGTTTCTATCTCTGTCTCTCTCTCCCCGTCACACACACACACACACACACACACACACACACACACACACCAATCAACTGCACTCTATAGACCCTGTGTTTAGTTTCTGGAACTTTATGAGAAAAGTTTTCCTATTCCTGATCTAGGTCATGTTCTCTATTAGGCTGTTCTAATTATTCTCTGGTTTTTGTACCTTTACTTACCAATATGTTCTTAGTAGAACCTCTTCCTCTTGCCAACTAGCCTCTTCTCTCATATTTTAGTGGCAGGATATTCATTCAGGCTCCTTGGTTCTACCATTTAGAGCCGATATGTAATTTTTTTCCAAATTTTCTATCCTATTTTCTTCTCTCTCTCTCTCTCTCTCTCTCTCTCTCTCTCTCTCTCTCTCTCTCTCTCTCTCTCTCTCTCTCTCTCTCTCTCTCTCTCTCTCTCATTAGATATATTCTTTATTTACGTCTCAAATGATTTCCCCTTTCCTGCCCCCCCAAGTTGCATAAACCATCTCCCCTCCCCCTGTTCCCCAATCACTCCTCTCCTGCTTCCCTATCCTAGTATTCCCCTACACTGTTGCATAGAGCCTGTCTAGGGCCAGGGGCCTCTCCTCCCTTTGATGCTTATGAATCTGGAGCCATGGGTAGGTAGCACCATGTGTACTATCTGCTTGATGTTTTTGTCTCTGGGAGCTCTGGAAGTACTGGGTGACTCATATCTTTGTTCCTCCTATGGCGCTGCAAACCCCTTCAGTTCCTTGGGGCCTTTCTCTAGTTCCCCCATTGGGGACCCTGTTCCCAATGGCTGGCTGTTCAATGACTGGCTGACAGTGTCCCCCTCTGTATTTGTCATGCACTAGCAGAGTCTCCCAGGTGACAGCTCTATCCAGCTCCTGTCAGCAAGTTTTTGTGGGCATCGATAATAGTGTCTGGGTTTTGTAACTGTATGTGGCATGGATCACTCGGTGGGGTAGTCCCTGGATGGTCTTTCCCTCAGTCTCTTCCTCTCACTTTGTTTCTGTATCTCCATCTGTGGGTATTTTGTTCCTCCTTCTAAGAAGGAACAGAGTATCCATACTTTGTTCTTCCTTCTTCTTGGGCATCATTTGATATGTGAATTGTGTCTTGGGTATTCCAAGCTTCTGGGCTAATATCCACGTATCAGTAAGTGCACACCATGAGTGTTCTTTTGTGATTGGGTTACCTCACTTAGGATGATATTTTCCAGTTCCACCCATTTGCCTAAGAGTTCTAAATAAATATCTTTGGTTTACTTCCAGTGTCCCAGAGATGGCGTTATGACCACTGTTCTCAGCTGCGGCCACTCTAGGCGCCTAAGTCATTCCTGTGTTTAATTAGTCATGGATATTTTGTACATCAGGAAACAAGGATTCATTGTAGGCATAAACTCTGGCATCAGTGGATGTCCTTAAGGAAGTGACCTTGTATATCTATGGTGGTTCTTTTTTATTTTTATTTTTTATTTTTTTAATTGAATATCGTCTTCATTTACATTGCCAATGGGAAAACCTTTCCCGATATCCCCCCTCCCCTAAGACCCCCAACCCATCCCCCTCCTACTTCCCCTTGCCTCCACTTATATGCCTCTCTACCCAACACACTCCCTCCCATTGTTCTTCCCATGGGGCTGCAAACCTCTTCAGCTCCTCTGGATCATCCTCCAACGTCTCCATTGGGGACCCCATGCCCAGTCCAATAGTTGGTTGTTAGCATCTGCCTCTGTATTTGTAAGGCTCTGGCAGGGCTTCTCTAGAGACAATCATGGCATGCTCCTTTTGGTATACAATTCTTGTTGTCCATAGCAGTTTCAGAGTTTGTTTACTATTTAAAGGATGAATTCCCAGGTAGGGCAGTCTCTGGGTGGCCTTTACTTCAGTCTCTGCTCCACACATTGTCACCCTTATTGTTCCTGTGACTATTTTGTTCTCTTTTTTAAAGAAACTGAAGCACCCTCACTTAAGTCCTCCTCATGAGCACTTATTGTGAACCTTTCCAACATGTAGGCTAGCCCCTAAAGCATTACACTTAAGCAGAATTTCACAGGCGCCCCAAAGTTATCCTCATGTTTGTCTGAACCCTGGTGATCTTCAAAGTTGAATGCCCTGTCACTGCAACCTAATAGAGAGGCATTTTTCTTAGCTCCTGATTCTATTGATAATTGTCTTTTTTACAACCACAGGAGATCCATGTTAATAATTCTCTACAATCCTATTCAATGATGACATCTGTTTAAGCATACATTATACGAGTCAGACTTGCTTCACAGATACTATATTAATTTGTTACTTTTCCTGAGCAAATGTGACTGCGCATTTGGTTAAATATTTACAAAATGTAGGTGAGTGAGCAGAAGAAAAAGATAAAATTAAAACCAAATAGGACCCACGTTTTTTCAAGAAAGAGTTCCATTGACTTTGCTGTTGTGTGTATAATGAGTTGCTACAGAAAATGAGATATGTTCAAACTGCGCTCTTCATAGTCACTGATTGAAAAGGGACAGTTCCATTTTCTGCAGTTCAAAACCAAGTCATTCTTATTAAAAGGTCACAGGAAACTGGGGAGAAATGTCAGGTACACAGACTGACCTATTCAGAATATAATCAAGCTTGCTTTAAAAAGACAACATCTGCATTATGAAGGGGAGAGATCTGATTGTATTCTCTGTGCCATGATAATGCAGTTAGTGCCGATAAGACCTTGAGACAATCTTGCCCTTCAGAAAACGAGTGTTTGTGGTGGGTGTGGGTAGGCTAGAGGAACCTTGTGATGCAATGTGGCTAAGATCATCTCTAGCCCATTTCCTTTTGAGTTGACTGAGCCTACCCTTTTCTCCACAAGATGCACATTTTTAGTCTTTTTTCTTTTTAGTTCCATGATAGCTGTAATGTACTTTATTTTTCCCATACATTAACTACCTTCATAAAATGTTGATAAAATTGGTCCCCTTACCCCAGCAGTGGACTGACAGCTGGATACCTCCCATCTTATGCTTGCCCAGTGGTACCATTTGTGCAACGTAGCTTCTGGAAGTCTCTCGTTCTATTTGAAGAGAGCAGCTGTAAAGGCAAGATGGTGATTCCATTTTCATGCCAGTTCATCTTTGGCTTCTCTCCAGATTTCTAATATGTAGGGCTTGATTTTGCCGGCTGCCCCCTTCGTGGATACACAGAGCTCCCATTGACTTCATTATGATAAGCAGAATGATGATAAACTCAAATGGTAAACAGCAGGGTTCTTCACTTCGATGGAAATTCTCTGTGTGTGAAGAGATATTGTCCAGTAAAAATCATTCTATTTCATATTAAATAAATAAACAGGATGGTATCTGGAATGACAACTTGGTGTCATTTGACATATGTCTAAGATAGCATGACGACCAGAGATTTTACTCTCATCATTACAAAATTTCTGTCTGATAAACAGACTTGATTTCTTCACTCCTCTTAAAGAAGAGTCCCAGATGCTCCATCCGTCTGCTGGTGTGACTCTTTCTGAAGATGTACACAAAAATACTGCTTTTTCATGTAAAGATGGGCCCACCAATAAGGCCCCTCAAAGCAAGTGAACTATAATATTTTTAATATTTGACATTTTTCATTGGTTCAAGTATGCATGGCCAACAATCTGGTGTGTAGTTTCCTCCCCAGTTTGTGGCAAGTTGACAGAGGGAGGATGGTGGTGCTAGATTAAGAATTCAGGGTGCTAACTGACTTATGTAGGCATGCATAATTAATCATGTCAGAAGTCTTTGCATGCATTTTAATTGGTTTTCATTATCTATAAAATAGTGTTTTCGTAAAATAACAAAACGGTTTCTGCTACAACTGCTAATTTATTGCCTTCAAAATAAGGGGAACCCAAACTGGAACCCAGGAGGAGTAAAATCTTCATGCTCCTCAAAAATGAAAGCACTTTAGTTAAACTAGTGGTGTGTGCTTCTTTTCACATGAAGACTATTAATTAGTAAACTTAGCTTACCTTGGTTGGCAAAATGTTTCCATTAAATCAATTTGTTGAAACAAACTTGGTTTTGGTAAAGTTCTTTGGGATTAAGTTTGTTTTAGTTTCCCAACTAACAGAAGAAACCTCCTCTATGCAACTATTTAGATTTTTTTCTTTTTTGCATTTTCTCAGTCCTTGAATTTGAATTTATATTACTGCTTATATTTTATTTTACCTTTAACAAAGAACATCTATGTTTTCCCAACTAAGACCTGCTTCATTTTTTTAAAATAAACTACATCTAGAAAGAATTGCTTTTACATTTTTCTTTTTTACGAATGTGCAAACACATTCTTAAGCCCTTTAAACATATCTACTTCTAAATGAGGATTATAGAAAAATAATTTGATAAAGATTTTCACTTTGGAAAACAGAATCACTCAATCACAGGAACCTTATTTGTTGACGAGATTAAATTTCTTTTCTTTTTTTTTATTGTATATATTCTATATTTACAATTCATTTTTATCTTTCTTTTCCTGTAAATTATTTAATCTAAATGTCACTGAAATTTTTACTTATGGTTAAAAATGTTCTGTGTTTTTTTCTAGTACTCAGCACAGATTACATTATGAGAATGCACTATTTTTATTTTTAGAATATTTAGTTTCTAAATATGCATTAAAATAGTGTTCAAAAGGCGTGTTTCCCCTCAAGTGATTTTTTTCTAATACTATTATGTGGCCTAGGTTACAGGCTCCATTACATACCAAGCAGGTATAAGACCGAAACTTCCATTGACCAGGAGGGAAATGGTGCCGAGGAAATATTAAGAAAGGTGACATGAAGATTCAAAAATTTCAAGAAAATATTGGTATGATTTTTCTCAGCTTGTGTGTAAAGCAGTCTTATTCCACCTATTCATTTTGACCTATGCTTCATGAAAAAACAAACAAGCAACTATTTAAGTTAAATAGACAACAGGAAAATTTAAGTGGCCCCTTACCTACAGCTAAAAATTAAATATTGTAATGGAAAATGGGGAATGAAGAAAATATTTTAGCATTTCAACTAAATTATATTATCATTTTCTTGGTATTGCTTTTTTAAAAAACTATTTTGATGCTCTATTATGATATTGTCTGGACTTTTCTTTCTGTTCTATTAGTCAATGTGACATTTTTAAAAAATTCTTAGACCAATTCCTTTGATTATACTATCTAAATAAAATGTTTTAATACGGATACATGCTCCACTATGTTCATAGAAGCTTTATTTATAATAGCCAAAAGCTGGAAAGAACCCAGATGTCCCTCAAAGGAGGAATGGATACAAAAAAATGTGGTATACATACACAATGGAGTACTATTCAGCCATTAGAAACAATGAATTCATGAAATTCTTAGACAAATGGATGGAGCTGGAGAACATCATATTGAGTGAGGTAACCCAGTCTCAAAAGAATACCCATGGTATGCAGTCACTGATAAGTGGATATTAGCCTAGAGTCTTGGGACACCAAAGACACAATCCACATACCAAATGATGTCCGACAGGAAGGAAGGAGTGGACCCTGGTTCTGGGAAGGCTCAATGCATCAGTGTAGGGCAATACCATAACGGGGAAGTGGGAAGGGGAGGATGGGGGAACAGGGGGAGGGAAAAGGGCATGTGGGACCTTTGGGGGCCCGGGAACCAGGAAAAGGGAAATGAAATGTAAATAAAGAATATATCCAATAAAAACATGTTTTAAAATCTCAGTATGTGATGCCTCTAACTTTGTCGTTTTTGCTCAAGAGTCACTACTGATGGGAAAATGCTTTGATGAGAGGAAAAGTGGTGCTGTGTGGACCCCTGTGGCTGCTTGCCGTGTGCTCTGTCACTGTTTCTGTCACAGTAGATGGAGGAGCCCTGGGAGCACCAAGCTTTCCTCTTAACTAAGGCCTTTCCCAAACCACTCTCCTAGCCATCAGCAGGTCCAGTTACTTTGCGTGAACAGAGCCGGTGGGAGAGTGAGGAGAGGCTCTTCTGTGGACCCTCTTCGGTAGTCTTTGTCTCCTCTAGCTTGTCTCTCTAGTTGTGAGCATTAGCAGGCTGTTGGGAAAACCAGTAAATGGCTCCGGTTCTAGGTGTGGCATAGGGGGGAGGATGGGGAAGGTTCTTGAATCCTACAATGATGACTGCTCCAACTTTTTGTTCAGACCTTGGAAGATAGGATTCTGCAGTCCTTGGCACCAGTTAGGGTTATAGTTCACCTAGGGTTCATAGTCTTTTTGCCCACATTATAGCCACTACAGCCCTTGCCCTGCTCTCTCCTGCCTCTCCCGTGTTGCTAGCACTGTCCTCTAAGATAAGGCTGATCTCAGCTCCTGCATCTCAGCCATTCTGCAGCTATCAGAGCTGTGCACTCTCCAGCTCTACCTCTTCTGCAGTCAAACTGCCAGTCGATGTAGTGCCTGTTATTGGTCCACTGCCACACCACTATTTCATCTTTCTTCATGGTTATCAGCTCAGCCTGGGCTTCTAATAATAGTTATCAAAACCAAGATGATATGGATGCCTGAGGGAGGCGTTTTATTGGGCCTAATGTTGCCATGCTGGAGGAGCCTACAGAGAAGGAATCCTCCCAGCAGGATCACAAAATGACCTGAACAGCTTGATTATTCAGCAAGGAAATATTTCCACCAATCGCTGCAGACTTCATTACAAAATATTTTATTTACAGCAATCATGATATGGTCCTGGTTATAAGCTCCCTCTATTAGGGTGCCAGAAAAAAAATGTATCCATTGGGTTTGGATAAAAATGGTTGAGGAAAGATTTAGTGGAAATTGATAGAACCAGCTGTGTCTGGGGTGGCAGCAAGCAGCTTCGGTTGTCTGGTAGCTTTGTCAAGGAATTTATGAAATGTCCAGAACGTCTGGTTCTGACACGAGGTGGTGTGACTGAATGTTGGGCTGACAAGACACCAGTGAAAATCCATCCACTGTTGACTAGCGAGTCATATATTGCCCATCTCCTAACATTTTGCTTATTTGAACAAAAATCAATATCAAAGGACATGCCAATAATATGAAAAGAACGAACACTAATATTCTAATTACTATTTCACATGCTTTCATCGTGCCGAGCCCCTGTCCAGCATCCCAGGGAAAGAAGTCTTCACCCCGATCTGCCTCATCTTCAGTCAGCTGGGCCTCAGTTTCCACATCTGTAATTGGTCATTAATATTTCCTAACAATGCAGACACTATGTAACGCAGTTCATTGAATCTTTTATGGCAGAAACAGCTTAAAGTATTTTTTTTCCTTCTTGTCCCACAGTTTTAGCTGGGCTAATGTTTATTAAACTCTATGAGTGAGTGTGCTCTTCTCCTTATTTGAATGATGAGCAAACTGAGGCCAAGGGAAGTTACAGACAGAGTCAGGATTACAGTTCAGGCAGAGTGCTCTGCGATTTCTCTTTGGTCTACATTCTGTAACAATGCTGACACTGTTACAGAACTATGAAAATCATATATTACAATAGTAAAGTTAGCATCTGATCAAAACAGATTAATTGATGCGGTTACATGCTACATTCTCTAACTTTTCAGAACTACCTGTGCTTGTTGCTACTCTAAGCAGGACCTTCAGAACACTTCTCTTCCCTCTGTCAGTAAAGTTGAGGGCTCCACCATCATACACAGACTTGCTGCAAATTAAGGAGCTTTTCCCTGCACTTATATGCACCTCTGATTAATGAGAGACCCCAGCAGGTGCTCTCCAGAGGTGCTACCTGCCTGCATCTGTCAGGACCATCTGCTTGGGTAGTCTTGCACAAAGGCCCTCCAGGCACTAATGCAAAGGAAATTCTACAAGTTTGGTGGCTAGGCTTTGAGGCTATGTCTTCAAGGTATGATTGGGGAAATTTTGTTAATTAAAATTTAGATAGCTAGGCACAGTGTTGGGATTCTGAGGCAGGAGGATTATTTGAACTAAGTTCAACCTGGGCAACACTGCAAGAACTTATATCCAAAAATAATCAACTCACAACACAATATTCTTTAATTACTCCTTATTAATGTTTATATTAAGAAAATTAATCTGATAAAAGTTATAATGTATTCCCAGAGTTTTATGAAGTGGCTAGCAGAATAGTCACATAAGAAATGATTAAAAAATGAGCAAAGTATCAAGATCAGAAAGTATCTCTAGTAAACTAATTCCAAGTACACTACTACATCAGTAGACATTTGAGACTGGATCTGTGATGAACATCCAGCAGAGTATGGACACCATTAAAGCCAGACACACTCAGAACCAATATAATCTAAAGAAGCCAACTCCAAGAAATTAAAGTCTATTTTTCAGAATTTAGCTTTTCGACTAAGGCCATAAACACTTTTTTGTTTGTGGGTTTTGGATAATCATTAATGCTTATCAATGGATAAGCATTAATAGAGCTAGATCCTTCTGATGTCCCATGCTTAGGAAATGTACCTTAGAAAGGCTCTCTTTGAGGCCAGGAATATGCTAAGCAAGGACTTGACTACTAAGCTAAAAAAATCCAGAACAGAGAAATGGGGGGGGGTGACTGGGGAATAGTTGGGGGGGGGAGAGGACTTATGGGATGTATGGTGGGGGTGAACTGGGAAAGGGGAAAGCCTTTGGAATGTAAACAAAGAATATAGAAAATAAAATTTAAAAAAATGTTCTACAGAACTTCTTAAAGAATCTAGTGACCATAAATTACTCCTCTGATGCTGATGTCATCTGCTCTGAAAATAGACATTTCCCAGTGTTGTCCAGGCAATATAAAAGTGAAATATGGGGTTGGCAGGATGGGCCAGCAGGTTAGCTGTTAATCCTAGAGATCTGGATTCAGTTTTCAGAACCTACTTTGTGTGAAGGAAAAAGCAAACTCACCCAGCTTGATCTCTGACCACCATGTGCATCTATATGCATTTCTCCCACATTAAAAAAAAAAACACAGATAAAATACAGAAGGAATTCCTGGAAAATGAATGTGCTTATAAAGTACCCAGGTATAGTGCATACATATGATAAAGGCAAGGCAGGGTCAGAATCGCTGTAGATCAAGAATTTCTCTTTCTGTTGTTCATCATGCATGTTCATGCCTGCAAAACAAAACTGTGTCTTTGCATTTCTTACATTGTAGTTGTGGTGGTTTGAATATACTTAGCCCATGGGAAGTGGCATCATTAGGAGGTGTGGCCTTATTGGAGTAGGTGTAGCCTTTTTAGAGGAAGTGTGTCACCTTGTGGGTGGCATTTGTGGTTCTAGCCAGTGCAAAAGAGAGTCTCCTTCTAGATGCTTTCAGATAAAGATGTAGAATTCTCAGCTTCTCCAGGCCCAAGACTGCCTGGATGCTCTCATGCTTTCCACCATGATGATAAAGGACTAAACCTTTGAAACTATAAGCCATCCCCAATTAAATGTCTTTGTTTATAACAGTTTTTCTATACTCTTTGTTTACATTCCAAATGCTTTCCCCTTTCCAGTTTCGTCCCCTCCCCATAAGTCCTATAAGCCCTCTTCCCTCCACCCATTCCCCAATCACCCCTTCTCATTTCTCTGTCCTGGTACTCCCCTACAATGCTGGATCAAGCCTTTCCAGGACCAGGGACCTCTCCCTCCTTTGGTCATGATGTAAGTTTCTGTTGAGTAGAAGCACAGTAATTGAGTGGCTTTAATATGACCACATGCTTAAACTGAGATTAAGAAGCATAGTAATACAAGATTCTATAAAACCTTACTTGAATATTTATAAATAACTTGAGATGTGGAACATAACATATAAGACATTTAAACATTATTTATAGTCTATTATGTGAATGTCTAATGGCACCTTGCTGTAATGATGGAAAATTTATGATAAATAGGTTTTTTTTTAGCTTTATTAGCTACTAAGTTTGCCTTCACCACACTGTCTTTATTATTTAAACTCCTAGTCCTTTCTTTTCTCCATCTATACCACATCTCTAGAATTATACCACTGGAACTCCAGGAACTATAGACACAGGCACCAGAATTTGCTTCATTCAAATGTAAAATCATGTAAAATCTCTGTAAAATCATGCCCACCATTTATTAACCTTTGATACTATAGAGGTAGGAAAGTCTCTCCTCATCTCAGGATGTGGTACTCCTCCTCCGAGGCAGTTATGACTTCCTCTTGATTTGATGGCCTCTGGAGGGAACGCTATGTTTGCTGCTTGTTGACCTGTGGAACTGAATCTCAAAAGGAGTGTTTTCTTCTGCTGGAATGGGTATCATTGAAAAAGACCTTTGGTCAAGTGAACTGGTTCGTGGAAGTGCCTGGGAAGGTTTAGGGTTTTCTCTGTAGCAGGATACATGGAGGAACTGCATGAGAATTATAACCTGTCTTTATTTTTACCATATCCATGGCATGATTCTTTATTTTAAGGGACCCAGTATAAGTATCAAGGGTACGGTACTCAAACCATATATTTAAAATAGTATAGTGTTTGCACTGAATCTGCACTATGCCTGTGTATACTTAAAATTGTGTCTACAAAGTTGGGGTTATGTAAACTCTTACAAAACACTATCAATGTTTAGAATAACAGCAAAGAAGGTCTGTACACACTCATCTCAGGCACAGCTTTTCTTTTATCCAGATATTTTCAGTTCCTTGTTGGTTATATCCCTGGGTGAAGGGATTGATGTGGAGGGCTGACAGTTAAAAGCAGTCTGAATCTCCTTGCAGATAATGAGGGCTTGCCTGCCAGGCTATCCTGCCCCAGTCCAGACTGGGACGAGCATTTGGAAAGTGGTTTGTGCTGTAGAGCTGCAAAGCCTGAGATCTGAAGATGTGAATTCAGGCTGGCGATTTTCTTCTGTTGAATCTCTGCGGACGGCACGTGGTAAGCCATGAGCACAAAAGCTGAATCTTGGCTATAAATCTAGCACTCACTGATCAGCAGAGAATGGTCTATTGGCATGGTGCACCACACAAGACTGCAACACATATACAACTCACAACCAAACCCATTTTGAAGAGATAAAAGCTGACTACTCTCCATGCAGAATGAAACAGGAAACTCAAAAGTAGTTGTCCTTCTTGTGGGTAGATGACCAGGAATACATGTATAATATTTGTGAACCAAAGTTTTGAAACTAAAGTGTGTTTCTCAATGAACTAAAGGCCACATTTTTGTCCATCTTAAACATACTTTTACTCTCTTTCAGTGAACAGGATATGTAGAAATCTGCCTCCTATATAAAGCAGACATTACAGAGTCTTATTGTGTTAGTGATCAAATGCCTGACAGAGATGATTAAATGTGGGAAGGGTTTATTTTGATTCACAGATTCAAAAGTTTCAGTCTTCCTGATGAAGAGGCTGTCTGGAGAGTGTAGCAATTCCTATAAGCAAAGTGATGCACAGAGCGTCTATGGGATAGGGGTGGAGTCATGGAGGGGATATGTGATTTTCGAATTTTTTCACTAGTAATCACCTTCAAGCACCACAGCTTCTTAAAACAACACCACTATTTTAGGAATAAGCATTCAAAACAAGACACCATCTCAGATATTTCAGTCAAACCGTAACACACTGGAATCTCAGTGCACACATGCTTTTAATAAATCCTTGTCAAGTGATTAACCTGAAGATGTTGTATTCATTTTGTGTGTGTTCTGGGGCCTTGAACATGCTAAACATGCTCCCTGCCACTGACTGACAAGTCCACGAACTTTCTTTGATACACATTATTTTAAAGGAGTCCTGGATATACATAGAAGTGTAAAGGTGACAGCAAGCTCCCCTGTGGCCCACACTTAGCTTTCCCATTACCAACAGCTTACAGCAGCACAGTTCATTTCTCATGGTTTAATGGAAAAATAATGACAAGTAAATACGCCCACTCAACGTTCAGATGTTCAATTTTTTGAACACATTATTCAGATGTTCCAAGTTTTTACCTATTGCTCCCCCCCTGCTTTCAACTGCTTATCTGGTACAACAAATGTATTAAGTTATATCTTCTTACATTTTCTTTTGGATATGGCATTTTATTGGCCTTCTCTTGTTTTCAGTGAACTTAACAGTTTTGATTAGTGTCGGCCAAGGGTTTAGAAGAAATGCCTCATGATTGACATTCAACCAGTGGTTCCCCTGTTATTAGTCTGGGCTTATGTGCTTTCTTGAAGATTACAGAAAAAAAAGAAACAAAACTTTCAGTTTTTTTTTTTTTGAGACAGAGGTGTAGCCTTGGTTAACCTTGAACTAGCTGTATAGCTCAGGGATCAGGTTGGCCTTGAATTTCCAGAGATCTTACCTGCCTCTGTCCCTTGAGTTGAAGGATCAAATTTATGTGCCACCAACTCCAGCTTTTCATTTAGTTTTGGCTGTGTAAAATATTGCAGATGTCCACATACTTGCATCAATATGTTTATTTGCATATGCAGAAGAATGAGTACTGCTCTTAAAGACATTTTCCTGTCTATTATAATCAGTAGTTATTTGCATGTGTGACTTGGGCTGCTACTATCTAGTCTTTTAGTAAAGTCTCCAGGTGTACTCAGACTGTCTACTTTGATCTCTACACTTGTTTATTTTATGAAACTTCAATTCCCCTCCTTTAACCTCCTCTTGGTTTGCAACCTCCCCTGGTTGCAGCATTGAGTTCAGCTTCTGGGGCAAGGCAGGGGGCCCTGCAGAGGACTTGTGTGAGGCTTCCAGCACCAACACCTGGTGTCTCACAAACACCTACAACTTCAGGTCTGGAGGATCTGATGTCCTTTGTTCTCTGAAAGCATCTTCATGCACACTTAAAATAAAACATAAATAATCATACTTTTAAAACCTATACACGCTATCAGTATAGGTGACTGCTGTCGATGCTGACCTTGGCCATTGCTTTGAATAATGTTTGGCAGGATTTTTTGTTGAAACATTTCTCTATCCCCCCCCCCTTTTCATAATGTACACTTTGAAAAGGAGCTGTGCTTGGCCCACACTAAGGAGTGGTGAGGCCACAGAATCTATACAAATTATTTGAAAATTATACTTTTGTCTCCTTATTTAATTAATAATATTAATGTGGTTGCATTAAGAGGTTTAAGAATCAACCTCTTGACATTCTTCAATAGCATTTCAACAACCAAAGCAATATGTTGTCAAAATCTTAATTAGAAGGATGTTCTGGGGCACGTTCACACAACAGGAGTAATTACATGAATATTTTATGGTTACACAACGTTTCAGTATTCCTCTGTTTATTTTGTTGATCTGATAGTTCTAGGTTTGGTCAATGGGAACTCTTTCAGCCAACTGTCTAAGCTTTTGTAATTGCCCCATCACTGGTCAGGTCTTGTTTATTTATTTGCTTATTTCCAATACCCCACCTTCTTGTTCTACAATATCCTCCAGGTTCATGTTATCTATTTTCTGACATAGTTCTAAGGAAAGCAATTTCCCCAAAAATTCTGCTTATTCTAAAATGGTATTAGAGTTCAGGACTCAGGTTCTGGGTATGCTCTTTGACTCTATGGTACCCTTGCTCCTCAGTTCTCTTTGCTGATAAATAAATACATGTAAATATGTGAATCTATGTGTCTACATATACCTATAAATATATCCATATGTGACCATTTGTATGCATATTAGGTTAACAGGCGTGTGTACTGACATACTCAATTTTAATCTATCACCATCTGGATAACTCCAGCTTCTCTTGCTATCCGGAGACTCTCACTCCAGCAGTGAGGTGCCAGCTGCCATCCATTTACCTCATTCAGTTGAACATGTCCAATTCCTAATCCATCATGCATATGTCCAATTTGTCCTCTGCTGTTATTTTCTCTATAAGATTTCTCTATTGAGAAAGAAAGTTGATGGGTATTTATTCATTTGAATTCAAATTTGCATTTTGTTTTCTTGTTCAAATTAAAAAAATCTGAAACCAAAGCCCTGCATGTATTCAATGATCAGATGAAGGTATCTGACTCACCCTTCCACGAACTGCAGTACCATAGGGTCACTTTTGGAAGCATGTTTACCTATCATATGGCCAAAAGGAGCCATGTTCAGCAGCAGGCAGTGGCACTGGGGATTCTGACCCTCCTCCTGGTGATCCCTTAGCCAGATACTTCCGTGCATCCCATTTCCAAAGGTCTTGGTCTGCCATATTTCAGCTGACTTCCATATGGTGTAGTTGCTGATACCATTAGGGATCACACTTTCCAGTAACTTTAAGATATAATAAGAATGCTAAAGATTCAAAAGTACTCTGAAATATCATGGATTAGATTTCCAATGATGCAATTACAGAGACAGGTATTTCTAAGGATATACTATCTAGTGGTTATTAACTTGTCCCTACGTAACACCCCAAATATTTACCAGTTGGACTAAGACCATCTTTCTCTATGATAATACCTTTTATTCTCATCATTGTACATAAGAGCTAGACGTGTTTTGGGAACTAGGTGCTCCGTTTAAATGCATGTGTCTTTTGGGTATTTTAATTCATGTTAGAACTTAGTTTAAGAATCAACCTCTTGACATTCTTCAATAGCATTTCAACAACCAAAGCAATATGTTGTCAAAATCTTAATTAGAAGGTTGTTCTGGGGCACGTTCACACAACAGGAGTAATTACGTAAAACAAAAGCCAACACCCTCAAGTACCACTACTATGTGAATTACAACTTGCAAAGACTATCCAGAACCAATCTTATTGGAATAATCTGTTCACATTTTGTTTATTAAAAATAATTGATGTGCCGGGCGGTGGTGGCACACGCCTTTAATCCCAGCACTTGGGAGGCAGAGGCAGGCGGATTTCTGAGTTCGAGGCCAGCCTGGTCTACAGAGTGAGTTCCAGGACAGCCAGGGCTACACAGAGAAACCCTGTCTCGAAAAACCAAAAAAAAAAAAAATTGATATAAAATATACCTTATAGATATTTATTTTTCAAAACTTACATTGTAAAGTAGCACACTAAATAAAAGTTCCTCTTGTGCACATTGTAGAATACTTTATGCTTTAGAAAAAACTGAGGAAATGACTGGCATGAAAATCAAGTTAATAGAAGTGAAGAAATCGTAGGTAGAACATATAAGAAAATGATTGCCTAAATGCTATGTTTTCCACATGGAAAATAACCTAGACCTAAAATTTTTAAAGTAAGTGTCCTTTGAAAATAGATTGTAGTGGGCCTGAGTCTGGGTAAACTGTCACCAAAGTTAATGCACAGAAAATAATGAAACTTAAAATTAAAGTGGGGTGTAACTACTCACAAAACACACAAACAATCTTGTGAAAGTGTCTAGTAAAAATATTCCTGCTGTAGCTAATACTTGTTTGAAAACTGCAGCTCACTAACCTCATGTCTAGATTTTCTTTAGGGAGTACAGTTCTGTCCAGGGCTTTCTTAATCAAAGAGAGATGTTATGAAATTGTACCCAGTGTCAATCCTTCCACCTTAGAGGTCCATGCATAGGCTTAGTTTCTAATGTTCTCACCCTTTACTTACCCTGTCAATTTTCTTTTATGGAGATAGATCACTATCTCTGGTACTTAATAGCCCTTTTGAGGTCCTCTTGATAGACTTAGGTAGAGAGAATTTTGAATTGCATACTAGGGTAGATTGTATTCTTCCTGCTCTCTCTCTCTCTCTCTCTCTCTCTCTCTCTCTCTCTCTCTCTCTCTCTCTCTCACACACACACACACACACACACACACACACACACACACACACACCATTATGACAGACTAAAACAATAAAGGTAGTTACTAAAGAAAAGAAAAACAATATGACTCTTGCAAGAAAGATCCGAGAGTGGATGGCAGACAGCTTGGTCATTTGGACAGAGGTTTTCTGTTCTGCCTTTTGGTGACACAATTCCTAGAATAGTCTTAGGTCTACCTTTCCCATTTTTTTATTTTTAATTTAAAAAATAATTTTTTTGTCTATCAGTGTTCTACCTTTATATACGTCTGTATACATATCCATGGCTGGTGTTCTCAGAGGCTAGAAAAGGGTACTGAATGCCCTGGAAGTAGACATAAATTTTAATAGCCAGAAGCTGGAAACAGCCCAGATGTCCCTCAACAGAGGAATGGATACAGAAAATGTGGTACATTTACACAATGGAGTACTACTCAGCAATTAAAAACAATGCCTTCACGAAATTCTTAGGCAAATGGATGAAACTTGAAAATATCCTGACTGAGGTTAACTCAGTCACAAAAGAACACACATGGTATGTACTCACTGATAGATGGATATTTAGCCCAAAAGCGCCTAATACCCAAGATACATTTCACAGACCATATGAAGCTCAAGAAGGAAGACCAAAAATGTAGATGCTTCGATCCTTCTTAGAAAGGGGAACAAAATACTCACTGGAGGAAATATGGAGATAAAGTATGGAGTAAAGACTGAAGGAAAGGCCATCCAGAGACTGTCCTACCTGGGGATCCATCCCATTTACAGCCACCAAACTCAGACACTATTGTGTATGCCAAGAAGTGCTTGCTGACAGGAGTTTGTTATAGCTGTCTCCTGAGAGACTCTGCCAGAGCCTGACAAATACAAAGATGAGTGTTCACAGCCAACCATTGGACTGAGCATGGTGTCCCCAATGAAGGAGTTAGAGAAAGGACTGAAGGAGTTGAAAAGTTTGCAACCCCATAGGAAGAACAATATCAATCAACCAGAGCTCCCAGGGTCTAAATTACCAGCCAAGAAGTATACATGGAGGGACCCATGGCTCCAGACACATATGTAGCAGAGGATGGCCTTATCTTATGTCAATGGGAAGGCATGCCCTTGGACCTGTGAAGGCTCGGTCCCCCGTGTAGGGGAATGCCAAGGTGGGGAGGCAGGAGTGGGTAGGCAGATGGGGGAACATCCTCACAAATGCAAGGGAAGGTGGCTGGGGGCAACCAGGAAAGGGGATATGATTTGAAATGTAAATAAAGAAAATATCCAATAAAAAAATTACTGGTAAAAAAATTAGTTGTGAGCCAAAATGTAGATGCTGGCAATGGCACCTTTGCACTGTAAGGAGCAGTGGGTGCTTTTAACTACTGAGCTATTTCTTCACCCTTATGGCTTTTTTCTTTTCTTAAATTTTATTTATTTATTTATTTATTTATTTATTTATTTATTCATTCATTCATTCATTCATTCATTCATTAAGTTTACATCCTGATTGCATCTCCCCTCCCTCTTCCCCTCCCTACCTCACCCTCAGATGCCACTCCCTCCATTATCTCTTCCCCTTTTCCTCAGAGAACAGGAAGTCCCCCCCCCAAAGCAAGCATTTCAAGTCACAGAAGGACTAAGCCCATCCTCTCCCACTGAGGCCAGACAGGGCAGCCCAGCAAAAGGGAATTCAACTGCAAGCAACACTCAGAGATAGCTCCTGCTCCAGTTGTTAGGATATCCACATGAAGAATAAGTAGCACACCTGCAAATGTGTAAGATTCCTAGGTCTAGCCCATGCATGATCTTTGGTTAATGGTTTACTCTCTGTAAGCCCACATGGGCCCAAGTTAGTTGACTCTGCAGGTCTTTGTGTGGTCTCCTTGACCTTTCCAGTTCCCTCAATTTTCCCCTAGACTCTTCCATAAGTCTCCCCCGTCTCTGTCTGATGTTTGGCTATGATGTCTCTGTATCATTTCCTTCTGCTGCTGGATGAAGCCTATCGGGAGACAGTAATGCTAGGCTTCTGTTTGAAAGCATAACAGACTATCAATAGTGTCAGGGGCTGGCTCTCTACCATGGGCTGGGTCTCAGGTTGGGATAGTCATTGGTTGTCCATTCACTCAGTCACTACTCCATCTTTATTCCTGAACACCTTGTAGGCAGGATGAATTTGGGGACGAAGGTTTTTTTCAGTGACTTAGTGTGTCCCCCTTCCTCTACTGGAAGTCCCACCTGGCTACAGGATGCGGCCACTTCAGTCTCCATATCCCCAGCTGCTAGGTGTCTCAGCTAGGGTCACCCCCCGCAGACTCCCAGGAGCCTCCCTTGTTCAAGGTCAGGCTTATCCCATAGATGTCCCCAAACAATTTCTGCTCTCTCTCTCTAAATCCCCTCTCTGTCACCCCTCCCTATGCCCTCTCTCACACACTCTCTCTAAACCCTTTGCTCCTCCCCCTCTCCTCTCTCACAGAGTTCCCTCTATGCACCTCCAATGTCTATTTTATATCTCCTTCTGAGTGCTATTTGAGCATCCTCCCTTGGGACCTCCCTGTTACTTAGCTTTTTTTTGGGGGGGGGGTCTTTGGATTGTAGCACAATCAGTCGTATACTTTTATGGTTTATATCCACTTATAGATGAGTACATATCATGTGTGTTCTTCTAGGTCTTGGTTTCCTCACTCAGATGACATTTTGTAGTTACATCCTTTCATCTGAAAACTTCA
The DNA here is from genome assembly GCA_964023405.1 of Apodemus agrarius. Classification (NCBI taxonomy): domain Eukaryota; kingdom Metazoa; phylum Chordata; class Mammalia; order Rodentia; family Muridae; genus Apodemus; species Apodemus agrarius. The sequence continues at coordinate 145,325,841 of OZ030009.1, read as the reverse complement.
TGTCTTTGTTTTAAAAATTGAGTAGTGAATGTGTAAATGGACCACATTTTGGGATCCATTGTTTTCTAGCTGCTTTGTTGTAGTTACTTTATGCATGCAGAAGAGCCACTATACATGACTTCTAGCTGAACTCCTGACTTGAGTGAACTTAATGATATACTTGCCTTGAATGAAGTGATGCACACAAAATCTCACCTGTGAAGCAGAGCAGACAGCAGCGCACGTCTGAAGGAACAGTGGTATTGACATCTGGTAGATATTTACAGTATTCTGGGTCTTCTGCTATTGAGTGTAAAACATCACCACATCTGATCTTCAGCTAGACTTCATGTGGTTTCCAAACTCATGTACTCATCCTCATTTAGTCACTATTTATTAGATACCTACCACCCAGCAATCACTGAAAGTAAACCAGAGGCCACGGGGAGCAGCTCAGTGGTACAGTGCTGGCTTAGGCCATGAGAGGTCTTAGATGTCACTCCAATATAAATAAATGTTCAAAATGCTATCAAAATTAAGTAAAACATAGCTCTTGCATCAGGCTAATTGCATCCTGTCAGGAAAGAAATGGCTTGGTAGAATACATAGGATGAAAAATGTCAGCAAAATAATAATTCTTGTCCTGAGTACACCTGTAAGCAATTACAGAATTCATGATTTTTTTTCTTGAAAATATAAAATGAAACTTGTAAAACTCATACTTTAGAAAACATAAGAAATTCAAAGCTAAGAAATGAAAGAAAGAAAAAAAAAGAAACCTCTTCCATAATTCTTAGATCCTTCGACGCAATTCAAGAGAGAGTTAATATTGGCAAAGTCCAGTAATGCTTTGTAGCAGTAACAATGTAATAGGAGACCTAATTTTACTGTGGTTTGAATGTTTTCCTCGGAGTTAATGTGTAGAAAATGAGTGGCCTTTCTTGGAAAGGTAGTGTCTATGAGAAGCAATTTTGTGGCGAGTCCTTTGTCCCCATGAATGGACTAGTGTCATTATGTTGGGGCTGTGCCAGTTGGTAATTTATCACATAGGTGAGTTTGGTCCTTTCTTGCTCTGCCCTCGCGAGGCACCTCTGTGATCCAGCACAGGTTGCTGTAGCGGGAGGGCCCGCAGAAATGCCAGGCACGGCTCTTCCACTTTCCAGCCTCCAGAAGACTGAGCCACACATGTATCTATTTATTAGAAACCCTTCAGTCTTCGAGACTCTATTATAGCAATACAAATCAGACTAAGACGAGCCCCCAATTGTCTTTCTACTTTAATGAGGACTTTATATACTAGGCTCGAAGGAGACAAAATAACAAGTCATCATGCAGACGGTTCTGTCTGTCTTTAGGATTTAGGAAAGAAAGAAAAAAAAAGACTGTATTGCATAACAAAGCTTAAAAAGTGTGCTCATTCCTTTGTCTGACTGTGTTACTCCAAACAGAGTGTGAAGAACTTGTTAACCATGTCTTGGTGTAACAATCTTGGAAGTATGTGAGAAGTTCCAACTTATTTGTGCTATTTAATTTTGACCAGTCAATTTATTTAAAGAAATGTATAGCCAATTGTTTGTCTTGTATATACCATAGGATGCATTTTTTCCCAGATGCAAAAAGAACTGGTGACTTTTATTAGAATTCTAAAACCCTAATTTTTATAAATGTTTTTTTATTCAAGTCTAAATAACAGCCAAAGGTGCTAATTATCAACAGTTCTTGGTTATTATGATTAATTAACATTATTGAGAAGAAAGTTTCAGTAAATTGACATACACATGCATGCATATGCACATGGTCTACCTTTTGAGGAATTGAAAAATTGATTTAACTAATTACAAATCTGCTAATACTATCTTCATTTCAAGATAAAGTACTTAATTTTTTGAGAAAAATTAAGAAATTCTCAAAACAAAGCTAATTGATAAAAAACAAAAAGTATAACTGCTTAGACACCATGAGATAGTAAAACTTACTGGTACTTTTAATATGTGTAAGTGTTTTACTCAAATCATATATTTGGTAATTAATGGAAAACTGTTTTTCTTAGTGGATAGTTAAGACACATATTTCTGTCATTTATATCCAAATTAAATGAGGACAAATAAAGCCATAAAAAGGACTCTTTGGTCATGGGGTCTAAGAATGGGAGTGGCTTAGAAAATATCACCAAAGAAATTTGACTCTGCCATTGTCCTAAAGGGAAGTTTTGCTTCAAATTGAAAACATTTGGGGTTTAATAAAAGGAGAGTCTGTATGTAACTGTGTCTTGATTTTTGCTTTGGAAATAGAGAGTAAGAAGATACCACATGTATCCCATGTGTTACTCATTAGGCAGCAACTAAGAATCCAAGCAGAGGAAGAATCTTTGTGAGGAAGATTCCAGGCAAGCATAAGTTATGGTCTTAGCCTATATAAGTTACAAACTCACAGGGATCTTGGTATGCAGCATAGGAAGAGCTAGTAAATCTCAGTACAGGACAATGATCTCTACGTGTGAAGTTTTGTAAATATTTCCCATGCATCTTCTTTGGTTTGCTGGTCACCTGTTTCTTCTAACCTCAAGGTTAGATTGCACACATAGTCTACAGTGCAGCTACCATTGTGCATTGTGTAGGTATATGGCTTCATGCATTTACTTTAGTAGACAAACTTCTTTTTCGTTTTGGATCTTGTAGTGTGCAGATGTATAAGATCAATAGTAGATATAGACACACATAATTTAAACATATAAACAATCTGCTAAATCATATTTCAGTTTTCTATATGAGATAGTGTGCTTTGAGTAACTTCTTGGACCAGGACCACAGTGAAATGGATGATCCGCAGTGGTCAAGACTAACCTGAAATATTACATTCTTGACTAGGAGGTGCTACTCTGCAGTCTGGGTTTTCTTTCTTTTATGTTGGATACTCTTTATCTCCTAAAGTTGTCTGTTATTAAAATCATTACTATTCAGTCTGATCTTGGCTGTTGAAACTATCTTGGGGCTAGAGAGGTAGGTTGGTAGGGAGTGTTCTCAACTAGGATACATGAAGCCCTGGGTCCTATGTCCAGGGACAAATAAAGTATGAATGAATGAAGGTGTATGGCAGTCTCCCCAGCTTTCAGAGAAGGTGGATTGCAATATCAACTACAACAAATTAGGATAAAAAGAAGACTAAAAACAAACACAAATGTCCTGCATATTAGGCTTCTTGCTCCTGTCCACCCCCACCCCCAATCCTGTGTATACTTAAGCAGTTAAATCTCATCCCTTCCAAGAAGTTTCCCCTCATTCCACCACTGGTTTTTTCCAAAGTACTTGGCCAAAATAAAATCTGAGGCAACTCTCTCAAGATTGTGGGGCAATCTATTCATTAGTGTAGTGTTCATACATATCAGATCACATTTTAGAATGCATCAAGCAGTACAGGAATAAATCATACATTTAAACACATATATATATATATATAGGTATAACGCTCCATTTCATAGATTTTTTTAAAAATTAACAGCTGAGCTGAGCGTAGATGCTTAGTTTCAACCTTCAACATGGTAACATTGAATAGTCTTGGCTAGATACAATAATTTCTTCACTGGTTCCTTTGAGACAGACATTTTCATCCTCCTTCTTGTACCTATGAAAATGAAACTCAAAGGAGTTACACAAATTCTCCCAGCTTTGGTTAACTCTGGCAATGACCAAGCCTGAAGCATCAAGAGATCCAAGCCCCTTCAGGACATAATTCATATATTTTCCTTATGCTTACATGTCTTTCTAATATTCCACCCTCTGGAAAACTACAGAACAGAGTCCCTATTATGGAAAAGGCCTGGCATGAGCCACGACTTTGCGTAGATAATCAATATTTCTAACGGAAGGTAAGTGAAGTCTGCCTACAGCACCCCAGTGCTCTCCCCACGCACATGTGCCTTCCCCGTGGCCCCCCATTCCATCCTATTATTTGAAAAGTGGGATGTCCACTCTTTCTTCCCCCTCGGAGGCTTGCCCGCTCCCCTTGTGGAAGCCATTGCTCTCTGGGAATCCCATTTTGTTAATTGTACCTGCAAATCAGCTCAAGTCTAGACTGCATCCCTACAAAAACGTTGGCTCTCAGACCAGGCGTGAGTGACCTGTCTGCTCTGAGCCTCAGTGATTCATGTGCAAGTGTGAATAAACATGAGACAGATTCTTCGTGGAAATAGTAAATAAAACAATTCATGAATTGTTATTAACATGAAACCTGGAACAAAGCTCAATAAATACTTCTTCCCCTGTTCTTTACCACCTGCCCCTTCTCCTTCTTCTCTTGTGTTTCCACTAAAACACATAATATATGTGGAAGTAGTGTTAATGGAAAGGAAATGAGACAGTATATTGAAATTACTAACATGCAACCAGGAACATAGCTCTGTGTATGTCCCTCCTCCTCCTCCTCCTCCTCCTCTTCCTCCTCCTCCTCCTCTTTTTTATCTTCATTTTTCTTTATATTTTCTTTTCTTTGTTTTTATTTTGTTCTGTTCTGAAGTCAGGGTTTTTAGGTATAGCCCAGGCTGTCCTAGAATTTTCTCTATTGACCAGGAGGGCCACAGACTCAGAGAGATTCACCTGTCTGTCTCCTGAGTGCTGGGATTAAAGGCATTCACCACCATCCCCTTCCTGTATTTCCTTAGTTTGGTGTGGGATCCATTTAAATTTGACTCGGCTGTCTTTGCAGCCAATGTCCAGGTCTGTTAACACAACTAATGTGATATTCCCAGCCAGTCTCAGAGATCAAGACAAATGCCCAGCAAGACTGGTAGAGTCAAGTAGACTTCGGTTTGGGGGGAAATCATCCAGTTGCACAGGTACTGCCCACCAACATCATGGTTGGAAGTCTCAGAGATATGTTATTTTTTCCCAGAGTATGATGTAGACATATTTGCTTCATATCAGGAACATTAGAGACAGAGGCAGGCAGGGAGACTTGGTAATCACACTGTCTGCTTCTCTCCCAGCTCTCCCTACAGGCTTGCCCTCCCCCTCACCCCTACCCTTTCCTGCCCTTCATTTCTCTCTGCTTCCACCATCCGTTGGTGCTTTCTTTCAAACGCTTGGTCTCCTTCCTTTCCTCTCCAGCCTGCTCTCTTTTCTGTCTTTATAATATATTTAATATTAAAATGATGTTTTCAGGATCCTATGCTCTCTAACATTAAGCCTTGCATACATTTCTGAGTAATGGTGGCTGCATGTCTAGGCTTGAATTCTATGAATATTATATGGGCTAATAAATCCAACAAAGAACACATTTAAAAAAATACATTTCATTATAGACATATCACAGGCACCAGGAGTGTGCCAGGGTATATTTTCCCCTCCTGCAAACACCTGGTAATGAAATTTATTGACATTTAAACTTAATAAGCGCTAATTGAGTAATTATCGATCAGAGGAAATGTGTTCTTAAAAGTCACATTATCAATGGACACAGAGGCAAAAATAGAACAGACTGGGTTTTCAGCTTACTTTATAACATTACCTTAGAATTGTAAAGAGTTTATCTTATCACACTACACATGGCTGAATTTATAAAAGATAAAATCACAAACGAGTATTACACAGTTACTTGTTACATATTCTTCCCATTACAACTGACAGGTTCATTAATCATACAGTGTATTTTGCTATTAGAAGCCATAAAGGAGATCAAATCTCTTGTAATTTTTCTTCTTCTCTTTCGTTTGATAAGTGTGTTGTTTCAGTGTGCAGATAAAATATAGTGTCAGTCAGCAATGGTCTCACGAGGTTTTCATTTTTTCCAGTAAGAAATGTCCTTGCCGATTTGCAATGTAAAACACCCATAGCTCATGCATCATTTCCTTAGGATTTGACCATCAGATCAAGGGAAATGTCTGTGTGTGTGTGTGCCTACGCACAGGAGCGGTCACCCAGAAGGAAGAGCTGGGGAGAAACAGTGTTTTCCATGTGAGCCATATTGCTTACTGAGCACTGAAGGCATTAGTGCTGAACACCTCTATTCATAACGAAACACTGATTTATAATTAAGGTTCATGTAAATTACACAGAGAGCTGACAGATTTCATAAGCTGTTCTGGGGCGAGGCCGCAAATTTTACAGTTTGACACAGATTGCCGATGCAACACTTGAGAGCATAAATGAAATATAAGACTATTTGCCAATAAATAAGGGCGACTATGATATCCCCCTTTCACGGAGCATGATGAAAAATAATGTCTCAAAAGGCGATACGTGTACCTAGAAAACAAAGGTGCATTTTATTTCCACATCTAGGAAAAAAAATCTGAAACGAGATGTCATCAAGCCAACAGTAAAAACAGATGAACACATTTTAATTTTTTAATTAGTGAAGATAAAGGAGAAGTGCCTTTCTGAAACCATGCCTGTCAATTCAGAGAAGGGAGATGACAACCATGAAAATCCTTCTGTATTTCTCAGTGTTTTCATTTTTTATTTTAAAAAACATAGCTTATAAATAAAATTCTTAGGATTTCAAAGTTTTGGTGATTTGTATGACACTGATGGACTGTAATTTATACAAGAGCTACTTTGGGGTCTGTTTTTTTTTTTTTTGGTGTTTCTTGCCAACCTAAGTATTCTAAATATAAACTGAAGAAATTCAGTCTGGCACAAAGCAGCTGATGAAATATTCTGGGCTTGTGTTCTGCTGTTTTCCCATAAGCCCTTCTATGAGAAGCAGGGAATGTAAAGAGATCTTGATTAAAGAGTAAGAGCATATGCAGTCAGTTCCATGAGACTCAATTCAGAGTTGCCAGTGAGTGGCCTTTCTGCTCATCCTGAGGGCATAGCTCTCACAAGGACAAGAGTGGCTAACAGCTCCTCTGCATGATACAAGTCTGTCCCAAATTTGGAGATGTTTTATCATGTTTGCCCCGTAGGAGTTCTTCAGAGGCTAGATTGGTAAAGCCATTTACTTGGCCTCTACCCATAAGTCATCTAAGGCCCCATCTCTACAGCATCATCCCAAGAAGCTTAGAGGTATAAATTCACAGTCTTTTGTTCCACCCAAGGTTATTATTTTCCCTTCTGGTTATGCACATAGTTATCTTGGTCTATACCCTTTTATGTAACTATTATGGTTTATATGTGAGGATAGTTTCTGATTTTTTTATGTTGCTTGTTTGTTGGCTTACTAAAAGCTTGGGCACAAGAAATTTACTCAAAATACCAGGTCAGAGCTCCCATGGCTCTACACAAGGCAATCAGCCTAAGATATGGAGAGACACTATGCTGTTCTTAGTTATCAGATTCTGTAGAGGAGAGTTTGTATGAGCAGAAAATAGATGAACATTCATGTCTTTTGTGTGCTTGGGTAGCGATTGCATCTGTGGTCAGGCCCAGGAGTATCACTGGAAGCCAGGGTACGGTGGGCAGGATGGATGACAAAGGCCATGAGCATCAATGTAACACTGAACAAATGGTACCAGGACACTACAAACATAAGTATCAAGATGAATTCTGTTTAACACAAGTAAGATTCAGAGCCCTGGCACTGACACATTTTTTTTTCTGGAAAGTAAGATTAGAAGTCATCTAGACATATGAAAGTGTACGTTACATGAATTCATAAGTTTTTATAACATGTATCTTTAAAATTGTATTTTTCAATAGTTGGCCCCATTTACTGTAGGGTGACCTTGCTTTACATACATATATCTGAGTTCAGGGTGGGTGTTACTAGAAGGATACCCAATGGTGTGATTCTGTTGGGATTTCCTTTTTACTGACAAGATTGAAATTGATAGACAAGGCTATCACACTTAATTTTCATTAGCAAAGCCATGCCTGAAGTTAACTGAGTCTATTATTAGATACTTTCCTTTACAGCATAAATGTTTATTATTTTATCACTTTGTATTCTCTCCACTGCATTAAATAACCTAATAAGGAGCAATGCTAAACATATACCGGGTGCTTACATAAATGCTTTTGGAAGAGAAGAAATAGTGTGCTATATATAAACAGACAAAGAGAAGAAAGTCGAGGGCATTAATTTTAATTTCTATTTTTTTCCATGTCACCAAAGGTGATGAGAAGGGGCTCCTTCTCCCTAAATGTGAGTACATCTAGCATCAATCTATGTATCAATGTATCTATGCATTATCTATCTATCTATCTATCTATCTATCTATCTATCTAGTCTTTAGATACAAAAAAAAGCAAAAAGAGTTGGTTCAGCTACAGATACAACAAAATTTTGTCACTCAAAATACCACATTTCAAGAAGGGATCTTCTATATTTTGAGCATCACTGTGGATCCAGTAAGTGGAGGTAGAGCAAGCGATCAGTACAGAGTAGTCAGCTCAGTGCTTCTGTGTCAGATCCTGAAAGATAGAAGGTTTCTCCCCTGGAGGGCAACGGTACTGTGCTTGCCCATTGTGGCTCGCCATACAATGAGTTCTGTCACAGCTACATTTGTGTCATTTGTCATGTTTTGAATAATCTTTAAACTAGCTATTTTCTATTTCCCCATCCACTTCTACTTCATCTTCCCGGGCTGTATTCCACTATGCTGAATGTTACAAACTGAATTAGCAAGCCCAAGTGGATTTATTTTCTCTGAGTCAGGCCAAACATCTGTAGTGCGCTATACTGTTGGCAACATCTCCAGTTCTCATAATGCCTCCTTCCATTGTCATCAGGCCTTAACTCTCTGTGACTTTTGACTATGGACACTCAGGTAGATTTGCTTATCTCTGAGAGCCTGATTAAACCTTTGTTGCACTTCCCCAAATCACCCTTTTGGAATATCCCATCTTGCTTGGGTATGGAACTCCCTTTAGCAGAGCCCTTCATCTCCTCTAGTTTCTAAAATCATATTCTTTGTAACAAACATATCTGGGAAGACTCAGCACAGGTGACCATGTGACTCTATCTATTTTTCTCTAGTTTTTATTACCTTTTCCCATAAGCTTAGATGTTCAGTATAATAGAGATTATAATCTATCAAGTCTAATTTTGTTTTCTCAAATCGCAGCACTCAGGGGTAGAGGCAGGATGATTAGAAGTTTAAGGTCTGTTAATTGAATCTCGGGTATTCTGAACTTTCAGGCTAATATCCACTTATCAGTGAATATATATTGCGTGTGTTCTTTTGTGACTGAGTTACCTCACTCAGAATGGTATTTTCAAGTTCCACTCATTTGCCTGATATTTTCATAAAGTCATTGTTTTTAATAGCTGTTTAGTATTCTATTGTATAAATGTACCACATTTTCTATATCCATTCCTCTGTTGAGGGACATCTGGGTTGTTTCCAGCTTCTGGCTATCATAAATACGGCTGCTATGAACATAATGGAGCATGTGTCCTTATTACATGCTGGAGCATCTTCTGGGTATATGTCCAGGAATGGTATAGTTGGATCCACAGGTAGTACTATGTCCAATTTTCTGAGGAGCCGCCAAACTGATTTCCAGAGGAGTTGTACCAGCTTGCAATCCCACCGGCAGTGGAGGAGTGTTCCTCTTTCTTCACATCCTCACCAGCACCTGCTGTCACCTGAGTTTTTGATGTTAGCCATTCTGGCTGGTGTGAGTGTTGTTTTGATTTGCATTTCCCTGATGACTTAGGATGTTGAACATTTCTTTAGGTGCTTCTCAGTCATTCAAGTTTCATCAGTTGAGAATTCTCTCTTTAGTTATGTTCCCCATTTTTAATAGGGTTGTTTGGTTCTCTGGAGTCTAACTTCTTGAGTTCTTTGTATATATATTGGATGAATATCCAAGAAGTAATTCATAGACCATATAAAGCCTAAGAAGAAAGAAGACCAAAATGTGGATGCTTCAATGCTTCTTAGAAGGGTGAATAAAATACTCACAGGAGGAAATACAGAAACAAAATGTGGAGCAGAGACCAAAGAAAAGGGCCATCCAGAGACTGCCCCATCTGGGGATCCATCCCTTATACAGCTACCAAACCTGGACAGTGTTGTGGATGCCAGGAAGTGCTTGCTGATGGAAGCTAAATATGGGTGTCTCCTGACGGGCTCTACCAGATCCTGAGAAATTGAGGTGGATGCTGGCAGCCAACCATTGGATTGAACATGGGGGTCCAGATGGAGAAGTTGGAGAAGGAAATGAAGGACCTAAGGGGGTCTGTAGCCCCATGGAGGGAGCAACAGTATCAACAGGCCAGATCCCCCTGGAGCTCCTGGGGAGTGGACCACCAACCAAAAATACACATGGAAGGACCCATGGCTCTGGCCTCATATGTGGCAGAGGATAGCTTTGTTGGACATCAGTGGAAGGAGAGGACCTTGGGCCTGAGGGTGTTTAATGCCCCAGTGTAGGGGAATGTCAGGGTGGGAAGACAGGAGTGGGCAGGTGGGTGGGACACACCCTCATAGAGGCAGGAGGAGGGGGATGGGATAGAGGGTTTCGGAAGGGGAGACCTGGTAAGGGGAATTGTAAATAAAGAAAATATCCAATAAAATATAAAATAAAAAAGACATTTAAAGTCATTCTTGGATGCTAGCCTACTCTACAAAACACTCTTTGTGAGAGGGAGTAAATCAATCATGGAAAGATTATGAACAGTGCTCATGGTCTACTGCCTTGTAAAACAGCCAGCCTCTTTCTTCTGACTTTGGGGAGAGGCAGAGATATATGCGATTACTTACTTATCTTATTTGTTTATAGCAGACTAGAAGTGTCTGCCATCCACCATTACCTTTGGTTCCTGCCTTGTTCTTTTCAGCTTTCTGCAGTGTGCAACTTTGATCACACCATGTTTTATCTCTAAACTGGTCAGAGCAGAGAGTCTCCCTTACCAATTGATCTCCCCTCTTTTATCCCTCTTTTTGCTCATTCATCTTAATTGAGTCTATTATTGTATTCTTTTCTTTAATGGTATCTGTGTTTTTATATCAGTTTATATTCTCTCTATTGCATTAAATAACTTAATAGGGACCAATACCTTCTGATATATAATGTGGTTCTCTTGTTTCACTTCTTCTCTGGATGGGCTTTGTTTGTTTTTGTTTGTTTTTGTGTTCTTTGAACAAGGGCTTACTGTGTTGTCCTGACTGGTCTGGAAGTCAAAATCTGCTTGCCTCTGCTCTTGGCCTCCTGAGTGCTGGAAAAGAAGGTATAGACCACCATATCTGGGAGGTGGGCTGCACTATGTGACTGTGCTCTAACACTTCCCTTCTATCTTCCACTACTGAATGAATTCTACTATCAAATGACTGAACACCACGCTGTAGGTCGACCATGTGTTCTAGTATCCAAGCTCTAGCCCACTCTTGAATCTCACCTCTCAGAATTTTTCATAATTTCTCAATACTCCAGTCCTGACACTTGATCCCATAATGCTCTTCTTTTACAAACAGATCTCAATATACCTTCTTTTGTCAAGAGCAGTCTATTCTCTCCTGTTTTTCTATACACAAAGCTTTATATTTATCAAGATTTGGGATGGAGTATATGGCCTTGTACATGCTAAGTAAGTGGTCTATCACTTAGTTACATCTCTAATTTGGGCAAACATTTGTACCATTTGTACTGCAAGCTTTCGTTCAGTACAACACATTTTGTGGGCACATTGTTAAAATTTCTGGAGGTTTTATAAACTTCTATGTTATCCAGATGTTTACCCAGTAAGTTCAATCACTATGAAACTTGGCTTCTGGTCTCATTGGGACCAATAGGTGCATGTACACAGAGCTTATCTTTCCTAATAGCAGTAACCCAATGTTTACTGGACATTTCACATGTCAGAAATTGTTTATCAGTGGCATAAACATTCACTAATTTAATTCCCATGAGTATTGAATGAGTTCACATCCAGCCACAGAGAAGGATAGTACTCAAATGAGAAAGTCCAATTTCACATTTGAACCTCTTCAAACTGTGCCTTCATTAGCCCTTTTGTGGCTGCCTGGGAAAGGGCTCAGGCTGCCACTCAGTATTCAGTCTTCTTGGGATGACAACATGTAGGCTGGCCCCTTCTAAGCCTGCATGGTCCAGTCCTACCTGGTAAACCAGGTACTCCAATTCTATTGGTCACTGGAGTCTTCCATACTGAGTGTGGCCAGAGAGATATCATGAGCAAGACATGGAGCTGCTTCCCATGTTGCTGGTCAGAATCCTGTAACTCAAAACTCCACTGTCATCAGCTATGGCCAATCATTCATATTAATACTAACAAGTAGAGCTTTGTACTAAAGTTGGTCTAAAGCCAAAAGGAGATTGGGGAGATGATGGAATGGTATGCTGAGAGTGTCTTGTATGTAGCACCAGATTGATTCTACGGTGTCTCATGCATGCTAGGCACTCTGTCTACAGCTGATCACTGGCAACCATTTTTAACATTTTTTAAAACATTTTTTTCATATAGGTCCAGCAACTTACCTAGGCTAATATGAAACTCCCTATGTAACCCAAGTAGGCATTGAGTTGTGAGCTTCCTCCCTCAGTCTCCCAAGTTGCTGGCATAGCAGGTTTCCATAATCAGGCCTCTGCTGTGTTAATAATTTAGCAGACGAGGTTGATTTTAATTGTAGATTTAAATAGGAAATAGTCTACATGACCCCAAGTAGTGATCGAAAATATTTTCCACGGCTCTATACAGAGAACACTGTTTGACCTAAACTTGTCTGGCTGGCTTCTTCCTTCTCTGAACATTTTTGTTCGTATCACAAAAACTAACTGGTGTGTGTGTGTGTATGTGTGTGTGTGTGTGTGTGTGTGTGTGTGTGTATCCATGAGCATTTTAAAGTTTGAAACTCCACAAGTTTAAGAGGAGAATCATGCAACATTTAGTTTCTGCTCCTTCCTAACATGCCTAGTTCTTAATGTATGTTGATCGAAAAGGCAAGTATACTTGGAGTATATCCCTGGTGCTCATGGAAGTGACTTCAGTTAAATTTGCTGTGTTAGTTTCTCCCTGCATCATGAATTCTGTCTTAGCTTGTGAAGGTGGTTGCAGTGAAACCCCAGCACTAGATGTCATCGACTACTATAACACGTTTGGTCAGAGATCTCAGAGTTAAAATTTGGTGACAGGGTTGTTTTCTAACAAGGCCTCTGCCTGACTTGCAGTAGCCATCTTCCTATAGGTCACAAGTGAAAGTCCATCCCTGATGTCATGGATACTCTTTCTTTATCAGCATACCAAAAATAAAGGAGGACCCATGTAAACCTCATCTGATCTTAATTAACTCTGTAAAAGTCTCTAAACTTAGTCAGTGAAGTAAGGGCTCTATAGAATATGGGGAGCAAAATTCAGTCACAACAAATGTCAAAGGATAATTCGTTCGGACGCTCCTTAGACAGATTGTGATATATTGGGGTAGAAATACATAGGTATGTAAGAACAGCGTACAACTCTTTCTGTCAGATTTAGCCACTAGAGTCTGACATTAAATTTCAGACTCTTATTATTTCTTATGCTGAATAGGCCGTGCCTAGGTAAATAAATGTAGTATTTTTTTCCTCATCTTCTATCTTTACATTGCAAGGACACTCCCGACAAATCATGTAAAAGAGCAAGACTAGTTTGAACACCTTATAGGAGGACCTAAGATTTAAAATGTTAGTGTTTCCCACACACTTCCAAGTGCATTGAACTTTCTTTGCAGTGGTGTATGGAAATTAGATGCAGACACAACAGGAAAGAAAGCAGCAAACGGGTGTTGCCAGGCCGTCTGTCTCTCTTAGGGCCTCCCTCTAATACAACAACCATCTGAAGCTTTTAATGATTACCATTGAATGAACCCACCCTTGACCTCTGGGGCAAGTCTCAGGGCCCTGTGTTCTTTGTCTAACTGAGTGTATCCTGTGTAAAGGGTAGACTTGGCCTCTGAGTGTTATGAAAATTTGGAAGTTATATAATTTTATAGAGGATAATTACTTTAAGATTTGAGGTAGAGACAAAAACAGAATTATTTTTAAACTTTAAAGTGAAAAAAAATTGGCCTAACCTAAGGAACATATGGAAGAGCACATTGGAAACTGCATGTTGCTAAAAAATCATCAAATCTTTCTCGAGTCTCCATATTTTTCCACCACCATGAAGCTGATTCTAGCCCCAAATATGTAAGTCTCACCACAAAGGTAGCTGAGGATGTGATTGTTCAACCCATATCAGAGCAAGAATATCTTACTGTGGCCAACGTGACTTCCTGTGTTCTAGATCTTTTTGTGAAGACGGTCATGTAGAGATGGGAGTTGTGTGTTTGAGTGTGTGTGTGTGTGTGTGTGTGTGTGTGTGTGTATGTATGTATACATTCATGCATATATAAGCCCTGTGTTATTATTTGGGGGACACATCATTTAATGTGACTTTGGTTTTGGGGGACCCCACATCTACTCATGGGAGGTGTACCTGTCACGATATTAGCAAATGATATTGTCTGCACCTGCAAGGTCCAAACACTTTTGTACCATGCTGTGTCAGTAAAGTCAGACCTATTTCTTAATCTTATACCCAGTGACACTCGTACAGCACACTGTAGGGCTTTTGATTCTAGAATCCTCCTGTTTGTGGCACAACAATGCGACCATTTCCCTTGATTTTCTCCTTTTGATTTAAAAGAAACTGCCAAGCTTGAATTTGTGTTTCTACAAATGATATATATCTGTTTTATTAAATGATGTTTTGAAATTTTGCTAGTGATTTTAAAAAGACAAATAACCTGAGCCAGTCTATCCTTTCATTTAGTGAGGAAAAGCTATAAGCAGTATGACTCCTTATGTTAAGGATAATTAACTCTTGATGTTAAAATATTAAAATAATTAACACTTGATATTCAAACAGCAACAGGAAGGGGCACTTCAGAGGGGAATATGTCTTCCAAGGGGGAACAGGAAAATGACAGACTGAAATAGCTTTTTGGACATAGACATTATAATGTCCAAAGGATATTAACTGTGACACCAGTCAACTACAATAAATGACTAATTTTGTTATGGGCTTTGAAAATAACCCCCTATCCCTAGTGATTACACAATAGCTGTGGAGCTTTTGACCTGACCTCTGTCAACTGCAGAGGAGTTCTCTTGTTTCTAATATGTCTGGTGATAGCTATAGCTTTGGCCTTGCTTCTGGTGATCTTCCATAAATTAATCTTAGCTCTTCCCTGAAGCACCTATGCTGAAGTAGTTTTGAGGTTAGTTCATGAAAAAAAATTCCTTGTAGAGATTAAATCTTATGTGGCCCCTAAAACAAGAACCACAGACAGGCACGTTTATGTGCTTCTGGCTGGGCTCGCAGTTTTCCTAGTAAAGAGTGTCTACCACAAGTGAAAAGAACATTTCATATTTTATTTAAGTGATGACCGGGGACCAAACATTCGCTCCACTATAAATATATCTAACCAAATATTGTTAATGTGTTTAGGGGGGGTTTGCATAGCGTATTTGGTCATCTCTTGCTTTAACTAAATTCTCTGGGTGAATTAATTATCTTAATCTCCCTGACAAAACTATCCCAGAAGACTGCAAGGTATTCTCTTTATAAATCATCTGCCTATAAACTTCTATGAATTTCACTGGGCAAAGAAACATATACGGCAGAAAAGCAACCCTAAAAGTTTGAGAAAACTCACAAGGGTTGAAGCCTGGGGTGACTGGCTACACAAGGTGCCCACTGACTAATTCATCCTAAACTCCTGAACGCACTCAATGAACAGAATGAATGTCGAAGCAAAACATGCAAAAACACTGAGCAAGTTTGCTTAAAGCCTCGGTTTAGTTTGATTTTTAAAAACTATACCTCTATATAGCTTTGGAGTCATAAGTGTGTTTTAAGAAAGCAAGAGAAGAGTTTCATTTATTTATTTATTTATTTATTTATTTATTTATTTATTTATTTATTTTTAACAGAGAATATCTTGTTCTGTAGCTCAGGGTAGCCTCGGAGATAGCCTCTACTGTCTATATTCCAAGTACTTGGATTACAGGTGTACTCTACTACACTCAATTGAGAGTCGATGATGATGCTTTTGATCTGTTAGATCAGTGTGCACCATTCAGAGCCCCTCATCTATCAAAGTCCGTATCAGCATTCGTGACCAATATGGTACCAATTACACCAGTCAATCAGATGCTAACTCATTCTACTCTTTCATGAACACTAACAGTTTAGGCCACTTAATACAAATTTAAATTGATTCAACTCCAGTGATATTTTTATAGTCAAATGTTTTATTCTCTTCTGTTTTTGAGATTATAAAAATGATCTATTCAATGTATCAGAAGCAGTTTATTATTGGTAGATTTGGTACGGTGTGTGTGAATACTTCCTATCATGAGAAATGCAGAGGCATTTGTAAGCAATGCATAGAAATCAATTGATTGTGGATTGTGGTTCACCTGTGGCTGGTGTGCTCCCGCCCTGGGGTATGTTTGAGTTAATTCATTAATTGAACAAGAATTGTTGCAGGTCCCTGATAGTAACTGGAGCTATAGTTACAGGCACTACAAGTTTCCAAGTTTCAGATTAGAAGAGAAATTGGCTATTTGTACCAGCTTCTATTCTTGTACAATTGTTGTCACGAGAATGGATTCACGTTGTGCCTTTTTCTGTTTCTTTGCCACTTTTTTTGTCCTAAGAACAAGATATGGGAATCTCAATGGCTAGTGTTATCTATGAAAGACTGTAAACTATTCTGCTTTAACCTTTTGTAGACTCATTTTGATTGACTGGCTATTCTAGCTTTCTCCTAAGTTCTCAATGCAGTTAAAAGAAGAGAGAGAAATGGCTACCCAATCAGGTGGCAGGACATTAGAAAGGGCAAAGGCACAGGCCTTGCTGCTGGCATTCACAGCATGGATGAAACATTTTTTTAAGAAAAAAAAAAACTTATTCTTCTGACAAAGATTGCAATAAGAATAGAAGGTGTCAGATCAAGTATCTATTCATGGACTGATGATTGTAATGGGAATGAAAAATAGTGCCCACTTTAGCCTTTCTTTTCATAATCATGCTGAAGTCCCCCCATGGGGCGCTGCTGTAGAGCCAAACTGAAACCAGGAGAAAAAAAAGTCAAAAGGAATGGTGGGGAATGATGTACGGGGAATCAACATTTAAGTGACCACCCAAGGACTCCGCTTGTCTCAATTACAGAAAGGTGGGTGACTTTTCCTGAAGGTCTGCTGAAATCGATCTGCAGATTAACCACCACATGGAGTTAAACGGGACATGTTATTTTTGTACCTACATTGCCTCAAAATATCAAACTGTGACTCCCCCTTTATTATGCAGATCACAAAATGCATTTCTGAATACCTGTTTAGTAGGAAGTAGGACATTCAAAACTACAACACACAGAGATTTGATTGTTTTCTCCTGTGACCACAAATGAAAAAAAAAAATCTAATTCTTTTAAAGATTTCTTCTGGCATAAGATTCTAAGCTGAGATATTTAATATGCTTAAATATTGGCAAATAAAGCTTATCTGAGTATTTTATTTAAAAAAATTAGTTGCAAGAAGTTAAATTAAGCCTTTCAACTTTAACATGAATTTGAAAAAACTTCAGTACATGGCACATAAAGGTCATTATTAAAATAAAGATGCAATTGGTAAATGAAGTAATATTTCAAGACTGCTCTGCATCTATTGAAAAATATAGTAATATAATAATAACAATAATAATAATAATAATAATAATAATAATTTGTCCACAAGTACTTTATCTTGATAATTCATATCCTGAAAGTACTTTATGTGTACTTCATAATTTTAACTACAGGGGAAGGTCTGGGGTCTTCTGATGCTAGTCCTCTAATGCTAGACTCAGAGATTTTTTTTGACATAGAAATATGAAGTTTATAGAAAGAGAAGAAAATAGGATATATATATATATATACATACATATATGGTTATATTTGTATATATTATTACATATAAATAATTGTACTTATGGGTTTAAAATCACACACACATACATATATACATATATATTCTAATATGAATAATGACTTCTTGGTCTGACATTTTGCAGTCTTGAAGCTTTGTCAACAGCATGTTCCTATTCTGAAAGATAATCAAGAGTGCCTGTGACCTTTAAACTTTTGAAGACTAAGATTTAAGAGAAAGAATTTGAACGGTACCTTTCTACTAGGGAACAGTAAAGTTTTTACTTACAACCTTCAATCATTCCATTACTTTTCTCCAGAGAACTTGGGGTTCCTGCCTTCTTTGGGGAAAAATTCTCAATTCTCCAGGTTGCAGAAACAAAAGGTTCTAGGCTTTGTGTCATTTTGTTCTCCTCAGTCTCCTGTAGTCTACCCTACCAGCCTGGAATGCTCCATTCTCCAGGGACTGCCTTTGAACCTCCTCTTTCTATTCCCAAGGTGTTGGATTAGGGTGCTTCAGGTACTTTACCACCAAACATGGCTAAGAAGAAAGTTCCATGTGTAGGAGTTAGAGCTTGACCTCTCCAGAGAAAGGACCGCATCTTATTCCTCCCAGCACTGATTGAGAGCTTAGAGTACTGGGCATTTTCTATAACTGGCTTTGTTACACCTCTGTTAGCAGTCTCCAAAGGCTCACACAAATCACACATTCAAATGAGCTTTCCAGAGAAAACCGCCAGCAAGCTAGATGCCAACAAAGTCCTTTTGTCAGTCCTGGTCATTTCAGAGCAGGCCCAGGGAAACTCCATTGGGAAACAGGGGTGGGCAGAGGCTGCCACACTGAGAGAAAACATTCATGGTGAATTTTGGCATTCAGTTGGGATTTCAGACTTTTGGAAGGCTTTTCTCCACAGTTCCTATTAGGATGACCCCAGCACTCTATAAAAGATCCCGAGAACTCAGATGGTCAGCCTATTGAAAACGCAAGCACTCCTACCCAACACACAACACGCCAACCACCTGGACCATCTTCAGAGCACTGACAAAGCTCCTCAACTCCAAGAAAGAAAATCTGTTTGTATTTAGAATAGTGGGACCTGGCTGTCATTCCTGTACTAGGGTCTGAGCTACAAATGAATTTCAAAGGAGAACAGAATCACCCTGCTTGAAGATGCCAGAATATCAGGGACTCAATAAAGAAGCCAGGGATGCTAAAACTTTATATTTGCTATGTAGGGCAACAAACACAGTCAAGGTGTTTTATGAGGGTAGTTTTACTTCATTCCGTTTTGGGGTTCTAAATTGGAATGCTATGTTAGTACAATTTTTTAAAGGAGACTTATTTCTTGTTGTTTATTGTAGCATTGAACTTGTACTAGAAGCATCTGAAACTCTTCTCAGAATTAACATGTCCCTGAAACCTGAACTTCTCCAGCAGGTCTCTTCTCTGCTCTAAGCTCAAGTTGAAACTGCCCAATAACAGGGAAATGATCGCCACCTTCATGCAGCATCTGAATTCTTTCTGGTCTACAAGAGGGAAATGAGGTTCCTGTCTGAACTGTATTAACACTTCAAGAGAACAATTACATTCTGCATCTGTGTTCTAAACCTATATGCACATTTCAACTTTTTCAAATAGAAGTCAAACATTGAGCACTTGGCTGTGTAGGTGACAGTCTGGGTAGCCCTTAGCGTATGCAGAACTGGATATGCTCATATGCTCTGTGGGCAAGAGAAACTACTTGAAAGATGCTTTCTTATGAATGGAATTTCTTGGTAAACTGAACATCCAAAAGGATTCAGTTCCTTAAAAGCCAGAATGAATGCATGTTGGAAATTATGTCTGCTTGTCTACACGTTTGTGTGTACAGGTGCACAAGTGAGTGTGTACATGCATATGGAGGCCATATCTTTTTGTTTTGCTGGGTTTTGGGGGGGTTGCTTTTGGTTTTTTTGAGACAAGGCTTCTTTCTGTAGTCTCTGTTGTCCTGCAACTCACTTTGTAGACCAGCCTTGCTTTGAACTCAGAGATCAGCCTGCCTTGGTCTCTTAGTGCTGGGATTAAAGACATGTGCCAGCACTGCCTGGCTGAGGTCAGATCTTAATGTCAAATGTCACTCTCAGTCACTCTTCACCTTATGTTTTGAGACACATCCTCTCACAGAAATTAGATCTTATTGATTCAGGTGAGCCTGATAGTCAATCAGTCTTAGAGATTCCATGTTTTCACTACCAAGTGCTGGGAATATAGATACATATTGTTGCACTATACTTCACACATCTTTTCTGGTGTATCTGACTCAGGTCCTCCTGCTTGTGTGGCAAGGACTTACTGACTGAGCCATCTCTGAGCCTCTGGTGTGAATATTTAGAAAATATTCTCTTTTTTGCTACAAGGTCATGGTTAACTTTTTGCCTAACAGTATAAATATTCAAGTTGAACTTTGTTTTTCCACAGTGTCATAGATTATTTTCAGAATGAAATGTCAAAGAAGGTGTTTTGTTGCATAGTACAGATTAAAATTTTGTACATGCAGAGTTTCCTTGTGTAGCTCAGGTTGGCCTCAAACTGATAATAATCCTTTCTCAGCCTCCAGAGTTCTGCAACTGCTATCATGAATCACACGTGCCAGGGCAGATTTTTGCTTTATCTATCTATCTATCTATCTATCTATCTATCTATCTATCTATCTATCTATCTGTCTGTTCATTCAAGATCATGATTATCCTATAGAAATATAAAATCATTTTTGTTCACTAAACCATATGTCAGTGAATATTGATAAATTTGTAAATGCTTGAGCGTGAAGACCAGAGTCAGCATTCCCATGGACAAGGCGCCATGCCTCATTGGTGGGAAAGGCACTATGGAGGGAGGCTTGGGAAATTTGGAACTGGTTACTAATTAATTGGCCTGCTATATCTCTTCAGATAGAATAATATTTATTTTCAGTCATTCATAACAAAGAAAATAGATATGTTTTCAACTCCTGCCTCTTTTCTTCAACTTAAAGAACTGATTTATTTTTTCAACAAGGTAGTAGGAGGTGATCCACTCCAGATTTAAGTCTTGATTTATGTGGGAAGAAAAATAAGCAAGAATTACTTGTGTGACATGATTGGTGGTCACTTGCTGCAGATTCTGCTTATATTTACATGGAGGATAATGGGGAATTATCTGCTCTTCTAGGAAATGCATCTTAACCCCTGATATTTTTTATTGCAACAACTATACAAGTTTCTTTCTATAACACTTAAAACTTTCCTTGCTATGTCTAATTCTTCCTTGTGTTCTGTTTTCTGACAGTCATCAAATCAGCTGAGTTTCATATGGAGACTTCATATACGTTTGTGTTACGAATCCAATGCTACACATAGCATCTTCTGCTGTTTTTCCCCTGTTCAGGAAGAAGAGGGGTGCTTCCATCTCTCTTTGGGTGCCCTCTTGACAGCCATTCTTTTTCTGTGCTTGGGTGAGATACGGAATATAAGTGTTAATGCCGATATATATATATATATATATATATATATATGTATATATATATATATATATATATATATGAATGAATAGTGAAGATCATTTATCCACATCATACATACACCTCTTCTTATTGCTCAGTGATTGTTCATGGACTTCTTGTGCTTTCAGCCCTGGGTGTTTTGTGCTCAGAACTCTAATGAACCAGCAGTCCCCCTGTTTGTGCTGTCATGAGCAAAGAAGGGGAAATAACTAGATTGACAATATTGTCAATAGTTTTACATGACAGCTAAAGGAACTATTTGGGAACTTGACCTGCCTATGGATGTCACCTAGTATGATTTCTTAGGAGACAAAAGAGACTTTGAGAAAGAAGTCCAGAGAAAATATATGCTCTGATATGTGGTGTGTGCTGAGACAGGCCTAGACCCCCATCCTGCAGCCAACTGAGAACAGAAATGTCTAGAAGCTCTATAAGAGCTCGCAGGGGTAAAACCAAGGCTGATAAAGCAAACTGTATGAACTGACAGGCTGCTTTAAGTAAGTGCCTCTTCTAATTGCATCGGAGTAAGCTCTATCCAGCTACAGATTTGAATGGTAAAGGGTGTTGTGTTGTATCTTTAATGTAAGAGTGTATGTAGAATTGTTCTGCTGTCTTCTAGAGGTACAAGCACTGAGTTGCAGAAAACGATGTGGTCAACCTAGGAGTGCAGGAAACCACAGAAGGAACTGGTTCTTTATCTTGCTCTCTGGTGATTCTTCCTCTTCTACCAGTGTGGGGGGGTACCAGTGGGGGGGGCGGGGCAGGAGCCCTCCTGTCAGATAAATAGGGGAAGTATTTAGATGATGAAGGGATGAAGGTTGTCATAATGTACTAAGCATTTGGAATCCATCCTGAAAGAAGGAAGATTTGACTTGGACTTCCACTGTTATCAGTGGGAGGCAGAGAGAAGCTGCACAGTTGCCTGCACATCAGCAAATATCTGAGGGCTGAAGATGCTGGGACTCTTATCTTCATGACCCTTGTGGGCTTAGACTATGCATATACTTGGCTGACTCTTTTAACTACAGGCTGGTTTCTTAACCAGCTAGCTACACGCAACTTTAATCAGTAGATATTTGTCATATTTGGAATCTGAAATTACCTCAAAGGGTCAGCTTAGGCTGAAGCTAAAGCAGCCATTGGAACTGGTAAAGCCCAGTGTAAACAGTTGGCTCTTTAGAGGTTGTCCACAAGAGGGTACTGGATTTCCAGCCCCTTCCTCTGTCTTTCCTTTTGTTGCTGGGCCCACATGGCGATCTGCTGCCTGCATTCCCACTGGGATGTTTTGCCTCTCCATAAGCCCACAGCAGTGCATCCAGGAGAACTTGGCCTGAATCCTGTGAAAACTTGAGCCAAAATGCGTCTTTCTTCTTGAAAGTTGCATGTCTTGGGCATTTTCCATCAGAGAGGAAACTAACATACTCCTTAGACACTTACAACCTTTAATATAGAACCAGATTAACATTGGGATTATATATGTGAATGTTTATATGTGTGTCCTTATATAGAATCAGAATAAAATTGGAACTTTTCATCTTATTATTATTTTGATAACATGGATCAGATCTAGGGCCTCGAAGTGGCTAAGCGTATGCTGTACCATTAATATGTACCCTCAGGTACCCTATTATTATTATGAAGAACCAACTTCATCAGGTTATTTTAAGGACAACATGAAACTGGGCATGTGTGGTTATTTCTTTGGAAGTTTTCTTACAGTGCTATATATCTTCAAAATTACAGCACTGTTTAGATATTGTGATTAACATCTGTCATAAGTATATTATTAAAATGCTACAATGTGGGCCTCACAATGTATCAATAAATTGACTGGGTGGGACTGAAGGCTGGAAGCTGTTAAGGAAAATTCCATGTGTCTGCTGAAGTGTTCTTCTGTTGCCAAAGAATAATCCAGAGCACTAAATCTGATCTTGGACCAAGGGGAAAGAGTTAAAACTCCAAGAGGTTGGATGCATGAATGTCTGTCATGTATCAATCATTTCACCTACTGTCAACACAAGGTTATGAAGCCAATTACTGTTGTTCCATTTCAATAGATAGTTATGGCTTGGAAGGCTTGCATACACTGAGGAGGATATGGGAAAGCTGGAGTGGGGGAAAACAGGGGTGGGTATTTCATTGGATATATACATTAAATCCTCAAAAAATATTATATTTCATTGTGAACATATATTTTATATATGAACATCACAAAGATTTTATATATTATATATAATCAACATATATCAAATACTAACACATATATTTTATATATTTTTTAATATTTTATAATTATGTATTTATTATATATCATATTTACATTGTACTATATTTCATATTTAAGAATTGTAAGTATTATATATGATATACAATATATTTCATATATATAGGATTGGTGGAAGACTTTTAGCTACCTAGTGGCAGAATACCTCAATTGTAGGTTTGGTTTGTAGGAAGATTGAAATTTCACAGAATTAGTAGAATCCTAATATACTATAGGGTACAAAAGGAATTGGACTTAATAATTGGCCATCAATTAGTAAACATACCCTACTAGAGAAGCAGTAACATACTATAGTTATAGTATATCACATCATACTGTATAGCATGTACTGACTCTTTGTGTTTAGAAAAGCTTGGGTTAGACTTTCACCAGGTCAAGATTTGGACAGTTTTCTTTTGTAGAATAAGAACTCATCTTCTCTTAGATAAATACAGACCATTCTGTAGACTTTAAATGGGAAAAGATTGGGAAGAATGGGATATCTGCAGAATTTACAAGGAGACTAATTTGCTTCTTTATTGTCTGTATGTTGTAGGAATTGTCTGATAAAGATGTTTGTGAGGTTGCAGCAAAGTGACATTGAGTAGTGTGATGCCTGGCCCCTCTTGGGAGCTCTGACTTGTAAGCACTCTTTTAGGGGCAGGGCTGCTCCTTAAAACTTCCAGTGAGCTGTCACCCATCAGAATCTTCTTATGAGTTATTAAATTATAATGTAGAAGAATCAGGGACTTCTCCCCACTGAAGTGTGAAAATCTTGTGTGGAATGATATTGATATTTATTTCCTTAGTGGACTACAGTAATTTGATGTAATTAAGATTATACAAATATTATAATTTATATAGAAACATTTTGGTTACATGTCTCACAATTCTTGAGGTGAAAAATTAGCCAAGAACTTCCAGTCTGTCTTTGTTACCTAACTCTGTTTTCCATGCCCTAAGTCTTTGTTAACTAGATGTATTAATGTGTTGATTGATTTGACGTTTTACATGTATGCAACAGGCATTTAAAAATACCATTCAATGATGAAAGAAGGCATAGGAAAGGTGCTATATGCATAGAATCCTAGTGCTCTTGAGAGGCAAAGACAGGAGGATCTTAAGTACCAGGACAGTTAAAGGTACATACTAAGATTCTGTCTAAAACAAACCGAGAGCAGCTGAGTGGTTCACTAGATAATGGTACTCGCTTACCCCTTGAGCCTGAGTTCAGTTCCTTGAACCCACGTCAAGTTAAAGCGAAATGAGTTCTCAAAATTATTTTCTGACCTCCACAAATATACATGACATGTACACTAATGCATACACACTAATACTAATAAGTATTAAAATAAATATAACAACAACACTAATAATAGTTATGATAATATGAAAAAGAAGGAAGTAATCTGGTCAGTTTCAGTGCCTTCCTGAAGCCTCTGGGTTGTTTATTTCCTGGATTTCAGGAGCTTCTCCCGAGGTTGGGGTGTTTCACCTCCTTTAGAGCATCCTGCTGTTTCACCTCCCTTCTATTCTGTCTTAAGAAGCTTCCCTCCCAGACAGAAGTTTTTGATCTCAGAAGAACCTGCCAGGTTCCCATTTCTTGTAGTCTTGTTACCTGCTCGATGGTCTCTATCCAGCTTGACTTCCCCACTGTATTTCTTTTGTTTGTCTGTGAAATAATTTCTAGAGTGGGTTAATTGATTTAGGAAGAACTTCCACAAATATCAGTGGCTCTATCCCATGGTCTGTGTGGTCCTGGGCTGAATTAAAAGGAGAGTGGGAACTGAATACCAATATTCTTCGCCCTCTGCTTCCAAACTATGCAGCGTGGCCACATGCCTCCCAATGCTCCCACTAGGCCTTCCCACCTTGATAGGTGGGTCTCAAACGAGTTCATAGGTAAGCCCAAGCGAGTTCTCCCTCACTTAAGTTGCTTTTGTCTAAGTATTTTGTCACAGCAACGTGGAAAGTAACATGCATTTTGATCACTTAAAAACTAAAAAGAAACTTTATTTGTAAATATTCTAGCTATTCTAGCCCACGCTATTTTGCCACGAGAAATAAAAGCCTTTATCCATGTAGGATCTTGAAATTGAAAAGTTCAGAAGAACTTTGCTTTTAGACTCCCAAACTGGAAGGGACCCCAATATCCGACCCAACTCCAGCCAACTCACAGTCCCTTTTCTGGTGCTGAAGAAAAGCACATGGGCCATTTGTGCATATAAGCTTGAATTGTTGAGCACTGTGGAGAAACCACGAGGGATGACAAAGACATGAGGAAAAGAGCAAGCTTGCCAAGCCCCGGGGTGTGGGATGCTCTTTTATAAACACGGGCTGGCATCCGGATGCTGCTCATCTCTCACTTCCCTTTATTCCCAAGGAGGCTTATCTGATGCCTTCTTTCTCAGTGCTTGTTCCTAACCCTTTACACCAGGCTCACAGAGATTAATGTATCCTCACACTTGGCTTGAGTTGGCTGACTCAACCATTGAGCATATTTTAACTGGATACACTTGCTCTCAATTAGTCTTCAAGTACAAAGAGTTACATAGTTTCTTTTTGTCTAAATGGACTGTCTAGCTGCTTTTTTTTGCATTATAAGGGCAATAACTATTATGGGAATTGAGAAACAAGACCTGTATTATTAGTTACATTTCCAATTGCTATGACCAAGCACCCAATTTTAAAGTACTCTGCAATGTTCTTAAGCAGCTTGGGACATAACTAGAGAGGCTCCAAAATGTTCTAATATTAGAATTTACTATAAAATGAACTATCTTTGTTACTATATGATACAGTTGTTCCAGCTATTCAGTCTTCTGAGACAAATCCAAGGAAAACTTTGTTGACCTTCGACTCCTATGTGGCAATGAGTTTTAGATAAGAACCCAGAAGCAGAATTCCTTAGGCAAACAGCAGATTTCTCTACACCAGGCTGCCCAGTCCTGGTCACTAAGAGCTCCACCCACCACCTCAGAGTTGCCACATAGCTCTGCTGCTCCTGTGCCTGTCTCACATTTCTGAATGTGAATCCAGTCAACAGACAAGACCAGGAGGTTATCAGGCAACAGTTCCTGTTTTCTCATCTTGAACGCTTCCTTCTTTTGGATGTTTACATCTGTCCATTTGAAAAATAATTGCACTATCCAGTGTCTTCTATTCTGTCTACCAAGATCTATAAGAACTAATGTGGTTAGTAACTATTAGGACAAACACACAGGCCAATTCACAACAGGAAGACAGTGCTAGGAAGTTCATCAGTGTTTCAAATTTCCCACCTGCTTCCTTTTTCTGGCCAAGATGCTAATCCAAAATTCCACATCACATTTACCTACTTAACGGTATTTTTACCTAATCTGCAAATACAAATTGACACTCAGTCTTTGTCTTTCACCAAACTACTGTGTGTGCTTATTTGTTTATTACTTTGAGTTGAACCCAGAGCATAGTATATGTTAAAGACATTTTTTACCACTGGTCTTGGCACCAGCTCTCTTCAATGATTATCAATAATAATTGCCCTTGTGTTTCTCAGAAGGATCTCTATAGGAGTTTAAGAACTATTTCATCACCATTTCAAGCACCATGCAGTTTTAGCTGGAATAGGACAGAAGGAACACTGGGCTCTTCTCCGAGCATCTTATTAAATGTCACATGCCACCGATATGACTCACTAATGGTAATGTCAACTTGGATTATTTGTTTAAGATGGTGGCAGCCAGTATTTTCTATTGGAAACTTTCTAACTGAAATATCTTCCTTGAGGAGACTTTCCATTCTGCGTGAGATGTATGTTTGATTGTGTATTTATTATACTCCCACAGGCTATGTCAATAATCTAAATAACTGAATGACGTACATATTGGATATTTTATTTATAGACACATTCACACCACAGTGGTTTTAGAATCAACTCTTCAGGCCAGATCATGATCTTTTCCTTCAAATATGTTCTACTCACTACTTCTTACAGAAACATTTTGTGGGGAGCTGATTTTCTGCTTTTATACTTATATCCATCTTAATTTTCACTAGGGCTGTACCTAATGCTACAGCCCACTCTTCTGCTTGTGAGTTTTCCAAGAATTGGCTTTTCCCAAGCATCAGTTCCACACATTCCCATCAAGAATTGATGTTAGCCAAGGACAGGGGCTTTCTACATTGTGCTAGTCAAGGCTAATGCTTCTGAGGGGTATGTCAGTCTTAGGTTTAGTTCTACATAGTGTTTTGTACTTGAAAGCCTCTCAAATTAGCCTTTCTTTATTGATTGAGAGGATAAACATTTGGGGAATATTGGTAGGGTGAGCAAGACAGTTGCTCTGCTCCATTGACTATGGCAGACACTCAGGTTGGCTGCTATTTCCCCCTTCTTCCTAGTCAGCTTCAAGGTAGTGTTGTATGTATGATGTAGGAGGAAGAGAAACTATACATGTGCTTCTGGTAAAGCTTGTGTTTGCCTCAAGGCATTGGCAGCGTTGTGGTTTACTCTTTTCCCAAGTCATTGTCTGGATGAACAGGTAGTGTCTGGGTGCAACAGCTTCTTCTATATAAGACAAAATAAGATAAAAAGTCATGATATTCATTACTCTTTACAACTTTAAAGTGAAGAAATGAAACAAGATCCATCCATCTGCTTTGGAACATGTTGCCATTTAAGAATTCCACACTGGTATAAGCCATGTGGCTAGATTTTCTCCTACTAGACTAATAAAAACATTCCTGGCTTATGTCTCAATGGACCCGAGAATCAGAACTTGCACTTCTGTAAGTCCTGAAGAGCTTTAGTTACAAGGAGATGTGGTCTGGAAAAGAAGAAATCAGAGCTTTTAGGATTATATTCTGGATTATTCTGGACACGTTCTGCTGCCAGCTGTGGCATGAGCAAAACGAAGGATGCTCCTTTCTAAGCGACGCTGATAGAGCAGGGCATGGACATCTACGCAGAGGGGACCCACAGCGGCATTAGACTTTTTGGATGTAGAAACAGGAAACCTGATTCACCTCATGATGGAGAAATATGAGCTCAGTTGACACAGTGCAGTGCTGCACGGGAGCACACTAAGGTAAAAGGAAAGCTGTAGAGGCCACTGGAGTGACCTCAGGGGAGAAGAGCAGAGTGGAAGGGGTAATGTGTGACTATTGCCTTTTTTATGGCATATGCCCCAAGACAAATAGGATTGGATATTCAAGTAAGCAATAGTGAGTAGTAAACAATAATATCAAACTGTAGTTTGAACTGAGGGCAATTGTCATACTCCATAGTCCACAAATGCAGAAGAGAACTCTCAGTACTTTCTTAGGGATTTGTTGACAACGCTGGGAGATACTAAAGCAAACATTCTACCAATGATGAAAGCCAGTCTCCTTTCCCTTTATATATTGAGACAGTGTCACACTAAGTTTCCAGGGCTAATAGCCCAGGCTAATAAGAGCTGCAGTTGTTCTTCCTGTCTTGACCTCTGGAATAGCTGGGCCTGTGACTCTGCACCACTAGGTGAATTCAGGTGGAGCGGATGGGTAATGTCATCACAAGGCAGCTAGTTGAAGGCTTCCTGTGTGCTTGGGGCTATGGACATTGTTCCCCTGGCTTATTTCTTGCAGCCTGTGGCTGAAAGGTTAGTTCGCAGAATCTTAGCACTTTCAGACTCTGAGTCTACAAGCCTGTGGTGGTTGGTTCATGTACCACAGCACTCTCTTCATGTGTCTTAATTGGGGAACTATTTGAGGCTATTTTGGGTTCCAGCACATTCCCCAGCAGTGGCGACCACTCAAAGCCAAAGTCATTCAGCCAACAGAACTAAAAATACCCTTGGTTTCAACCAGTCAATTTTCTTCTATTTTCACAATTAGTGGCTCTGCCTGGAACCGGCCTGCCAGCATGCAAATCTCCTCCTGGTGCTGATGGAAATCTGAGAATGTGCTAAGCTGTGGAAGGCTTAAGAGCAACATTATTCATTCACTATTTGAAATATTTAAACAAATGGAAATCAAAAAAAGAGATGAAATCTCATTATAAGAAATGAATGGCTGCTTTCTGCTCTCTCTACAATACAGTCTCGATACCATTTACATACCATTTGTAATATTAATATTATCGGCATGAAATAAATCACATCCTTCACTTTTACATTTTTAATTACATTTTACTGCATTTGTTCTTTTGTTTATAGTTGACTAATAAAATATTTATTACATATTACATATATGATGGCGTTTCTGTATTTTAATCAGATTTTACACATAATCTTTTCTCCCTCTTTTAGTATCTTTTTTATGACCCTACACACCACAGGATGTTGTTTGGTGGAGAACCTCATTATTTTTTAATGCATGGCTATTTATTAATGTATTGTGTATATAACACACTATGCATTTCTTTGAATTGATGAATACATTTACATCCACTTGAGAATGAAAATTCCCCTAAGGGCCAATCTCACATTTCTCTGGCTGTGCTGCCAGAAGCCGGATCCTGATTGTTTTTCTTGTTTTGCTTAGGAGTGGAAAGCAAAAAGAGGAGAAAAATACCAGATTGGGGGAGGTGGGGAGGAAGGGGCGATACAGTGAATCTTGTTTTTGATTTCATTTTCTGGAAAACCTTTCTTCTGAAGTAAAAAAAAAAAAAAAAGAAATTAATGCCTCATTGCGGAAAAAGAATCTTGAGAGCATGCAAATTAATTTACCTTCTGTGAGATTTTATAAGCAATATGCATTATTGAGCCCTTGATCTGGCATGGTATGGCTCAAGCACATCATCTGCTTCTGTGTTTATTTATTGCTTCCTGCTCCCATTCTGTTCTACCATATTATCCTTAAACGTTAATTGGAGGACCAGGGAGATGCTCAATTAGCTATTTTTGCAGGTTTGACAGGAGAGTCTTCCACAACTGTAGCAAGCATGACTTAGTCTCCCTTAAACACCCACTACAAACCACTCCAGCTGTCCAGAATGTAAGGTCTATATTAGGCTGCGGATTTAGCAAGAGAGAAATGATTTCCACCCAACCCTCATTCTCTGTGTATTGACTGCTTGCATAGGTAGGATTGTTCTGAGGCATCCAGAGTGGATCTAAATCAAGCATCACGATAGACGTCTGCTGATGATTACAGTTCTTTCAGTTCACTTATCTGGGTTCTCTTTGCAGCAGCTGAGAACAGTCGTTACTATCAATGGATAGAAACACAAAGAATGTTCAGCGGAGAGCAAGGGGAGGGAGCAGCAGTACAACAAGCAGCGAATTGGTTTTCTTCTCTTCTCTTCTTGGAACTTTGCTTTGGAAACTACAGAGAGGAAACATGTAGAAGAAAAGTGTTTCTCCACTGTGTTCTCCTTCTGGCTACCATTGAAACTCTGCTGGATATCATCACATCCAGTATTGTTGGAAGTCTTTCCAGGCTCACAGTGCTTCAAATGTTTCTGTTTCAAAAAAGCTCCCACAGAGATGGAGAGGGTGTAGAATAAGACTTATTCACCTTTGATTTCAATACATCAACATGTACATGGTGATTATGTTTGCAGAAAATTCAATATGAAATATTTCCTACAACAGACATTTCTAGAGGAACTGTCCCCGTCTACTTGTAGAGAGACACAGAGCATGCTCATCAAGGCTCAACACCTTCTAGGTGACAGGCTCCTGTATGTGTTCTCGTAGACTGGATGGTCAGCTTCTTCAGCAAAAATGAGCATACAGTTGAGACATTCGTTCTCTAAAGCTACAATGATTCTGTACAAGCAACTAAGGATATTCTCAGGGTTCAGACAACATAATTGAGGCCTCTTTCTTCCCAGATGTGTCTTGTGGCCTGCTGTTGGCATCCTTCTCATTACGTCTATAAAGGTGTCTTAGCAATACACCTGCAGCTACGTCATTTCGGAATGTCAAAATGTTGGGTACTCCAGCAGGAAAGCTATGAGAACATGGGGGCTGGGTTTCAAGTGAGGGCTAAGAAAGCCTGGCTGAAGATAAACATAAATCATGTTTTGAAATCATTAATGAGTTCGGTTGTGGGCCAAAGGATCTTGTTTCTTTGGTATTCAGATTGATTTAGTTTATCAGAGCCTGTCTCCTGGTCTAGATAGAGGAAACATGACAACGGTTAGTCATCATCAGCCCTCAAGGATTTACCTGAACATTACACATTTTCATCTCCTATTTCTTTGTTGTTTTCATTTGCCCTCTCCCCAGCTAATCACATCCCTCTCTTCCTTTCTTGCAATCTCTCAAGGTTTTGTTTTGTTCCCTTCAAGCAAGAGTGAGGCTTCCTTCCACCTGCCATTTACCTCCTTTTATCCCGTGTACAATAAAATATACAGCTTCAGAGCAAACAAGTCTACGTAAAAATTCTTCTTGCTATCTATGTTTTCTTTAACTCAAGTAAATATTTTACTGTCTAACCTGGTGCTGAAGTCTAGACTTAGAATCACTCCACTCTTCAGTACTTACACTATTGGGGATACGGGGTATCTCTCTCTCTCTCTCTCTCTCTCTCTCTCTCTCTCTCTCTCTTTCTCTCTCTCTCTCTCTATATATATATATATATATGTATATATGTATATATGTGTATATGTGTGTGTGTGTGTATATATGTATATACATGTATATACATGTATATATATGTGTATATAGAGATATACACATATATCTCTATATACACACATATATATACACATATATACATACATACATATATATATATGATAAAGCCCTTTCTTAGCTTGGAGGGAAGATCCTGCCTTAGTTTCCCTCAGAGCAGGACTTCCTTCCCAGTTAGGCACCTTGGCACGTGTATCCTTTTCTGGAGACTTTACTTCCCTGGTGTTCATGACTGAGAAAGTAGCACAACCTCACTTTACTGCTGTTAACAATTGTGTCCTCCAGAGTTTGCAAGGAGATGGTAAACATGCTTGACTTATGGCTAGAGGTTCAGTATAGATGTCTGCAAGTAGACTAATACATTTATCTATTTACAGTCTGTCAGTCTTTCTGTTAGTCTGTCTACCTTTCTCTCTGCTCATCATTAATTTTCCACTTGCTTTTAGTAGTTAATATTTCACTTCTTTTCCTTTTTTTACTAGTAGCAGTGGAGGATTCTCCCAACCTCCACCACCACACAGGCAATATGCTATTCATATTGCTATCTGAATAATAAGTCATAATAAAAATTAGGACTTTTGTGCTTAATACCTTACTGAACTTCACTCCATTGCTTTCAGAATAACTTTTATTCCTAAATATGTGCTTTTAAATTCCCACAAATCACACTCTTCCCATCTTCCCAAACTCCTTAATCCACAAGATAGGGGCAGGCAGTGGCCTTCTGCCCAGTAAGTGTGTTATTTCCACTTCTTGGCATGCTTTTATCATAATGGCTTTTGGATTTCAGTTTCTTCAAGTGTCTTTTCTTGCTCTGTGCTGTCAGGACACTTCCATAGCCTTATGTGACAGTGTTTTTGAGTATGCTTTCTCTGAGTACTGTCTAACTTCTACCATTATCAGAAAGGTCAGGAAAGTGTGCCCTCACCTGTTTAATACCCATGGGTTATGGGTATTCAAATGTATCATGTTATTAATAAACACATTGAACTGCTTCGAACTCACTACATGTATCTAATTCAATGTAAATCTTCTTCTGTCTTTCATTTTGCTTAAAAACATCAAACAAATAAACCAAAACCAAACAAAGAAAGCAAAAAAATAAAAGTAAATTACTGAGCATTAAACCTATGGTATCATTCATGAGCGGCAAGAGCTCCACTACTTAGCTACAGCCCTAACTCGTAAATGTTATTTCAGATCAGAGCATGGTTCAAGAATGGAGTTACATGGGGTTAATTCTGGGTGCCTGTGAGGAAATTGAAAAAAACCAAGACAGGAGACTTGGTACTTCAGTTTCTTCCAAGCCATGATGTTCTTCTTGGATTGTTCTTTGGTGACCCTATCAGGTTTGGTTTAGATTATTCATTGCAACTGGCTATTATTACTTGATAATATGCCTCTATGGAAACATATATGTTTGCCATGTGTGGTTTGCTTAACATGTGAAGCTTGTCCTTGTGATTATACATTTTACTCTTGTGAGTCTTCTTAACCCTCAGAGTATAAATTGTCTGATACTCGGGGGAAAAAAATTGGCTATCAATAAGACTTTAGCCTGCCTCATTTTTAGGTTCTACTCTCCCATATCCCACTGCCAGTTAGAGAGGTAAACAAATACAGCCACTGGTATTGTTGCCAAGTGCCTCTAAATGGATGGGACATATAGTGGCTCCGTCAAGTGTATTAACTGATATTGTGTCATATTAATTTATACTATATTTAATTCATTAATTGTATTTTTGCATTTTGATTCGTCTAACACCTAGGTAACTATTTATGTGCCTACTGACCATGGGAACAAGCAATTTCCTGACTCATGAACCATCCTAGGGTCCTCCGTTTCCAGGAGACCTGCCATTGGTACTTTACAAATGGCTCTAAGGACATGCTTAGAGCCAACGATTTTTGCCACAGATTTTCAGGAAATTATTTGATTTTTTGATTGATTTTCTTCTCAGTTTACACTGCATGGGAGCAGGTTTTATGGTGTTTCAGATAAAACTTTCAAAGACAGCCCAAAGTCAACGATTTCATAATCTAGTTTACTGTTAACAAGAATACGGTTTTGATTGGTGAATCCCTTCTCTGGGGAATATGCCAGAAACCCAAGCAACTAACCTGTGTTTTATACTCACTGCTGACCAATTTATGTTAGACTCCATTAACTTGGCTGCTGTGGTGTTTCGTGTAGGCACTGCACATCCCATCTTAAGGCATATTTTCTCATTCATCCCATTTATTTGATTTTCTCTTTCTGAGACAGGGACTCAGTCCAGTGGAGGCTGCCCTGGTACTCACCAGGATTAAGCTAGGCTCACATGAGGATTAAGTGATTCTCTTACTCTCTTTCCCCTTAAGTGTGCTTAGGATTAATGTTCTATACCAATGAATAAAAGTTTCAGAGTTTCTGATTCCCATCTATTTTCTTTCCTTGCTCAACCATTTGTCAAAGAGTAAGTATTAAAATGCTGATTCAAAAATTAGAAAACTTCACTCCATCCCAGAAATAAACAAACAAATACAGAGTATTTGCTGCAACAATAGCTCATTTGGCATTCCAGAAGAGTCCAGCAGGTGTTAGTCCTTTGAGGCAGTGATTGTAAAAGTGGCTCTTCTTTTCAATTCCACTGTCTATCAATACAAGGGGAATTAGACATGACTAGACATAGGCACTGAATCCATTTGTTGCACTGACACGCTAAGAAAATTGATTATTTTAAAATGTTCTAGGAGAAGGCATTCTGGATCCTCAAGCATTTGACCCCACTTTATTCTCTTTATAACTATATCACAACAGTAACTTGAAATATTTGTCTCCTTTATTCTTTTTATGTCTATATCAGGTCATTCTATTAATTTGTTATTAATATGGAAATTGCTTTACTATACAAAAAATAGAGTATTGGTATTCAAATTCTTAAAAAAATCTAAATAAATATTCTAAA
This sequence comes from Apodemus agrarius, assembly GCA_964023405.1. NCBI lineage: Eukaryota > Metazoa > Chordata > Mammalia > Rodentia > Muridae > Apodemus > Apodemus agrarius. The sequence goes on along the minus strand of OZ030009.1, from coordinate 145,290,703 downwards.
AATTTTATTCTAAACAAAAACTTTAAAATCTTCATTGGAAATTCAAAAATATTGAAAGACAAAAATGGCCAAAATTAAAGTAATTCTATTTTTAGTGATTTTAAATTTTAGGACATGATGAATGAACTATTTATAGTTCTTTAAATGGGCCTTGAGTGATACATGTGCATGCTGTATTTTTTACACTGCATTGTTAAAATAAATTATATTAATTAAAACTAATATTTGTTATCAAAAATATTTTACAATCATCATTAAAATGTCTATATTATAATTAAATACTTTAAAATCCTCATTAAATATTATATAATTAGATATTAACATACTATAAAATCAACATCTTATAAATCATATACTATGTATAATATAATAATGTAATATATACTTAAAATTTAGATGCATAGATTTTAATTTACAGATTGTAATATGCTTAAAGAAACACTAAAGTTTAATGATATCAAGCTTGATGTGTACCATAAGCATTAGTTACTTAAGCAAGTATGGAACGGAATTAACATTTTATATATAGCAGGGAAGTATTAATATTATTAAGGTTGACTCAAGAGTAACTCAAAATAGAAGTAGAAGGCTTCAGACCACACAAAAGTATGTGGTCCAAAATAAACATGAGAGATAGAGCAACACACACACACACAAACACACACACACACACACACACACACACACACACACACACACGCAGGTGCAGATGCACCATCACCGGAATCTAGAAGCATGCAGAAAGTATCTTCTAGGGTTTTCTGATCTATCTCCTTATAGCCATTTCCATTCTAAAGTCCTGCTGGACTCCTTGGCTGTCATTCCATCTCACCAAGCCTCCCCCTGCCTCAGGGCCATTGTATTTGCTCATTTACATTGTCTCCTGGCCTTCTTACCTATTTAGTGTCATGGTACCCATTAGCTTCCACCAGACCACAAGCCACAAGAATCGAAAGGCTTTCTTACCGTTGCTTCCATACTGAACCCACAGCACATATACAACAGTAGCACATTATAAAGCCCATCAGTGCTCATCATCTGGATGAGTTCATTGTAGTGCATTGTTGAGAAATGATTTGTTGAGAGGTAGAACTCAAAACCAAGTGTCTCTGCATGATTTTATTGTATAAGTATCGCATTCCTTGCAGGAGCTCCAAGGTCCCCAGATCATCCTTCCATACTCTGTCCCCTTCCCATTGTTTTGTCTCTTGCTTTGTACACTGTGACTAATGACTCACGTGGTAGATGTAGACAGACACTTCTCTAGTTGCTCTTTGCTGACTAATTGTGGAGAAGCGACAGTGCATATCTCAGTTACTTGAGGCTGTCTCAGTCACCTCACCAGATTGTCACCCAGTTGAACCCTGCAGGTGTAAAGTGTTAGGTCAGCTCTACAGTGAAAGAAAACGAAATAGAGGCAAACCCAGCCCAACCCAGCCTCAGTACAGCCCAACCCAACACAGTCCAGCCCAGCAAAACACAGCACAGCCCAGTACAGCACAGCACAGCACAGCACAGCACAGCACAGCACAGCACAGCACAGCACAGCTCTGCTAAACTAAGCTAACTAATTGCCTCTTCTTCATTTTCACCTTATTTCTTACATCTTGGAGAATCTATATTTTTAAATGAAAGAATGACATACTTATTTTTTTTCATGCATTGAACTTTAGGCTCTAAACAGGTAAATTACATGGGATTGTAATTCTGTCATAGGGTTTATACTACTAGTTGGAATATACCCAAATCAATGCCCCAGCATACCACAGGGGCACATGTTCTACTATGTTCATAGCGGCCTTATTTGTGATAGCCAGAAGCTATCAACAACCCAGATGTCCCACACAGAAGAATGGATACAGAAAATATGGTTCATTTACACAATGGAATACTACTCAGCTATTAAGAACAAGGACATCCTGAGTTTTGCAGGCAAATGGATGGAACTAGAAAATGTCATCTTGAGTGAGATAACTCAGACCCGAAAGGACATGCATGGTATGTACTCACTAATAATTGGATGTTAGAGAAAAAAAATTAGAGTACCCAAGAAACAATTCACAGAAATCAAAAGGGTTAACAAGGTGAAGTGCCCAAGTGAGGACACCTCAGTTCAGCTTGGGAGGGAGAACAAAGCAATCACAAGTGGGGAGGGAGGGAGGAACCTGGCAAGGAAAGAGGACAGAGGACTGGGAGGGGGGTGAGGAGGGAGGGAGTGGAGGAGAGAGGGAACCTGATCTGGTATCTGGTGAGGGAAAAGGACTGAAGCCCTGAGGGTCAGTAGAAAGAATGAAAACAGGCAACCTCGGGAGATAGGAGGTTGAGGGGTGGCCCTCCAGAATGCGCCAGAGGCCTGGGAGGTGAGAGACACTCAGGACTCAAAGGGAGGGACCTTAGATGAAATGCCCGACAGTAGGGAGAGGGACCTTATAGAACCCACCTCCAGCAGAAAGACAGGTCATCAAATGAGGGAGAGGGGAGCCATCCCATAGTCATAATTCTGACCCATAGTTGTTCCTGTCTTAAAGAACTACAGGGATGAAAATGGAGAGGAGCCTGGGGAAAAGAAGGTGCAGCAACAGGCCCAAAGTGGGATTGAGCTCAAGGGGAGGTCCCAAGGCCTGGCACTATTACTGAGGCTATGGAGCGCTCACACAAAGGGACAGAGCATGACTGCACTACAGAAGACCCAACAACCAGCTGGAAGAGTCAGATACAGATATTTGCACCCAACCAATGGACACAAGCTGTGACCTCTGTGGTTGAATTAGGGAAGGGCAGAAAGAAGCTGAGGAGGAGGTTGACCCTGTAGTAGGAACAGCAGTCTCAATTAACCTGGATCCCAGAGATCTCTCAAACACTGGTCTACCAACCAGACAGCATGCACCAGCTAATATGAGGCCCCCAACACACATACAGTAGAGGACTGCCGGGTGTGGGTTCAATCAGAGATGATGCACCAAACCCTCAAAAGACTGGGTGCCCCATGGAGTTTAGAGGTCAGGTGTGGTGGCAGGGCCATCCTCTTGGAGACAGGAGGTGGGGAGAAGGTATGTGATGTTGAATGGTTGGGGGATGGATTGGGGGGAGGATAAAATTCTGGAGTTAAAATAAATAAAATAAAAATAAAACTGAAAAAGGCAAATAATTTGATTATTGCATTTTATATGCATGTATTGAGGTACATAGCACATCTCAGGAGTATTTACAACTGCTACATTTCAATTAAATTTGATTTAAATTATAAGTTCATGTGTAAAGAATTTTTGGAGGTTGTACATTAGCCACAGGACACGTGTGGAGGTATAAAGACCACTAGGATTTAAGTCTTTCACTGTGTCTGTGAGTTCTAGGACTCAATCTCAGGTCATTAGGATTTCATAGCAAGGGCTTTGCCCACTGAGCCACCTCACACAGCCCATACTTACAATATTTTTAAAAGAAAATAAACTACTCTGGTTGTGTGCACTTATGTACAGATATCAAAATAGGGAAACATTTCTTGATCAAAGACAATATTTTAATAATTCCATATCAAGCAATGTATTTTATTGTTTGTTATTGTGATCAGAAAGAAGTCATGAGTAGATTCTACTCTAACTTTCAACTTCATAATTGACTGAAGAGGCAACTACAACCTTGAATATTTGTATATTTGGTATTTGGGTCTTCACAAATCTTCCAGTCAACTTAATTGCAGAAACTTCAATACATATAATGTCACCAGTAATTGGGAAAATACAAATCTTTCAGAATTATCAGATTATATTCATCAACTAGGGAAAAATGAATCTGAAAATAATATACACTGATAAAAAACAAAAAAATAGAATTGCAGAGGCAGAGTGCTTTTGGGGAACCATTTTCTGTGGACTTAGTCATGGACTGATGGGTTGTGCTGCATAGGAGAATAGAGGGTGAACTAACCACAGCACAGTTAAATCATGAGTCCAGGAGAGGTAATTTTCCCTATGCAGATGTGTTAAGAATTGTAGACTACTTTGAAGAGGAGTTTCCAGTAAGGTATGTAGGATCCGGAATCTAGATTGTAGATGGAACAGAGTTGAAGTCCCATAGAGGTCAGTGATGCCATTAGTTTTGAAGGAGTTTGGGCTGCAAGAACTAAAATGAGAAGAGTATAAACTCCAAACTGTTGTCTGCACCTGTGCTTTCTATGCTATTGATTAAACTAGAGCCATAATGTATAATCAGTTATGGAAGTGAGGTACACATCTAAAATATAGCAATATTAAAATAGGACAGTTGCCTGCCTCACAGATATAGTATGGGGTGCAATAATATCTCAAAAAGTCCATCCAGTAGCAATTGTCTAACCAACTAGGTAAAGAGGCAATACTTGCTTTAAAAATATTTCTTGCATTTGAACACTCAACTGTGTTTATACCCTCCAATTTATTTGATCCTTCTAGTGTGTGCATTTAAATAGTGTTTACAACCTGCAGACCACTTGAGACTTAGCATTTAATGGGGGGATTACATTTTGAAATTTGTTTCAATAAACAGATGAAGGCTTAATCATTGTGTAGATTTCTAATGTCAGTTTAATGGAAAGATATTTGGGGATCAGATGGTAAGCAAATATTAAAATGAGGCTGAAACACCTGTTTCTGGGAACAAATCAATGACATATTTACAACTACTTTAAAAGATTCTTCTTAATGACTTCTGTTCTTGTTCTGAATCATACTTCATCAATACAATAAATCCATCTTTATCATCTCTGTGTGTGAGCCATGCTGGAGTCAGAGCAGAACTTAGAATGTTCTGTTCTATAATTGTATCATTCCCTTGGCTTCTCACTGAACCTGGAGCTGGGCTGACAGCCAGCAGACAACAGTAATCTTCCTTCTCATTTCCAATCACCAAATGTGGCACTGGCATGGCAGGCATAATTTCTTTATGTGCATTATGTGAGTTTGAACCCAGGTCCTTTTGCTTGTACACTAAATGATCTCATCCACCAAGCCACCTTCTGATCCTCAATCTCCACAATTCTGATAACACACAGATCTTCCAGTAATTGTATCTCAGTGAGAGTGAGTTCCATATTTCAGGGGAATCATAGAAGATTCCCCTGCTGCTGGAGAGTATTTTAGTCACTCTTCTATTGCTGTGAAGAGATACCATGACCAAGGCAACTCTTATAAAAGAAAGAATGGAATTGGGGGTTTCCTTACAATTCCTCCTTTATCATCATGGTGGGGACCATGGCAGCATGCAGGCAGGCACTCGAGCAGTTGCTGAGAATTATATCCCAATCTATAGGCAGAAAGAAAGACTGGGCCTGAATTTTGAAATCTCAAAGCCCACTCCCATGGACACTCCACTTCCAACAATGCCACACCACCTAATCCTTCTCATCACTCATTTCCTTTTTATTAATCATTTACATCTCAAATGATAGCCCACTTCCAAGTTACCCCCCACAAGTCCCACATCCCACAACCTCCCTCTCCTCCTTCCCCTCTGTCTCTATGAGGGTGCTTCCCATCCACCCAACCTCTTCCACCCCAACCCTCCAGCATTCCCCTACACAGGGGCATCAAATCTCCACAGAGCCAAGGGCATCCTCTCCCATTGATGTCAGACAAAGCCATTCTCTTCTACTTACGTATCCGGAGCCATGGATTCCTCCCTATACACTCCTTGGTTGGTGCTCTCTTCCCTGGGAGCACTGGGTGGTCCAGCTAGCTGACATTGTTATTCCTTTAGGGTTGTAATCCCTCTCCCCTCCCCCAGTACTTCCATCAGCTCCCCCACCAGCTTCCCTGAGCTCAGTCTGATGGTTGGCTCCAAGCAGCCACATCTGCATTGGTCTGTTGCTGACTGAACCTCCCAAGGAACAGCCACACCAGATTCCTGTCAGCAAACGCCTCTTGGCAACAGCAACAGTGTCAGGTTTGGTATCTACAGATAGGATAGATCCTCAAGTGGACCAGTTCCTAGACGGCCCTTCATTCAGTCTGCCCCAGTTTTTATCCCTGTTCTTTCTTTGGACAGAAACATTTTTGGGTTAAAAACTTTGAGATGGTGTGTGACCCTATCCCGGGATGAGGAGCCGTGCCTATCTACTGGATGTGGTCTCTACAGGTTCTATTCCCCCCCCTTTTTTTTTCTAAAATCATCCCTGGTTGGGTCCTAGTAGCCTCTCATTTCCCTGGCATATGTGACCCTCCAGTGGCTATCCCCACTTCCTTATCCCCAAAACATGCATATTTTTCTTTGATTTCCTGACCCTTTGTACCCCTGTTCTGTCCCATCCAGTACCTGATACTGCCCCCTTATTTCTTTTCTCTCTTTTCTCCATCCCAGGTTTTCCCTTTACTACCCTTGATCATTTAGTTTCCCCCTCAGTGTAGGACTGAAACACACATTGGTCTTCCTTCCTCCTAAGCTCCATATGGTCTGTGGGTTGAATCATGGGCATTGTGAGATTTTGGGGCTAATATCTACTTATCAGTGAGTACATATCATGTGTTTTCTTTTGTGTCTGGGTTACCTCACTCAGGATGATATTTTTTTGGATCTATCACTTGCAATGAAGTCATTGTTTTTAATTGCTAAGTAGTACTCCATTGTATAAATGTACCATATTTTCTGTACCCATTATTCTGTTGAGGGACATCTGGGTTGTTTCCAGCTTCTGTCTATTACAAGGCTGCTATAAACATGGTGGGGCATGTGTCCTTGTTATATGTTGGAATATCTTTTGGGTATATGCCCAGTAGTGGTATAGCTGGGTCTTCAGGTAGAACTTTTTCCAATTTTCTGAGCAAGCACTAGACTGATTTCCAGAGAGGCTGCACCAGTTTGCAATCCCATCAGCAATGGAAGAGTGTTATTCTTTCTCCACATCCTTGCCAGCACCTATTGTACCTAAGTTTATACCTTAGCCGCTCTGTCTGCTGTGAGGCAGAATTTCAGGGTGATTTGGATTTGAGTTTCCCTGATGACTAAGGATGTTGAACATTTCTTTAACTGTTCCTCAGCCATTCGAGATTCCTCAGTTGAGAATTCTCTGTTTAGCTCTGTACCCCATTTTTAATAGGGTTATTTGGTTCTCTGGATTCTACTTTCTTGAATTCTTTATATATTGTGAATATCAGCCCTCTATCAGATGTAGGGTTGATAATGATCTTTTCCCAATCTCTGGGTTGCCATTTTGTCCTATTGACAGTGTCCTTTGCCTTATAGAAACTTTTCAATTTTATGTGCCATTTTTTGATTCTTGATCATAGAGCATTAGCCATTTGTGTTCTGTTCAGAAAAATTTTCTTCCGTGCCCATGTGTTCAAAGTGCTTCCCCATTTTCTCATCTATTAGATTCAGTGTATCTGGTTTTCTGTGGAGGTCCTTGATCCACTTGGACTTGAACTTTATACAAGGAGAAAAGAAAAGTTTGCTTTCTACATGCAGATCACCAGTTGAACCAGCATCATTTGTTGAAAGTGCTGTCTTTTTTTCTCTGGATAGTTTTAGCTCCTATGTCAAAGATCAAGTGGTCATAGGTTTGTGGGTTTATTTCTGGGTCTTCAATTCTATTCCATTGATCTTCCTACCTGGGTTACTCAAACAAAGTAAGTGAAAGAACTGTATGACAAGAACTTCAAGTCCCTGAAGAAAGAAATTGAGGAAGACCTCAGAAGATGGAAAGATCTCCCATGCTAATGGATTGGTAGGATTAATATAGTAATAATGGCCATCTTGCCAAAAGCAGTCTACAGATCCAATGCAATCCCCATCAAAATTCCAACTTAATCCTTCATAGAGTTAAAAAAAGCAATTCTCAAATTCATCTGGAATGCAAAAAAGCCAGGATAATGAAAACTATGTTCAACTATAAAAGAACTTCTGGGGGAATCACCATCCCTGACCTCAAGCTGTACTATAGAGCAATAGTGATAAAAACTGTATGGTATTGGTAATCCTTGTAATCCTAAAGATTTCCAGTCCCTGGTAGTAAATCATTCAAAGATATGAGTCTGTGGGGGTCATTTTTATTAAAGCCACTACAGAGAAGGCTTGAAATCCAGGAGGCAGAGCCAGGAGAGTGAGGAATGTAAAGTCAGCATGGGCTACAGAGTGAATTTGAGGACAGCCTGAGTTACACAGTTTGATCCTTTCTGTGGTGTGTGTGTGTGTGTGTGTGTGTGTGTGTGTGTTTATTGGCTGAGTTATATGAATTAGAATCTTCCATTAGTTTTTTCAAAAACCATAGATTGAAGATTTTTGCCTGTCAGTTGTCTAGTCTATCTATGATGGATGATTGGCCAAGTATAAGGTAATGACTCAGTTAGACCATTGGGGAAAGCTGGAAATTTGGGCTCTGCCTTCTGTTGAAGAAACTTTTAATTTCCATTGGATCTGTGTAGGAAACCACACAGAGCAAAGATACAATATAAAAGTGGGCCATGGAAGAAATACCTTATTAATGAGGAACCCGTCATGCACTGGAGATACAGGGTATTGATCACAATGTCTAAGCTGAACTCCCTTTGCCCTCAAGCCAATTTGGTCTTTGATTTTTCTTTTTTCATTGATGAGGCTTAGTTTTTGTATCCTATGGTCAATTTTGGGGAGAATTTGTTTTTGTTTTGTTTTGGTCATTTGAAGTGTTCCTAATGATAGAATAATTTCATACTGGTCATGTTGTTATTTTCTAAGAAAATCTGAAACATAAAACCCAGTAGAAAGTCATTCTTTAAAATCTAGTGCCTGGACCAAGCAGTGACTACATTTTCAATTCTGTATTAGCGCTTCAATTTCGATGAGAGCTGTCATTCTCCAAACCAGAGCTTGATGCTCCGGTGATCTATTAGCATGCTGAACATAGCAATGGCTGACATGTGGGCTTCCTCCTACTGTGGTCTCAGAAGAAACCATGCCAGGTTGTGTCTGACATAGCATGTTTTAGTGCCTGGGCATTTTTGTTACTTGTATGGGAACCTCTGTCAACCACACAGATGTTGGCTGAAATACTCTAATTTCTCATAAATGATACAGACTCTGTTCTCCATTTTTTTCTTCTTTGAGTTAAAGAGTTAAGTTTTGTTCAAAACCCTACATCCTTTACCTCATTTTAAGGATCATGCAACTGCACTTACGTGTACCCCAGGTTGCACAAGCCCTTATGGAATATGCTACCGTAAATTTCAGTTTGTGGACAAGCAGACAATGACAATCTCCTTTTATTGCGGTTACTGCATTTTATCAACCTTTATTTTTTTGTGTGCCCAAAGCCAGCCCCAGAAAACAGTTGTTTGTGTCCAGGGGAGAGACAAGAAGACAGCTCTTTACCACTAAGTCCAGGGCTCTGCATCAATTGCCAATAAAGCCAGGAGCACTGAAGCACCAAGCATGTAAAAGTGTGGCTTTCTTCTGGACCCAGATGGCAACCTGCCTTCCCCACATGCAAGTGGCAGGCAAAAGTCTACCTGCTGCCAGTACACCACATACTTTTTCCCTTTCTTTATCTCTGTCTCTCTCACATGATTCTGAGAACAAGAATCTCCATGAAGGCATGTTTATGAACTTGTGTGTGTGTGTGTGTGTGTGTGCGTGCGCGCGCACACACACACACACACACACACACATGCATGGTGCACACTTCTTTTATTTTCTTCTACTATTTGGACTAGCTGCTGCATATGATCTTCTACTTGGGACTTGCCAGAAGCTTTCAACCAGAACTTTGGTTGTTGAACATCTTTTCCATAAAAATCCCAAACCCCATTTCTTTCAGTTGGATGTGAAGAAAATAGAAGACCAGAGTTGGCTGCTAAACTGTATTAGAGTCTGTTATTAGTTAATAAAATATGTCCATGTTTACTGTTATTTGGGACAATATGTTGTGCCTTACCAAATATTTTGTAGTAATTCCAGGCTGCCAAGAAAAGAAAGACCCAAAGAATATTTTTAGTGTGATTTTAGGCTCTGTGAAATTAGCTCCTTTTCATAGTCTAATTAGAACAATACAGTACCAGATCTTTCTTTAAAGCAATAGATTAATACGTATCTTGAGCATTCAGGAACCTATGGAAGTCCAATTACGACTATTATGAATTCCATGGTCAAGTGAGAGTCAGGGAGGCCTTTGGAAGTTATAGCCACTTGCGTGCACACATATTCCTGTGTGAGCACTTCGTAGAAAACAAACTGTGGCCTATTGTAGGGGAAGCTTTTCTTCCTGATTGTGTTTTTTAGAGCTTCAAGGTATGAGTGCCATGCTCATATCTGTGGAAGAGTGTCATGCCACCTTGCGCAGAGAAACATCTGGAAAAATTCTCCCTCCCTGTCTAATTATCTCACACTTCCTTGAGGGGATCTTACAGAATTTTAAACTTTTATTTATTAAGAAATATTTTTGAGAAAGTGCCTCATTACATAGAACTGCCTGGTCTGGAACTCCCTATGTAGACCAGGATGGCCTCCTGATGGAGATGAGGTCAAAGGTGTTTGCCAACATTCCTGACTTGTTTTGTATATATATGAACAACCATGTCCTCTGAAACACACTGGCTGTCAGTAGAGAGACTTCTTAATATGTAAGTTCTATGGGAGGGTTGGTGATATTTAAAGTAGGTCATAAGGAGTGCTTACCTGGTATTACAGGTTTCTCCTTGTATCCCAGCCGATGCTTTCTGTCTTTCTGTTTCATTCTTGTACTTCTTCATCTTTGATTAAACATAATATTACCATGAAGCAATTTAGTAAAAAAAAAGTAGAGACATGTATATGGACATATTAATTTCATTATATGCTGGGAAGTAATTATTGTACATTCCAGAGGAAGCAGTCTTTGAAACTACTCTAAAGGCTGTTTGTTCCTGATTTGTAAATATTTTTCTACGTTAAATATGCCTTGTCATCTGTGATTTTGAGAAAATATTTACTCTTCTAGAATGTATCACCCAAGAGTTGTAACAAACACACACTGGATTAAATTTCATGAGTTCTTTCAAAATCTCTCTGGCTAAAGCAAGAGAAGAAAAATTCATTAGCTTTATTGCATTCTTTTTCTGTCATTCAATAGCACAGAGCTGAGATGGGTGTGCTGCTCTTAAGCAGTAGGAAAGGTAAAACATAAATAGATGGATAAATGGTAGGTACATGGTAGGCAGAAATAGACTAAGATAGATGGTAGATGAGTAAATAAATACAGAAAGAAAGAAAGGATGAAGGAAAGAATCCTTTATTTACCTACTTTTGCGAAAGAAAACCCAATTCACTTCTCTGCCTTCAACAATGATCTAATTAGAAATTTGTTCAGACTTCCCAGGCTCTACTCAAGCTCACATCCTGAATCCAACTTGACACTCGCCATGCTGTTCTCCTTCTCCCCAGACTCCCTCATCTGGCAGCTGACCATTGCCACAGGCAGGTGTCTCGGTTCACCCACTCTGCTGAGCCAGTTGCTCTCAGTTTTCAGTTTCTCTACTCTTCCTGGGCCTTGGTAAGCTCCCATTGCTTTCCTTTTGGAAATCGCCATGGCTTCAGGCTTCTCTGTGTTCTTGTTAACCGCAGTCTCCGTCTATTTAAAGACACCGTATAATGACTTGTGAAGATTTTCACATGTCTGTCAGTTCAATATGCCCTGCCACCTGCCATGAGAGGTGCCAGGCAAAACACAGAAGTAGCCTCTTCTCCAAAGAGTGCCACCACACGCACCCCAGCAGCCCAGGGGGAACTCACTCAGGGTTTGAGGTACTCCAGCAGAGCCATGCTGCTGGGAAGAAGAGACACGGGCCTGTGGACTCCCACCTCTTGCTCCCTCTTACATCCTTTATCCCCTGGCCTCCCCTCCTGCATCTCTGCCTCCTTTTCTGCCATATTTTGAACAGGGACTATGAGTGCCCATCCACTCTCTTGAGCTGACTGCTTATGGCCACAGTCCAGGGCAAACAGTGAAAGCAAAGTGGTCCCCATCTTAGTGTACTGACAGAGACTAGCATAATAAAAGTGTAGTTAGTGTGTGATTTCTAAGTCAGGCATTACTATGGTGGCACAAGCCTATATACCTATAACCCTAGCCTTAGGTAGGCTAAGGCAGGCTAGCCTGAACTACATCGTGAGACCTTGCCTCAAGGAAGGAAACCAACCACAAAGCTGAAAATGTGCTTTATAAAGAATCAATAGTTTTAAATCTTCTAAAATGCAATCCATGGGATTTATATATTTCAAGTTAATGTTCTAAGATTCTACTTTTCTGACTCTAAGAAATTGTTTAATATCCTCAAATGTCTAATCAACTCATATATCATTTGCTTAGTAACTTGGTGTTCTTTGAGATTCAGTCAATCATGACTAGTCTCAGGAGTAATTTAGATTTATAGTGTTCCCTTTTATGTTGTCTCACAATGTACAGGTATTAAATGTAATATCAGATTCTGATAAAGAATCATCCTTTTCCACCATCCTTCTCTAACTTCAGTCCTGTGGTCAGCAGTATAGGTACCACTAGGGCTCCTAATTGTCATGGAAGTGATCTATGGATTTAGACTATTTTTAAAACAAAATTTATTGTGTATACATAACATATGCACGACACGTTTGAATCTATTAAGACAGTAGAAAGGTGACTATATGGAAACCAATTGACGTGTCTGTTTCACAGTTACAGCCTTTTATCTTTTGATGCTAGATCCCTTAGTTATGGTTTCTATTACTACAATGAAAAAGAATGGCTGAAAAGGAAGTTGGAGAGGAAAAGGGATTTTTGGTTTTTGTTTGTTTTGTTTTGGGTTGGCTTATACTTGCATATTTCTGTTTATCATCAAAGGAAGTCAGGACAGTAACTCAAATAGGGTAGGAACCTGGTGGCAGAAGCTGACCAGTAGGTCATGGGGAGGGGTTGTGTAGCTCACTGGCTTGCTCTCATGGCTTGCTCACTCTGCCTCCTCATAGAACACAGGACCACCAGTCCAGGGATGGAACCACCTACAATGGGTTGGGATGGTGGGATATGTTGCTGCTAGTCTACCATGACCAGATGGCTCCTAAGTTCAATGCAAAATGGAGGACTGCTTTTTCAAGCCTGTCTTCCTCTTCTCCACCTGATTTTACCTGGGGAGCCCAACCCCCACATCCTCTACCCTAGGAATCCTTCTTTGTCATTGGTGAAATCACAAGTTCCACTTCCTTTCTCTGGAAAAGAACCTGACCAGCAAGCATCTGAAATGCCTCTCCATGCCCATGACGCATCCCCAGTACCTTAAACCTCAGCCAATATCCATTATGTGAATAACCCATTCCCACTCTTGAACATTTATACACCCTATGTTCACTCCTAATAAAATATACGCACAAGCTGTTTTACTAAATATCATCTAAGAGACCTGTTCCACTGAATACCATCTAAAAGAGCACTAAAATTCTATGAGAAGACCCCCACCCCACGCCCTTCCCATGCACTCACAGCAGAACCAAGACTCTGCTGATCCACCTGTTCTGGGTTCTGCTTCATCCTTTCTCACCCTGTGTGCGGTGGTGTCTGGACACTCCAAGAGAGGAAGCAAAATTGGAATCACACTGGGCACGCCCCTACCAATCACTAATTAAGAAAATGCCTTACAGCTGGATCTTATGGAGGCATCACTTCCCCGGAGGGTTCCTCCATTCAGAAAACTCTTATTTGTGTGCCAGGTCAGCACAGGACTAGCCAGTGCGCCAGTCTACAGTCTGCTCAACCAAAGTCCTGCATATAACATGCTACCAGTAACTAGTCATCTTCTATCACACCAGTACCCTAGACTTGCTCATGCTACATGCCTGGTACTTTATGACCTTTGAACTATGATTACCCATTAAACCCCATCCTCTGCCTGAATAAGCACTGTTTATTCTTTCTCTGCACAATTGTGTCTTTAAAGGAATTCCTCTTCTGTGAAAATGTTGAGTAGACATTTAGGCAGTCTCCATTCTTAAGCTATTGTAATTTTGCAAGAAATATTAGAATTCAGTCAACAAATGTGTGCCTTTGCCTCAGTGTATGTACACATAAGATCAATTCATTGGTCAAGCCTTACAGGGTTGGTATCTTTTGGGAAAGAGTAGATGGTGATGGTAGTGACCTGCTTTGTGTCTAAACGGTCCCCTATCTAGCTCTGTATTATGTCCTCTTCCTTATCTTCCTCCACTGTAGCTTAAGGGGGATTCTACTCTGTTTGTTTTATGTTAAAGGCTTTTATTTATTTATTTATTTATTTATTTATTTACTTACATTCCATATTTTATTTCCCCTGTCTACCCTCCAACTCTTCCACATTCTAAACCTCCTCCCTACCCCCTGGCTCCACATTGATGTCGTGACCTTCCACTTCACCTGACCTTTAAACTCCCTGGGGCCTCCAGTCTCTTGAGGGTTAGGTGCATCATCTCTGAATGAACCCAGACCCAGCAGTCCTCTGCTGTGTGTGTGTTGGGGGCCTCATATCAGTTGGTGTATGCTGCCTGGTTGGATGCCCAGTGTTTGAGAGATCTTGGGGGGTCCAGATTCATTGAGACTGCTGGTCCTCTTACAGGGACACCCTCCTCCTCAGCTTCTTTCTGCCTTTCCCTAGTTCAACCACAGGGGTGAGCAGCTTCTGTCCATTGGTTGGGTGCAAATATCTGCATCTGACTCTTTCGGATGCTTGTTGGCTCTTCCGGGGTGCTGTCATGCTAGGTCCCTTTTTGGGAGCGCTCTATTACTGTTAGCATCAGTAATAGTGTCAGGCCTTGGGACCTCCCCTTGTGTTTCTGGCTCATAGTATGCGTTTCCATCAGGAGTAAATTCCCATTTTCCTCTCAGTCTTGTGCCTTCTTCACACTGTCCTGACTCTTGCTGCTTTGTTCAGTGAAATGCCACCATTCTGCCCCGGATCAGAACTGAAGAGGAGAGCAGTGGGGACATATGGGCATTGCATTCCCACTGAGATCCAGGGATTTAAGGCTTAATTTAGATTTTTTTGATGCTATTGCATTTTTTTGAAATGTACAAGCAGGTTTGTGTTTCTTCAAATGCCCTATTATGTTTGCTGATGTTTTTAATTTGCAAGGTTACATTTTTCAGAGGAGGGTTTTATCCAGGGACTTGCCTAAACATCTGGTAATTGATTTCAGATGAAGAGGGAGTTGAGTTGTGAGGCTCCCAGCAATGTTGCTGAGGGAAATACGCTAGGAGAACCATTCAGTGATGGTGTCAACCAGGGCCTTTCATTCACAAAGTAAGCACTGCACACATCGCTCCTAACTGCTAACTTTCAACAAACAAAACACTGTTTAGGGCAACATTTTGAAAATGTTTTTCCCCAACATAATATTTCCATTAATTTTTTTTGGAAATTTCATACACTGTTAATTATACTCATTGTGAATTCTTCCCAACTCCATCCTGCCCCTCCTTCCCCATCCCCTCCCCTCACACCCCACCAAGTTCAATTTGTGATGTTTATGAGGAGCATATTGAGATCCCCAGTGGCCAGCCCATTAAAGAAAACTGAGTCCTTCTCCTGTTCCCTCTTATAACCTTCCCCCGCCCCGCAGAAGCCATTAACTCTGAAGAGCTCATTTCAGCATCTTTATCACAATTTTAAAGAAGTCTTTCAATGGCTTCCTGTCTAGATGGCTTATTTGGGGGGGGCGGGGTGTTGTGACAAAAGTCTTCAATGTCTCTCATTCTCAATTATGAGTCTGCAGTCATCGATACCACTGCAAAAGAAGCAAGCAAGTAAGCAAGCAAGCAAGCAAACAACAAAACAAAAACAAAAGCAAAAGCAGAAAACCCAAAAAAACCTTGCCTGTCGGTAGCAGCTGGCTGCAGTGCAATCATGGTTCCCCATGATTTCTGTGCCAGCCCAGATGGTGGACATTATTATGATCCCTGGCTACAGCATGGATCACATACATCAGCCTGGTCTTTTGAGGCACCAACATGAGCCACACACATCAACAAGGCACACCTTTTCCGGTCAGTGTCAGTCCCTTCCCCATCGTGCCGCCCCTGCCATCATGCTTGCAGCCTGTTGTCAGCACCATGGCCCTGCACTGTCTTCTCCCAGCAGGGTGAGCACCTCCCTCAAAGGGCAGCTCCCTGCCTCAGGGTCCTGGCAATTAGGCCTATGGTAGTGCGGGCAACAGGGCAAGGTGGGCGTGGTAGTGGAGTGAGCATCCTAAAGACTCAATGACCCTCCCTCTTCAGAAATGACAAGCTCTTCTCAGATGATATGATAGTATACTTAAGCTACCCAAAAAACTCCACCAGAGAACTCCTACAGCTGATAAACAACTTCAGCAAAGTGGCTGGTTATAAAATCAACTCAAGCAAATCAGTAGCCTTCCTGTACTCAAAGGACAAGGGGGCTGAGAAAGAAGTTAGGGAAATAACACCCTTCACAATTGCCACAAACAATATAAAGTATCTTGTCGTGACTCTGACCAAACAAGTGAAAGATCTGTATGACAGGAACTTCAAGTCCTTGAAGAAAGAAATCAGAAGAAGACCTCAGAAGATGGAAAAATATTTCATGCTCTTGGATTGGCATGATCAATATAGTAAAAATGGCCATCTTGCCAAAAAGCAATCTACATATTCAATGCAATCCCCATCAAAATCCCAAATCAATTCTTCATAGATTTAGAAAGAGCAATTCTCAAATTCATCTGGAGTAACAAAAATCCACAATAGCCAAAACTATTCTCAACAATAAAAGGACTTCTGGGGGAATCAATATCCCTGACCTCAAGCAGTACTACAGAGCAATTGTGTTTAAAACTACATGGTATTTTGGTACATTGGTACAGCGACAGGCAAATAGATCAATGGAATAGAATTGAAGACCCAGAAATGAATGCACAGACTTATGGTCACTTGATCTTTGATAAAGGAGCTACAACCATCCAGTGAAAAAATGATAGCCTTTTCAAAAAATGGTGCTGGTTCAACTGGAGGTCAACATACAGAAGAATGTGCATTGACCCACTCTTATCTCCTTGTACTAAGATCAACTCCAAGTGGATCAAGGACCTCCACATAAATCCAGACACACTGAAACTAATAGAAAAGAAACTGGGGAAGACCCTGGAGGACATGGGCACAGGGGGAAAGTTCCTGAACAGAACACCAATAGCTTATGCTCTAAGATCAAGAATTGACAAGTGGGACCTCATAAAATTACAAAGTTTCTGTAAGGCAAAGGACACTCTCAGAAGGAGACAAAACGACAACCAACAAATTGGGAAAAGATCTTCTTCACAAACCCCACATCCAACAGAGGGCTAATATCCAATATATACAAAGAATTCAAGAAGTTGGACCCCAAAGAACCAAATAACTCTACTAAAAATGATGTACAGAGCTAAACAAAGAATTTTCACCAGAAGAAATCTGGATGGCTGAGAAACACCTTAAGAGATGTTCAACATCATTAGTCATCAGGGAAATGCAAATCAAAACAACCCTGAGATTCTACCTCACACCAGTCAGAATGGCTAAGATTAAAAACTCAAGGGACAACAGGTGCTGACGAGGATGTAGAGAAAGAGGAACATTCCTCCACTGTTGGTAGGATTGCAAGATGGTACAACTAACTGCTCTGGAAATCAGTCTGGCAGTTCCTCAGAAAATTGGGCATGACACTTCCAGAGGACCCTGTCATACCACTCCTGGGTATATACCCAGAGGATTCCCCTGCATACAATAAAGACACTTGCTCCATTATGTTCATAGCAGCCTTATTTATAATAGCCAGAAGTTGGAAGGAGCCCAGATGTCCCTCAAAAGAAGAATGGATACAGAAAATGTGATATATTTATACAATGGAATACTACTCAGCAATTAAAAATAATGAATTCATGCAATTTGTAGGCAAATGGTTGGATCTGGAAAATATCATCCTAGGTGAGTTAACCCAATCACAAAAGAATACAAATGAATTGCAATCACTGATAATTGGATATTAACAGCCCAGGAGCTCTGAATACTCAAGGCACAATTAGCAAATCAAAAGATTCCCAAGAAGAAGGAAGGAGAGAACCCTGGTCCTGGAAAGACTGGATCCAGTTTTGTAGGAGAGTACCAGAACAGAGAAATGGTGTGTGTGTGTGTGGGGTGATTGGGGAATAGGTGGGGGTGGGGGGAAGAGGACTTATGGGACACATGGTGAGGGGGGAACGTGGAAAGGGGAAAGCCTTTGGAATGTAACCAAAGAATATAGAAAATTAAAAAAAAAAAGAAAAAAAAAGAAAATCTTCAAAAAAAAAATAAAAGAGCAATGGCAAGCTTCTTGTCTGTTGCAGATGACCTCTTATAAGTGTTCCCACTGCCTGTCTCCAGTTCAGCTTCCCCCCACCACCCACACTGCTCTGCCTATCCCCCAGACCCCACCCCACAAGTCAATAAAAGCACTTTAAGGAAACATCTTCCCATAAAATCTCCCTCTTTGGAATTGCTCCTTACATACTGCAGGCTCTGCAGGCTCATCCTCCACTAATGCATCTCCCCTTGAATCCTCCTTCATGCTCCTCGAAGAAGCCTCAAGGCCCTGCAGCTGCTGGCAACTGCTACCATTTTGAATCTCATCCACTGTGAAAACCTAAGTGACTGCTTCATGCTTTGCAGTTTAAATGAAAGTGGATAACACCCTTGTTGTTGATTTTACTTGTGATATCTTTTTGCATTTGTTTATCTGTTTATTTGTGTGTGTGCCCGCATGCATGGCTGGGCAGTGGGCTGTACATGATCGCGCCACAGAGAATATGTGAAGGTCAGAGGACAGCTTGCAGGATTTAGGTTTCTCCTTCTTCCGTGTAGGTCCCACTGAATGACTCAGGCCTTCCTTAGGCTTGACTGCCTATGCCTTTGCCACTGACCCTTTGTTGTTCTTATTGACTCTTGGTTATGTGTAGGGTAGAATTTGATGTACATGGTTTAGCTTAAATCTGATAGAAAATGTGGACACAGACGCAATTTTCTTTGCACTTCTCAAGAAAACACAGATCATCACAATTGAAGGTCATGGGCTCAAGGTCAATGGCTCTGGAATGGAAGGACAAAGCTTACTGCAGGTGTCCACAGCTCAGGAATCTCATTCCAGAAGTTCTTTTACTGTTGAGAATAGTTTGTTAAAGAACTTCTGAGGGAATCAGTATCTCGGACCTCAAGCAATACTACAGAGCAATAGTGTTAGAAACTGCATGGTATTTGTCCAGTGACAGGCAGGTAGATCAATGGAATAGGAGTGAAGACCCAGAAATGAACCCATACACCTATATTCACTTGATCTTTGACAAAGGAGCTGAAAACATCCAGTGGAAAAAAAGATAG
Organism: Apodemus agrarius; assembly: GCA_964023405.1. Taxonomy (NCBI): domain Eukaryota; kingdom Metazoa; phylum Chordata; class Mammalia; order Rodentia; family Muridae; genus Apodemus; species Apodemus agrarius. The sequence goes on along the minus strand of OZ030009.1, from coordinate 145,271,382 downwards.
CCTTTTCAACAAATGGTGCTGGCTCAACTGGAGGTCAGCTTGCAGAAGAATGTGCATTGATCCATTTTTATCTCCTTGTACTAAGCTCAACTCCAAGTGGATCAAGGACCTCCACATAAAACCAGACACACTGAACCTAATAGCAAAGAAACTGGGGAAGACCCTGGAGGATATGGGCACAGGGGAAAAGTTCCTGAACAGAACACCAATAGCTTATGCTCTAAGATCAAGTATTGACAAATGGGACCTCATAAAATTACAAAGTTTCCGTAAGGCAAAGGACGCTGAGATAAGGACAAAATGGCAACCAACAAATTGGGAAAAGATCTTCACCAACTCTTCATCTGAAAGAGGGCTAATATCCAATATATACAAAGAACTCAAGAAGCTAAACCCCAGAGAACCAAATAACCTTATTAAAAAATGGGGTACAGAATTAAACAAAAATTTTTCACTTGAAGAAATTTGGATGGCTGAAATGCACCTTAAGAAATGTTCAACATTGTTAGTCATTAGGGAATTGCAAATCAAAACAACCCTGAGATTTCACCTCACACTAGTCAGAATGCCTAAGATTAAAAACTCAGGCGACAACAGGTGTTGGCGAGGATGTGGAGAAAGAGGAACATTCCTCCACTGCTGGTCAGATTACAAGATGGTACATCCACTCTAGAAATCAGTCTGGCGGTTCCTCAGAAAACTGTGTATGACACTTCTGGAGGACCCTGCTATACCACTCCTGGGCATATATCCAGAGGATTGCTCTGCATTCAATAAGGTCATGTGTTCCACTATGTTCATAGCAGCCTTATATATAATAGCCAGAAGCTGGAAAGAACCCAGATGTCCCTTAATGGAGGAATGGATACAGAAAGTGTGGTACATTTACACAATGGCATACTACTCAGCAATTAAAAGCAATAAATTCATGAAATTTTTAGACAAATGGTTGGAACTGGAAAATATCGTCCTAAGTGAGGTAACCCAATCACAAAAGAACACACATGGAATGCAGTCACTGATAAGTGGATATTAGCCCAGAAGCTCTGAACACCCAAGACACATATCAAATCATTCCCAAGAAGAAGGAAGGAGAGGGCTGGTCCTGGAAAGGTTTCATGCAGCATTGTAGGGGGATTACCAGGACGGAATAGTGGGAAGAAGTTGATTGGGGAACTGGTGAAGGGAAGAGGACTTATGGGACTTAGGGAGAGGGGGAAACCAGGAAAGGGAAAATTCTTTGTTTACATTTGGAATGTAAACAAAGAATATAGAAAAGAAAGAAAAGGAATCTCATTCCATCACTCTGGAGCAGGCTGTCTCCACAAACACACCTCCTCATGTTCAGGACCCAGAACATTTAAGAACGCAAAATTTCAGCTCACTTACCCCTGGATCTTTAGAAAGATAGCTTTCTAAAGATATTTCCTATCCATTCACATTGAGGCAGTGAGAGGCCAGTGATTGGAGGGGAGAGAGGAGGAGGAGCTAAGAGAAGGAGGGGCAGAGAGAGAGAGGGAGCCTGGGAGCTGCAAGAGGGAGCAGAGGAGGAGATGGCAGATCCAGATGGTGTCAGACATGTTTCTGGTGTACTGAGAGGATAGAAATATTAGGATAAAACTTTAGCCTTGTAATTTGGCGTTATATAACTGGGTGTTTCATATACATAAGTATATTTGGTTAACTATTAAAGTTTAAGAGTCATACATGGAAGGAGTGGGTGCTGGACAGGACAGAGAGACCAGCTGGGACTTGGAGCAGAGGCCTGACAAGGTGGTCCTATAATTTAACAATTTCCCACTACACACACTGCCTCATGTTCAGGACCGAGAGCATTTAAGAAGGCAAAATTTCAGCTCATTTACTCCATGATCTTTAGAAAATGAGCATGACTGCTTTGTTGGTCAAGTCATAGATAGGTTGGCTTAAAGAGAGAGTACCTGCTTTGTGTTTGTGATGCTCCATTTGTGGGTGCACCGTTCTGTTTCCCTGGTGACAAGATGAGAGGAAAGGAATTCCCATCAGAGACTTGTTTTCAACCAGTCTGTAAAAGAATTTTTACAGGGGAATGTTAAAAGACTTAAGCCTGGGTGTGGTCCTTCTGGGTGTCTTTCAGTGGGTGGGTCTGGACCTCTGGTGCTCATTTGTTACAGTCATTGCTCACCTAATCTCGAGACTGCCAACTTTGGAAAACATAGCTTTGCTTCTTGGGCAGTGCTATTCCAAAGAAAGACAATGTGGCTCACCAGTTGGTTCTAGCAGTTATGCAGTCATATTTTAAAAATAATATTTATAAAGATAACATTGGTCTAGTAAGTGGGGTGCCTATAACATAGTCTGAGGAACTGAGTTTGAGTCCCCAGAATTCTCTTAGTGTAAGGAGAGAATCAACTTTTGCAAGTTGTCTTTTGACATATACCTGTGTGCCAGGCACACAAATGCATGCATGCATACAAATAAAAGACATAATAAAAATGCTAAAGGCAAATTGACTTTTTGTATTATATATTACCTCATATATATGTACACATATGTGCATATACATATGTATACACACATATATACATAATGTATATGCACATATGTATACATATAAATACACATATATGTTTGTACACATATACATGCATGCACACAAATATGTGCACACATGTACATACATAAATGCATGTACACAATACATACATGTACATACATGTGTGAACATATATGTATATATCATATATGTACATATATATTTTATTTTTAAAGTTGATCTCATTGTAAAGATTATTGAGTTCCATTGTGTTTTGTCTTCTTTTCATCCCAAGTTGCAATGTCTCCATTTCTCCCAGATGCCTTTTCAGAGCTCACTAGCCACATGTGGTAAGGAACTGTAATAAAAGACAGTGGAGGTCTGGAAGGATAAAGATGATGTCGGTGAGCAGATTATAGCTGAGGGTCCACGCATGGCTTTGTGACAATTGCTGTTGTCAAGAATGTCACAGCAGATGTCAGCACAAAAGCAAGCCAAATGGAATCTAGAGGGGACTCCTTGTAGGGATGAAGATGGAGAAAGAACATGACAGTATGAAGCAAGAGGGGGCTTTTGGGTAAGCAGAAGTCCTTATCTTACTATAGAGGCCCTGGCTCAGAGTCCAGAGGCAGGTTTTGGCCATGGTAAAGGAAACATGAGTTTATGACATATTAACCTGCACCAAAGGTACTTAAGAATAATGCCTTGTTTTGTTGTTTTTTGTTTCCCTATAACTGGACAACTTTTTATCATATAGCTTATGCTAGTGGGGTCCTAGATTTTTGGATAGGATTGTTAACACATAGGGTAAGTGACCTTGGCTAAGCTTGACAGAATTAGATTTTATACATGTACCTGATTCTAACTCCTCAAGGGCCAGATTTCTCACCTGGAATGATTTTTGAATGCTGCTAAAACAGAAGGTCAACAGCTTCTATACCGAAATACCCGGTTGCTTCTTCCCAACTTCCATGCCTCCATGGCTTTTTCTAACTGCGTGAAAATAGCACTTCTGTGTTGTGCATTTGAAGCAGGTAAGACACTGGAAATTATCATATAAACCATTGACAGGAGCTTCTGAAAATAATGACCAATCAAAATGTGAACTCCAAATTAGATTACAGATCCAGCAGCTTTAAGTTTCTGGTATGTTGTTATCATGTTCCAATTAATCCCAATGGCTTTAGCATCTACTGTGTCACAGTTCAGTTCTGGTAACAGTTGCATAATCTATCCATCCTTACTAACTGTGCATTTGATAAGATTACACTAAGTACTGTGGCCAAAATAAAGTGAATCAAACCTAGGAGATAGAGTACTCATAAATCATTAAGGAAAATAAATCGGAAAGAATTCCAAGGTTACCTGCAGGACATCAAGAGTTTGGAAGATGGCAAGTTATTCCAGGTTGCGTTAGAAAGAGCAGAAAGCTAAAAAAAGCCAGTGGAATGAGAATATTTGGTGCTGAGTTTAGGGTTTACTGTTTTCTTCATTAGGTTCACTGAATAGCTACCCACTTGGGTAAGCTGCTGTGTCCTGTAGTTGTGTGTGCTGCTGATATCCAAAATGCTTAAATGTTGGCATGATGTATAAAGGTCAGCAGGCAAATGGAACTATTCTCTTTAGCTCTAGGGAGCCTGGGCACTAGACTTTGGCTCAGAATAGCTGGAAATCTCTTTGCCCCAGAAGTGGGTGCCTTTATGTACAAAAGGAAGGATGTGGGCTGACATGGTGTGCTCTGATAGAGATAGTAGAAGGAAGATGAAAGTGGAGATATAAGCCAGAAACCCAAGGTCCACTTTTTTATACAACTGAAACTTGTTTATGCTGATTCTCGGTTTTGTGAGTATTTGGCTGTATTTCATGAGTAGAACTGCTTCTGAGGTCAATAAATATACATTTCTTTAAAAAAAATTTTAAAAATAAAACGGCTAATTAAAATGCCTTATGATTCTATAGCCCTTCCTAGTAGAGATTATCACCAACAGTGATTCTGAGAGAGTACATTATTTGCTGCACCAAATATAATTCCTAAAATGCATGGTTCTCATATAGATTGCCTTCCCTTTCACATCACAGAGATGTATTCAAGATGCTTGGCCATATCTACTGTATAGTATATACAAATATTTCATTAGATCCAAGTTTTCTTAAATAAAGGATATAAGGCTGAATACTGATATATTTTGTTCTTTGTGATGTGATAGAGGCATTGCTACCTTTTCTTCAATGTGTGTGCCTAGGGTCTTTAGTGCAATGTCTGATATTTCCTGGTTCTTCCTCTCATCCCTATCCTCTGCACCTCTATCCTCTTTCTCCACCATTTTTTCTTAACAAGGCTTTGAAAATACTTTAGTCAGTGTTCTATTGCTGGGAAGAGATACCATGACCATGGCAACTCTTATAAGGAAATAATTTCTGACTTAGAGTTTCCATTATTGTTTAGTCCATTATTGTTGTCATGATGGGAAGCATGGCAGCATGCAGACAGACATGCTGCTGGAGAAGGAGCTGAGAGTTCTGCATCTGGACCTGCAGGGAGCAGGAAAAGAGGAAGCCAAAGGGTCTGGCTTGGCCTTTTGAAAACCTCAAAACCTGCTCGTAGTGACACACTTCCTCCAACAAGGCCACATCTCCTAATCCATGCAAACATTGCAACTCCCTAATGTCCCTAATGACTCAAATCCAGGAACCTATGAGGGCCATCTCACTCAATCCACTATACTGTTTAATGTGAATATTGAAATGCCATTGGTGTTTACAAAGGGATTGTGTGGCTAGACATGGGACATATAAGATTTAGGGAAGATGGATTCATTCTGCAGTAAGTGATGTTCTCAGTAGGAGGTGCTTTCAAATGAGAACAATTTCATGGATTGTAGTGCCCGATGTGAGGCAGTGACCTCAGGTGAACAGTTACTTCTGAAAGGAGGTAAAACATGGATACAGTCGTGAGTGACAGAAAGCCAAATGTTGCCAGTTCCTCATTCCGTTTATGCCCTATGGTGTTCATCATAGCAGTAGTTTTAGCAGTAGACCAGGGGAAGATTCTCATGAATTATTTATGATTTTATACAAATTAATTGAAATAGGTGAAAATATATGCATTTTGAAATAAGGAATATGAAGTAAAAACTAAAGGAAGAATGAGAAAGAGGCTGATTGTAGAAAACACAGGAAGGAGTGCTTGAAACAGCTATATGATTACTAAATCAGGTCCTGGTAGGGAACACATATAGGATAAGATTGATAAGGTTCTTTCACTTACGATGAAAGAATGCAGCTTGCAGATGGAGTCTCTTTTAAGTTTTTCCACTAAATCTTATAAGATAAATGGTGAGTTAAGGTAATAGCAAAATGTAACAGAAGACTAATAATATCTAGATCATGTATATATACTGCACAAATCAGACAGAGTAAGTATTGATAGTTCTTCAACTACCAACACACAACTAGCATGTACACACATGGCTACAAAGCAGCTGAGAAGATGGTCAGTATCAGACAATTGGGGGTACGCTAATCGAACAAAAGTAAATGTTGCTTACTACACACCAGGTTGGCTATAACTCCAAATTAGAAAATAGCATGGGTTGGCCAGGATGTTGAGAGAATTGAAACCCTAAAACTCAAATGGTGGAAATGTCAATTGCACAATCAATTGCAAATGGTTTAGCAATTTCTCAAAAAAAATTACACACACATTTGCTCCATGACTCAGCAGTTCAAATAACTTAACTTTGCTAAGTAACCATGTTAAATATGAAATCTCTTAGCAGTTCTGTTCAAAACAGCCAAATGATAGGAGCAAGTTAAAGTTCACACGTAGAAGAAAACAATGACTAAGATGTGGAACAGCCATAGAAAACAGTATTGTTCAATAATAAAGAATGGTATTCTGATACCACCATTCATACTACCACATGGGAAAGCTTGAAGAAAACCATGGCAAGTAAAATCAGCTAGTATTCAAATCAATATGGGCCCCTCGGTTTGTATGAAATTTCTATCACCAGTAAAATCTAAAACCCAGATTAGGTTAATGGTTTTCTCTTAGTAGGTACTAAAGAGCAGGAGGCAATGACAGCTTGAGGAAATGGAGTTTCTTTTGGGCGTGAGAGAAATCTCTAGGAAGTAGGAGACGGTAATAGTGATACAACATTATGTTATCTATTTTAAAATGGTTATCTTATAATATGTGAATTTTAGCTCCCTTAAAATAAAAAGTAAAATTTGGAATGTGTAGACAGATGGGGGTTTATTGGATTTGTGAAATTCTATGTAAAACTCTTTCACAAAGTTTGGATTTTGTAGAAAGTTGTGCCATGGACAGAAGTATTCACTGATGAAGACCTAACATTCAGGGACCCCCAGGACCTTAACAAAGAAGAAACTCAAATCTGAAAACACTAGAACCGCTGTGGAGTGGGAATGCTCATGAAAATGTCCATCAAATGTCTGGTATGAACAGATGCCCGAATCCCTGTTGAAAGAGTAGTAGGCAAGGTATCTGTCTATGCAGACACAGGTAGCTGTAGCAATGCAACAATAATAACCACAATAAGTGTCCAATGTCAAAGTATTCACATTTGGCTTCCTAAGCCCTCATTCTACCAAGTAAGAAATGCAAATGCAGACTTTGAACATCTCTTTATCTTGGTAATGCTTTAATGAACATACCATAGAAATATTAGAATACGTGTGAAGCATTTAATCTCTAGAACTTTCCTTTAAGATGTTTCTGAGTAGGAGCAACAAGAAATAAGCTGACCTACTTTATAAAGCTGTCAATTTAATCATTAAATTTAAGTTAAGCTGATAAACCAGATATAATAATTAGGACATTAGAGGTGTGTTTTAAACTTTTTTTTCCCCTCTGTTACTGTTTATCTGCTACCTTTGGTTAGGGTCAATTTCTGCTTGTAAGAATGAAACTAATTTCTGAATAGAAAAATCCTACTTCATAAAACCTGTCTAACTAGTTAGAACTGATGGTTATATATAGGTAATGAATTATTGTGGGATTGAAAGTCAATACATCAATTTAATTATAAAAATGGACAGAAGCCAATACTCCACATTGTAGTAACAATGACATCAAGAGTAAACTCTAATACTTTCTGAAAGGGGAGCTGTGCTATCAACCACTTGTCTGCAGCTGTCATCTGACCACTGTCAAGACACCTTAAACAGTTTGGAAAGCAAATGGAGCAGGGCCTTACCCTAAAAGATAATTTTTGTCAGTCCTTCATCGTAGTGGAGCTAGCCTTGCATTGAAAGTATTGAGGTAACTGGGGCCTGGAAGATAATTAGGGATGGTAGAGGGGTAAGGAGAGGGAGAAGGGAATGAGGGGGGAGAATCAATACAAAGTAAGTATGAAAAATCACAAGAGCAATGAATGTGTACGATAATTAAAAAAAAAAAACCAATAAAACTAGACTGGAGAGATGGCTCAGTGGACATAGTGCTTGAAATACAAGTGTGGACACCTATGTTCAGAGCCCAAGGAACCAAGGAAAGCCAGCTGTGTTGGTGCACGTGTGTAATTCCTAGGGGAGGCGATCCCTAGGCTCCCAGAAGAAAGTGGGAGATTAGTAGAGAATCTCGGGAAGTTTGTAGGACAGATGGCTTGTCATACACTTCTGCAAACAACCGAAGACCCTGGCTTAAATGGGGTAGCAGGGCAGGGCTGACACTAGAGCCCTCTTTTCACACACACACACACACACACACACACACACACACACACACACACATACAGGGAGGGAGGGTGGGAGAGAGGGGGGAAGGGAGAGGGAGAGGGAGAGGAGAGACATTAAAATGGGGAAGGGGAGTACCCCTGAAGCCACCCATTTAGCTCATTGATTTTTCCTTCCCTCAGGTTTAAAGTGCAAGTAATGACCAATTCATGCTGCAAATTATGTTATATTCCTCTTAACACACTTCTAGAGAAATTGATCAAGAGTATGATTATAATCAGTTGTAGAACAATCATGTGTAAAAAGACTTGCTTGGATCTCATATACAATATTGATCTCAATCCTTAGATCTGTAATTTTTACCGTGTGTAAACCACTTCTGCAATACATGATTAGCACCTTAAATCTATAAGTCGACTTTATGTTCTCATTTTATTATGACCTTTTTAGGCCCAGTAGTTGATGGACTACCACCTGCCTCTCAGGTGCGAGCATTATATCTCACAAGTCACCCATGAGATGCTCAGCGGTGATGGGACTTGCACTGAACTGAAGTACAGATTTTCTAAGCAGAACAACCCAGCTCACACTGAACTAGTGTTTTCTTGTTAGTGTTCGTAGATTTCTGAAGAAACTTTCAGAGAAAGATCCTTTAGTTGACCTACTGAGCAAGAAAGTTGCCAGGACAAGGACAAGGACTGGTTTGGGACCATTAGGAACTGCAGGTCCCAGTGGATGGCATGAGTTCAGAATTTTTTTTGTTTTAAAGTTGAAAGTTTCGATGAAATAATTATAAAACATCAGCCCAAGGCCAGGCCATCTACCTTGTACTTAATGTTTGTTCAAGATACACACTCATAATGACAGATTGGTTAAAGAAAAGATTCCCCCTACACCTTTTTTTAATGAAAGAGTCATGAATTACTTTAAGTAAATGTTTTCCAGACACAAGAGGCAGCAAAGAAGATGACAGGAAGAACAAGTGTAAAAACATCCGGGTGGTGGCCTGAGGAGCATGGGTCTGTATGGTGCATCCTCAGGGGACGTGATATTTATGTAAGTTTATCATTTTGTGATGGGCTACATTCATCGCTTACATGGCCTGGTTAGTTTTTATTGTTTACGTAGCACAGCCTAGTGATGTCTAAGGAGAGAGAACTTCAATTGAAGAATTGCTTCAATCAGATGGGTCTGTGGCCATGTAAGTAAGGGATTGTCATGATTGGCAGTTGATGTGCGAGGATCCAGCCCATTGTGAACAGCAGCATTCCTAGGCAGGCGGCTCTGGGCTGTATAGGAAAGCAGGAAACAAGGGCATGGGCCAACCAGTCGCAGTGTTCCCCCGTAGTTGCTGCTTTAGTTTCCCTCAGTGATAAATATGTCCCTCTCTCCCCCAACTTGCCTTTGGTTGTGGAGTTATCACACAAAGGAAAGTGATCTAAAACGCTGCCCTTAGCCAGATGCAGCCAGCAACCACGGATTGGACATGTTGTAGAATGTTTCCTTGTCACATGCTGACCTCTTCCAATCATTTCTGCATAGAATGCCTAGTTATATCTGGGTTTCTTTGAAAGTGCTCAGATTCCTTTCCCTCCTAACCTTGTGGCCAATGGGAGCTGCTGCAGCTGCTGCTCTCCTACAAGAGGACTGGATTGTCCATTCTTAGCGGGGGAAAGTACACAATTCAAATTCCGAAGAATAGTTTCTTTAAAGAACATTTTTTTTTCTGCTTGTGTGTATAGTATATGTGTATACCAAGTCCTTTGTGCACAGTATGTGTGTGTACTCTCATGTGTGTGTGTGGGGGGGGGTAGGGGACAGAGAACTATCTCAGGTGGTTTTCCCCAGGAGCTACCCACCTATTCTTTTGAGACCAAATCTCCCTGGCTTGGAACTCTTCAAGTAGGCTAGATGGGCTAGCCAGTGAGTGTATCACTCTGCTGCAATTTTGTGTATGGTCTTGTCTTGTGTGTGCGAGGGGTGGTGGTGGGAAAAGAACTCAGATACTACTTTTCCAATCTTTCCATTTTTCCAGCTCTAGAAGAATGGTGCCTCCCTATTGCATATTGTTCTCATATCCCACACTCTGAAAAACTTTTAAGCCAAGCTGGAAAATGCATAGCACTGTCATTACAGATGAGGACACTTCACCTTGCACTTCGAAATCTGAGAAACAAAGTGAAGTAGAATCAAGCATGTTTCTAAGGATGCTTTTTCACTAACTTACTTGGTTTTACCTAGGATTTCCACTAGGAAAGGGGAGAGAATGCTTTTGTGTGGCTGTTTGGTGCTAGCCCTCTGGGCCTCGAATCTGAACAGCACAGAGTGTCTGCTTCAAGGATGGAGTAGGGCAAAAGGGTGCTTAGTGAGTCTATCCAAAGGAGGAGAAAGGAGGAAAGGAGGAAAGGGAATTTGTTCTCAGAGGCTGGCTACCATGTCTGTGGATAGAAGACTTGGCTTTCTATCCTTACTCTAAGCAATTTCAATTTCTAAATATTTCGTGATCATCTTGTCATGTTTATATCTTCATTTATGTGCACTCAGTGTGCATTGCATGAGCACTGCCTCTAACTGCATGTCCCGAATGCTGGGGTTCCATTTTCTGCTTTCTACCACAAAGCAACACAGTTGAGTGAATGCAGAAATGTCCAGAAATGCTGATGCCTGCAGACAAAATGCTCACTGGGAGGGTGTCTCCACGTCATTATCCTGTCAGAGAGATGTGATACCATGCAATACGGGGACCCTCAGAAATCACTTTTATTACCTAATAGAATGTCCCTGTTATGGGACTTGGTGGTCTTTCAGCCAGTAATAAGGATTGGTGTGATATGGCGCGCTGAGAGCCCTATGCTGTGTGGGGTGACTGTTCTCTGAATACTACTAGGGCACCTTCCTAAAGTGGATTCAGAACAGAAAGCTGTATCAGTGGGATATGAGTTATGTCACTTCTGGGTACAAAGTGACAAGTGCAGTTGGGGACTTGACAGAGGGAACCTATTGTAGCTTATAAACTTATTCTGTTCCTATGACATAGAAGCAGTAACAAACAGACTGCAAGATCAGCCACTTTTCCAATGTCAGAATGTAGAAGCAAGACTTACGTACAGTTTTTTAGTCTCCAGAACCTGTTTGTTTACTTGTTTATTTTGTGACTCCCATGTGGCTTTTACAGGCTTTGAGAGACCAACTATAGAGTAGTCCTGAGAAAGTTATGTGTGTACATATTTAAAAACTACCCTTAAGAAAAAAGCTGGGTACTTTCATGACTTATATTTCTTTTTATGTAATATTGGTACAGTTAACGAAGAACAGTTCTACTCAAATTTGCAATGTGCGCAATTGTTTTGGTCAGGCTTTCACTCTTTAAAGGAGGCATGGTAGCAAAATCTTCATAGAACTCAGCTCTTGCAGCCAGATCTTTAGTGTTTCTTTACTCTGTAAATATTTTATATTTAATCATAAGTTGAATCTCAAAGCAGTCTACAATACCATGCCACCCCACAGCAATGAGACTTCATTGCTCTATGACAGTGTGTATTCATGTGCCACTGTTGGTGTCCCCTGCGACCTCCAACTCTCAGTGTAAGTGACCTGTTCTTGTCTCCCTTGTCTACAATAGTAGACATTAAAGTTTCCGGTAGGGAGGTAGTTGGAAAGTTGACTTTCACCATCTTTATTATGGTAGTGATCCTCTGCACTAAACCATTTCATTTAATATAAAATGGAAAACTCTGTAAACCCCATAGAGACTGTAGTTGTAATTACTGACTGGCATTGTCAATTCTGTTTCTACTCCTACAGACAAGGACAATAAACCAAAACAAAAACAAGGAAAACAAAACAAAACAAAGCAAAACAAAACAAAACAAAGAGCCTTCTTTGAGGTGGCTTTCCACCAAGCCAGGGTCACGGTTGAGTGGGAATGAAAGCTGCTGTGAGAACCGCACAGCAGCGCTGCTGACAAGCCACACAAAAATCCAACTTTTCACAGGAGATGAAGACTCCCTTTGCTTCATTTACTCTCTTAAGACACATTAGAATCAAAGCTATCACCGCATTTGGCCATCTGTCAACATTCCCGACACAGTAAGAGGGTAGACTTTCTTCCCAAAACAGGATGTTTTGTTGTTGTAACAAATGGTTTTGGACTTAAGAGCTGGAAATAAATCAATGCGATTTATAAAGTTTAGGGTGAGAATGTTAGGTGTGGTTTTCTAAATAGGAAATTACACATGGATGAGCAGTAATAAATAAAACGCCACATTAGCAGTTTAAAAAACATGATAAAGATGCATTAAATTAGTGCAGAGTTGGCTGCTTGGAGCTGCCCATGCTCTCACGGAATGCACATGACTGTCTTTTACTCAGTAACTTGAAAACTCAGTGATTGAATGTCATATGGGAGAGAGGGCCTTCCAGTTTCTTGAAGCTCAGTCTCTAAACTTTTATGTAGCATAGACCAACAAGTTGGTTCCGAAGGCTCCCAGACAGTTGTTCTCTTGTTTCTTAACAATGCAGTACCTTTGAACAATAGCTTGGAGTTTGAGACTGAGCATAATGAATCCAATTTGCTGACCCCATCTCAGTCATGCATACACCCTAGAGCTGCAGGTGGCAATTAATTGATGTTGTGCAGCTAGCCTCTTCAGAGCCATCCCAGGGAACAGGGTGCCCTGGAATTCACTGGCAAGCACAAGCTCTTGTTCTTAGGACCAGACTCCAAATCCATTCTCTTGATTTATTAACTGTGGTCGGTGAAGCCCTTACCTCCTGGATGAGTGTTATCAGGGAGCCCAAGTTCTTCAGGATGATCAACTATTTAAATAGCCAGGCAGGAACAACACTACACATATGGTTTCATACAGAGATTGGTAATATAATCTTTTGAAAAATCAGACAAATATCAAGACAAAATTTATAAAAAATAATGTGCAGTACTTGAAAAAGATAAAAGAAGAATATAAAAAGTCAATCAAAATAGGGACTTTTTCACAAAGAACATACCTTATTTTCAAGACTCAATGTATTTTGATGAAAATTTCATTTAGCTTTAATCACTTTACTACATATAAAGTGATATATATTCTGACATATAGAATGATAATAACTACTAAAAACTGTGTGATGAGAAACACTCATCTCGCCAGCTAATTGGTGTTTCATTTAGGCAATGTTTATATCCTTATTCTGTTGTACAGTCAAATCATCAGTACCCTCTACTGCAAACCCCTACAGAAATGAGGCATAGTTAAGTTTCTCAGCTCCTCTATTTCCATATTTGCCAGAGTGCAGAACATTTGGTTTGTCTTGGTATTGACATATCAGGCAAAACAAGTTTTGAGGAAATCACTGGAATAGTTTCCTAGAATTTTTTACAGATTTGTTTTAACACCCTCTGTTCTATTTCTGAGAAGGATACCATGACCAAGACAACTCTTACACAAGGAAACACTGAGTTGAGTGCTTGCTTTTAGTTTCAGAGGCTTAGTCCTTTATCACAATGATGGGGAACATGGTGACTTGCAGGCAGGCTCTGGAATAGTACCTGAGGGCTACATCCTCTTCTGTAAAAGAGGATTTATTAGAATCGCTTTCAGTCTCTGGTTCAGTTATGCTAATAATGGCTTTGTACCAACGGAAGTTCCATGAATCCAGTAGTTGTTTAATCCATTAGGCTAGATATCTCAGCTGGTCTTCAGAATAAGCTGGAATCCAAAGAAGCAGGTTCTAATGCCAGTGAAAGAATGAGCTTCCCAGCAAGAGTGAAAGCAGTCAGAGATCTTCCTACTTCCTCATCCTGGGGTTGAGGGATTATAAAGGATTATATATAAACTGCCTGCCAAGGGTGTGGACCAAATTAAAGATGTATCCTCCCACCTCAGAAGATCTGGATTAAAAGTGAGTCATTTTATTTCAAATGATTTAATTAAGAAAAAAATTCCTCATAGGTGTACCAGCTGATTGAGTTTTTATTAATTATAGATATTATCAAATCAAACTATGAATAACCATCAAAAGTCCACCCCTTGAATACTTGACACACAATCATATCTCCTTATATTATACTTAATTTTCAAATTGAAACAATGACCAGGTCATAATTATGTGATAGAACTATCTGTTGTACAACCAGGACTTTGAACTCTGTGACTGCTAGAGAGAAGATTCTCTTCCAGGGCGCACTTAGAAATCTCTAGAATATTTATATACATCTGGATGCAGTAAATTGTATTGCTAAGTTTATTGTTATTCTTCACCATGTCCTAAGATGCTAGAATTTGGTTTATTTTATCACAGAACTCACTATTTGTTGATTTATCCAGAGTAGGATAATCAAGTGCATTTGTCTCCTTAAGTTTGTAAAGCAGTTTGGACTTTCAGTACCTTCTGAGCTTCTAGGAGAGGCTTCAGTGACTGGAGAAGCTTTAGTAACTGTATGTGGCAAATTGGAAAGCATATTCCAGTTAAAAAATTATCACACATTATATATGATATATGAGAATGGCCTACAGGCTATGGTCTAGTTAATCCAAAATGGCTACCTACTAATGGAAAGTCCAATGATCTAGCAATTGTTTAGCCCACAAGATGGATATCTCAGCTGGTCTTCAGTATACACCTAAAGATGTAGGCTCTAATGAGAATGAAGGAATGGGTTTGCCAGAGAGAATGAAAGCAAGCAGGCAAAGAAGTCTTCCTTACTCTTTAGGCTTGTGTGGGATGATTATTTAGGACTATATATAGGCTACCCATTTAAAGATGAATCTTCCCACCTCAGAAGATCGGGATTAAAAGTGGGTCTTCCAATTAAAATGATTTGATTAAGAAAATTTCCTTCACAGTTGTACCCAGCCACTGGAATTTTAATTAATTTCAGATGAACTCAAATTGTCACTTGAGAATAGCTATCACACATATCAAAGCAAAAATCTAAATGGCCAGAGAGGGGAGAGAGCACATACCTGTAATTCCAATCCCAGAAAGATTTAGAGTTTGAGATCCTGTCTCAACAACTAAAAATGAAGGATATAGAAAAACTGAAAAGAAAGGGGAAACAGGAGAAGAAAGGAGAGCAGAGGGAGGATGGGAGAGGGGGAGGGAGAGGGAGAGGGAGAGGGAGAGGGAGAGGGAGAGGGAGAGGGAGAGGGAGAGGGAGAGGGAGAGGGAGAGGGAGAGGGAGAGGGAGAGGGAGAGGGAGAGGGAGAGGGAGAGGGAGAGGGAGAGGGAGAGGGAGAGGGAGAGGGAGAGGGAGGAGAGGTAAATTCTAAGAGGAAGCCCATAAGATATATCTGGTTTTCTTTAGGTGTGCTGCTTTTTGATTTTTATCTGAATGTTTATCTTTTTTTGTTTTTGTTTTTCGAGACAGGGTTTCTCTGTGTAGCCCTGGCTGTCCTGGAACTCAGTCTGTAGACCAGGCTGGCCTCAAACTCAGAAATCCACCTGCCTCTGCCTCCCAACTGCTGGGATTACAGGCATGCGCCACCACCGCCCGGCCTCTTAATGTTTATCTTAGTGTCTATGACTTTATGGACATTTCTTTGATTCTTTCAGGCGTTTTGAGTGTAGAGGCTGGCTCCCTAGCTTCTTGGCTATAGGAGATTAATGTCCAGTCCCATGACTTAATATATCCTAGGAAGCTATTAAAATGTGTGCCTAGGCATTTACAGGCTGACTTATCCTTACTGTCTAGTGTCAGTGAGATTGGTCATGATACTTATGGCTAGTCTGCCAGACTCTGAAGTCACTTGTTCTCCCTTATCTAGTGCCTGGATATTGAAGGCTACTTAAACTGGTTCCTCCTACCTAACTCTTCAGGCATTTAAAATATATGCTTAAATATATTGTATTTGTAGCCATGCAGCCTCCTGTCTAAAGACATCTGCTCATGCTTCCTCTGTAGACAACTATTCCATTCACTGTGGAATTGGCTTCAACATCCTCAGTCTTGAGCTCTGCTACCTTGTTCTGCCCATTGTCCTAGTACTTTTAAGATCATTCTTAGATTTGTCACTTGACTTGCTTTATTTCCAAATCTCTGCCAACTTGGACCACAATATTTCATATATTTGGATGTACATGTTCCTATATAGTAACTAACAGATATTTAAATATCTTAATTATATCGATTACTTTTTAAATTGATGTAAGCAAATGTCTAATAAGACAAAACTTAAGGGAAGAATGGTTAATTTTAAAATACACCTGAAGGGACAGAGTCTCTGATGTCAGGGAATGCATGGTGGCAGAAGTGCAAGGTCATGTGCCCTGAACAACCAGGGAGAAAAGCGTAGAATGCAAATGGCCTGTCTTCAAAGCCAGAAGCAACCTGCTTCCTCTAACCAGGCTCCACATCCTAAAGATTCTACAACCTTCCAAAACAGCATCACCAGTTGTGAACCAAGATTCAGTTAATATAAATTAAATAATGGGCAAAATTATAACAGTCTCAGGAATAAAATATATACTTGAATATCTAAAATATTTATCTGTCTTATATTTGGCATTTATGTTCTATATATAATACTATATATCATATATTTACTGATACACTAATTTTCATTATCTCCTCTAGTGAACATACTACATGGGAAGATAGAGATAAGAAACTCTGTAAAGCACAAGAATAAGGAAGATGGCAGAGGACTGTATGTGAATGTGGTGACTCCTTTTATAATCCCATCTGGGACAGAAAATGGACAAATATGCTAATTGTGATGTAGGATGATTCTCAAAAGCAAAGTCCTAGATCTTATAGAAGGTTGTAGCAGCCCTTCTGAAATGGGCAGCCACGTGTTCTCTCTCATTACTGCAGTGCACAAGTACAACTTATAAAAAATGTCTGCCTCCCTGTTTTCAGGATTAAGGGTCTGTATTGTGAACGTGGACAAGATTATTCATATAAAGTACAACTCTGGGTACACTGATGGTGTTTGATGAGATCCTTAAAAGAAAAAAAAAATCATGAAAAGAATCAGCCTGGAATAGACATTTGAAGCTTTTAGTGTGTTTTGGAAGTGGATGCATGTATTCCCAGGCTTTGGATCAGAAAGCTAATGGAAACCCTTTCCAAGGTGAACAGACAATGTGAGGAAGAGACCCAGCTGTTCTTTGCATCTGTTGGGAGCACACATCAGAACAAAGGCAAGAGCAGGAGAGATTGCTCGGGTTATTAATGCCTTTCACACAGGCAGAGGGAAAAGAGAGATGGCCACCCTCAGACACTCATGAATTGGAGGTAACTTTCATTTCATCCATTCTGTTCCTGAGAGGTTGACATTATAATAATGAAAAGCAGGGCAGGTTGGTGAGATTTGAATTGAGGGTGCACATTTGTTAGCATTGCTGTCTGTGTGGCTCCTTTTGTTGACGGAGTGAAGTGCTCCATGATATTGTCATTATTTTATTCCACTTGTATTAATGCTCTGAACGGCACTACAGATTCTATTACGTTATTGCTTATCATCGATTAACATACAGTCAGTTGTAGCTCATCTGCTAGTTAGGGTTCTTTTTTGAAGAAAATATTTGCTATTTTTTCCTCAGAGATTTCAGGCCCAATGCTTTCCCCCCAAATTATCAAGAGTGGATGAATAATAAAATGTCAGATAGAAAAAATAAGCAAGAGATTGGATGGTCCCTCAAATTTCCCATACAGACATTTCCTTTTAAAACAATAATTCATTTTTAACTTACAGATAATTATATATCCTTATGAAATAATTCATAATAATATTTTAGTAAACCTATGTATTTATGTATATGACCTAGGTATTTTATTTTATTTTTTTTCCTCTGAGACAGGGTCTTCATATTTAGCTTAAAATTGATTCAAAATTGCCTCGTGTTTCAATTAGGGTTTCTATTGCCGTGAAAAGACACGCTGACCACAGCAACTCCTATAAAGGAAAACATTGAATTGGGGCTGCCTTGTGGTTCAGAGGTTTAGTCTGCTATCATCATGGCAGGAAGCATGGTGTAATGCATGCAGCCATGGTGCTGGAGAATGAGCTGAGGCTTCTACATCTGGATCCACAGAAGGCAGGAAGAGACATTAAGTGGCTGGGCCTGGCTTGAGTCTCTGAAACCTCACAGTTCACTGGCTGGTAATGCATTTCCTCCAACAAAGCCACACCTACTTCAACAAGAAACACCTCCTAATGTGCCCCTCCCTCTAGACCAATATAGGTCAGAGTTATGCAAACCCTCACACCCAGCTTCCACCTCCTAAAACCCAAAGTTACTAGTATATGCTACCATACCAGATTTGGTACATTGATGACACGAGGCATTGATCATTTCAAGACATTTGGGTTGCTTGACAAGTGACTAAAGAGGGAAGAGTCTCATTTAAACTCATGGTTCAGGAGCGAGAGTAAGGAACAGCAGGGAAGTCAGGCTGGTTGAGAAGCCCCACGGGTATCAGGGACAGTGGGAGCAGGAAGTGCCAGCCTCTCACATCTCAGCAGATCAGGACAGAAAGCTGGACCAGAGGAAGGCTTGTGTACAGTTCTCATTTCTATTGGGCTACAGCTACAAGGTAGACCTCATGTCCCACAGGCTTCCTAAAATAGACAGCTTCTGGGGACATTTCATATTCAAACTATGTTACCACCATTCACCTGCAACATCATTTGCTTGTGACAGCATTTTAAATTCTTCTAGGCATTTTGAATTAAATGATACAAAATTGCTAACTATAATCACCATTCCGTGTAAAACAACACATTCCTCCTGTCTGGCTATGACCTTGCCCCATTTACCAGGATCTTCCTTAGCCTGTTTAGCAATACCCTTCTGTCCCTCCCTCCTTCCCTCTCTTTTTACCTTACCCTTCTGGTCTCTCATAAAAGTGTTATTCTTTGCTCTATCATCCCCAGTCCCTCTCTGTTTCAGAAGCATTGCAGAAATCTTAGGCATGAGAAAGAAAACCATTAAACAAAGAGCCTCAAAAAAAACTTGAGATGAAGAATTGGAGTAGTCACCAGTGAACCTCCAAATAAAGCAAGGGGCTTGCTAATGTGTCAACACTGCAAGAACGCACCCTTTCCGGGGCTCTGCAGAGGAGGCTCTACCCCGAGCAGCTGCCAGTGCAAGTCCCCAGTCTTCCTTCTGCCATTTGCCTCCTTCAATTTCTCTCCATCTTTATACTTTAAAAATAGTGTTAAAATGACAGGATGTCAGGGGATCTAGCGGGAGTAACAAATACTGTCTGTAAGTGTTGTAGAAAATACTGACTCTGGGCTCTCGGGATGCTTCCAACAACCTCCAAGCTGACTTAGGTCTGTGCATGTGAATGTAACCACTCACTCTCATGTCCATTTGACTCCCTGGAACCTGAGAGAACCACTCAGAGCAGTGACAGAGGGAACAGCAATGACATGCTGAGTAGGACTTGCACTTGGCTGTTTATTATCTATTATTTGCTTGCTAGGTTAGCCTGTTTAAACGTCCTTTGCTAAGAAATAGTACTTTATGATATTATTCTAAATACTATTATCAGTAATGTTACTGGTGATCAACATTTACTAATTAAAGAAATACTTAGTTATAAAAGATGTATTTACTGAAGATACATATTTACCATGTAACAATTTTAAAATGAGTTATATTTGTTATGTTCTTAGAGTAGTACCAGGCTCAACTCGGAGCTCTTTGTGTGTTAGCTCATTTAAAGCTCATAACAATATTACCAGGTTATTTTTAGGCAACTCAAGTGTGTAAAACTTGCTTTGCTTGTTGTGTGTGCTGGCTCCTGTCTGTAGCCTCAGTACTTGGAAGGCTGAGGCATGAGGTTTGCTGTAGGTGTGAGGGCATCTTGGGTTATTGTGGTAAGTTTCAGGATAGCATGGCCTTCAGAGAAAGCCCCTGTCTCAGAAAAACAAAGCAACCTGAAAAAAAAAAACAAATCTGAAACATCAAACAAACAAATATTAAACAAACAAACAAACAAACAAACAAAGCAAAAAGTTAGTTTGGGGAAAGTTACTCAGCTGTACATAGTTTAGCAAGAATTTGAAGCCATTCTGTCTTAGGTTGTTCCTCATTCATTTACAATTTTTCACAAGTTTACTAAAAAAAGGAAGTACCATCTGCCCTGGATATGCTAATATCTTATTATCAGAACACACCCTTTTTTTTTTCTAAAACTTCTTTGTAAACCTCAATCCTTGTCTAGAGTTGAAGTGTCACGAAACTTCCCCGTTTCCTTGTTCATGTGTCCATTAGGGTCATCCATGTTCAGGCCATGCTTATACCTAATGCTGATAAGACTTCATAGGTATGGATGGCTTCTCTGACATTTTTAGGGATGGAATCTCACTTGAAATAATTTCCTTTTCCTCTGATTTTTATCATTCTTCCATTTTCTCATCAACTCCCTGAACCTTCCGTGCTGGAGCTGTGTCTTACATGGATCAGTTGTGACAGGCACCACATGGTCACTTGTTCAAAGGACCACAGACAGCTAAGGAATGCTGAGAGTGGAAGAAATATTCTCCCTAGAAATGAGTTCCCAAATTGGCTATCTAATACTTAGGAGTCAGCCCTGGTTTCATATGCACACAAGTAACTTATATGGGTTGTGTAGGTTATATTTATATATTATAGATCTGTGCACCTGCACACATACACACACACAGACACACACACACACACACACACACACACACACAAACAGTTAAATAAGTAAAAGTCATGAATTTGAGAGAAAGGAGAGTACATAGGAAGGAAGGAAAGATTTAAAATGAAATAATTATATTTTAATTTAAAAATTATTTTATTAAATTACTCAAGATATCTGAGCCCTCATAGTGTCTGTTTGCATGCTCCCATCCCCAGAGAGCTAGCCTTCCCTCATCTTGCCTGAAGGCCTGCTAGTTCTCTTACATTGTGAATGGTATTGTCTTCCTCAGCAACCCAGAGGCCCTTGGTACTGGAGACTTGAACTGAACCTTAGAGATTAAGAACAATGCTTGCCCCAGGGTGTGATTATGATATATAGAAAGTTTAGAGAGTACTTTTCTAGTTCTCTCCCACTGTTGCTGGAACCTCTTTCATGGATCCCTGGTCTCCCTGACACAAAATCCATGCCCATATACCATAGAAGAAATGGGACAGGAAAAATAGCTTCATTAGACACCTCAAAATTAATTTTGGGGTGTAATTCTACATCAGTCTAAGTCAGTTCTAATTTCTCTATGATCAATAGAACACTATCAATGACCTAACCTCAGTTTGAAACATTTCCATTTTATCATGTAATTTCTATTTATCCTGTCATTTCATCATAATTCCCGATGACCAAGGATCTGTAATTGTGGTAAATAAGAGGTTTGGTTGGATATCAGGGACATGCAGATGCCTAAACTGATTCTCTATAGGGTCCTAATTAAAATGAAGCTTATTGCACTAAAATTACACAAGTATATAGAATCATGGAGAGAATACACAATACTGTTTCTCAAATTAATGATGAGGTTTTACTTATTTAGACACTTAAAGTTATCAAAAATTTTAAGTACATTTAAAGCAATTTACATTTGTGTGTGCTTCTATAACTGTCTTTTTCTCACATATTGACTCATTGGAAAATAGAAATAGATTTTAAGATTGTCTCTATTTAACTTTTAGCATGTACTTCAAAAATACCCTTATGTTTTTCTGCAGAAACACAATTTCATTCTCATCCTCAGCATTAATACTGATTTAAACATTTATGAATTATTGATTTTATTAAAATTTTATCAATTGCTGTCAAAGTATTTTTCATAGTTATTTCCTTAAGGAAATTAAAACCAGGACAAATTAAACATGATGCACTTCTAGAATGTCTCAAATTCTTAGATTTCTTTCAGGCATAATTATTTCTGTTGAGTCTTTGAATGGCTGGATCCAATGTCATTAGAATATTTCACCTTTGACCTGTCTGATCGTTTCAGTCTGGTTCTGTTCCTCTTTCTTCTGCAGTTCCCATGATCTGGAAATTAGATCTTAAGACTTGAGGAAATTCAGGTTAAATACTCTTGGCAGCAATGCTCACAGGTGAAGCCATGGCCAGAATGCTTGGATGTATTTAAGTGACAATGACATAGAATCAGTGTTTTTTACAGAAATATTAGCCTTCTAGCTCTAGTTTGAGCTGATCTTAGAGGTGCTATTTGCCAAAGATAACACTCCCATTGTCTTCATAATTTCAGGAATGTTGACATTGTTAACCTTTGTTTATATGAGTTGTGGATAGCCTCTCATAGAGCTTTCCTACTGAAAACCACCTCCTGCCATTTATTCTTTATCTCGGACCATATTATTAGATTACATAGGATTGATCCATCATTTTACTAGAGGGGAAAATAATAGTCTCAGTGGGAAGATCAGGCAGTCAGCTTGGCAGACAGTACTGCTATTTCTCAATTATTTTGTTGTGGGCAGACTGCTAGTGTAGGCTTGGGAGTTGATTTGTGTGTGGAAATGGAAGTGGGTGAAAAGAGAAATAGATTTTAAGATTGTCTGGTAGGTGGGGCTCTAGCACAGTACTAGAGCCAGTGCTCAGTATGCTTGAGGCCCTGGTATCATTGCCAGAACCAAAACAAAAAGAAAAATCCCTAGGGTTGTGAGGAACAGAACAACCAAAAAATGTGCTGGAGGGCTAACCTGCTAGTCTGTAACATTGATGATTGAGTTAGGAAGTGGTCCACTGACCTCCATCACAACCTTCACGTCCATTTATCATAGCAAGTCCATAACCTCCCTCCTCTGTTCCCAAAGGAAACCATGACTCAAGACTTGGTAAGAGCAGGAGCTGACCATCCTAGTACACTGTTCAGACTTTTTCAACGCTGTGACTCTAATTTGCTGTCTTCAGATTTATTTGCTTACGTGACCCTCTGTTGGGTTCCACAGGACTTCTTGGCCTTAGTTCCAGTTCAGTATGCCATGTAGAAAATGGAGGAGAGAAGCAATAGTGATGTTCAATGAACAAATGAGTGGTCCTCAAGAAACAGGCTTTGTGTTACCTGTGTTGTATTGTTCCTGTTGACACTCCTAATCCTCTTACCTCTCTCCAATGGAGTTCCTTGAAAGAGGATGTGCCCACTGAAAGAGTAAGAAATATATGCCCGGAGCCACCATCTTTCAGTTCTAAAGACCTCATAGAGCATCTCATTTATTCCATGGACCACCTGTAACTGCCCCACACAGTTTTAGGTGTGTTTCCTTTAATCAGATATTTTAAAGATGAGAAAGAAACATGCATGCTCTCCACTGAGACCTTTTACTGTTCTGGTAACAGTACATGCCAAGTTGAAGAAATTTCTGGCATCTACACAGGCAGATTTGTTAGATGAATAAAAACAAGTCCACTTAGAAAATAGTCTTCCTGAATTTCTCTCCAGAGAAAACAGTGAATGAGGAAAGTGTAGAGAGTTCTGGATGCTGACCTTTGAAACTCTCCCCAAAGCTGCATGACTGCTGATGGGAAGACATGAAAAGTCATTTCGCTTGTAATGAGATACCAAGTGGGCCTGTCTTCTTTTAAAACCTGGCATTTAAAAATACATTTACTTCTCTTATGGACTGCCCTAACCTGCACAGGCTACTGCATATGACATATTACTGAAGCAGATGTTTTAGACAACATGCTGGCAGCAGGGCAAGCCAGGAATAAAGTTGATGGTTTTGTTTCTTCAGTCTCAGAATCACACAATTGCAAAAGCTTTTAGATCCATCAATTTATTGCAAATGTTGTATAAACTGCCTATTAATTTTGTGCCTACTGTGCACTGGAATTGTTTAATATGGGGAAACAAATGGAGATAGGGAGGAAGATTATTTCCTTTCATAGGATATCTTCTCACTTTGACAAAATCCTTTGTGGTCAATTTGCCTCTGACCTTATGGGTGAAGAGGCAGGCTAGGGGCGTGTAAATATTTAGAGCCCCGTAAGTCAGGAGAGAGAAAACTGAGGGAGAAAGATATGCTGACAGGAAGTCTTGGGGTTTTACTCTTTTGAGCTATTGTTCAGTTAACTCCTGGGTTACAGAAGAAGCAATACTGGAAAAGTATTGGTCTAGGGAAAGAATTGTGTTTGTCTTACTTTTGTGATTTCTATTGGAATGTATATTATGAACTAAAAATAAGCCTGTTTGGTATTTCATTAAAATAAATAAACTATAAGCATGCAGTATCATGTTGCATAATATATTTGCAAGTCCATAGTCACGTGTGGGAGATTTCTGTATTCATGAAGGGATGGCGAGTGGAAGATGGTCAGTTTATGCCATCCTATGGCATTTTGTTCTGTTTATGTGCCCGATGAAAATAGAACATGATAATCATCCACTTGGTCAAACACATAATTAGTTAAGGAAGGCATGGACACTGTTTCTAGTAGGCTGGGGTACAGGGGGCTGTCCCAGGGACTCAGCAATGACTAAGAAGGCTAATTCTGCCCGTCCTTTAGCATTTGTATTTGTCTCTCTGAAACTTGCCTTTCCTCATGCAACTCTGTAGAAGAGTAACTAGACAAATGGAAACGCATGATTCCTGTGCTTAGTAATCCACAGAGAACTTGGGTAAGTGGCAGAGAAAGGGAATGTGGGAGAACAGGAAGGGGATTGCTGAATAGCAAATTAAGTGACAAAATACCACTATGGACGATGTAATCAGAGAATTTTGAATAGGCTTGGGTCACATGTGGAAAATGCACCAAAATAAGCAATTGACTTGGAGAGTCCAGAGTTGTGCAAGCACAAGGCCTCAATTTTGATCCCCAGAACTTTCATAAAGAATCTGAGTACTGTTGCAATGTTGTGATCCTAGTGGTAGGCAGGCAAAATCAGGAGGACTCTTAGTGTCACTGACCCTCAGCCTCATGAAAAACGTGAGTTCCAAGCCACAGGAGAGTTCCTGTCTCAGAAGATAAAGCGCGTCACTCCTGAAGAACAGCTGAGGTTTAACTCTGTTCTCAACACTGTATATATACAACCCCCCATATGAGTATACACACAAACACACACAGACACACAGTTACACATGCCACACACACACTCTCTCACACACACAGGCACACCTACACCCACCCACCCATACTCTCATAAGCACACACTCACACACATTCTCACCCCTACCCCCACTCTCACCCACTTACACACATTCTCACCCCACCCTCCACTCTCAGCCCCATAGACACACATCATGATGGGGAAAAGAATGGAGAGGGAAAGGAGAGAGAGAGAGAGAGAGAGAGAGAGAGAGAGAGAGAGAGAGAGAGAGAGAGAGTTAGAGTTCTGTCTTGGGTGGCATGAAAAAAGCTGATTTCATTTAAAAATTATTTAATCATAAATTATGACAATAAAAGGAAATCAGTACATTTAAATTACTTAGAAGTGGAATTCTGCACCTAGCTGCACCCAAGAAGCTTTCCTTAAATATATATGTGTGTGTGTGTACATATATATATATATACACACACATATATATATTTATTTATATGTGTGTATGTATATGTATGCATATGTATACACACATACATATATATGCATTAAAGTGTGTATGTGCATATGTATGTGAGTGCACATGTGTGCATACGTGTGTGTGTACATGTGTGTGTATGTGTGTGATCTAGCTGTTACTGCGACTTCTACATAAAGTGACTTTATATTGAATATATATGTGTATGTGTGTGTGTGTGTATGTGTGTGTGTGTGTGTGTGTGTGTAGAAACCTGAAGTTCCTCCTTCCTTGAGACTCAGTCTCTCAGCAATCATAGTTCCATTGTGGCCATCTCACACTGGACATGCCAGTAACAGCGTAGCTCTTTATTCCACAAAGTGAGTGTCTCAGAGTCCCAATGTGGCACAGAAAACCTAGAATGTTCCTGGAGAGCCACTATTCCTCAGTCCATGGTGGAACCCTTGGAATGCTGACTCTGATAACAGCAAAGGGAGCAGCCAGAGCAGTGATAGGTGGAATAACTTGGTAGCAGGATGAATGGCCAAGAGAATCTTCCTTTTTCCATGTCCCTCTGGGATGCTACCAGAATTCGCTGTCTATAATCAGTGTGGATCAATTAAGGCAATTGGGACAATTCCTTTGAGACTCTGTGCTCAGCTGATTCTGATCTGTGGCAAGTTGACATTAAACCCAACCATACTAGGTACGTTTCGTATCAACAATAGTTACAAAATGGCAGTTTTGAATCTCAGCCCTTCAATCTGTCATTAAAACCTTGAGGTATGTTTTCATCATTGATCATTAAAGGAAGAAAATCCAGTGAATGCTCATCTGGGTGGAACTATAGTAAGCAGAACTATCATGTCAGCCATTTTGATTTTCAATTTATCAACAAGACATCAGTTAGGAAAAAGAAGGTGGTGGGGCAAATTACACTTACTACAACTGCAGTTTTTCCCTCACTATTCCATATTAGGTAATGTAGAGAATTAAATGCCATAGGAAACCAAGATAACAAGTAATTTCTGTCTTCTACCAGCTTATATTTTTCAGCACCACTCCATTCAGTTAATGGACAATGTTTGTAGGAGATGATCCTAACCTAGAGAGAGGTGCACTTCATTCCAGTATGGAAAATCTTTTGTAGTGTTTTTCCTTATTTTTCATTTTATTCTACATTGGAAATAACCAGTGAAATGAATTATATGCATTTATTATTTTATATGAATTAAATAACACCTAAAATAGTAATATGATTTGACATTTAGTCTAATCCATTTAAAAATGTTTTGACTTTATTTTGAAAGCAGTTCTTTGCTATTCATGTTAGCTCATGTCACCATCTTAGTATTCATAATCAAACTTACAAACCTTAAATAATTTTTTTCAATATTTTATTCCATATTTGTGTTTTTATTAAACTAATAAAATATATTTTAAAATATTCAACTCAGTATTGACTTTTTTAAGTCATTAAAGGATTTATAATAGTTAAATGCCTCTTAAATATACATGATGTCTTCTGAAGCTAAAAGTAATATGCACTCAACCAGTTTTTAAAATCAATTTGGAACATTAAACATGATAGAAGTGACAAAAATCTCTTATGACATCCTCCATGAAAGGAAATTATGGCAAGTTCCTGAATAGACAGAAACCATCCCATCTCCAAGGGAGAATACACAGTGTAACTGTGGCTCCATAGAATGAATTGGGTAGTGTTCCTTCTGTTTCTATTTTATGGAATATTTTGAAGAGTATTGGTATCAGGTCTTCTTTGAAAGTCTGACAGAATTCTATACTAAACCCATTTGGTCCTGGGCTTTTTTTGGTTGGGAAACTTTTAATGACTGTTTTCATTTCTTCAGTGGTTATGAGATTGTTTAGATGGTTTATCTGATCCTGTTTTGACATTGGTATTTGAAATCTGTCCAGAAAATTGTCCATTTCATCCAGACTTTCCAGTTTTGTTTAATATAGCCTTTTGTAGTAGGATCTGATGGTTTTTTGCATTTGCTAAATTTTTGTTGTTATAATTCCCTTTTCATTGCTTATCTTTAGCAAGTTTTTGATGAATGATTATTTTTAGAGTTGTTTGTTGCTTAAAATATAGCCATTCTTTGGGAAAATGTTAAGCATCCTCTCTCTAAGCCTTTTTGCTAGCTCTTACTTATTCCATAGAGCTTCTTATTTAATATCTTTAATGCATAAATAACATTAGTGCTCTCTTAGCCTTACCTTTTATGCAAGGTCTTCATTGCTCTGTAGATCAGCAAAACTACAAGCAACTTTGATGCCAGCTTCTGGTTACTCTTATTTTGTTGTGGTTATAAGAGATAATAAATGGGAAACAACAACAGAATCCCACTCCATAAGTTGCCTAGGAATTTTCAAGCAGTGCCACTGGGAGCCTATTCTACATTGATGCCTAAGTCTCCTGCTGTCCCGTATAGCTTCCTATTATGAATTAAAATAATGATGAGGTTATTATTGACACAATCTTCAAACGTTTTATTTTACTAAATCACTTTTACGAGGGTTCCTTGACTTTGACATCCATACAATCCATCCATCCATACAATTCCATGTCAGAGGAATACAGTCATTCTTCTGACAACCCACATATAGCACAGGGTAACCTATATTTGTGTGGTTCATAATTAGACTAGCCTTTGCAAGGTCTGTTTCATTTCAGAAAACTAAGAATTAAGTCTATAGACCTCATAGGTGGAAGTAAGAGGTTATATAAAATAGGGGTGAAAAAAATAAAATAGGGGTGAAGGTACAATAAAAGGGAGCTTATAGGAGTCTCTGGTGGGCTTGGCTATTGTTTTGAGTCATTTCCAAACATTTGCTTCAAGCCTGGTTATTGTTACTTCCACCTAATATGCTACCTACCAAAGGCTATAATCATACTTGAGATCCCTAACTCATCCACCTTGCCACTGATGTATATGGACTGGGGTATACCACTGCTCTCCTCTTGCTACCATTAGGCATAAAGAATCCTGTGATCAGCTGTCCTCTGGTAGGTTTTAGAACACACTCTTCCAGAGGATGGATTGGGCTGGTAGGAGCAGGGAAGGCCTAGAGACTTGAACAAACTCCTAGACCATAGAACATTCACTATATCACTTTGTATCTGAGCTGCTGTGAAACTTAGCCAGAGATACCAGAAGTTGTAACTAGTCACTTACAGAAGAGAAGCAGTTAATAAGTCAAAAAAAGGTCAATTGAACACCAAATGAAATGCTTCTTTCTTTTTATTAAAATGAAAGCAAAACATCTAATAAGAAATATCCTTTAATATTTTCATAAAATATATTTTTGCTAAATTATTCCTCAAAAAATTGGTTTGGTGTGACAAGATCCCCCAGTAAAGAACAAAGCGATTGTCTGAGAGAAGCTAGGTTAGTGAATGATTAAAATGTTCTCTGATGAAATGAGCTTGATTTAAATACAATTAATTTGACTAACTGTATTTTACATTACATATCATAGTTATAGTCTGTTCAAACATTAGAGCTCTGTTTTAAAAAATATGTGCATATATTCCTGATTCCATTATATTTTCAGTGGAAATTGAAGGTCATGGTTGGAAAATGATAAAATTATGAACAAAAAACAATCATAAGGAACAACAATCACTGAAAGCATGATTTAAAGAAATGCCATAGCCATGGGAGTCTCAAGACAAACTGCTTGCAGAGAGAGCAGAGGGGGGATGGGAGCAGGAAGCCTCTTCCGTACACCCCAGGGGGTTGAGGTGATAGATGATTTTGTTACTAAATGTACAAAGGAGTTATTCTGTCACCAGAAGCTGGCTCTACATGGCAACCTGTCAACTTGAATGCTGAGGGGAAGAAATCACTGGGATCATTTAACAGACAAGATTCATTGCTCATTACAAGGGATATTACAGAAAAAGCCTTTTAAGAATCTCGATCATCAGTAGGGTTCGGACTACGTGTGGTATCAGCAATGCAGGATGTCAAAGAGGATGGCCATTTCAGCCTGGGAGCTGGAAATGAGATTGGGAAACACAGGGAGTCCTTTTAGTCAAACAGGAAATCTAGATTATTTGTCTATCAACTTGTTAGCCAGTTCTCTGACACTATTTGTTGAAACATATTTTCCATGTGCAAAAGCTCTTATAATCCACATTAATTTCACAAACTCACCCTAGCCTAAGCTATTCTTCAAGACATTAACAAGTCTCTCTTTCTCTCCCCCTCCTTCCCTTGCCCCTCCCCATTCCCCTCTTTCCATCACATTTTGCTTAGTTATCTAGTAGAAAATAAATAAATCTACAGTAATGAAGACATGTCATAACAATTCATCAGAGAACAGGATAAAAATAAACTGAAATAACACAGAAGGCTTGAACCACAGGACTAGCATTTAGGCAAGCAGCAATTACAAACTTGCACTCAATATTATGGAATATATATTTTCATGTGCATATAAGGTGTTCATATAAATGGCTACATTCTAGACAAAAAAAGTAGTTTTCAATAAAGGATGAAAGCTCTGATTGTGGTTGTTACAGCATGTCACAATATGATATGCAGTGGGAACATAAACACTAATAATTCCACATAGAAAAGACAGTGGGTTGGAAGTTCCCTTTTACTATTATCCATTTAAAGGTGGTAGAAGAGAAAAATAAAACTCAGTGAAGTTTAAGGGAGCACACAAAAGGACAAGGCCAATGGTGGGCAACAATGACCTCAGGAGACTGTCCATTCCACATTTTTGCAGAACATAAATTTTCCATTTGAATTCTTAATGCAAAGTCTCATCTTCATTAATTCTTGAGGTATCTCCTGTACTACTCTACTCCTTCCTGACAATACCCCATGTCCATGAATGTAGCTCTATAGCCCTTTGCTTGCACTCAGACCACACAATAACAGACAGGTCTTTGTATTTTCCCTAGCTATAGATTGCTGGCTTTTATAATGGTGGTCCCTTTCTCTAAATGCACCTGTGACTGATCTCTAGCTGGTGGCACAGTAGCTCTTCTCAAGGCTTAATTGGTAACTTTTATCCACTTGTACTTTGAAAATAAATTAATCCCCACAGTATTCATTTAAACTTTAATTTACAAACTCTTTTGGCACCAAGCCAACACATTTATGAATGACAAAGCCCCGTGGGATTCTTATTCATGAGTTGACTTCTCAATGCATGTAATAACAAATCCATATGCTACTTCTGCGATGAGTAAATTTGGTATAGGCAGACTTTCTTCTGAGAACACTGGCACATAAAGAGCCTCAGAGAAGAGAGTTTCAATGAAAATGATGTGTTTACATCCAGAAAGGCACTTTGAAGCTTCCTCAAGAGCTGATAATATGTGAAGGTGGTTTACCTGACATGGGTTGATACCTCCTAGCTTCGCAGAGTCTGAATTATGAACATGAATAAATAATGGAATAATTTAGATCTCGACAGTGTTTATCAGAGGATACAGTACAGAAATTGAAATACAATATCGAAGATGAGGGCCAAATTGTGTATTGTGATATGGGCTCCATTGTTCCTCAGAAGGCCAATTATTTTAATAGGATCTATGTCTCCATCAAATATTTGCTGGTCATTTGTTTGCCCAAATTCTGCTTGTAAGCAGCTAAAGGAGTCCTGACATCTTTATCACTTACACATTTGTCAAGCTAGGAAATCTAAATATTATTCATAGAATGACCTCGGGTAGACTTGAATGTAAAATGCTTTCATTCATTTCTCAAAAATCTATCTTTTTAATTATCTTCTTCCCCATAAAACTAACTTTGAACACGGCATTCATGCACTCCTCCTCACACATCATAGTTATTCCTCTTTCCATCTTTTGCAAACTTGATAAGTTGCATCCTCTGATCTATATCTCCAAAGTGACATGAGGAATATTTACTGGGCCATGAGAAGACACTTTTTAGTGCCAACTGCAAACATGACATTATCCATTCTGCTAAAATCAATTTTAGAAGAACTTCTTCAATCACCTTAGTATCAAGACTGGAGATAGCAGCTAGAACAACACAGAGGATAGCAATAGCTTCCATTCTGCATTCAGATTAGACAGGGAGACAAAGTCCCTTACCCTTACCACTCAAGGGAGACCAGTAGCCGGAACAGATCTAGAATGTTACAAATAAGAAGGCCTCCAACAGAAGTCACGCTGAGAAAGGTGGGGTTTTAAAAGAGCAGACCCTCCTATGTGAAGTCTTGAAACCAAGTAGATGGAGCCCTGAAATGAAAAAAAATAGCATCACTTTGACCTCAGCCCCCAAGAGACTCACAGGAGACACCCAGAGATGGCTGCTGGGATCTGCTGGCATGCTCAGCAGGGTTAGGAAGAATGCGGACTCTAGTTCTGATCAGAATCAACAACATAGTCGATTTATTCTAGTGTACCAATGTGACAAAATGAGCATAGTGACTTACTGAAAGCATGAGATTCACTGCTTTGTCAGGATAATATTCAATGATTACTGCCTACCTTTTGAAACTGATTGAAAATGCACGTAAGCAGGCTCTCACAGTCTTTTCAATGGTGCATTTCTAGAGTAAGGTTTTCTGTTTAATTTCTTGCTGAAGTTCTAATACTTCTCAAATAAATAGTCCCAGATCTGCTTTTGGCCAGCAGTTCTTTGTTCTAACTGGTCACCTACCAAATGAATAATGACCGTTCTGATATTTGAGGTATTTTAAGGCTTGGTGATAAAACTCTGGATGAAATATTTCTTGCTTTATGACCTTTTCTTTCTAGAAATGCATTATTGTTAGTTACCTAATTCTCTATATATTCTAAAAACTTGCTGGCTGTTATAATCTCAGGCAAATTTCTGTAGGCTATTGAGATATGATACTTTTACAAACTATTATTTACTTAAATCAAATATTTAATTTATCATTCCCTTTGACCAAAATGATTATATTTTGTTCTAAATTGTTCTTTATATAGTTTTATTTATTCATCCTACCTATCTCCTTTTTGCCTTTGATAGGACTTCACAATTGCTTTACCTCCATCTTCCTTTCTCTCTTTCTTTCTTATTACATGGTTACCAGAATGCTGAAATTTAAAAGACTCTTGATAAATGCTTAATAGTTTATCTTGTCACTCAGGAACATCACCGAGCCACTGTCTTGGAGATTCTGGGGAAATGTCAGATATCTTTGGCTTGTCATTTCACCATCTGCTCCCCACTACAGCTTCTGTTTTGAACCTTTGCCTAGGCACAGAGATGATTCATTCTCTCATGGTGCTGCTGACATTTCCCCAAGTGTTAAAGCTCAGTCTTATGGTTAATCAATTCTTGGATCATACAACCATTTGAGCTCTGTGACTCTTGCTACAGAATCCTTGTGTCCTTTGTGGAGGCTCTGGGCTCAGGTCTTCAGTATGTCAAAGGCTTGTGACATACTGGAGTGTGATAGTTCAAGTGTTGCCAGGTTTTCTCCTGTGGTGAGAGGACCTTCACCGGAAGCCTTTGCCTCTTCTCTTGTTCACCAACTGTTCAGACCCTGTGTAAGAGTTAAGTCTGTTTCAAGAATTTACAAGACTTTTGAGAAAAGTAGACTAATGTTATGCTAGAGACTTTGAAAGCCAAAATTCCCAACAAAATTTCACCAACAAGTCATTCATTCTGAAAATTCCAGTGAATGGAAGACTTCAGAGAGCGTTCGCCAGCCTCTGAATGAAATAATTACATGCTGGAGTTGGAAGGGAGCTTGGAAATAACTTAGCACTTCCCTTCACTTTAACTTGCAGGGGGAATGAGACCCAGAGAGACTGAGTGATATGCCCAAAGTAGTTTTATAAGTAAGTTGTCACATGAGAAATAGACATCAACACTGTGACAGCAATCTTAGAAGAAATTCATTTGAATGGACTCACTCATCCTCACAGGCTGTTCTTATCAAATACTGTATAGAGACCAGGAAGAGGCAGGGTGTGGCACTGAAAATCAAAACAAAGTTCAGGCTGTACTATGGACTTTCATATGTGGACTACTGCATGGGCTTAGTGGAGGGACTTTCCATCCTTTTTGTAAGTGCTCAAACCAGAAGTTTAGTGGGACTTAGAAGGAATGTTTGTAGATGTGACTGGCAGTGATTAGGGTGGAGGGGATGGAAAAGGGCAAAGCTAACTAATGGAGAACATTCTAAGTGGTCAGGTAAGAAAGCATTTTTTTTCAGTTATGATGGATTTATAACTGACGGGTAAAAGAAACATTGTTACATAAATGATTTATGTGGAAGTATCTGTATTTCTCAAACAATGAAGACAACATCTCTTGATCCTGGATTGAATCTCATGCAGCTTCCGTATTGCTCTGTTCCTACTTGACAGGGACACCCCGGGGCAGTGCTTCTTGTGTTGGGCCTGTGATTATACATGGAAAGACTTTTTTTCCTGTTGAATCTCTTTCTCAGAGGACACCTGGGATCAAGTGATGGCCCAATACTGAATTGTGCAACACTGGATCATTGCAGTCTGGCTTTGCAATTTATAGGCTCGTGAGACGATCTAACCTTTCAATATATGACACTTGCCACACTTGCCACCATTTTATTTCTTCTCCATGAACTAAGAAATTTGCCCTTCAGCTTTGTATACCTCCCCCTGTACAAATGCTGGGCAGGGCCAGATCAGCATGCAGCGGTGTTCAGAAGTTTGCTTCTCTTGAACATGCATAACAAGTCAGCAGCTTTCAAAAGCCATGCTTTGAAAAAAAAAGATTACTTCTAATGAAAAGAACTCTACATTTTCCATCTAGTACAAGAAAATGCAGGCACACAGAGCTTGGAGCAAAAAAGAGACAGGACAGAATAAACCTGCATTGTGTCGAATCATAAAAAAAAAAAATGCTAGGAGGAAAAAAAGGCACAAAAGATGCCACCTTATTGAAGAAGGATATAAGGTCACAGTGGAGGGAAAAAAGTGAACTACAGTGATAAGAGAAGGTGAAATGTAATTGTGTGTACCTGAGGGTAGGCACTGCAGAAGCCCAAATCACAGAATTGCTAACAATCAGCTCTGTAAAAACACTAATACTCAGAGTGTGGAGCACTGGAAGTCAGGGGATCAGAGAATGTAAAGAAAGTGTATTTATACTGCTGAATATCTTTTGAATAATTGCACATACTGTTATAAAAGGAACCGCTCTTTAACTTAGAAAATACATAGTTGTGCAACTGAATGGACAATCAGTTAGAAAAATTTGTCAAAACATGGTTGAAAAGGGATAGAAAGAAAACCATTCTTGCTATCTCTTTATTTGGGCAGTCACATCCAGCTTTCCTCTACAGCATCTGTGTAGCATGGACTCCTTTCTCTAATCTTCAGGGTCAACCAATCCATGTTAATTGTAGAATTGTGCACGCTCTGTGGGAGCCATGCTGTAGATAAATAGACCGAGTGAGCCTAATACAGGTAGTATATTTTTCCTTTTTGAGATTTGAGCTAATTCTTCTCTAGATACTTCAGGATTCACAGGGCTTGTGATTTGTGTAAACTGAGGTAAAGTATAGCCAGTCTTCTAAGAGGAACACACCGGGAAAGAGGGAAACAGCTAAAGGAAGAGCTGTATTTGTGACTGTTTTCTGTCCATGGCAGGTCTCCGAATTCCACACTTCAGGAGTACCAGACTCTCATGTGCATCTTCTGGCAAGGAATTTCTACCCTGAGCCTGAGAGGCTATTTGTGAAACTCCTCTCTGTTACTCACAGCAGTTCTCTTGTGGGACTCTTGTTTCTGCCATCTTAGACGGTCCTTCAGGGGTAAGGGTCACAGCTCTTCGAAATGTCTGTGGCTGTTGGCCTGCCTAAGAAATCACCGCTCACGAGGAAAGTTCTTACAGGAGTCTGATTTGAAGAAAACCTGTGTTTCTCCTACTGGGGGAAATGACATGTAACTGGGTATAGTTCACTTCTTCTTTCTTTGGATGAAAATCATAGCACAGGATTCCTTACCCAAAGCCTCCCAATCGCTCCACTCAGTGTCTGAACAGCACTCACGCTTCCCTATGGCAGCCATCCTGCCATACCAAAATATACTCACACTAGGAGGGAATGATTAGGGGATTTATCTGTAGTCAAGTTCAAGTGCGAATCCTCTTGTTCCCATAGAGTCCTCCTGAAGCCTGCCCTTCGTGTGGAGATGAGGTGGAACTTCTGGCATGCCTCAGGGTTTTAGGATGACAGTTTCTGATGAAACTCTTCTGATGAAAGCTTGCATCAGGCCCACTTGGGAGGTTACATTTCCGATGCTAACACATACAAACAATGCCTCCGTCATCTTCTCCTCTTATGAGTGTTTCATCATTAGATGTATAGAACAGCTTTCACAGTTTCCTCTTAGTCTGTCCAGGCCTCCAGCCTGGTATCCATCTGCACTCTTGTGTTCAGACTGCTCATTTACTAGAGCACTTTCCTCTGATGTCAGTTTCTCCCCCAGACACTCTCTCAGCAGAAAAATGACGTGATCCAGCCTTCTTTCTTGAGATACTTTCTGCACATCACATTCTGCTGGATTTCCTTCTATGGATTCTCTTCTTCCTCCTCATTCTCCTTTTCATCTTTCTCCTCCTCTTCTTCCTCCTTGTTCTCCTTCTCCTTTTCCTCCTCCACGTTCCCATCTTTTTCCTCATCATTTTTTCATGATAGGCACCAATCCTAGGACCTTAGGCATTATCAGCAAGTATAGTATCTAAACGAATACATCTTTTAGAGCTGGGAAAATGGGCATTGAATGCGGGGCCTCCTCAGGCTTGGCTATCACAGTACCACCAATTTTACTCTTAAAACAAGAGCCATGAGATTGCATTCACATAATCCAGTCCACCTCTTTCAGATGCCAATTTTGATGACTTTAGCAAATGAAAAGCCACTTTATATCTAAACATGTCAACTTAAACATGACCTAAATAAGGACAATGCCAATAGACATGCAATCACTGCAGGAGGAAATCACATGGGGCTCCAACCCTAGACAAAGTACCACAGATGACTGAGGGATTCTGAAAGTGGGGGTGGTCTACTTACCAGGCAGGAGGTCACTTATTAGTTATTTAACACCAAATAATTACCTCAGGAATCATGTGCCTGCTATCAACAATGAACAGACTCAGAATATTATATTTATGTATTTCTACACAAATACAAATGTAAGTGCATGCTAACATATATACATAGACATGGACAGGCAGAGACACACGTGCATGCATGCAGTCATGCATGTACAGGGACAAACACACACACACACACACACACACACACAAACACAAACACAGACACACACCAATAACAAGAAGAGGAGGCTAGAAATTTCTGGGATGGTGGTGGTAAGAGGAGTTTGAGGAAGAAGCGAGAATGGACAAAAATGATGTAATAATTACGTTTTTTATTAAGGAAAAGTTCATTAAGATTTTCCAAAAATCAACCTAGAGGAATATTTCTATCCATTTCACAGTTTCCCTCTTCCTTTCTGTCATCAAAACATTCCCAGTCCAGCCACTGATGATACTTGATATGATTTCTCCCTAGAGCTCTATATTTTCTAAAGTATTTTCTCTGTAGGTTATATCATAAGATAAAGCTACTCACCATACTGCTTTAGAGAGTCATCCATTGTCACTCTTATCAACAGCTCATTAAATTATTTTCCATAGATTTGCTGCAATGCAGTGTGCTTTTCTGATTTGTAAGGACTTTTGAGGACTATGAAGAAATCTTTTGTAATATTTCCATATAATTGGTTGTGAATATATATGTCTATCTATCTAGCTATCTACTTTTTTTCCCATGGGTAATTCAGAGTATGGTCTTTCCAAGAGCCAAAAGAACTTAAACCTTGTTAAACGTTATTATTTAAAAAGAAATTTTAATGGAAATTTATTAGATCTTATTTTTTTATGTTTTGTACCTTCTGCATTCAGTTAATAACTTTGACTAATTTAAAGTCATAAAATGTCTTCCCATGGTATTTTAAGGTTTCACAAATGCCCTAAGATCAATTTCATGTGCATTTTTGTAGTGGATATGAAGAGTTGAGATCTTTACTCCCTTCCTCCTCCCCTTGTTGCCCCCTCCCTCCTCTTTCTCTTCTCCCCTCTCTTCTCTTTCTTTTTGTTCTCCATCCCTCAATCCTCCTTCCCATCATTATTTTATTGATCCCCTTCCTCCTTTCCTTCTTCTTTTTCCACTTGGTCAGACATTTTCTCTGACCCTTTCCTTGCCTCTGTCCTTTGTCAGGTTTCTCTGTCCTCCACCATGGCCTATTTCCCTCTGTCTTCTGCAGATCTCATGCTTATAGTATATACTACTTCTATATGTGTCTGGCACTTACCTAAGGTTATTCTTAATCTTCCCATCTGTAACCTCTATGCTGACCTCATACCTTCTCTTCTTTTCTATAAATTTACATATGTAAATAAATTTTATATTGTACTTTACAAATGTTTTGTGACATTCTCAAAGTGATTCACATTAGATGTTCTTACAAATAAAACAGCATATAATTTTTCATTTGAAATTCACATTTGAATACAATTTTATTTCATTGCTACTTCCCATAATATAATGGTCATGTATGTAATAGTCTAAATTTTGAAATACTAGTGAATTAATTTATCTAGTGTGTTTTATTATGTCTTGATTTGATCTAATTATCATATTGTTTTGTCAAGTCAAGACTGTATTTCTTGTGTTCCAGTCCTTAAATCTCTTCCCGTCTCCCTTCTTTCCTCCTTCCCTCTTTTCTCTCCAATCCCTCTTTATTTTATTACTGAAATGCATTCAGTTCAGTGTTGAATGAGAGCAGCAGCAATGGACCTCCTTACCCTTGTTCCCAGTCTTGGAAGACATTCAGTACATCATCGTTTTCCATGCAGTTGAAGTCATCTGACATCAACTGTCATTCATGAATAGATATCTCTCATTGTACAAAAATTTTAGTCCTATTCTCATAATCAGAAATTTATATTTAAATTTGATTATTTAAAAATGATTTGTCAACAATTATCAAGATAGCCATATGATTTTTCCTTTCATTCTATTGATATAAAAATTAAAAAAAATTTATTAGATCTCTGGTATTTGATGGCTCTTGATATATTTTGTACTTCATATGCAATACTAGGACAAGTTGCAAACCTTTTGTTCATAATTTTTATATCTCTATTTGTCAGTGTTATTGTTCTATAGTTTCCTATTTTGCTGAGTTATTATTGAAGTTTGGAAACTTTGGGTGCTTTTTAATTTGTTTTATAATTACATTAATGTCAAAGAGTATATTTCATGGCTTTTAATTGTTAATTTGTTATTATTTTACAGTCCACAAGATAGTATGTCTGAGTGACTATTTTAATGTAGTTGAATACGATTTGTATTATTACTCTTGAATAAATTGGACTATACATGCTAATGAGATCTTATTGTTAGAAATTTTGGGTTATGGTTTTACTCTTTTTTGACTGTTTTGACTACAATGCTTGGATTACTTTCTGTGAAGCTGAAGGTTTGTCTCGTTTACCTTCTACCTTCTTACCTAGTGATTTCTGTCTCATGTGTTTTAAACTATTTTTACTTACATGTACGAATGTTTTATGTATAGCTCAACATTTATACAATATCTTTCCTATAGGTGATTTTTTACGTAGAATCCTCTATTTGGACAAATATTGCCATCATTTGTTTAGTTTCTTCAGAATCCATGAAGTATGTCTTTGCCCTCATTTTCACAGCCGATACTCATTCTTATAATTTAGTTTTGAAATATCTTTGTCCCTGTCTTATTCTTTCACATGCAGTTAAAGAACAAAGTTAAATTAGTTCAGCTATTACCCGTAGGGTCATTGGAATCAACCCAAAGCAAATGCATTAGTTTTAACTCTTTAGCTTTGGGTACTTTCTAAGTTTTTATATCTTAAGAAGCTCAGATGTTAGGTAGGAAGAGTAGGGTCCAGACCTCAGAGGAGTGCCCTGTCACCCAATGAGACAAGACACTCATGCAGATTAGCACAGAGACTGCCATGTGCTAATTATTCATCAAGTGTGCATTGACTATTACAAATATATTCTCTAGTTATACCTTTCAGGTGTTGGTAGATTTTAGCTATTATCATTTTTTGTTTTAAAATCAGAATGTAGAAACTTTATGAAGAAACAAAAATAAGCTGGAATAATACAACTAGAAACTTTAGTACATTGTACCCACTTCAAAAATCTAGCTTTAAATTTTACTTTTAAGTGACAATATTTAAGGATAAAAACATGTGGCTCAACTAAATCATAAGATGCTTATTACCATACCTAAGAGAAAATTCTGTGATATTTAAATGACACTCTGCTTTCCTTAGTACTAAAGAGTATAATAAATATTTCATGGTGGACTTCGGCGAATGCTGGATTTTTAAGAATACAACCCTGTCAACATCTTGTTCATAGGAACTACAACAATAGACTTAGTATAACTACTTATATAAACAGAAAGTCTACAATATCCAACACACTCATGCACTCGAGTCTGAGAAAAATCTAGTGATTTAATTTAGCACCTATCACACTGCCCACCATAAAAACACAGTATGGCATCTTGGTGTGATTAACAGTTTATCAGAATCAAAGAACCAGAGGGATTTTTAGCAGCTATGGTTGATCCCGTGGAAGCATTTCCATTGGTTTTCTTGTACCCTACATATTATTAGTTCCTCTCTACCTATTTTCTTCAGATTTCTCCAGATTTATTCTGTGTTGCAACAGCATTAATTATTTAGAATTATTGAAGTACCTAGGAGAGATGGAAATGAGCTTCCTTCAGAGAGTGGGGTCTGATCAGACCCATCAGCATTGGCTTTGGCATCTCCACACTTTACCCTGTCTCTTTGAGCTGCTATGTTACTAAGCCATTCATGTTTGCTTACTTAGACTCCTCTATCCATCCATGGATCTCCTGTCGGTTTAGTAAGCATCACTGCTTTTATTCCACCACGTTCTGCAAACATGTGTTGTTTGCTTTGCTTTGACCTAATGTTCCCCTCCTGTTCATCTGATCTCCTTAAATGGTAGGATATAGGATTTTTTTGAAGAGGTGGTAGAGTTCAAATATGTTTTCCTAACTTGCAATTCTTTTTAGCTTTCGGAGAAGATGAACTAAAGCAACTAAAATGATTTGCTGTTTCATATTGAGAATCTGTGATAATTTAGCTGAAGGAAGAACACATATGAAAACAAAGTTCAATCATACTAAGTGAGGTAACCCAGTCTCAAAAGAATACCCATGGTATGCACTCACTGATAAGTGGATATTAGCCTAGAATCTTGGGACACCAAAGACACAATCCACATACCAAATGATATCCTACAAGAAGGAAGGAGTGGACACTGGTTCTGGAAAGGCTCAAAGCATCAGTGTAGGGGAATACCAGAACAGGGAAGTAGGAAGGGGTGTGGATGGGGAAACAGGGAGAGAAAAGGGCATGTGGGACCTTTGGGGGGGCAGGGAACCAGAAAAAGGGAAATGAAATGTAAATATAGAATATATCCAATAAAAAAAGAACAAAAAAAAAAAAGAAAACAAAGTTCAGTATGATATAGAAAGAAATCACAAATAGAAGGGAACCTTTGGTAATATAGTAACAATAAATGTTACTAGAATAGCACTAGCTTATAACTTACTAGCAGGGAATGCTTTTTGGTCTGTCTACTGTAGCTTTTGTTTCTCCGCATTAGATTAAGTTTCTGGATACAAAAATAAAGCTATCCAGTTAATTTGAGTTTCTCAAGAAGTTGAATAGATTACATCATTTTCCCACAGAGTTTCAAGGAGGCCTCCCCCTGGTTTCTCATAGAATATGCAATGGTATTATGCCATGAAGCCTTCAGTTTATTCACGTAGGAATAGTAGCCATAGCTGTGAAGGTCACATTGAGCCTCTAGGCGCCAGTGTCCTGACAAATGCTCCGTATCCCTGCTTATCTGCTCTAGACCAATGCAACTGGCTTAGGCAACATCCAGAGAGCAAAGCAGAGAAAATAGTACAGATTACTGAAAATTACCTATCTTGTTTCAAGTCACTTATAAAGATAAGCAAATAATAGGCATATTCCACTTTACTGAAACATACATGGTGTGATAAAACTCACATCCTCAGAGAAACATATATTTTTTTCATTAGGCAGCATAAAGAGTAATTAATGAATCTGAATTGAGTCAACATTTACTTACTAATTTACTTGGATGCATCTAATCAAATTTGATTTCATTCAATTTATTTTGCATATCTCAATGTGTTTCAGAAAGGGAACACACCTGTGTTATCAATTATGAAAAAAATACCCATGCAGATCAAATTAAGGACATTTGGTTGTGTATAGCTGGTAGACAAATGATTGTTTCTTAAAAAGGCTGTGCTATAAAAATAATGCCTTAAGTCTAATAATGTAGGGCATATTTGAATGGCTTTAAATGTTATATCCATACTGGGAAATTAATTCAAAAACTGTCTTATTACATGTCAATATAGCTATATAGCTTTAATGAAACTGAAAAACTACTTTTGAATTACAATAGGCCACTCATGTGGAATTATTCTTGCACAATACTGGTCTCCAATTGGAGACTGATTTAATACTGATGTTAATGAAATGCCAGAGAAAGTGAATAATGGAGCGAGTTTCCTTTGTAGCAATTTTCAGAAGAATTTTTTCCCATATAATAGATATTTTGAAGAAAGTTTTATTGGAGTGACTCTGGAAAGTTTGAAGACAAGAGAAGGAAGAGGTAGAGAGACAAGGATGAGGAAGAGTAGAAATGATTACCTTTCTCTGTAGAATAAACATTTTCTTGTTTATCATTAATTCATAGTGACTAAGTGTAACCAGGAAACTCAACGTTGTGCATCCCCTGAATGGAACAGAATCCTAATAATGTGAATAGCAAATCCCATTATTCTGCAAGTGTACCAGTGTTATTGACCTATGAACCTTTCCTACGAACTAAAAATAATACTATGCCCAATGTAACAAGTTTGATGAGCCATGATACTCAATGCATATATGAAATAAAAATGTGTTTTTATCATTGCAGTTCAATATATATCTCTAAAAGATTATGGTGACAGGAAAGCATCATCTCACGGGACTGAACTAATTCAGAGGGTGTAGTGCTTTAATTTCATACCTATTTATTTAAAAAAAATGTAGAACTGCATATATCATCCTTTTCCTCTTTAGAAAATACCATTGTTTT
Source organism: Apodemus agrarius (assembly GCA_964023405.1). Taxonomy (NCBI): domain Eukaryota; kingdom Metazoa; phylum Chordata; class Mammalia; order Rodentia; family Muridae; genus Apodemus; species Apodemus agrarius. The sequence goes on along the minus strand of OZ030009.1, from coordinate 145,228,460 downwards.
TTACAACTATAAAGTAAACACCAACTTGATACCTATATAGAATTTACAGACCACAGGGAGATGTTTTGTGGAAAGCTTGTTCAGTGAATAAGGAATATTGTAAGTGTTACATATTTCAGAAAGTTCAGCCACCTTGTAAAGTCTCCTAGTGCTGCTGAATTGAGAATGATATGAAAGGATGTCTTCTCTAATCTAAGCAGGGCAACTTTTCCTCTGTCACTGTGAAGTGCCTTTCTGTGCCCACCTCTCCATATTAGGTTGTCAATTTGTCTCAAGAACATGAGGAATGGAACTTTTGTAATTAATCTTTGGAAAATAAAAAAGAAATATTTCTACTTATATAAAGTTGTGTCTGGGCTTGCCCTATGCTGGCATCCTCTTACTTCTGTAATATTAACATATTTATATTAACACTCTGTTAATGAGGCTCTCTGGTGTGAACTCTGACAACTCAGGTGCCTGTTCTATGTCTAGATGTATGAATTTGTGAAACTATGTCCTCAGAGTATGTTCCTTTTCTGCAAGTTACTACTCATTTTCTATGTTAAAATGATGCTGGCCAGTCTTTCTTTGTTCTCTAAGTAAAACCTAACAAAATACTTTTCTGTTTCTCACTTTGGTGATGTAAGCATTAGAAATCCTTCTGGCTTTATGTGGAGGTCTCAGATGATTCAGCAGGTCCATATCTGATGCTGCCTTTCCCATGAAGTTCTTCTAACTTCAGTCAGAAGCAATGACCCATTTCACTGAATCTCAACAGGAACATTTGTACCTCTCAAATTAAAGGGACAAATATGCCCCTCTCCAAATTATCACATGATTTTGAGGTATTTTATTAGAGAGAGGTTCCCTAGAGTCAAATAGTGACCTTTGAAGATGCTAGTAGAATAACAATTAAACGAACAAACAAACAAACAAAAAACCATTTTGAGGCAATGTTTCCTATAGCCTGAGTTGGACATTAATTATTATAATGGGAAAGAGTGAATTCTATGCCTGAAACACATAGGGCAATATCCTTCATAGTTCAGGATTATATATGTAGCTAATATCTTGGTACATTATGTATTTCTTAATCTATTGCTGAGCTTCTAGAGGCTAGAACCATAAATAACTTATTCTAATGTATAAACCATGTTATCTAAAATATATTTGCTGACTAAATATATGGATCTTAAATGCTAAAATGAATGCTTTGATTTAAAATTTCTATATTTTAGCCCATGAAGCTGTGAAACGTTAAAATTTTTGATTGGTTCATCTTTATTTAGTCATCCATAAATATTTACTGAGCATTTATATGCAAATGTAATAGTAGAACCAATGGATAGAAAATTGCACAAACTTTGTCCTAAAACTCAGCAGTCTTGGAAGATTGGAAGAAATATGCCTCAAAAGCACAAAGACAGTGTGGGGTAAAGAATGCAAAATTTTCACTCGAAATGATCTGAAACTCACTTTTTTGCAACATCTAATTATGATCTAGTTTACAATAAAAGTGTACTTTCCACAAATATAATTATAGTATCACTATGCTGCTTTATTATAATGCTGCATTATGGCTTATAATGCTGTCCCAAACGAGATTATATGCTTTGCAATAGTACCTTACACATTGGAATTAACCACAAATTAGACAATAGTTTTCCAAAGTAACCACATAGCAATTTAAAATAGTGTCTTTAACTAGATGTTAAAACAAGTAATTAAGGCATCTATGGAGGAGTTACCTATATGTTCATGTTTTCTACATTCTAAATTTGAAAAGTTACTTCCTGTTATGTGCAAGATGCTATCATGAATGCTGTGGGAAAATGTTGAAGAGTATATGGACTAGGTCTTTGATATCTGTATATAGACATATTTAGAACTAATGATGGTTTTTACTGTGTGTGTTTACAGAAATTTAGTTAAGTCACTGTGATATGCTTAGGGTCTGAGAGTATGGTTCTGTCTTGGAGCTTTTGAATGTCATATAGATTTTGTTACAAGATGATCTTAAAAGACCAATACAATTGAAATCTGGGGTTTGAAATTTATCAGTGAGGAATAAATATACTGTATATGTGAGATTATATCATATGCTCAGAGAGTGATGTAAACTCTTATGTTTTGGATTTAAGTAAATTTGCAAAGATTAGATGAGAGGAACTCAGAGTAGTTTGGATTGCTTTTTGGACTTAGGTGATGGAGTTGCTCCAAATATTTCCACTGAATGTAATAGAGAAAAAGGTAACATTGATTGCAGGGAAGGAAACACACAGGAAACCTAACTGGGCTACAGCATCACAGGTTTGAATAGATGAGGTAGAGGTTACCATTAAGAGATATACATAGTAATCTGGATATCAGGTTATTTATATAGAAATAAATTCTTCTTTAAGGAGATGTTATAGGGATGAGAGGAAAGAAGATCAACTGGAAAGACTTGTTCTCATTCCTATCTGAGAACAAAAGTGGGCAAAATTTAAGCCATGAGGGAATGGGACTTACCTTCATTCCAAATCTACCCATTGGGCACCCATAACAATGATATACATTTGTTTGTTTGTTTTTTGTCATTTCTCATCTTCATAAAATGGTCTACATGAATTAGATTGTATTTTCAGGGAGTGAAGTAATTAGCATATTTTTTTCATCTTATTCTTAAAGGAGACAGAATTGGAACCAAGACTCTTCTGATGCTCATTAGATTGCAGGTGAAAGGCTGTTAATAACTAGTTCCATGTAAGGACAGCACAGTGAAAATATTGAGGATTTCTTTTCTAACAGATGAGATGCTGGAATCCCTGCAAAAATTAATGGGCATTCCCTGGGAACATATAAGTGAAGCAGGTATACTAACTGCACATCTCAATTCTCCCTCAGCTTCTCCAAAACCAAATTTTCCCCTAAGTGTGTAGCAGACCCCCCTTCTTCTTTGCTCGCATATCCAGTCTATTACACAGATCTCCCTCTCCAAACATCTCTCTAGGTCAGTCATTCATTACTTTGTCTTAGCTCCCAACTCCAGCAGGCCCTCCTCAGGGACCTACAGGCCACTCTAGTGTAATAAGACTCTGATGTAAGAGAAAGTGGGGGAATAGATTTGAACTTCTTAACACAGGAAAAGACTTTCTGAACAGAGTACCATTAGCAAAAGTATTAATATAAAACATTAATTAACGGTGTACCACAAAACTGAGAAGCTTCTGCATGGCAAAGGAGACTTTCAATGGGAAAAAATTGCAGACTATACAATGGGAAAATATCTTTACCAACTATACATCTTATAAAAGAATAATATCCAAAATGTATAAAGAACTGAAAACAAAGCTCTATCTGTCTCTCATTAGGAAAAAAAACCACAGGTGATCTTTGCTCCCAGACAGACAGGACAGGCAACACCAGGTACACAGAGACAATCTGAGTATAACATTGCTTGGGACACAGCCTACCAGGCTTCTACCTGCACCTAAGACCTGGGCAGCTCTGAGGGTGGTCCGAGTGCCAGCCCTTTCGTGGGTCATTTGCCCTGCAGAGTAATTGGTATTTGGCGGGGCTCCCTGCCGCCATCTTCGCTCCCAGACGCTCCCAGAAGGACAGGACAGGCAAGACCAGGTACACAGAGATATACTGAGTTTAACATGGCTTGGGACACAGCCTGCCAGGCTTTTGCCTGCGCCCAAGACCTGGGCAGCTTTGCGGGTCATCTGTATGCCAGCCCTGTCATGGGTCATTTGCCCTGCAAAGTAATTGGTATTTGGCGGGGCTCCCTGCCGCCATCTTCGCTCCCAGATGGACAGGACAGGCAACACCAGGTACACAGAGATACACTGAATTTAACATCACTTAGGACACAGCCTGCCGGGCTTCTGCTTGCGCCCAAGACCTGGGAAGCTCTGGGGGTCATCTGTGTGCCACACACAGAAGTGTTGATGGTCGTTTACACTGCAGAGTGATCAGCATGTGGAAGGGGTCCCCCCAGCCTCTGCCATCGTAGTTGCCAGATGGACCAGACAGGCAGCACCAGGTACACAGGATCAACCCGAGTATAACATTGCTTGGGGCAAGGCACACCAGGGCTCCAACGGAACCCAAGAATAGGGCAGCCCATCAGCAATCTGTCCCGGGGAAACCCAGTCATCCAGAGGAGCAGAAATAGCCTTACAGGCTTACAGGAGGTTCAAGCACCAGACAGTGACAACAGTACCAACGAACTCCAGAGATAACCAGATGACAAAAAGCAAAAGTAAGAACTTTACTAACAGAAATCAAGTCAACATGGCAGCATCTGAACACAATTCTCCGACAACAGCAAGTCCTGGATACCCTAACACACCAGAAAAACAAGATTTGGATTTAAAATCACTGATCATGATGCTGTTAGAGGAACACAAGAAGGACATAAATAAATCTCTTAAAGAAATACAGGAGAATATGAATCAAAAGGTAGAAGCCCTTAAAAGGGAAAGACAAAAATCATTTAAAGAAATGCAGGAGAATATGGGTCAACAGTACAAGCATAGTACAAGCAATATATAGCAAACTGGTAACCAACATCAAACTAAATGGAGAGAAACTTGAAGCAATCCCATTAAAATCAGGGACTAGACAAGGCTGCCCCCTCTCTCCATACCTTTTCAAAACAGAACTTGAAGTTCTAGCTAGAGCAATTAGGCAACCTAAGGAGGTCAAATGGATGCAAATTGGAAATGAAGAAATCAAACTATCACTATTTACAGATGGTATGATAATATACTTAAATGACCCAAAAAAAACTCCACCAAAGAAATGAACCCACACACCTATGGTCACTTGATCTTCGACAAAGGAGCTAAAACCATCCAGTGGAAAAAAGCCTTTTCAACAAATGGTGTTGGTTCAACTGGAGGTCAGCATGCAGAAGAATACAAATAGATCCATTCTTATCTCCTTGTATTAAGCTCAACTCCAAGTGTATCAAGGACCTCCACATAAAACCAGACACACTGAAAAATAGAAAAGAACATTGAGCACATGGACACAGGGGAAAAATTCCCGAACAGAACACCAATAGCTTATGCTCTAAGATCAAGAATTGACAAATGGGACCTCATAAAATTACAAAGTTTCTGTAAGGCAAAGGACACTGTCAAAAGGACAAAATGGCAACCAACAAATTGGGAAAAGATCTTCACCAACCCTACATCCTGACAGAGGGCTAATATCCAAAATATACAAAGAACTCAAGAAGGTAGACTCCCGAGAGCCAAATAACCCTGTTAAAATTGGGGTACAGAGCTAAACAAAGAATTTTCACCTGAAGAATTTCAAATGGCTGAGAAACACTTTAAGTAATATTCAACATCATTAATCATTAGGGAAATGCAAATCAAAACAACCCTGAGATTTCACTTCACACCAGTTAGAATGGCTAAGATTAAAAACTCAGGAGACAGCAGGTGTTGGCGAGGATGTGGAGAAAGAGGAACACTCCTCCACTGCTGGTGGGATTGCAAGCTGGTACAACCACTCTGGAAATCAATCTGGTGGTTCCTCAGAAAACTGGGCATGACACTTCTGGAGGATCCTGCCATACCACTCCTGAACATATAGCCAGATGATTCCCCAGCATGCATGCAATAAGGACACATGCTCCACTATGTTCATAGCAGCCTTATTTATAATAGCCAGAAGCTGCAAAGAACCCAGATGTCCCTTAATGGAGGATAGAGAAAATGTGGTATATTTATACAATGGAATAATAGTCAGCAATTAAAAAGCAATGAATTCATGAAATTCTTAGGCAAATTGTTGAAACTGGAAAATATCATCCTAAGTGAGTTAACCCAATCACAAAAGAATACACATTGAATGCAGTCACTGGTAAGTGGATATTTGTCCAGAAGCTCTGAATACCCAAGACACAATTAACATATCAAATGATTCCCAAGAATAAGGTTAGAGAGGGCCCTGGCCCTGGAAAGGCTTCATGCATTAATGTAGGAGATTACCAGGATAGGGAAATGGGAGGGGGTGATTGGGGAATGGGCTGAGGGAAGAGGGCTTATGGGACTTATGTGGAGGGTAAAAGGGAAAGGGGGAATTATTAGGAATGTAAACAAAGAATATAGAAAAGAAAAGAAAAAAGGAAAAAAAGAATTGAAAAAAAACCCAAAATCCTATATATCAAGAAAATAACGCAAGTACAAAATGGAGTGGTCTTCTAAACAGAAAATTCTCAAAAGTGGAAATTCAAATGCATGAGACACACTTAAAGTAATATTCATCACCCTTAGCCATCAATGAAAGGCAAATTAATATTATTTTGAAATTTCATATTATACTCATCTGAATGCTTAAGTTCAATAAACCAAGTGAAAACTCACGGTATGGGGTGGAGTAAGGGAAACACATAAATTGTGTTTGTGGGTGCAAACTTGTACAGCTACTATGAAAATCAGTATGATAGTCCTTAGGAAAATGGGAATAGATATTCCTCAAGATACAGTATCTACTCTTGGACATATACTCAAAAGATACTTCAGCCCACCACAGGAACACTTGCTCAACCATGTTCATTGCTGCTCTATTCATAATAGCTAAAAAAGGAAACAATCTAAATGTCCTCAAAATAATAATGGATAAAGAAAATGAGATAAATTTATACAATGGAGTATTATTGGGTTATTTTAAAAATGACATTATGAAATTTGCAGGTGAATGGTAGAAATAGAAAAATCATCCTGAGTGAGGTAACCAAGCCCCAGAAAGACAAATATGACATGTATTCATTTGTATGTGGAAATTAGTTGTTAAGTCAACAACCAAGCTACAATCTGTAGAATCACAGAGGTTGGGTATAGAGTAAAGGAGTAGGAGGTACAGATAGATTTTGTTAGAAAAAGAAACAAAATAGACAGTTAAGGATGGATGGGCAGGAGCTGTACTGGAAGGATGTAGTGGGATGTAGGAGAGAAAAGGAGGGTATATGGAAGGAGACAGTTAAAGTTAAATGTAGAAGATCAAGTAGCCATAGGTGTGTGGGTTCATTTCTGGGTCTTCAATCCTATTCCATAGGTCTACCTGCCTGTCACTGTACAAATACCATGCAGTTTTTAAAACTATTGCTCTGTAGTACTGCTTGAGGTCCAAGATACTGATTCCCCCAGAAGTTCTTTTACTGTTGAGAATAGTTTTAGCTATCCTGGGTTTTTTGTTATTCCAGGTGAATTTGAGAATTGTTCTTTCTAACTCTATGAAGAACTGAGTTGGGATTTTGATGGGGATTAAATTGAATCTATAGATTGCTTTTGGAATGACAGCCATTTTAAATATATTAATCCTGCTAATCCATGAGCATAGAAGATTTTTTCATTTTCTGAGATCTTCTTCGATTTCCTTCTTCAGAGACCTATTCTATTCATACAAATCTTTCACTTGCTTGGTTAGAGTCACACCAAAATACTTTATATTGTTTATGGCTATTGTGAAGAGTGTCATTTCCCTAATTTCTTTCTCAGCCTGCTTATCCTTTGAGTATAGGAAGGCTACTGATTTGCTTGAGTTGATTTTGTAACCAGCCATTTTGCTGAAGTTCTTTATCAGCTGTAGGAGTTCTCTGGTGGAGTATTTTTGGGTCACTTAAGAATATTATCATATCATCTGCAAATAGTGATAGCTAGACTTCTTCATTTCCAATTTGTATCCCTTTGATATAGATTTCTCTAGTCCCTAAGTTTAGTGGGATTGCTTCAATTTCTCTCCATTTAGTTTGATGTTGGCTATCGGTTTGCTGTATATTGCTTGTACTATGTTTAAGTATGGGCCTTGAATTCCTGTTCTTTCCAAGACTTTTAGCATGAAAGTATGCTGAATTTTGTCTAACGCTTTTTCAGCATATAATGAAATGACCATGTGGTTTTTTTCTTTGGGTTTGTTTATGTAGTGGATTGCATTGATGGATTTCGTATATTGAACCATTCCTGCATCCTTGGGATGATGCCTACTTGATCATGGTGAATGATCATTTTGATATGTTCTTTGATTAGGTTGGTGAGAATTTTATTGAGTATTTTTACATTGATATTTATAAGGGATATTCGCATATAGTTCTCCTTCTTTGTTGGATCTTTGTGTGGTCTTGGCATCAGCATAATCATAGCTTCAAAGAACGAGTTGGGTAGTGTTCCTTCTGTTTCTATTTTGTGGAATAGTTTGAAGAGTATTGGTGTTCCATCTTCTTTGAAGGTCTGATAGAATTCTGCACATCAAAAAGATAGCCTCTTCAACAAATGGTGCTGGTTCAATTGGAGGTCAGCGTGTAGAAGAATGCGAATTGATCCATTCTTATCTCCTTATACTAAGCTCAACTTCAAGTGGATCAAGGACCTCCACATAAAACTAGACACACTGAAACTAATAGAAAAGAAACTGGGGAAGACCCTTGAGGGCATCAGCACAGGGGGAAAGTTTCTAAACAGAACACCAATAGCTTATGCTCTAAGATCAAGAATTAACAAATGGGACCTCATAAAATTACAAAGTTTCTGTAAGGCAAAGGACACCATCAAAAGGACAAAATAACAACCAACACATTGGGAAAAGATCTTCACCAACCCTATATCTGACAGAGGGCTAATATCCAATATATACAAAGAACTAAAGAAGTTAGACCCCAGAAAAACAAATAACCCTATTTAAAAAATGTGGTATAGAGCTAAACAAGAATTTTCACCTGAAGAACTTCGGATGGTTGAGAAGCACCATAAGAAATGTTCAACATCATTAATTATTAGGGAAATGCAAATGAAAACAACCATGAGATTTTGCCTTACACCAGTCAGAATAGCTAAGATTAAAAACTCAGGAGACAGCAGGGGTTGGCAAAGATGTGGAGAAGGAGGAACACTCCTCCACTGCTGGTGGGGTTGCAAGCTGGTATAATCACTCTGGAAATCAGTCTGGTGGTTCCTCAGAAATGTGGGCATGACACTTCCGGAGGACCCTGCTTTATCACTCCTGGGCATATACCCAGAGAATTCCTGGGCATGTAATAAGGATACATGCTTAACTATGTTCATAGCAGCCTATTTATAATAGCCAGAAGCTGGAAAGAACCCAAATGTCCCTCAACAGAGGAATGGATACAAAAATGTAGTATATATACATAATGGATTACTATTCAGCCACTAGAAACAATGAATTCATGAAATTCTTAGACAAATGGATGGAGCTGGAGAACATCATTCTAAGTGAGGTAACCCAGTCTCAAAAGAACACTCATGGTATGCACTCATTGATAAGCAGATATTAGCCTAGAATCTTGGAATACCCAAGACAAATCCACATATCAAATGATGTCCAAGAAGGAATGAATGGCCCCTGGTTCTGGAAAGGCTCAATGCAGTAGTGTAGGGGAATACCAGAACATGGAAGTGGGAAGGGGTGGATGCGGAAACAGTGGGAGGGAAGAGGGCTTATGGGACTTTCAGGGAGGGGGAACCAGGAAAGGGGAAATCATTTGAAATGTAAATAAAGAATATATTGAATAAAAAAAGTTAAATGTCATTAGAGGTAAAGCCTAATGTAGTAGAATTTCCATATATATATATATATATATATATATATATATATATATATTATACATATAATACACACACATACACACACACACACACACACACACACACACACATATATATATATATATATATATATATATATATATATTTATATACACACACACATAAAAGTAATCTAACTGAAATCACCAAAGAATGTGTGTGACTGAGCCCTAACAGGACCCTTTGTCACCAAATGAAGTTTCTAGTCCTGAATTAGTTTACATATATTAGAGATGTTGGCCAAAGGAGACCCATGGGAATTCCCAAGCAGCCCAGGCTGTTGTCAAACTCTCGGTTGTTTTCTACCCTCTGATGGCAAGGCCCAAATGATGCTGACAACAACTAGACAACTCTTTGATCATACAGAGGTTGAGCTGATGCCTATAGAAAGTCTTCACCCTATTTGCTAGTGTCTTCCTTACAGGAAGGTACTCTGCATACTACTAAAAAGAGAAACATAAACACCACCTCAGCCACACACATGCAAAATGAATGAGCAAAGTATGTTATGCCAAAGTTTTTTATACTACAGTGCACACAGAATGGTAAATTGTGAAAATATGATAGTACCCTGGAGTTTGAGCTGGGGTAGTTAATTGTGAGAAAGTGTCTGGTCTACAAAGTGTTAGTTTAGTAAGATTTGTCTGCACAGGTTTTCCATGGCTCCAACTGCCTCTCAGATGAGTCATAGTGTCTCTCTTGCTCTTGATGCAAATGCGGACTCTTGTCATGAGCAAATGTTACTTCCTGTTTTTAAGGGATTGTAGGAAGGTCATAATGTCTGTCTTGTGCTGCTTTGCAAGAATGTTGACTCAAAATATTCACGGCACCAAAGTAGCAAGTGCTGAGGTGCTATGCCATGAATATTGTCAGAATGGCTTGGTGAAACGAAAGTAACAGATCCAGGTGGAGAAGCCCCATTGGCCTTTTCATTCCAAGTACAACTCAAAGTTTTGTATATATAAAATATCAATAAAGACTTTCTTCAAGTCTCTAAATTAGAAATGTTGTGGGGAAGATTGTCTCTGACAAAGGCTCTGCTGACTTATTCCATAGGGTTCTCAATTTAGTGCTCATCTATGATTGCTGTTGTATACAACTATAACTGAGTGACTTTCAGACTTTAACTTAGTATGCTTTGCCTTGCTGCATGGAATCAAAGAGTACTTTCAGGACTACTGAAACCTTATTTCTAGAACATGTATTTCCCCAAAGAATGTTAAAAATGCCATACCAACTTTTATAATCTTACTGTTAACTAAATACTTTTTCCAAGATATGAGTGTTTTATAAATTATACACAGGAGAGGCTGCATGAAATAAAAATAATTTATATCTACTCTTTCTTTGGTGTATGAAAGATCTCTTTTAATTATAATTCTTTCCTTCCTTCCTCTCTCTCTCTCTTCCTTCCTTCCTTCCTTCCTTCCTTCCTTCTTTCCTTCCTTCCTTTCTTCCTTCCTCCCTCCTTCTTTCCTTCCCTCCCTCCCTCCTTCCCTCCTTTCTTTCTTTCTTTCTTTCTTTCTTTCTTTCTTCCTTCCTTCCTTCCTTTCTTTCATTCTTTCTTCCTTCTTTCTTTCCAGTCCCATGTTTACAAACACCTCCCCCATTATAGTCCTCTTCTTCTCAGAGAATGGGAAGTCCCCATTGCCTATGGATAGACATATCTATTACCCTACTCAAAACTCAAGCCCAAGTGGGTCAAAGATCTTAGTATGAAGCTGGACACACTAAATTTAATAGAAGAGAAAGTAATGAACTTCCTTAAATACATTAGCACAGGAGACAAATTCCTGGACAGAAAATCTCTCTTAATTGATGAAATAATTTTGTTGCTATAGATTTTGTATTTAGTGAGGACAAATGGCAGAAGATGAAAAGCTGTATAGATAGAGTGAAGAGGTATTTTAAGATTAGTTTTGAATCATGAGTGAGTTGTTAAGACTCATGGGAATTGGCAGCCCTTTTCCCTAAGTATTGTCATTTTCTATCCAAGCCCAAAGATGGTTACATAACATAGTCCTTACATTTCAATCAGGCATGTATATTATTGGACCATAAAGGGGGATTTTCCATATGAGTTAAAACAATGATGGTTTCTATATTTATAGCATCCTAAGGAGAACTGTTATTCACACCAAGAGACTAAGCTGAGTTTTAAAAATAGCTACTTTGTACTAAAGATCTAAGGACATTGGTCAATGTTCCTTGCCTTCAAATATTTTGCTTGTGTGTTCTGTAACCAGTGACTTGCTCTACATTAAGAGAATTTAGGGAAAGTGAAGAAAATTTCTTCCATAACTATGCTCAAAAATCCATTGACATTTGTTCTTGGGCTTTCTAGTTCTTTCTGTGACTGCATTAAAAAACGAAAACAGACAAGCTACTATGAAGAAGGATGATGTGGCAAGAGTATGAGCATGCTCCACAGATAACAGCCCAGGAAGAACAGAGACCTACAGTTTGATAGCCCCCAAGGACCTGAAACATGCTTAGGACCATGTGAGTTATTTTAGGAGGGAATCCCTCTCTCGAGCATTTAGATGAGATTTGGACATACCTAACATCATGAGTGCCATGTGACAAACCCTAAGGAAAAGTTCCACATCTGCTTCAGAGACCTCATCCTCGGAATCAGGGTAATAATATTTGTTTTATGTTCTTAACTTATGATCAACATATTACAAGATAAAATGGTGAATATAATACATACTTATTTTATGTTTCAGAAATTTAAGAAAGATTAGCTGTTTTATAGTATTTTCAAATACAGTACAAACTTAAGTTTATCAGCTTTAGAATTCAACCATTTTAATAAATATTACATATATTCTGATTTTACTAAATTATCTCAGCCCATCTTATTCAAATCTTTTAACTTCCTCCTTTTTAGGTGTATGCTTGCTGAAGATATTTATTAGATCTTACTTTTTTAATTCACCATTCCAGATTGGTATGATTTAAAATATTTTTCTAAAATAAAGGACTGGATATTTTAATGTAACTTAATATGTCAGTAGGGATATCAAGTGAAATAAAAAGTATCCTTTAGACACCACAACATCATTGTTTAAATGGCCATCTGAAAATCACATCTAAATCATGTGATTTGTGTGTGTGTGTGTGTGTGTGTGTGTGTGTGTGTGTTATTTATTGTTTTATTTTTTGACTAATGTCTTCTTGTGTATCTATGGCTGAAGGTTAGGAGAGAAAGGTTGTGGTAAAAGAAGACAATATGCATCTTTATACTGGGACTGAATTAAATATACTAAATTTCATTTTCCAAAGGAAAAAAATGACAGGAAAATAAGTATTTAATTTAAAATTCTGACATTATCTTCTGCAGTATAAAGTATATATAAGTTATTTTTAAGTCACCTAACTCCAGAAAATATTCATTTTCTACAGTGTCACTGGAGCAACATGTCTCTGTCCTTAGTATATAATGTCACCATGGTATCACTGGTCCTTTCTAGAGTTAGTCTTGCAGACCAGGATGGTAAAATTTCTTTAAAAAACTTGGAGAGAATTCTATAACAGAGATGCTGTAGACACAATTTTTGGCTTTCTCTCCAAGTCGAGTCAAGTTTGTCAACTCAGTCTTTAGTCTTCCTCACACATGCAAGGCAGTATCTAAAAAGTATAGAAGATGTGTGTTTAGCATTTAAGTCATATTTCTCCCCTCACACTAAAATCTCAAAATTTTTCAAAAGATATTTTTTCCAGTTATAAATTTTTCAAAAATTCTGTATGTCATATGTAATCTAAGTCTTACATATACACAGTCCAATGCTCTAGAGAACATGAGATTTTAATATGTAAGTTGCAACATCACGCAAAACACACTCAGTTTCTAAAAAAGGATCCCCTTTAAAGTTTCCCATACAAACAATGAAAGAAGCATAAGTCAGTGCTCATCTCTGCCTGTGCATTTGTAAGGCCATGCGAGCATGGGGGATGGTCTTGACTATTTCTCCATCCAGCATTTTGAGGATTTTATCACTTTCATAGCCAACAGGGATCTGGAAATTAAAGAGAAAATACTCATGTTATCATTTGGACAGGAGATAGAGAATGCACATGGAATCTTTATTTTTGGCAAAAGCTTGTCTAATCAATGGTACTTAATAGTAGAAAACACAGTCCTTGACAAGCAAACACATGTGGGAACATACTCAGAGTTTTATTGTCTCACCTCAGCAAATATGCTTTAGCACTCAATTGGCACCTAATTAACATAGAATTAGCACTTCCAGAATATTACTTTACATTTAGTTGTATTAGTTAAGTACCAGCTTTTGACACTTTTCTCTTACTAGCCTTCTATAATACATAGGAATTTTACTACAATTATTCCTCTTGCCAAGTGAAATGTCAGGAAGCTAAGAGTTATTAGAGCATTCTAATTGAAATTTGAAAACTAATTAGAATGTGTGTTCCTATTTAGGAGCTGCTGAACTAAAAACTCTGGAGTGAAAATAAATCACTATGTTTACACTGTAACTGTCATATATTCTTAAAATTAAATCCAAACGTGAGACTTTTGATTTACAACATAACCAAAAATATACTCCACAGCACTTTGAAGTTCTTCAAAAAGTTGTGAAGATATTTTTTTAACTAAATAGAAATAAAATCTGCCTTTCCTGGTATAAACTAACAAGTAAAATAGCAAGTAGGAGAATTTTAACAACATTATGTGAAAAATATGGCAACACTGGGCAATACCAACAGTCTCATTCACAGCAATTGCTGGGATTATACTTCTGCAAAGAAAAACTTGGCAGGCAAGGTTGTCAAACTCTTTCCAGAAATCTACTGACACAAAGAAAATACACACACACACACACACACACACACACACACACACACACAGAGAGAGAGAGAGAGAGAGAGAGAGAGAGAGAGAGAGAGAGAATCAAAACAACCCTCTGATATCCCCAAAGTTGCCAGTGTAAAGATGTGTGAGGCCTTAGTAACAATCTGAGCATCACAGAGAGTTAAGTATAGATAATAAATATTTTTAAACATAATAATGCCATTGTGTTTAGTGAGCTACCTACTGTTCAGTTACCCATGAGGATGGTTCACTCCCATACACACATGAGTGGCTCTGGTTTAAACAGTGAAATAAAACTATAAATTAAAAGCAAAGGATGAAAAGGTGGGAACAACTTAGGAAGATAGGCTATGGGGGGCTTGGGGAAAAGTGGAAAGGATAGGAAGATAAGGGAGAATAATGAAGGGTTGAGTGTGACCATAATGTATTTATATATGTATGAAATCATCAAAGAATGTTACTTAAAGCACAAACACACACACACACACACACACACACAAATACACACAAAACTAAGAATGGAAAGAGTTTTGTAAAGTAATTATTGAAACTATTTAACACACACATATATATATATGTATATACATATATATATATATATATATATATATATATATATATATATATATATATATATATATAGTTTAGGTAGGCATTGGAAAGTTATAAAATCTAAAACACCAAATTTATATTTGCATGAATTTATAATCTAAGAGAAGTATAAAAACTGTCTTGTCTTTTAGAAAACAAAGGCAAACAAAAACCCCAAATTTTTACAAGATGTTTGTCCCCTCAAGACTTTTATGTGGAAGAGGTTCAACTTCAGCAAGACTTAGAAAGTACTGTAATTGTAGATACAAGAGATCACAGCACCCCTCCTGCCATAGTGTCCAACTTCTCTTGGTAAAGGACTGTGCTTCCATTGCTACTAGAAAATGTATGAGTATCTGGGCAGTTTGAATAAGAATGTCCCCATAGGCTCAAATATTAGAACGCTGTCTGCAGTTGGTGAAACTGATTGTGAAGGATTAAGAGGCGTGTCCTTGTTGGAGAAGGTGTGTCACTAGGAATGGGTTTTGCAGCTTCAAATGTTGAGATCAGTGAGTTATCTCTCTGTTACTGCTCCAGTGCCATGCCTGGTGGCCTGGTGGCCTGGTGGCCTGGTGGCCTGGTGGCCTGGTGGCCTGGTGGCATGCTTCCCACTCTTATGGTCATAGACTCACTGTTTGAAACAATACCCCTCCCCCGAAAAAATCCTCTTTCATTCATAAATTCCCTTGGTCATAATATCCTATTACAACAATAATAAAAAATAACCAAGACACTATCCTCATATTTTACTCTGCCCAAGTTACAGGGAGCAGTCACTCAACCTTGGCAGTAAATACTCTTTTCATGCCTTCTCTGTTACAGAGGATATTGAGTAGAGGAAGCCCACACAAAACCTCGTCTTCTGGAGACTTCATTTTAGTTGGAATCCAGAGGAATTATTTGACAAATAAAATCCCACTCACATTGACTCTCAGCTGGGTAAGTGACATTTCATTTATTTAACAACTCACTCACCAAATAATATTGGAGACATAGCAGCTGCTGTCAGGTTCTTGGGTGTGAGAGACAATAGAAATGTAATATATTTTATACATTATATGCATCTATTGTCTCAAGGTAACATGTATGTTGATAGTATAGAGCTATACTCTGTATCAGGATATACATGATGTATAACTCCATGTGTTTGTATGTATGTATGTTGTTTACATTTTTCTGTCTCATCTATCATGTATCTGTCTGTCTGTCTATCTGCCTAATTATAATTGTAATTGTAATTGTAATTGGTCCTGCCATTAGGTTAAACATGGCATAAATCCCAAGTTTTTGCCAGTCGAGGCTCTTGAGGCAGACCTGGGATTGCCTCCACACTGGGAAGTCTGACTTCCTAAAACTTTCTATGGGAACAATGTTTCCCTCCTGTGAGCAGGAGGACTGCTGGGAGGGAAAACAGACCTCAGTTTACAAACTATAGAAATCTTAAGAAAAACATGGAGTAGGGCTCAGTATATAGAAGCTGGTATGGATGGAGGAGGATGAATAGTCTCCATCCAAAGAAGGACTATCAAGTCAGAAGTTCTAGGTCTGGGACGATAGGAAAGAATCCAGTGAATGCTGATGATTGTCATCAGGAAAAGACATCTCCCACAGCCTCTACTTCCACAGCCTCTACTTCCACAGCCTCTGTCCATACTTATCTGTGCTATTGCTCTGTCTTCCTCCCGGTACTCAAACCTTATCTAAAAGACCTGTGGAAAAATGGAAAGATGAAATGACTGAGCACTGGTCTCATCAGCAGAAGCCTAAATTCCAAGGGAAGTAAAGTGTTTTTATGTGTGAACCACATGTATACGTATGAGTGGTTGGGTGTTTATACATTTTCATATAACAGTGTTTATATTTGTGTGCCTCATGTGAAGCTGTATATGTATATATCTGCACACACCATGTATATCTATATGTGTATGGGGTATATATAACTGTACATGTGTTGTGGGTTTGTTTATATAAATGTGCATGCCTTGGTGTGTGCATGCCTGTGTGTACATTTGAGCGATATATATGTGAATATGTATCTAAAATCTATGTGTGTGTGTGTATGTGTCTGTGTGTGTGTGTATGTCTGTATGTGTAGTTTTTGTATATGAATGTATATATGCATAAGAGTGCATGCACCAGTCGGATATGCATGTATGTCATGTGCAGACTTCAAGTGTAAACACACTTTTTTTACTTGGTCAATGCACTGTATATTTTGATTACTGACGAAAAGACCTTGGTATTACATTTTAAATGCCTTCTTTAGCTTCCTTTTCCTGAATATGTATTCACCCAGCATACAATGGATTTTTCTGACCTTATTCCCAGCTCAGTGTTGGTGTTGGATGAACTCACAACATGGCTTCTTCTATAAAGTCACACAGCCCCTATATCCAGTCAAAGGACACCCGAGTGGCCTGAAACAGTGATTGTAACTCACATATCTGCCTGCAAACTTTGATTAATGGAAGTTGTATATGCATGTGCTTAGCAATTAAACTGTAGACATACTAACTTAGTATGCCCTAGGATTGACATTGATCACACATTACACTGGATTGATCTTAAAGGTGACCATTATAATCTCAGAATGGAACCATGTTTCTGCCATTTTACATGAATAGCTATAGCCAAAGTGAGGCTTTTAAATGCACCATTTAGACCATAGTGAATTTTAGGTGATAGATCTTATCTGAAAATTTGAAAGAGCCCCCAGACTTGAGTTGATTTGATACTTGCCTAAACTGAAGAAACAATCAGAAACCATTACAAGTCACATGATATTTTTTAAGGTGTACTCTTGATGATTACCCAGGGCCTAATGAGAAGAATGTGAAGGACCATCTATGGGAAACAACAGCCAAGCGTGTCCCATGCTCACTTTGATTCCATATCCTCCGGCATACTGCTGAGTGACTTTGAACTGCCCTTGAAATTTATGATGTAATATAAATAAACATTAAGATGGAAATGATTTAGGAAATGCCTTCATAGCAAACAACACCCAGCAATGTGTTTTAGGATCAGAAGAAATAAAATATCTAGTTTCAGTTTAATTATGGATTGAAGAATGGAATGATCTTGAGAAGTCCTCTCAAAAGTGCGAGAAAAGAGTGGCCATTGTGACCTTTTAGTGTGCTCAAACTGGAAACTCAAACAGACTGTTCTGATTGAGTGTCAAGCAGCTGGCAGATCTGAGTGAGCTATGCTAATCTTTATCAGATATCTTGACGTAAATTTACAAATTGATTCTTTTCCCTTGGATGTAAAGCAAAAAGGGAAGTAACTTGTGCCTCTCTTTTATTTGAAGATGTGACCACACCCCTTTCACAGCAATTTATCTGATCTTCATAGCAGTTTATGACCATATTACATAAAGAATCATAAAATGTAAATTGGGCCCAGCAAAGCACAAGTTAATATTTATCTCCTAAGTTCCCTCTAAAATCTAGACATTATACAGGTTTTTCTATAGTTGAGATCTTAGTGAACCATTCATCTTCACGGTATTATAATGAAATGGCAAAGGCCACTAAATTATACATACATTTTTATTTAGTTAATAACTTGGAGCATCCTGTTCTGGACTGCTTATTCCTACTACCTCGGGCTCCTGCTGAAGGGACAAGACAGGAATGGTAGAGAGAGCATGTCAGAACTGTCATTTTATGTGCCAAAAAGAAGAGGGGTTGGGCAAGAAAGGATCAAATATTTCTTATGAGAACACAATTCATTGCCAGTGACATAAAGACCTTAAAATGCTAGAGCTTCTCAGTAGCACTCCTCTGGGACTAAGTCTTGAACACATGGTCTAATGTGGAAGCCTTATCTCAATCACAACATTAGGTGATTCACTGATCACTATTACGAATGTGAGTGGAGACGTAATTTTGTCTTCATGATGATAACCTATTAAATATGGGAGTGGGCTATTAGCCACACAGAAGAGGGATGTTCCAGCAGGCCCTACATCACTCCTAGTCCATGATCAAAGGGTAGCACAAGGTTAGCACTCACACAAGTTCAAGGATTCATCGCTGGCTTTGTGTATTTCCTTCAAGGGCAGGCCATTCACATCCAGGGTTGAAGCATGGAATGAAGACTGGACAGAAGTAATCAGATTTTCTCTTTCTGACATTCCTGTGGCGATCTGTGAGGAGTGGTCTAAGTGAGAACTGTCCTAGATGGACAGAGTGAGCCACAGGCTGGCCAAACAGTGAAGCCACTTAGCAGAATGACTCTGGGGTGGAGCTCCAGTTCAGGCTAAACAGGCCTAGAAGCCACTTGCAGTGTAAATTGCACTTCCGATTTCTTGTGACTCTTCTGTGACCTTTAGGTTTCTGAAAGGCTATTGCATAATTGTTAGCACACAATACAGGCCCGAGAGGAGGGGAATAAGTCAGACTATATCCATTTGTTACCATTTTCATTTTTTACTGGAGCATTGGCTCTTGATAAAGCCATCCCAGGCTTGATAGGATTTAGCATTTGCAAAATTAACTTCCATAGGCTTCTCGAGAATCAGTTTGGGTTAGGACAGATTTCTAGACACTACTCCTAGGTGCAGACCCTTCCTGATGGGTTTCAGGACTCTATTCTTCAGAAGGATCTGAGAAAATTCAAAGTCTAGGCATGAGCCATATTTGTGTCTGAATGTTCCCAAGCCCCTTCCCTGGGTAGGTGAAAAGACACATCTTCAGAGACCTATTCTGAAATCAAATGGCTAATGAACAGCATGACCTGAACAGGGATAGCTTCTCCTTGCTTGATTTACAGGCCAGCGATTTACCTTCATTGACTTTTGGAACCTATATTAGCAGACTAGGCGCTGCTAGTCCTAACAGACTAGGGGACACTATGACACAAGTATACTAGTCTATGATTATCTCCCTTTTATTAAAGTTGGAGTTAACCAGAAAATGCTAGTACATGCACACTCTTAAAGAAACATTACCATGCCCTCCAACTAGGTTTGTTGATAACCACAGACCTTCATTGGGATAGATTTTAGAAAAAACAATATTGCATTTACCATGAATACTGAATTATACATGGCTTGATTAAAGGAGAAATGCATCTTTCAAGATGGTTTTGCAAGGGGAATATTGTTGGGTGTTTATAGAACAGGTTTTGGAAGAAATAGAAATGGATCACTCATTAGGAGAAAATCAGCAGAGCAGACAGCCTGGTCTGATCTAATGAAGAAGAGGAAGCACTGCTGGGGTCAAAAGTAAGGCTTCAGTCAGCCTGGGCAGAGCCAAGCTTGTTCCTTTAAGGTCCCCTGTGAAAGAATAAAGGTGATGAATATGTGGAATAAAAAAGTGGGCCCAAAGTCATCTGATATCACCTCACTAGACATGTTGTTGGACTAGAGACATCATTGTTTGTGCTTATATTTCTGTCTGAGGAAGGTGCTGAAAAGTTCCAAGGACATTTCTGAAAACAATGGGACTTGTTGGTATGCGTTGTGACACGGTAGCCTTTCTCCTTTTAGGGTTTTCTTATCTTGAAAGGCTCCTTCCCAGATAACTATAGAGGAAGTTGGCTCATTGAAAGAGCTGAGAGGAGGGGAGCCTGTCTGGCCTGACTGTTCTCAGCAGCAGCTGTGAGCAGAGAGAGACTGCACATGGAAGGCCTAGGTTCTAGCGAATATTACCAAATAAACAACATTTTAATGTTATTTATTGCTTTTTCCATTTGCCCCAAACCAAAGCAAGCTATTCCCTTGAAAATGACAGCTTAGCGATGGGGCTGTGGATATGACTAAGTGGTTGCGAGCAATTGCTGCTCTTGCAAAGCCCCTGGGTGTGTTTCCTGGCACCCACATGGAGGCTCACAATCCATGTGTAAGTCAGAGGCTAGGACTACAGTGACTTGTTCTGGCCTCCATGGGCACCAGGCATGTATTTGGTGTGTAGACATACATGCAGGGGAAACAACCCTACACATAAACCAATATCTTTCAAAAAACAACCCAAAACATGTACACATTCATACATTAATTATATCATCATTGTATCATTTCCCCTCTTTCTTTTCCTCCCTCTAACTTTTCCAGGAACTGCACATCCCTGATCCCTCTCAGAGTCACGGTCTCTTTTTCATACATGTATATATGTGTCCCTTAATTTATTAATCCAACTTGCTATGTCTATTTAGTGTTACTTACATAATCTTAGGGCTGACCACTTTGGTTACTAGATAACCAAGTATGGTGGTTAACCTGAAGAAGACCATTTCTCCCCAGTCCTTTGCCTTTGAGCCACCATAAGATTTCCCCCTTCCATATTAGCATTTCTTCTGGTGTGGTCTTTATTCATGTCTTGCTTTGGAAGCTGTAATTTTGAGGTAACATGGGTAGAGCTATCCTGTAATTTCGAGAAAACACATTCTCTCAGTAAGTTCCTGGTCTTCTGGCTCTAAAGTCTTTTTGATCCCATTGCCCCATTGTTCCCTGATACTTAGGAGTAGGAGCTATGATGTAGATGCATTAATTGGGGCTAGGAACCCCAGGGTCACTTGTACTCTGCCTTTTGAGTGCTTGCGATTTTCTGTAATTATCTCTATCTATTGAAAAGAGAAGTTTCTTTGATGAGGGAAGAGAGGTATACTAATCAATGGACATAAGGAGTGATTTCTCCCATATTGAGTTGCCCTTAAGTTTCAATAGAGAGCTGTTGGTTACCACTAAGGTAGAAGCCCTTAGGGTTACCAAGCTGCTTATTATTGAACGTAGGTGTTAGAACCTTAATTTCCTTGGAGTCTTGTATAGCACCTTCTGGAGGAAGGAGGAAAGCTTCAATTTCCATTCAGCCCAGGTCATCCACATCTTGTGTCTTAAGATCATAGTATCTTCAGCAATAAGGAGTATCCTTCAACTTCTGGGAGGCAACCAAAGTAACTAACAATAGCATATAAGGATTGGGAGTCTCTTGCAAATCCCTGACCGACAAATCAGATCTTCAAAGCCTTTAGTGATAACTTGCTCCATGGATGTAAACACACATCCCAGTTGCAGCAGGAACATGGACCACACAAGGTCCTCAGGGGCGACCCATTCCAGGATGTTATCATGGCCTCAGGTGACTGCACAGGCAACTCAGGTCAGTTTGGCCTCCAGTGCCTGGATGCTCCCCCACCCCCCGGACATCACCATGGTCTCAGGCAGCAGCCCAGAGCTCTGATATCCAGATGGTATTTGGTGGCAACACATGCCACAGCCATCAGAAGAGATGCCAGATTCAGTAGGTCATAGACTCAGACATGGCCTGACCTGGATCAACTTCACCATGACCCTAGGTGGTTGGGCAGACTCGTCATATCTGCCTGTTGCACATGTCTCCAGTTCTATCTCTGCCCACAGTGTACAACTGCTTGGCTTCTGTTTCTCTCCCATCTCTCCATCATATACTCGCACTCTACCATCTCCCCATGACACATTCTCTCATTGTAGTGGTGCATACTATAGGGCCTATGACAGGCACTTGAGTATCTTTCTCTTCTAGCTTTAGCCTATCACTTTTTTGTTTTGTTTTGTTTTTCACATCTTTTTTTTTAATTTTTATTTTCTATATTCTATGTTTACATTCCAAAGGCTTTCCCCTTTCCCAGTTCCCACCCACCATACTTCCCATAGTCCCTCTCCCCCCCAACTATTCCCCAATCATTCCCCCTCCCCCCTCGGTTTCTTTACAAAACTGGATCCAATATTTACAGGCCCAGGGTCCTATCCTTTCTTCTTCTTGGGAATCATTTGACTTGCTAATTGTGTTTTGAGTATTTAGGGCTTCTGGGCTCATTAATATCCACTTATCAGTGATTGCATTTCATGTATATTCTTTTGTGATTAACTCACTCAGGATGATATTTTCCAGGTCTAACCATTTACCTACAAATTGCATGAATTCATTATTTTTAATTGCTGATTAGTATTCCATTGTATAAATATACCACATTTTCTGTATCCATTCCTCCTTTGAGGGATATTTGGGCTCCCTCCAATTTCTGGCTATTATAAACAAGGCTGCTATAAACATAGTAGAGCATGTGTCTTTATTGTATGCAGGGGAATCCTCTGGATATATGCCCAGGAGTGGTATGCCAGGGTCCTCTGGAAGTGACATGCCCAATTTTCTGAGGAACCGCCAAACAGATTTCCAGAGTGGTTTTACCGTTTTGCAATCCCACCAACAGTGGAGGTGTGTTCCTCTTTCTCCACATCCTTGCCAGCACTAGTTGTCTCTTGAGTTTTTAATCTTAGCCATTCTGACAGGTATGAGGTGGAATCTCAGGGTTGTTTTGATTTGCATTTCCCTGATGACTAATGATGTTGAACATCTTTTAAGGTGTTTCTCGGCCATCCGAATTTCTTCTGGTGAAAATTCTTTGTTTAGCTCTGTGCCCCATTTTTTGATAGGGTTATTTGGTTCTTTGGGGTCTAACTTCTTGAGTTCTTTGTATATATTGGATATTAGCCCTCTGTCAGATGTGAGGTTGGTGAAGATCTTTTCCCACTTTGTTGGTTGCCATTTTGTCCTTCTGACAGTGTCCTTTGCTTTGCAGAAACTTTGTAATTTTATGAGGTCCCATTTGTCAATTCTTGATCTTAGTGCGTAAGCTATTGGTGTTCTGTTCAGGAACTTTTCCCCTGTGCCCAAGTCCTCCAGGGTCTTCCCAAGTTTCTTTTCTAATACTTTCAGTGTGTCTGGTTTTATGTGGAGGTCCTTGATCCACTTGGAGTTGATCTTAGTGCAAGGAGATAAGAGTGGGTCAATTCGCATTCTTCTGCATGTTGACCTCCAGTTGAACCAGCACCATATGTTGAAAAGGCTATCTTTATTCCACTGGATGGTTGTGGCTCCTTTATCAAAGATCAAGTGACCATAAGCCTGTGGTTTAATTTCTGGGTCTTCAATCCTATTCCATTGATCTACTTGCTTGTTGCTTTACCAATACCATGCAGTTTTTAACACAATTGCTCTGTAGTACTGCTTAAGGTCAGGGATATAGATTCCCCCAGAAGTCCTTTTATTGTTGAGAATATTTCTAGCTATCTTGGGTTTTTTGTTGTTCCAGATGAATTTGAGAGTTGCTCTTTCTAGATCTATGAAGAATTGAGTTGGGATTTTGATGGGGATCGCATTGAATCTGTATATTGCTTTTGGCAAGATGGCCATTTTGACTATATTGATCCTGCCAGTCCAGGAGCAAGAAATATTTTTCCATCTTCTGAGGTCTTCTTTGATTTCTTTCTTCAAGGACTTGAAGTTCCTGTCAGACAGATCTTTCGCTTGTTTGGTTAGAGTTACACCAAGATACTTTATGTTGTTTGTGGCTATTGTGAAGTGTGTTATTTCCCTAATTTCTTTCTCAGCCTGCTTGTCCTTTGAGTACAAGAAGGCTACTCACTTGCTTGAGTTAATTTTATAACCTGCCACTTTGCTGAAGTTGTTTATCAGCTGTAGAAGTTCTCTGGTGGAATTTTTTGGGTCGCTTAAGTAAACTATCATATTGTCTGCAAATAATGATAGTTTGACTTCTTCCTTTCCAATTTGTATCACTTTGACTTCCTTATGTTGTCTAATTGCTCTCGCTAGAACTTCAAGTACTATATTGAAAAGATATGGAGAGAGAGGGCAGCCTTGGCTAGACCCTGATTTTAGTGGGAATGCTTCAAGTTTCTCTCCATTTATTTTGATGTTGGCTACTGGTTTGCTTTAGATTGCTTTTACTACGATTAGGTATGGGCCTTGAATTCCTGCTCTTTCCAAGACTTTTAGCATGAAAGGATGCTGAATTTTGTTGAATGCTTTTTCAGCATCTAATGAGATGACCATGTGGTTTTTTTTCTTTCAGTTTTTTTATGTAGTAGATTACATTGATGGATTTCCGTATATTGAGCCATCCCTGCATCCCTGGGATGAAGCCTACTTGATCATGGTGAATGATTGTTTTGATGTGCTCTTGGATTCGGTTGGCAAGAATTTTATTTAGTATTTTTGTATCTATATTCATAAGAGAAATTGGCCTGTAGTTCTCTTTCTTTGTTGGATCTTTTTGTGGTTTAGGTATTAGCGTAATTGTGGCTTCGAAGAATGAGTTGGGCAGTGTCCCTTCTGTCTCTATTTTGTGGAATAGTTTGAAAAGTATTGGTGTTAAGTCTTCTTTGAAGGTTTGGTAGAATTCTGCACTAAAACCATCTGGTCCCGTACTTTTTTTTGGTTGGGAGGCTTTCTATAACCCCTTCTATTTCTTTAGGGGTTATGGGACTATTTAGCTGATCTACTTGATGCTGATTTAATTTTGGTATTTGATATCTGTCTAGGAAATTGTCCATTTCCTCCAGATTCTCCAGTTGTTTTGAGTATAGACCTTTGTAGTAGGATCTGATGATCTTTTGAATTTCCTCAGTTTCTGTTGTCTCCCTTTTCATTTCTAATTTTGTTAATTTGTATACTGTCTCTGTTTCCTTTGGTTAGTCTGGTTAAGGGTTTATCTTTCTTGTTGATTTTCTCAAAGAACCAGCTCCTGGTCTTGTTGATTCTTTGTATGGTTCACTTTGTTTCTACTTGATTGATTTCAGCCCTGAGTTTGATGATTTCTTGTCTTCTACTCCTCCTGGGTGAATTAACTTGTTTTTCTTCCAGGGCTTTAAGGTGTGCTGTTAAGTTGCTAGTGTAACTGCTCTCTCCAGTTTATTTTTGGATGCACTTAGGGCTATGAGTTTTCCTCTTAGCACTGCTTTCATTGGGTCCCATAGATTTGGGTAGGTTGTACCTTCATTTTCATTGAATTCTAAAAAGTCTTTGATTTCTTTTTTTTATTTCTTCCTTGACCAAGGTGTCATTGAGTAGAGTATTGTTCAGTTTCCATGTGTATGTGGGCTTTCTGTTGTTTTTGTTGCTATTGAAGACCCCTCTTACTCCATGGTGATCTGATAGGAGGCATGGGATTAGCTCGATCTTCTTGTATTTGTTGACATCTGTCTTGTGACCAATTATATGATCAATTTTGGAGAAGGTACCATGCGGTGCTTAGAAAAAGGTATTTTCTTTAGCTTTAGGATGAAATGTTCTATATATATATATCTGTTAAATCCAATTGGTCCAAAGTTTCAATTAGTTTCACTGTGTCCCTGTTTAGTTTCTGCTTTCCTGATCGGTCCATTGAGGAGAGTGGAGTGTTGAAGTCACCCACAATTATTGTGTTAGGTGTAAAGTGTGCTTTTAGCTTTAGTAAGGTTTCTTTTATGAAGGAGGGTGCCCTTGTATTTGGAGCATTAATGTTCAGTATTGAGAGATCTTCTTGGTGGATTTTCCCTTTGGCCAGCACGAAGTGACCTTCTGAGTCTCTTTGATGATTTTAGGTTGGAAGTCAATTTTATCTGATATTAGAATGGCTACTCCAGCTTGTTTCCTGAGACCATTTGCTTGTAAAATTGTCTTCCATCCTTTTACTCTAAGGCAGTGTTTGCCTTTAACACTGAGATGTGTTTCCTGTATGCAGCAAAATGTAGGGTCCTGTTTCTGTATCCAGTCTGTTAATCTATGTCTTTTTATTGGGGAATTGAGTCCATTGATGTTAAGAGATATTAAGGAATGGTAATTATTTCCTCCAGACATTTTTGAAATTATTTTTATTTATTTATTTATTTATTTATTTATTTATTTTTTATATTTAAGAGTTTATCTTCTTTTGGGTTTGATGAGAGGAGGTTTCTATCTTGCTTCTTCCCGGGTGTAGTTTCCCTCCTTGTCTTGGTGTTTTCCCCCTATTATCCTTTGTAGCACTGGATTTGTGGAAAGATATCGTGCAAATTTGGTTTTGTCATGGAATACCTTGATGTCTCCATCAATGGTGATTGAGAGTTTTGCTGGGTAAAGTAGTTTTGGCTGAAATTTGTGCTCTCTTAGAGTTTGCATTATATCTGCCCAGGATCTTCTAGCTTTCTTGGTCTCAGGAGAGAAGTCTGGTGTTATTCTGATAGATCTTCCTTTATATGTTACTTGGCCTTTTTCTCTTGCTGCCTTTAGTATTCTTTCTTTGTTTAGTACATTTGGAGTTTTGATTATTATGTGACGGGATGTATTTCTGTTCTGGTCCAGTCTGTTTGGGGTTCTATATGCTTCTTGTATATTCATGGGCATCTCTCTCCTTAGGTTGGGGAAGTTTTCTTCCATAATTTTATAGAAGATATTTGCTGGCCATTTAACTTGTAAATCTTCTCTCTTGTCTATACCTATAATCCTTAGGTTTGGTCTTCTCATTGTGTCCTGCATTTCCTGGATGTTTTGGGTTTCAACCTTTTTGCATTTAGTATTTTCTTTGACTGTTGAATCAATGGTTCCTATGGTATCTTCAGCTTCTGAGATTCTGTCTTCTATCTATTGTATTCTATTGTTGATATTTGCATCTATGGCTCCTGATTTCTTCCCAAGGTTTTCTATCTCCAATGTTGTCTCCCTCTGCGATTTCTTAGTTGTTTCTACTTCTGTTTTTAGTATCTGGATGGATGTGCTCAGATCTTTCGCTTGTTTGATTGTGTTTTCATGTATTTCTTTAATAGATTTTTGTGTTTCCTCTTTCATAGCTTCTACTTGTTAGCCCATGTTCTTCTGTATTTCTTCAAGTGATTTTTGTCTTTCTTCCTTATTGTCTTCTTTTTGATCCATCTTCTCCTGAATTTCTTGAAGTGATTTTTGTATTTGCCTCGTAAAGGCTTCTAACTTTTGATCCATTTTCTCCTCTATTTCTTTAGGAGATTTTTCTATGTGTTCAGCTACCAGTATCCTGACCAGTGATTTTATATCCAAGTCTTGTTTTTCTGGTGTTTTGGGGTATCCAGGGCTTCCTGTTGTTGGAGAACTGGGTTCAGATGCTGTCATGTTGCCTTGATTTCTGTTAGTAGCGTTCCTTCATTTTCCTTTTGCCATCTGGTTATTTCTAGTGTTAGTTGGCCTTGTTGTCAGTGGCTGGTGTTTGAATCTCCAGTGAGTCTGGGCTCACCTGTTGTTTCTCTACTGGTGAATATGCGTGACTGCTGCTTTAAGGGATCATAAGCTGGCTGCCACCCATGCGATGGTAGCCCCTGATGGAGTCTGTCTACCTGGGTTTCTCCAGCTGTGGCCTGGTTGCAATATGGAGGCCTGCCGCTATTGCTGGTCCAGGGGCCGGTGAGCTGGTTGCAGCCCGCTGCTTCGGTGCATGGCCAGAGGGCGCGGGGGAAGTCCAGCAGAGCCTAGGCGGAGTGTAGCCCTGGAAGGAGTGTCTACCTGGGCTTTTCCAGCTGTGTCCTGGTTGCAATATGGAGGCCTGCCACTATCCTAGCCTATCACTTTTAGGGGAACTATTTTCCTCTTCATTTCAGTTCTACAAATTCTATATGTGCACATATTCACAGAAATTTATATGCATTCTATGTGATTTTAGGTAAATGAATAATAAAATGACTATGCTTTCCCCAGACACCCTTACTCTTATTTTAACCTCTGCTTCCCTCTCTTTTTATATTTATTGCCCTTCCCCACCTATTAAAGAGCATCTCCCCGTTCCTCCAATTTCCACCTTCCAAAGCACTCCTATCTTCTACTAACCTCTGTAACTTACCTTCCCTGGCCCTGCTCCTGCCCCTGCCCCTGTCCCATGGTCCCCTTTTCACTTTCCTGGCTTCTGAAATTACCCCAGGTTATATTTTTACAACTGAAGATTTAGAGCTAGGCATCTCAAAAAAGAGAACATTTGACCTACGTCTTTCTAGGTCTTATCATCTCAGTTAATATATAGTTAGTATTTCCTAGGTCTACCCATTTCCTGCAAATTCCATTTAAAAAACTTCTTTATAGCTGAATATTATTCCACAGTGTATCTGTATCTATTTTACTTAACCCATTCATCAGCTGAACAACATTCAGATTGTTTTTATTTCTTAACTATTATGAATATGGCAGCTATGGCTGAGGAAGTGTCTGGAGTAAAACTATGGTTTCTTTAGGCATATGTTAAAGAATGTTACAGCTAGTTCATCAAGCAGCTTTATTTTTAGATTTTAGAGAGTTCTCCACATTGCTTTTGAGAAAAACTCCAAAGGTTTGCAGTCTCATCTTTTCTCTACATCCTCTCCAGCATTTGTTGTTATTACTTGACTAATCTTACTTGTTCGTACTGGGGTAAGATGAAGTCTCAGTTTGTTGAACTTTTTAAAAGATGTCTATTAGCCACATTTTTGAGAATTTTGTTCAGATCATTAGTTCACTCTTTTAAATGTATTTTTTCATTTTCATGATTTTTTAAAAAATATATTTTGGATATTAAATTTCTACCAAATATAAAGCTCAGAAAGATTGTTTCCTGTTCTTTGAGCATCTTTGCTGAATTGATTACTTCTTTAGCTATGTAAATTTTTAGTCTTATGGAGTCCCACTTATTAATTGTTTGCAACCAATCTTGGGAAAATGGTGCCCTATTCAAGAAGTCCTTTCCTAAACCCGTATTACATAGGGTTCTGCCTCTATTTTCTTCTAGTAATTTTATTGCTTTCTGTTACATTGAAATTTTTGATACATTTGGAGCTAGCTTTTGTGCAGTGTAAAAGACATGAATATAATTTTGTTCTTCTGCATCTAGTTTTACATCTATTTTAGAGGATGCTGTCTTTTCTTCAGTGCATGTTTTTAGCATCATCGTCAAACATTAGAAAGCTGTAGTTACAGATACTCCTGTCTGGATATTCTATTTTGTTCCATGGGTCTACATTTTTTTTTTACCCAGAACCATATTGTTATTATTGCATTGGCTTTCAAATACATCTTAAGATCTGGAATGGCAATTCTTCCAGAATTGTTCATTTTGCTCAGAATTGCTTTGGCTATCTAAGGTCTTTTGTGGATCCAAATGAATTTTAGAATTTACTTCTAAATGTGCAAACAAATGAGCTGAAATTTTTGATTGGAAAACATTGAATTTTAAATTATGGTAGAATAGTGATTTTCACAACATAGTTCTATTAATTTGTAAGTATGACGTTTTATTCATTTTCTAGTATCTTACTTAGTCTCTTTGTTTAGAGATATAAAGTTTCCATTATACAGCTCTTTACCTCCTTGGTCATGTTTATTGTATTTTATTTTATTTGAGGCTATTGTGAATAGGAGTGTCCACACTCTCCATCTCTGTAAGTTTATTGCTGATGTATGTAAAAATCTTGATTTATATAAGTTGATTCTGTGTTCTGCCATGTTATTGAAGTTGTTTATCATTTCTAGAAGTTTATGAGTATCCCTACTGTTTCTATTTCCTGTAGTAATTTATGAAAGATTGGATGTAGATATTCTTTGAATGTCTGGTAGAATTCTGTTGTGAATCCATCTGGACCTAGGATTATTTTAGTCAGAGGCTTTTTATTACTAGTTAAATCTTTTTTTATGTGTTACTGGTCTCTTTTGTTGACTTAGCTCTTCTTGATTTAAATTTGGTAATTTGGGTGAATCTAGAAATTCATCCATTTTTTAAATTTAGACTTTTAAGCCTAATGGAGTACACAATTTAAATTACTACTTTAGAATATTCTGAATTTGATAGATGTCTGTTGTTATGCTTATTTCTGATTCTTCTTATTTGAGACCTCTATTTTCTTGCTTTTGGTTGGTTGGGCCAAGGGTCTGCCTGAATTGTTTATCTTTTTAAAGAAGCTGAACTTAGATTTTTGTTATTTATGCTGTCTAGTGAGTTTGTGTTTTGGTTGTTTTGGCTTTTATTTTAACTTTTAGCTGCATCTTTTAATTATGTATTTGCATACTATTATATTTTTTTTAAATGTAGCATCATATTAATGTTCCAAAAGGTATTTTGGTCCTGTGATTTCATTGTCATTTAGTTCAAACAATATTTTGAGTTCTTTCTTGATTTCTTCTTTGAACCATTTATCATTCAGCAATGACTTGTTTAACTGCCATACATTGTGAACTTGCTAGAGATGTGTTTGCTGTCAATTTCAAATTTTATTGTGTAATAGTTGTGAATTTCCACTTCTTCATGGGCCATTGGTAACCAGCTCACGAGAGAGTGAGGTGGACAGTTAGAACACGGTTCTGATGGCTTTGAGTACCACAGATGAACTTCTGGGCACAGCTGCAGAGACCACTCTATTGCTCCAGGAATAGAGCACATAAGGAGTTTTAGGGATACAAGTAGAAAGGGCCAATTGGTTATAACATCATGAGGGAGGAAAGAGCTGATTGATTGTAATATACCATCCAATTATTATTCGGATGGGAAGCCAGAGCAAGACTTGTGTGCTGAGTCAAACAGCTGTGCACAAGGTCATTCTTCAGCTAAGAACAGGCACCTGGATCCAGGCAAAGCCAGGCAATGTAAGAGAAGTCCCACTGAGAAAGGGAGTCTTCCATCCAGACTTGATCAACTGCAACCTCAGTAGCAGCATTCTCCAGCAGAGGTCATATAGAATGCATGAAGTTATTTTAATCATTTTGAAATTGAAGCATATCCCATTGTCAAGGACCAATCCCTGACACTAATGATAATATTTTGCTATGTGTCTAGACAGGAGTCCAGCACGCCTGTCCTCTGAGATGCTGTCTCAGAGGGATGCAGAGATCCACAGTCAACATTGGGTGGAGCTTGGGGACTCTTATGGAAGAGTTGGGGGGAAGGAATAGGAGCTATTCCCTGAAGGAGATAGGAACTCCACAGGAAAAAAAAAAACCAGAGAGTCAATTTACCTGGACCCTTGGAGCTCTCAGAAACTTAATCATCAAAGAATGGGCCTGCGCTCTTACACAGAGATGTAGCAGATTTGCAGCTTGATCTTTATGACTTCTCAGAGTAACTGGAGTAGGGAATATCCTAAAAGCCTGTCTTTGGGTTATGTTCTACCTGGGTGGCCTTGTCTGGCCTTAGAGAGGGAAGATACACCTAGCCCTGCAGATACTTGATATGCCAGTGTGAAGGATATGCGGGCAGGCCTCTACCCACTGGGAGGCACAGGGAGAGGGAAGAAGGAAGGATTATGATGGGGGAGAATGCCTGGGTAAAGGGGCAGTGACAGGGATGCAAAGTGAATAAATAAAAATAAAAATAAATAAATAAATAAAAAAGGATTTATTTTACATCATAAACTGTGATCAATTTCAGAAAAACTTTCATGGGCTGCTGAATGAAATTTATATTCTTTCATGTTTGAGTAGAATATTCTGTAAATATGTTAAGCCATTTGATGTAAAAATGACACTTAATTCTGATATTTTTGTTTATTTACTTCTTATGGAGTTGTTCCAGATGATGTTTCTACTGAAGAAATTTGGCTATTGAAATCACCTACTACTACTAGGTTGATGTTAATCTGTGTCTGTAGTTATATTCGCAGAATGTTTAATGAAATTGGTTGCACAAGAGTGTGGGTATATGGTAGGATAGTAATGGGTGTTTTGGATTTGTCTAATTGTTCCTTTCCTTAAAATGAACTCTTTCTCTCTCTCTCTCTCTCTCTCTCTCTCTCTCTCTCTCTCTCTCTCTCTCTCTTAGTTTTAGTTTGAAGACTGTCTTGTGAGACACAGTATAGCAAAGGCTGCTTGCCTTCAGGTTCCATTTGGTTAGACTACTTTTCTCAGTTGCTTCACTTCAAGGTAACTTCTACTTTAAAGCTAATATGAGTTTCTGACAGATAAAAGGAGTATTTTGTTTCTTTTCTTTTCTTTTCTTTTCTTTTCTTTTCTTTTCTTTTCTTTTCTTTTTTTTGTTTTTTGTTTTTTCGAGACAGGGTTTCTCTGTATAGCCCTGGCTGTCCTGAACTCACTTTGTAGACCAGGCTGGCCTTGAACTCAGAAATCTGCCTGCCTCTGCCTCCCAAGTGCTGAGATTAAAGACGTGCGCCACCACCGCCCGGCGAGTATTTTGTTTCTTAATCCTTTTGCCAGTCAGGGTCTTCTTTTGGCAAACTGAGGCCACCACATTTTTTAAAGTTATTATTGCAATGTCTTTGGTGATTGCAGTCAGTTTTATCATTTTCTGCTTTTTGTGTTTAATTGCACTTTGTATTTCTGTTGTTTTCTTTCTCCAGTCTGTTGCTGTGTTTATTTCTTCTTCATTCTTAAGTATTGCTTTCTGTGTTTTGTTCAGGGTTGGTTGGTCTTCTGGAAATGAAACATAAATATAAAGTAAAAATATATTAAATCTTTTAAAAACATAGTAAAATAATGTCTAAATATATTTCAAATAAACATCTTATTATTTCAAGTTATGTCCTTATTTTAACTCTAGAATATTTTTTTTTCATTTTCTAAAAGAACTTGTTACCCCAGTGATTTAATATGGTTTTCCCTGCTGTTCAGATTCACATGTGTTAGTAGCTGTAGCCTGCTTTCCACTCTACAGGGAATAACTGCTGCGTGCTTACGGAAGCTTTGAAATAGCACGTTCAGATGTAATTATACACATTGAGGATCAGCAGAACCAGTCGACTGATGGGTGTACTGAGAGCTTCTGTTCCTTTGCTTATCAGAGGAACTTTGAAGAGTTGGCTTGAAGGATGCAAAAGCATCTGGAGACAAAAATATTAAATCATATAAAATTATATCAGATGAGAATATTCAGATAACTAGGAAAAATGTCATAGTCCTATTTTGTATTTTTATCTAAATACGTTCTCACTCACATTTCACCACAGTGCAGGATATCCTGCCTATCTCTGCATTCCCTCTGCATTCTCCCTGCATGGCAACAGGTTGTCCCAGAAAAATGTACTAGATAGCTTTTTATAATGCGCAAGTCCTTTAATCAAAATGGGTGTTCATATCTCAGTTTGAAAGAACAATCCTTTCTGGAGTAGCTTTTGTCTTATGTGTCTTGAGACAAAATAAAGCATCGTAGACTTTATAAAATGGAGTCTTGAGACATGGAGGCAATGCATCCCCCCCCCTCTAAAGATCAAACCACAGAGTCTTCTTTCAATGGACTTCCTGTCAGTATCATCTCAGCTCAGTATAGCATAAGTAACCAATTGGAATGGTTTTGTAACTAAGGGTACTCCTGCCTAGCCAATAATCTACCTCTGGAAATAACCTTTTGCACAATTCCTCTATAGAAAATGAAAGGAAAAGCAAATTTAAAAAAAAAGAAAACTTCCTGTATTTGCTCTACAGGTAACTATTTGGAGATGTCCTTATACCATGTACTGAGATTATAGCTCATTTTTCTCAAATAAATGTTATTTCTTTTGACCACCATATCTACCATTTTTTTAAAAAAAAATCAGTTAACAATATTATAACAAAAAGTACTAAGATTTTGCATATGTACAGTTAGAGGCTAACCTGAAGCATGTGCAAGACCTAAGATAGGAGCTAATTCTACAACCACATAGACTGGGTCATGCCTTAGTCAATTTTCTAAATCCAGTAGAATGATCACGTCATGCAAATGGAATTATTTATGCTCCACAATATATCAATGAAGCACATTTTAATTTGCAGATGAAGAAAGAGACTCCTGGTGACCCTTCAAAGGCTAGAGAGTTAATGTGCTGCAAACATAGGCTTAAAAACATGGGGGTATGGATTTCTGCAATAGTAGTATGGGGGCCATGGTGAATGCTCCCCCAAAGCAATACTGATGGTGAATTCTCCACATTAGTAAAGATAATCATTTACTGTCTCTATAAGTATTTTCAGGCCTCTTAAAAGTGAATGTTCCTAACCATCAGGGAAATGCAAATTAAAACTAATTTGAAACACTACCAGATTCCATTCACAAAAGCTATCATGGAGAAATATATTGGCAAATGTCAGAGATGATGTGAAGAGACAGAAAAACATTTATACACTGTTGGTAGAGGTACAAATTGATATAATCATAATCGGTTTAGAGAAACTTCAAAAATTAAAAGTGAAACAAATTTCTAATACTGTACATACAAGTAACATAAACAGACTGAACAGATTATATTTACATATTTAGGAATATATTTATGTTTATATGTATAAACAATTAATGAAAAATAGTCCACACAAAATGAAAGAATTTTGAGAGGCTTTGGAGGGAGGAAAGGGAAGGGGGAATTGATATAAGTATATTAAAGTTACAAAACAAAGTAAAAAAAAAGAAAAATTGAAAAATAGAAATGCCTAAAAGAATCGCAGGAACTAACATGGAGGAAAGCCTGAGGAAAGGCTGTCCAGTGACAATCTCCAATTGAGACCCAGCTCAGGGGGCGGTCCCAAGGCCTGACATTATTACTGATGCTATGGTGTGCTTACAAAGAGGGGCCTAGCCTAGCCTGACTGCCCTCTGAAAAGCCCAACAAGCAGCTAAAGAGTCAAATGCAGATATTTACACCCAACAGATGGACAGAAGCTGGTGACCCCTGTGACTGAATTAGGGAAAAGCTGGAAGAAGCTGAGGAAGAGGAGGAGGCAATCCTATAGAAAGACCAGCAGTCTCAACTAACCTAGATCCTGGGGATCTCTCAGACACTGAGTCACCAATCAGGCAGCATACACCAGCTGATATGAGGCTCCCAACACATATACAGCAGTGGACTGCTGGGTCTGGACTCAGTCAGAGGAGATGAACCTAATCCTTGAGAGACTTGGGGCACCAGGGACTGGTCTAGTGGGGTTGTGGTGAGGGTACCCTCTTGGAGATCTAGGCAGGGGGTGAGAAGTTGTGGGATGTGGACCATTCAGAGGGTGGACCAGGAAGTGCATAAAGTCTTGACTATAAAAAATGATTATAGGAAGGACTTCTGGGGGAATCAATATCCCTGACCTCAAGCAGTACTACAGAGCAATTGTGTTAAAAACTGCATGGTATTGGTACAGTAACAGGCAAGTAGATCAATGGAATAGGATTGAAGACCCAGAAATTAAACCACAGGCTTATGGTCACTTGATCTTTGATAAAGGAGCCACAACCATCCAGTGGAAAAAAGATAACCTTTTCAACAAATGGTGCTGGTTCAACTGGAGGTCAACATGCAAAAGAATGCGAATTGACCCACTCTTATCTCCTTGCACTAAGATCAACTCCAAGTAGATCAAGGACCTCCACATAAAACCAGACACACTGAAACTATTAGAAAAGAAACTTGGGAAGACCCTGGAGGACATGGGCACAGGGGGAAAGTTCCTGAACAGAACACCAATAGCTTATGCTCTAAGATCAAGAATTGACAAATGGGACCTCATAAAATTACAAAGTTTCTGAAACACAAAGGACACTGTCAGAAGGACAAAATGGCAACCAACAAAGTGGGAAAAGATCTTCACCAACCCCACATCTGACAGAGGGTTAATATCCAATATATACAAAGAACTCAAGAAGTTAGACCACAAAGAACCAAATAACCCTATCAAAAAATGGGGTACAGAGCTAAACAAAGAATTTTTACCAGAAGAAATTCAGATGGCCGAGAAACACCTTAAGAGATGTTCAACATCGTTAGTCATCAGAGAAATGCAAATCAAAACAACCCTTTTCAACAAATGGTGCTGGTTCAACTGGAGGTCAACATGCAGAAGAATGCGAATTGACCCACTCTTATCTCCTTGCACTAAGATCAACTCCAAGTGGATCAAGGACCTCCACATAAAACCAGACACACTGAAACTATTAGAAAAGAAACTTGGGAAGACCCTGGAGGACATGGGCACAGGGGGAAAGTTCACCAGTCAGAATGGCTAAGATTAAAAACTCAAGAGACAACAGGTGCTGGCAAGGATGTGGAGAAAGAGGAACACTCTTCCACTGTTGGTGGGATTGCAAAATGATAAAACTGCTCTGGAAATCAGTTTGGCGGTTCCTCAGAAAATTGGGCATGTCACTTCCAGAAGACCCTGGCATACCACTCCTGGGCATATACCCAGAGGATTCCCCTGCATACAATAAAGACACATGCTCCACTATGTTTATAGCAGCCTTGTTTATAATAGCCAGAAATTAGAAGGAGCCCAAATATCCCTCAAAGGAAGAATGGATACGGAAAATGTGGTATATTTATACAATGGAATACTACTCAGCAATTAAAAATAATGAACTCATGCAATTTGTAGGTAAATGGTTAGACCTGGAAAATATCATCCTAAGTGAGTTAACCCAATCACAAATGAATACACATGAAATGCAATCACTGATAAGTGGATATTAATGAGCCCAGAAGCCCTAAATACTCAAAGCACAATTAGCAAGTCAAACAATTCCCAAGAAGAAGAAATGAGAGGACCCTGGGCCTGTAAAGATTGGATCCAGTTTTGTAGACCCAGAACAGAGAAATCGTGGGGGGGGGGATGATTGGGCAATAGTTGGGGGGGAGAGGAATTATGGGACGTATGGTGGGGGGGGAACTGGGAAAGGGGAAAGCCTTTTGAATATAAACATAGAATATAGAAAATAAAAATTTTAAAAAATGATTATAGGATAAAAATAAAATAAAATAGAACTACCATATTACCTAGCCTTTTCACTTTTGAACATATAATCAGAAATACTGTACCATGTTACAGATATATTTACACATCTATGCTTGGGGCTGCTTTTTATTCACTATAGCAACAAATGGGGTTAACCACATTTCCATCAACAGATGAATGGATAATGTAAATCTGGTATGCATATAAAGTGTTCAAATGTACAGAAAAATCAAATCACAGAATTTACAGGAAAATGATAAGTTAGAATATGTAAGGTTAAATGAGGTTATACAATCCCCCAAGCAAATTCTCTTTCATATGCATATCCTCGTAAATCATGTGTGTGTGTGTGTGTGTGTGTGTGTGTAAAGAAATGTAATTGTGAGTACAGTATAGTATATAGATGAGAAAAGGAAGAAGTTCAGGTAGCAGACAAACAAAAATGAAATTAGATATAACACCATTTAAGTTTCAATACTGCATTGGATTTATTATCATTGTTGTCGGTGTATGTGTGTGGTATATAAGTGCATTAACATAACTGATAGCGAAGTATAAAATCTAATGTGATGCTCCACATCTTCAGAATGGTTATTCTAACTATATAGAAAATAATTGAAATGAATAGGCTTTGGGTTTGGCTAATTTTGCATAATATTTATCTTTTTTTTAATTTGTAAGTTCCTAGTATAGAGACGCAAGTAGACTAACTACAGATTTTAATCTTCCAACCCTCCAGACTTATCGCAGCTCTGTAGCAGACCACAAGTTGTAACAGGCCATCTTCTTTGCCCCCATTGCCAGGGGACTAAGCCTATCTCAATGGAGCATACAGCTCCTCTCCTCCTAGTCAATGCTCACTCCTAAGTTTGCAGCTCCTTGTATGTAGAAAAACATCTTACCTGGCCATACACAACAAGATTCCAGAAGAATTTCCTACCAGGTAACACACAGATGCTACACTCTCCTCATAATCAGAGAAGGCAACAGAAACCAAGGAACATAACACCTACCCAACAAAGACAGGATAAAATATCAGCACCTAGAACTACAATCTTCCTAAACTTAGATTTGGCCTAGACACCAGTGTTAAAACACAGTAACAGCCAAGACAATAAGTCTTCACTAGAGCCCAGCAACACTACCATAACAGAGCCTGAGGGCTGCTACATAGCTGAAATTCAAGAAAAAGACTTAAACATACTTTTCTATATTTATAAATATGATAAAGTCCTTAAAAAGGAAATGAATGAATCCATTAAAATATTGAGAAAAACAGAGTGGCCAAAAATGATTAAAATAGCTCAAGGCCTGAATGAGAGAATAGGATTGATAAAGAAAGTCCAAACTGAGGGCAACATAGAAATTAAAAATTTAGAAAATTTAACAGGAACTCCAGAGGCAAGCCTCCTCAACAGGGTACAAGAAATGGAAGAGAGAATCTCAGGCATTGAAGACATGATAAAAGAAATGGCTAACTCCAAAAAAAAGATGTTAAATATAAAATATACCTGAAACAAAACATCCAGGAAATTTGGGAAATTATGAAAAGACCAAATATACAAATAATAAGGCTAGAGGAAGAAGAAATGATAGTTCATGCTGGGGAGGATGTAGAATAAGAGGAGCACACATCAGTTATTAGTGGGAATGCAAACTTGTACAGGCATTATGGAAATCAATATGGCAGTTCTTCAGTAAGGCTGCAATAAATATACCTCAGCATCCAGCTATACCACTCTTGAGCATTGTGGTGGTTTGAATAGTTATGCCCACCACAAACTTATGTGCTTCAATGATTGGTCCGTAGGGAGCGACATTATTAGGAGGTGTGACCTTGTTTGAAAAAGGGTAGCCTACCTTAAGCGGATGTGTGCTTTTGTCAAGTGGATGTGTGCCTTGAGGTATCACCTATCTGCCTAGTGTGGAACACAGTCTTTCCCTGCTGCCTTCAAATTAAGTTACAGAACTCTCAGCTCCTCCAGCAACCATGTCTGCCATCTCCCTGCACAATGCCATGCATTCCACCATGATGATCATGGGCCAAGCCTTGGGAACTGTTAAATGTTTTTCTTTTATAGGAGTTGTCATGGTCATGGTGTCTCTTCACAACAATGAAACCCAAACAAAAAAGTAGCTAGTTCCATGTAAGAATGGCAGAGTGTGTACATTGAGGTTTCCTTTTATAAGAGATGTAGAAATCTTAGCAAAAAATTAAATAATTTCCAGGGAACCCACAGGCCATTCTGGGCAGTGAAGCAAGTAGGCAGATATTTACCTTTCTCTCAGCTCCTCTAAAACCAACCCCCTAGTCTTCTCTCCAATTGTAAGTAGACCATGTGCTAGAGATTCACCTTTCTCTCTCGCCCAGTGTCCAATCCATCACACAGATCTTCCTCTCCAAACTCCCTAGCCTCTAACTCTAGCATGGCCTCCCCAGAAACCTTCAGGCCATTTAAGTTTAGATATACTGAAACTGCTAGAAGGAAAGTAGGGAATAGACTTGTGCCAATAAGCATAGAAAATGACTCTCTGAAAAGAGCATCACTAGCACAGGCATTTATCTAAATGATTAACAAATGGGGCTTCATGAAACTGAGAAGCTTCTGCATGGCCAATTGGAAAAAGTGGCAGCCTATAGAATGGTAAAAACTTTTACCAACTACACATCTGATAGATGGCTAATATCTAACATATATAAAGAACTAAAAAAAAATAAACCCAGATATCATGAAAACAAAAACCTCAAGTGAAGAATGTAGGGGAGTTCCAAAAAAGAGAATTTCCAAGAGAGTACATTCAAATGGCCAAGAAACAATTAAAGAAGTTTTCAACATCCTTAGCCAGCAGGGAAAGGCAAATCAAAATTACTTTGAGAATTCATCTTATACCCATTAAAATGGCTAAGATCAATTAAACAATTGATAATTAAACAAGTGACAATTCATGCTAATTGGAGTAAAGGAAGCACTGTTCAATTGTTGTTAGGCATGTAAACTTGTACAGTCAGTATGGAAATCAATGAGACAGTTCTTCAGGAACATGGCAATAGATGAACCTTAAGATCCAGTTTTACCACTAGAGAATAGTTCAGTGTACCACAGGAACACTTGTTTAATCATGTTCAATTCTTCTCTATTCATAATAGACAGAGACTGGATCTGACCTAGATGCTCCTCAACAGAATAATTAATAAAAATAATATGATGAATTTATACAATGGGGTATTACTGGGCTCTTTAAAAAGTTGACATCATGAAATTTTCAGGTAAAAGGATGGATCTAGAAAAAGTACTTCTGAGTGAGTAACCCAGACCCAGAAAGACAAGCATGGTATGTATTCCTTATATATGAATATTAGTAGTTCTTTTGATGATAACCAAGCTACAAGGTATAGAAACACAGAGGCTAGACATAGAGCAATAGATTAAAATGGGAAGACTCTAATAGGAAATAAAATAGATTTCTTCCCCTTGGAGCAGGAGGATCATGGGAAAAAGTGGAAAAAGAGAAATAAGGAAGGCAACATGGGGAGAGAGTGCTACATTTAGTGCCATTTGAAGACTAGAATGGAAGCCATATGCAGTAGTAGATACCTAAAATGTAATGATGTATGAAAGCAATCTACATGGAATTACTAAAGGAGGAGTCTAATAGTACATCTCTTGTCACTAAGTGAAGCTTTCAGTCCCTGGATTGGGATGTATATAATTGAGTTGTTGGTGTAAGTTATTCCAGTGTAACTCCTCCTCCTCTCCAGAAAAATCTCAGACTGTTACTAAAACTATAGGCTGCTCTCTGCAATCTGATGGCAAGACCCAAATTCTAAAGACAATACTTCATAACTCATTGAACATTGAAGTTGAGATAGTTCCTATTTAGAGTCTTTATACCTACATGCTAACATGTTTGGTTCAGCAAGGCACAGTACCAAAGGAGAAACTTAACACCATCCCTGTTACAAACCTTTTCGGGTCTACAACAGTGGACTGAATACAAGGTATCTCACAGCAAGGCACAGCACCAAAGAAGAAACTTAACACCAACCCTGTTACAAATCTTTTCTGGTCTACAATGGTGGACTGAATATATGGTATTTTAGGGTAATGGTGGCAGAAACTTTGAGGGAATAGCCATGCAATATCTGATTTGACTGAAGGCCTACTCCATGACACTGTGTGATGAAGATCCTAAGACTGTGCACCTAGGTAAAACCACTTACCATTGTATTAAAGAATACTAAAGTCATAGAAATAAAATGAATCATAATGACATTCTGCTATACTCATAGATCAGTACCTTGCTCAACCAACACACTGATCTTGCTCAGAGAGACTCCTTCCTTCGGCAGATGGGTACAAGTAGTGACCCACAGCCAGGTATTATACAAAGAATAAGAGATCTTGAAGTACTCAGCTCTAAATGAGATATCACCATCAAATGCCTCACCTCAGACATCAGGTAACTATACAGAAGAAGAGAGGGGAAGAGCGTAAACGCCTCCTCCCCACAAAACCCCAGACCCTCTAAATCAAAGTGATTAACGCTCATATGAATTCTCAAAGACTAGGGTGGCATGCACAGGCACTGGTCAGGTCTTTTTTATATATATTTGGATTCCAATTTAGTGCGTTTATAGAATTTCTGATTGTATGAATTAGTAGGTTTCTGTTTCTTGATCCTTTTCTTGGGCTCTTTTTCTTGTTTTATTTTTTCAACTACAATGTGTTATTGTTTCTTTTATCATATTATATTATATTTTACTATTATTCTTTAAAGTCCTGTTTTTTCCTACATTGTAGGTATAGTAGGGATGAACTGAGATAAGTAGAAGGAGGAGAAGACATAATCAGAAATATTATGTGAGAAAAAAATTCAATAAAGGATAAAAATAAAGACACTTTCAAAGAATAAATGAAAGTACTGATGAGATATTATAGTGCCTCCATGCTTATATGTAGTCATTTTTTATCTATGCTTTATATATATGTGTATATGTATGTGTATGTGCATGTGCATGTGTATATGTAATGTATATATATGCATTTGTATGTGTATGTGTGTGTATATGTATACTATATTATATTAATATTATGTATATATGTTATATTATAGTATAGTATATGTATATTATATGTCTATATCTTTCTACTTTTATATAATTCCTGCTTGCACATATATTCTTACACATATATCTCTATATAGAGAGGTATATAGATGGTATAGATGATATGTAGATATAAAGAACAGACATAGAAATAGACAGAGATAGAAAATCTTATTCCTCTGTCTTTCACATAACCCCTTTCCAGGCTATCAGAAGTTTTTGTAATCTGTTATTTGAGACTGAATATATAATAAATACCCAGTCTAAGACTGTTATTTACTTCTAGTTCTTGTTCTGATTAGAAAGTCTAAAAGATTAGCTAAAAGATAATACCTTGCCCCCACCCCAAAGAAAGTATCTCACAATGGCTGTATTTCAGCCAGTGCCCATTGCAGATCACATGTCCAAATGTCTACATGGTATAGAACTGGAATAGAGCATAACATTCTTATCTGTTTCAGCAGGTTTGACCTGGAGGTTCTGTCCATGGGATAATAAAATAGTAGCTTACCCAATTGCCAAATTGAACCATTTAAGTAGCTCTGTGGTCTACTCTGTGTTTAGATAAAGTCTAGCTCAATCACAACCATATTCAGCTAGTTTCTTTATGGTTTGCTACAAATGATGTCTTTGAAATTATTTCCCATGGGAAATATCAGTTGTGAAAATCACTAGGGAAGACTA
This sequence comes from Apodemus agrarius, assembly GCA_964023405.1. Classification (NCBI taxonomy): domain Eukaryota; kingdom Metazoa; phylum Chordata; class Mammalia; order Rodentia; family Muridae; genus Apodemus; species Apodemus agrarius. The sequence goes on along the minus strand of OZ030009.1, from coordinate 145,185,233 downwards.
CATGTGCTGACTTCTTTCCTTAACACATATCATGCCCTTTATTGTAATGTCAAATCATCATTAAACCTTTGGCAAACACAATAATTGTATCTTAGCTCATGTAAGGAAACTCTAATAAAAATCAAAGACAAGGAGGAAATTCACATGGTAGGCTCAAAGCATTTCCCTTAGAAGGAATTAGTATCTCAAATTAAAATGCATGCCTGCCCTGCACGGTAAGGCATGGACAAATCTCTGTGATTTATTAAGGTTTAATTTTTTCTGTTATAATTCTTTTGGTATTGGAAAGGAATCACATGTGTGCTCATATTTTATTGAATGACTGGCTATCTAGTCCAAATAATCTCTTCAGCTACTTGTACATGTAGGTGGGTGAGCTAACAGTTACAAACATTCTCACAGTCACAACAGAGACCTTTAAACAGGGATGAAAATCTACTGTGATTGAATAAATGTATTCATGAAATATTCTCTTAATATGTGCAGCATAGATGTTGAAAGTCAACACCTAACAGAACCAGTAGCTCAATCTGTTTAGGGTACAATATTTACAATACTGAAGTCACTCACATTTTGTTCAATGGGCCTGTGCAATTATACATGGATATAAACAAAAGTCAATATACCTGAGTTAGGATTGTCTTGAATTACAATGCATATGAGTCTTATCATGTTCTCACATTATAGAAACCATTTTTGCAGTGGACGGTTGTTTGATAAATGAAATATGGTTCATAGCAAGGCAGATAGAAAACCATCACAGAGACTCTAAAGAGCAGTACTCAGTGTTGATATTACAATTAAAAATCAATTTAAAACACTCACAGAAGTAAGGAGACATTGTAACACAGGTTAGCATTTCCCTTAAAAAATTAGTTGAATTCACCTTAAACATTCAATAAATGCTCATGGAAATAAAAAATAAAATATGAAGTTTCTGCATCACCTAACAATTCTGCTTCTGTGTGTTGTCTCAAGATAATTGAAAACAAGTCTCTAATAGAGGCAAAACAAACGAGTGTGCATCGAGAGGCATTGACTGGGAAGATGGCAAGGTAGAGAGCAGCAAGTATGTGTCAGTGCCTAGACAGCAACTGCACTGGAAGAGCCTGGCTAATGTGACAGTTTTAGAATCTGGAGTCTATTAAAGACCCACAAAGCCCCATGGGAAGCAAGACTTGTGTATTACATTTCATTTCAGCAATTAGCACAGGAGCAATTACCCATTTCCGTCTCCACTGCATGGTGGGCAGCTCTGGGTCTGCGTAATCTGCAGTCTTTTGGGAGCCAGAGTAGGAGAAAGACTCTGTTCTTCATCTTTCAGACTTCCAGGCTCATGTCACGGGGTGCTGCTTCTCACCACAGAGGTGTGAATGGGAGAACAACAATATTGTGTGTATTTCCTCGCGGATACAATCAGATCTGTTGCGCTGACATGGCATCACCATTCTGCTTTTCACTCCTCCACTGTCATCCCCAACTTGAAATGTAGACTTTAATCTAGACATCACGAACCCACTTTATAGATGGGGATGATGAGAGAGTGACTTGCATGACTCGGAAAAAGAGCAGGCTTAGAAAATACCCTAGAAAATTCTAAATTTATTTCTCAGGTGATCACTGAAACAGTAATTTGTAAATATAGTAAAGAGAATCAAACAAACAAAAAATAACGGAAAACAGCAAAGCCTTGATTTATGGAATGGTTCTTTTTTAGTATCTAGTGTTCACTGTTCAGCAACAAAAAAACCACAGTTTACGAAAAGAACATAGAAATTTGTCCCATTTAAAGAAAAATAATAATTAGTGGGAACCAACCTGCAAAGACCTGATGGCAGATCTGCTGCACAAACATGTGAAAATAAACACAGATGCTCAAAAAGCCATGGCAAGATGTGGAATAAGTCATTGAAACAATGCATGAATAAAACCCAGAGAGATATGAAGAAATCACGACACTAAAGAGAACAAAAAGATGTTCTAAAAATGAAAATTACAATTTCTGAAAACTTGTTAGCGATTCAAAACAGAGCCAAGCAAGCACTATAAAGAGTTAGTGAATGTATTATACAGGATGGTGCAAATCATCAAATCAGGAATAGACAGAAAAAAAAAGTGTTCACAAAGAAAAGTGAACAGAGACTAAGCTGATTTGGGGACATTGAGTGCAGCACTGCATTGTGGGGGCATTAATGGACAAGAGAATGGAGCAGAGAATACTTTTACAGAATATTGTTGGAAACTTCTATGAAAGATGTGAATTTGCAGTTGGCAGGCGTCAATAGGAATCAGTGTTTATGGATATTGGAGTTCTTTTTTATATCGTTGAAACTGTCCTGTTGTTAGTAAGCAAGTTGGAGGTTCCTCAGTAGAAATGCACTGGAAGTCACTGAATTGGAAGTCACTTTAAATCATTAAAATGCATACTGTAAAATTACTTGAATTTTACTGATATTAATAATTTTCAAGTACAAAGACATCTCCACCGAAAAATAAGCAGAGCCCAGTGAAGAGGCTGCTGTTTCTAGTCAAACTCTAGTTTAGAAAGTCATTTGTCATTGCATAGAAACCCTTCTCAATACCGAAAGCAGTACTGGCAAGAGTTAGCTATTTTTAATTAATTGTTACTGTCCTTTATCTGTATTTCTGTCCATAGGTCCCTCCCTCCCTCCCTGTCTTTCCGACCATCCCTCCCCCTTCTCTTTCTCTGTATGTTTGCACACAAGTGTGTGTGTGTATGTGTGTGTCTCTGTGTGTGTCTGTGTGTGTCTGTGTGTGTGTTTGTATGTGTGTCTGCGTGCATGTGCATGTGCACACAAGTGTGGATGTGTGTTTGTATGACATGTTTGCCAGTGTCTAGAGAAGCCAAAAGAGTGCATTGGTTCCTCAGGAGCTGTAGTTACAGGTAGTTTTGAGGGGTGGGAGCTGAACTTGGGTCCTCTGCAAGAAGGTCCCAAATGCTCTCCAGTCATCTATCCAAAGTGTTTTTTTTTTAAACAAAACTATATTTGCACTCTACATATAAAATCATTTAACCATTTAAAGTACATAGAATGTCTGAAGCATATTTGTTGAGATGTGCAACCATTGCCATCTTCCATGTGGCCAGTCTCTACCTCTAGACAAATATTCATCACTTCATGTCCCTATAAATTTATGTTTCCAGACAGTTCATGTGCATGCATCACTGAGTCTTTCATGACTGAGTCATCAATCACAGTATTTTAATTATTTTCTACCTTTTCACTACTTCCTTCATTTTATTGACTAATAATGTTCCAGTGTTTGGGTATGTCAAGATTTGTTTATCCATCTATTGATGAGTGGAAAATTTAGACATTTCTGTGTTTGTTTTGGTTATGTGTAATGCTGCTAAGGCCATTCTTGTATGAGAGTTTCACACAGGTACATGCTTTCTTTTCTCTAAATTTAATATTTTCAATTTGCCCAGTCTCTACCTTGTGACAAATATTCATCAGCTTCATGTCCCTATAAATTTATGTTTTCAGACAGGTTTTAGGTTTATGTAACATCTTTTGGTTAATTTTTCAGTGAGATTAATTTCCTACCAAGAGGTAGAAAGCCCAGGTAAGTGGTCTGCTTTGTTCATGTGCAAAGTTGGCGGTTTCAACACACATAGCTAGACTTTTTTCTTTGGACTATTTTAGACACCTTATTAAATATTAGTGCACTATAAATGTTACAATAAAAAGTTGGAGTATGAAGTTACAGACTTCCTTTTTCTCTGTTAAGTGTTTATAGTTACAAAGATTTCTGTAGTCCTCATTCATTTTGTGATGTCTAGATTTCACTTTTTATTCCTTTCAAAATATTTGTAATTTTTCTTTTGTATCATATCCATTTAGAACTGTTTTAATTTTCATATTGCTAACTTTTTCAAGTACCTTTCTGATTTTGGATATTTAGCATAATGATATTACAGGCATGCTAAATTATTTGTATGATTGAAATACCTTCTATGTAATGTTTTTTTTTTTTTTTTTACAGCCCAATAAAAGTACGTTGAGGAATATCTCCCACGCTCTTGAGAAAGGAGCATTTTGTGGTGCAGGGCACTTGTTCTAATTTGATCCTCTGAGTCTGCTGGGATTAGATAATTTTTCAAGGTTTTCATTTTCTTTATTTTCTTTTAGATTTCTTCCTGCTTGTCATATCTGATTTTGTAAATAGGTTATCTTATATTTAAGCTATTACTACTTAGTTCTTATCTCCCACGTTATTCTATCTGGTTTGGCTCCTTGTATTTTTGGTTGACACATTACAAAATAATTCTCTTCATTTCTACTGGAATTTTATTCTGCAGTATTTCTGTCTGATATTGATATAATCAGTAAAGCTTTTAATAGTTGTTATTTACATGACATATATTTTCTTTCATCTTGGTTCAGCTTACATGTACCACACTAAATTTGAATTGTATCCTTATAAAATATAGTTTTGCATACTTTTTAAGCACTTGCTTTTTTACTTCATTGTATAATCCATATGCAGTGTTTAATACAGATGGATTTATGAATGCTCTTTAATTTTTCTACATAGCATATCCTTTTGCTTCTCTAATGGGTTACAGCTACCTTTGTAACTAATATTTTATAAGGTACTATTTTTTAATTCTAGTAATTTTCCTCATTTTAAGCTAAAATTTCACTGGGACACAGTTGAAATAGAATAATCAGCACATATGTAAAGAATAAGATTAGCAAAATTTTTCCTGCCTTTATATGTTATTTGTCATAGCTTAGTTCTCGATGTTTCCCCAAAGGTGCCAGTACACCTCTGGTGTATCTTCTGTCACTAGGGACACATTTTCAGTTTGAGTAATTGTACATTAGTAGACATCTGTTAGCTTTCAGACAGCTTTATAATTGTTAGAATCCCCTATTATGGTACATATCAATAGTCTACTACTGTTTATTAGTGAGTGATAGTTCCACAGTCATTTATTACCCATATACCTTGTGATTTGGATAGCTTCTTCCCTTCTCGTAATTTGTTCCTTTACTTTTTTTTAAACTTTTTTATTATATATATTCTTCATTTACATTTCAAATGTCATCCCTTTTTCTGTTTCCCTGCCCCCTGAAAGTCTCATAAGCCATCACCCTTCCCCCTGTACCCCAATCAACCCTCTCCCTCTTCCCTGTCCCAGCATTCCCCCACACTGTGGCATCGATCCTTTCCAGGACCAAGGGCCTCCCCTCCCTTTGATGTCCAATAAGGCCATCCTCTACTGCCTATATGTCTGGAGCCATGGGTAACTCCATGTGCACTCTAGTTGATGGGTTTGTACCTTATAAATTTGAATCTTGATCCACATATGAGAGATAAAATTTGTCTAAGACTGATGTGTTTTGGTTAACATGATGATGATAATATTTTTATAAATATTGTAAATTTATTTTTCACATTTTAATTTTATCCTTCTTTATACAATTATCTATAAACAGCAAATTTTTAATTAGTTATATACTTTATTTATATTTCAAATGTTGTCCCTTTTTCTGATTTCCCCCCACCCAAAACCCACTAACCAATCTCCCCTTCCCCTGCCAGCCAATCAACCCACTCCTGCTTCTCTGTCTTGGTATTCCCCTATATTGGGGCATCAATCCTTTCAGGACCAAGAAACTCTCCTCACTTTGGTGTCCAACAAGGCCATCCTTTGCTACATATGTAGTTGGAGCCATGGGTCCCTCCATATGTACTCTTTGGTTGGTGGTAAAGCCCTGGAAGCTCTTGTTTTCTTGATGATAATCATGTTGGCAGAGCTAAGATTATGTTTTAATTTGTCTTTTTACTTATGGTTAAGATTATTGAATACTTTTCAAATATTTACCCATTTACATTTCTCTCTTTCCCTCCCCTCTCCCTCCCCCTTCTCTCTCTGTCCCTCTTTTGGAGAAATTGGATGTACAATTGGTGAAGGCTTAATCTTCCCTGCTATGCAAAAGCTTTCTCATGTTATAGACACCATTTTATCATGTTGGGATTATCTTCTGAGCCATAGGAACCCTTCCAGAAATTTGCATGTGTCTTGATGGATTTTTCTTATATTTTCTTTAATTATTTCAGAATTTTAGGTCTTAATTTAATAACGTCTTTGAATACTTTGGCAGGAAGAATGCAACATATCTAGTTTCACTATTTTACATATGAACATCCAGCTTTTCCAGCAACATTTGTTGAAGATGCTGACTCTTGCCAATGGATGGTTTATGAAAGCTTTGTTAAAAATGAAGGGTGATAGCTGTATTGATTCACTTCTGGGTCTTTTATTATATTGTATTTATATATTTGCCTGTTTTTATGGCAATATAATGATGTTTTGGGTATTAGGGCTTGGGTATAATTCTAATATTGCCTTTTCTGCTTAGGATTGATTTGACATTTGGTGGTGTTTTGTACTAACACATGAAATTTAGTATTGATCGTATCTAGTTCCATGAAAAATTTCATTGGAATTATAATGGGGTTGAACAAAATATGTAGATTGCATTTGGTAGGACCACAATTTTCACAATACAATTCTGTTTATGCATAGACATGGAAGGTCTTCATGTCTTCCATGTCACCTTCTTCATTTACCTCATACTTTCATTGTAGAGTCTTTCATTTCAAATTAAAATGGTATCATACAGACACCATTGGGTAGATCTCTGTGAGTTCAAGCCCATCCTGGGATACATACTGAGTTCTAGTTTAGCCAGACTTAGTGAGACATTGTCTGAGAAAGAGAGAGAGAGAGAGAGAAAGAGAGAGAGAGAGAGAGAGAGAGAGAGAGAGAGAGAGAGAGAGATGAGACAGAGAGACCGAGAAAGACAGAGAGAGACAGAGACAGAGAAAGACAGAAATAAAGACAGAAAGACAGAGAGAGACAGAGAGTGACAGAGAAAGACTGAGACAGAGAGAGACAGAAACAGAGAGACCGAGAAAGAAAGAGACAGAGAGAGACAGAGAGTGACAGAGAAAGACAGAGACAGAGAGCGACAGAGACAGAGAGAGACTGGCAAAGGGAAAGTAAAGAAAAATTTTGCAAGAATGAAAATTTTCAGTTTGAAAATAATAAGTTAATATAAAGAAGATGAAAAGCATGTTTAAAAAATAAAGCAGAATACAACTAAATGACAGAAAAAGAAAAAATAAATAAAAAGGCAAAAATTTAAAAATCTTAAGAACAGAAGAGAAAAAAGATTGTCCAACAGTAAAAGCACACGAATAAACAAAATTAAATCTCTATATGAAGCTGGATATGACATGAATATTATATTTCAAGTGTAATGAGATAAAAATATTTGAAATGCAATTTTCAAAAGTGCAGCATAAGAGGCATAAACAAAAGTGAAAGGAAAGGGGAAAAACTGCATTTAAAGCATTTTGTATCTGCATTTTCAAAAATTGGAGTCTGTCATTCTATGCACGGGTGACATGTGGGGGGCATCATGACAGGCTTGGTGTTTGGCCTTTACTATAGCCATACTGCTCTTGATCCTGTATTGAACAAGCATCTCTTGTCCATCTGAGCTGTTTTTGCTTTGGAAACTTCCTTCTTGAGTAGCAGGGCCCTCTACTAACCACTGTTAGCTTTACAGTTTGTGGTTTGGGTAGAATATCTCACCTTTCCCAGTGCATGAGACTCTAGTGGAAACTAAATGTCACATGTCTGAGAAAACTGAAACCCAGAAGAGTCTGGGGAGCACAAAATTATTTTCTTTTTTAAAAAAGCATAATCTGTTCTTGGGTTGCATTTCGTGTTTACAATATAGAATATACAAAATTTAGACTTAAGCATTGTTTAAACTCAGGATATGAATTCCTAAATCTTCATGATAAAATTATAACGTTTTTCCTGAAAATAAAATGTGAGCAAGAAACCAACAGAGTCTGGGACTGGGAAGTCGACAGAGGCATAATCGTCCTACCATATAGAAAAACATTGCAAAGGTATAGAATTAAAATAAAATTAGGGGTGGAGTACATCTTACTTTCTGGAGGAACAGTTAACAATTTCAGAATCACTGATAGGAAAATTAATCATCTGCACAAAAAGATAAATGGAAACCTTATTGCTATTACCTAAAAGATAAAATCTAAGTGGTGAAAAAAATCGAGATGACTACATAACCTGGCTACACGAGCCTGCTGACTGGAATTCAATCCCCAGAAACTGCAGAAGTAGAAAGATAGATCCAGCTCCAAAAAGATGTCATCTGACTTCAACAGGCACCTCATTATAGTATGTGTACACACATACAATAATAGTACATTCAATTCAAAATAAAAGCAAGTAAACATTCCTACCAGAACAACTTGGGTGAATAAAATTTTAAATGCTCAGGGAGATTTAACATATGTGATTATAAAACAAAAATGCAAGATGACGTGTACAGTGCTGATCTAATCAGCCTGGTTTCATCTGGGGACTATACAAAATTTGAAAATTTCTGTTAATAAAAATCTACCATAAGAACCTTGACGTCAAGACAATAGAAAACAGTAAGAAAATATTTTCTCATTATTTAAAATACAGAAAATAATTTTTTACATATATCAACAAGAGAAGCCATACTATAAAATAGAGAAAAGGGGCAAAATGGAACAATGTAGTCAAAAGAAAAGAAAAAATCTCCTATACGAGCCAGAAGTGTCCAGAAGGCATAGGGGCATGGGCTCCCTATCCTACTAGTGAATTGTCAGCACAATGAAATATTAGAATATTAGAATGTTTGTTAGAAAACAAGGGCAAAGAGAAGACATTCCTCAGATGAAATGTGCTTTCTTCTCCTCAGCCCGGCTGTGTGTACGTAACTTCCCTGGAGGCCTTCTGTGTACCCAACCCAACACAACAGCATGCTCTGCCTTCGTGTTGCATTACTTGTCAAAAACAATCATAGATAGTTTTCATGGATCATTTACATAGTGTCAGACTTTTGATCTCCTGAATCATTAATTAATAATGGCACAGAGCGAGTAAGAAACCTGGTTAATGTGTTAGTGAGTCCTGACAAGGCACATGTGGGTCCTTCCATGAGGGACTTGCCCCTAACCAGCTTTATTAATGTCTTCTCCATAAGAAATGAAAAGACCAACAATATATTTTGTTTATGCTCTTTATCACCATGTATTACAACATTAATGTGAAAGGGGTTTCTTGGGGTGCAGGTGCCATTTCTGTGATATTTTGCTGCACACTAACACACCACACTACATAGGCCTTAGCCCAGGGTGTGTCAGTTTCCTCGATAAGGTAACCTTTACTCAGTGTGTACATCTTAGAGATACAATGCTCTTGTTTTGTGTTCTGATTGCGTTGTATCTCTGCTCCATCTGTCACTGTGCTTTCTGCGATATGTGCTCTATGTGTGAATTTGGATCCTATTACATAGTAGCATAGGCTTAACCATGAATGACAAAATATGTTTTAACATATATAGCAGGCTTCCTTAGTATGTGTAATTTACTCTCAACACTCTCAGCAGAGTAAGTGCTATTAGATGTTGGGTTTTCTTAGAAGCTGTTGAAGAGTCTACACACCTAAGGATGGACTGGGCTGTTCACTTTCTACATACTCAGCTTGACATTTCCCAGAAAAATACAGTGTTGAGGGAAGGGAAGGGATTTTAACTCTTGTGTGCGTGCGTGTGCGTGTGAGTGTGTGTGTGTCTGTGTGTGTGTGTGCTTAAATAGTTACACAGATGCTATTGTCTTAACCTTGAAATATAGTTTTATGTCGTCCCTATTTTGCTGTGGTATTTTATTTTCTCTTGGTTTTTATTATTTACTTGGAAGTAATTGCTTTCTTCCTTGTGGAGTTCCTAACTTTCCCATTGACGAATGTATATAATATACCCTTATCATATTCATCTCCTCTAGTTCCTGCTTTTGTCCATACAGTGTGCTTTTCTCCCTCATTTTCCCAAATAATCACCTCTGGGAAAAATAATCTCAACTTGCCATGTGAGACAAACCAGGAGATGGTGGTATTTTAGTGTCTAACTTACTATCCATAGGAAAGAGGCCCAGTGTCATCCATTTTCTTCCAATCACTTATGTAGTTCAGTCCTTTTAGTAGCTAACTAAAATTCCATTTTAATCTCAGTTTTACTTTATGAGGTGGCTGCACATATTTATATTGTTGTGTAATTTGTATTTTGTATTAACTTGAATATTATGTCCGTGTTTTAATTTCTAAGACAACACTATATTTGCTACATGAATGTAACTTTTATTTAGTTGCCTAGTATAGACTATCAGCATTGATAAATGTAGAATTTATGATCATAATAATGTTTCAATACCTAATAGTTAATTTCCACATTTGAGTTTGGCGTCTAAAACACAAAGGGCAGATTATATTAGAAAGCCTCAATAAGCAAGCATGATTCTTGATTTTTAAATAGATTTTTCTCATTCTCTGAGACTTAGCAGCTATGATGATGCCAAGCCTGGTGTGCTAAATATTGTATTCTGTACTCCACTTAGACTTTGATTTGGTTTTAAAATTCAAAATCACTCCCATCATTTCTATCCTGTGAGTGTGTGCCTGTGGGGATATTAAAATAGAGAAAGAGCTACTCGGAGAGATGAAATGATTGAATTCGATGCCTAAGGCCAGAAACCTCATTTCTCTTATGTTAATATGTAGAACTTTCTGCACTGCAATCCATGGCTAGTGTGTGCTTTTTCCTTGGTTCTATGAAATTCAGCCTTGCATGTTCCTGTTGAGAACTTCATTTCTTTTGTTGCAAACAGTACTCCCACCCAATCTCAATCAGTATAGAGTGTATTAGCATAGCCCAATTAGAAAATGGTTACACAGGATTGTAGAAAACGATAATGTCTTTTCCCTCCCTCCCCTTCTTTCCCTCCCTCCTGCTTCTTTCTCCTTCCATTCCTTCCGTCTTTCTTCCTTGAGTGGGAAGGACAGAACCCAGAGGCTTGCATATTTGTGTTACTCTTGGAAAATGTCACTTTATTTCATGTTGAAGATTGAGAATTTGTGAGTTTAGGTAAAGTGGAAATTAGGACAGAGATAAAATGCAGAGATAAAATAATAGAATTCAGCAGGTGTTTTGATGAAAATATAGGAAGATGCCGTGCAGGTCAGAATGTGCTGTGGTCTTCTGCACTCCACCTGCAGGGCAGTACAGGGACAAAGACATTTGTCACCATTTGGTTTTAATAAATTTGTTGATTTGTCCATCTTCAACAAATATTTATTCTGTGCATTTTTTGGCTTTAAAAGTTAATAAGAAAAATATTATATTTATTGTATGCAAACACGTTTATAGACAGACATGAGAATCTAAAGCACAAAGCTTTATTGCAAGAGGAAAACATACAAACAAACATTTACAATCCAAGGTAATGAACATGCTTGTCTATGTTCAAGATGATTATGAAAATACAAAATAAGCTAATTCCTGAAATAAAAAATCCATAAAGTATTTTCCAAGCAAATATGACACATCCAAGCCATCTCTAGGGTTAGCAAAGGAATTTCCAAAGCAGAGAAGTCACATAGGTGTATCATAATATATAGTATCTGGTTCCTAGCGGTGTGCCACATTCTAGTGATGGCAAAGAAAGCAAGAGAGATGGGAGGGGTAGGTACCAGTGTCTGCAGTAACGGAGCAGCTATGTATCACACGAGCCCCTATGTACTATGCAAACTACTGGCATTTTCAATGGAGAACAATTGAATCAGACTCATGTTTTTCAAAAAATATAAGGGAATGTGACACAATGATAGTTCATGGGCTTAAGGTTGAGAAAACTGTTTGGTTATGACTCTTTCAATTCAGGGATTGTGATAATGTAGTTCTGACACCAGCATTAGTGTCAAGGATTTCTGACTGATTAATGAGAGAACAGAAATGCCAGATGAGTTACTTAAGATTCTGCAAGCACTGATACAGTTGTGATCAATCAGAGAGAAATGAAACTAGGCCTGGAATTGCAGGCCCCTATCATCAGCATGTAGAAGGCCGAGGCAGGAAGATTGCTGTGAGTTCAAGCTTGCCTGGCTTACAAATAAGAACCTGGTTGAATCTGGCATTCCACCAAAGACCTGGAATGAAGGAGTAAAATATGAAGGGAAATGAATTTGTTTTGAAAACATGTTACTTGTAAATAACTTTAATAGACCTTAAGTTATATAAAATAATAGCCCTAATAAATAATTATTAGGCTTATAAGATGGTATAATATTACAAATACATATTCATTAAAATGTATACAAATACATTATATATGTGTATAATATGTACTTATACATTATAAATATTTACACATATACTATATGTTATATATAATATTGTATTTTCCAGTATATTATATATTATTATATGTAATATATATAATATATGATATGTATGTATGTATATAGAGATGTACAGGGAAAACAGATCTCACCTAAATATAATTATCATACATTTGAAGTAGATTCTGGTTAGATATGTATGATATGCCAAAGAACAAAAGACATAGGAATAACTTCAAATATAATAAATGAGTATTAAGTGGTTAAAGTGCTTCACTGAGCAACATTCATTTACATATACATTAAACATAATCAGACAAGGAAATAGAGACTGATATGTAGAGTAAAAGTAAGCAAGAGATAGAAGTTCAACAGCATAGATGATAGCAGTAGTGTCAACAGTAGATAGACAGTAAAAAGCAAAATTTAGCTGTACATTCTGTATGAGAATAATATTTAGTATTTAAAGATTAAAAATAAGTCTAAGTGAATAAATGACAAAAATAGCATGTAAATTACCACCATAGAGAACTGGTGTAGTTGCTCAGTATAAAACAAAAGAAACCTTAATACTCAAACATTACTAGAGAGGAACACACACACACACACACACACACACACACACACACACCACATGGGAGTATGTCGAAAGGGGCATACTAACAGACTGAGGGAATCTTAGGTCTATAATTGATTTAAATAACAAAGTATTATTAGAGTAAGTGTAAAATAAATACAGATGATTCTATAGTGTTAAAAAATCACATAATTAGTAAATCATTGGGGGGAATCCCGTTTAAATTATGCGGGCAATCTTTAGTAAGTGAATACAGAGCAATGATTTCAGATTATAGCTTAGACACAGGGGAGGTTATAAGAAAGAAAATCGCAAAACACAGTTCTGCAGAAAATATCAGAACAATACCTATGCCCAGATATGGACAGGGAGAAGATGTCTTCATGATAATGTTGAGATGTGTGCCCTGGTGTGCACTGAAACACTGAATAATGTTGACATCTTCCCATTTCATCTTTATGTTCAAGGCAGTCCCAGTCAAAGCCTTGCATGCTTTGTTCACCTCCAGTCATAAACATAGGATGGGGACTGCACGTGAGAAAATGGACTTCCTACTCTAACTCATAATCCTAAGCTACTCATGCAAAAGAACACTACCCAGATGCCAGCGGAGGGACACATGATGCTCTTGACTAGTGCTCTTCCAAATATCAAGATCATAAAAAAAATGAGGATCTGAAACTGTCAGCATCAAGAGGAGCTTAAGGAAACATGACAGCCAAATGCAAGGCGGTATTCTGAATGTACTACTAGAGTCAGGACGTAACCTCAGAAAAAATAAGAACATAGTGGAGCATGTGTTCTTATTAAATGTTGGATTATCTTCTGGATATATGCCAAAGAATGGTATAACTGAGTCCTCAGGTAATACTATCTCCAATTTTCTGAGGAATCTTCAAATTGATTTCCAGAGTGGTTGTACCAGTTTGCAATCCCACCAACAATAGAGGAACATTCCTCCATTGGAGAGGCCCTGCCAGTGCCTGACAAATACAGAGGGGGATGCTCACAGCCAAACATTGAACTGAGCATTGGATTCCCATTGGAGGAGCTAGTAAAATGACCCAAAGAGCTGACGGGGTTTGCAGCCCTATAGGAGGAACATCAATATGAACCAACCACTAACCCCAGCGCTCCCAGGGACTTAATCACCAATCAAAGAGGGACAAACATGGAGGGACCCATGGCTCCAGTTATGTATGTAGCATAGAATGGTCTTGTCGGACATCAGTGAGAGAAGAGGCCCTTGGACCTGTGAAGGCTCATTGCCCTAGTGTAGGGGAATGCCAGGATAGGGAAGCAGGAGTGGGTGGATTAGTGAGCAGAGGGAGGGGGACTAGGATAGGGGTTTTTCAGAGGGGAAACAAGGAAAGGGGATAACATTTGAAATGTAAATAAAGAAAATATCTAATAAAAAAGAAAAAGAAAGAAAAAGAAAAGAAAAAAGACCAAAAAAAAAGAAAAAAAGTAAGAATATCTTAATGAACTGTGAACTTAAGAGTGATGTGATATATCGATTTATTAATCATAAGAAGTATGATATTAAAATATTAAATGTTAGTGGTTGAAGAAACTGAGTTTGAGTGGTGGGGCAGAAATCTACAAAATTTCTGTGCTACGCACTGAATTACTTCTAAATTACAAAATTATCAATTATCGTAAAACTTCCAAGAGGAAAGCATGTGAACAAAACTTACTTCTTAGTGTTTTTCACCGACATAGAGAAACATTTAAATAATTTTGCTCATCAGATCAAGAAACAACTTCAAACATAGTACTCCTATGGGGAATATGGAGTTCAACCAAAGACTACATTAGAGTCTATATGCAAATTTGTAATTTACCATATGAAAAGCTCATGCCCAACATATTCTACATGAAAAAAAAAATACCTTTCCAAACTCAACACAGGGTCACCAATGACCAACACAGATCATCAATGTTCTTTTTTTTTTTTTAATTTTTTTTTATTTTTTTATTTTTTTCAATGTTCTTTTTAAAATGAATCATTTTATTTGTTTACAAATGTTATATCCCTTTTTGGTCTCCATACACCTAATCCCTCCCCTCGTCTCTTCTTCCCCCTCCCTTTTGCCTCTAATAGGGTGCTTCCCCACCCATCCACCTTCTCTTGCCTCACTGCTCTAGCATCCGCCTTCTCTAGGACATCAAGCCTCCACAAGACCAAAAGTCTCCCATCCCAGTGATGCCAGATGAGGCATTCCTTTGCTACATATGTAGTGGAAGCCACAGACAGGCCATGTATACTTTTTGGTTATTGGTTTAGTCACTCGGACCTATGAGGGGTCCAGTTAGTTGACAGTGTTGTTATTCCTATGGGGTTGCAATCCCCTTCAGATCCTTCAGTCCTTCCCCTAACTCTTCCATTGGGATCCCTGGTCTTAGTCCAATGGATGGTTATATCTGCAACTGTCTTAGTCAGATGCTAGCAGAGCTTCTCAGAGGACAGCCATATCAGACTCCCCGTCTTCAAGCACATATTGGCATCAGCAATAGTGTGGTGGTTTAGTGTCTGCGGATGGAGTGGATCACATGATGGGGCAGTCTCTGAATAACTTTTCCTTAAGCCTATGCTCCATGTTTGTCCCTGCATTTCTGTTTGACAGGGACAATTCTGGGTTAAAAAAATTTAGATGGGTGGGTGACCCCATTCCTCCACTGGTGGCCCTATCAATCTACTAGAGATGGTCCCTTCAGGTTCTATCTCCCTGCTGTTGGGTATTTCAGCTAATGTCATCCCCATTGGGTCCTGTAAGCCTCTCAGTATGGAAATAGACAATCAAAATACTTATTGTTCTAATAAGAGAAAGGAAAGTCAAAGCTATAAAGGAATTCTTTATAAAAACTGTGATGTAGAATTCAGTGCTTTATGTCAAATTGGGGGAACAGAAAAGAGTGCCCTCTCTAACTACATCATTTTATTGGATCTTTTGGCATGAACAACAACTCTAGAAGATAAAACATATGGATAGTTCAATGAATAAGTTAAACTTGCTTTATTTGTGAGCAACAGCATCTACAAATATTTTCTGATAGTCTGGCAGAAACAAAAAAAAAAAAAACCAACTGGCATTAATGTGTAATGGCAAAATCTCAATATACAAGAATAATATATTTTAGGATAAGTTTCATTCCAATATACTAATAATAAACATTTAGGAATTGTAAATAAAAGCTTCTAGTTGAAACAGCATCCAAAGTATGAGCTATTTACAGAGGAATTTATGGTGAATTGAATTCTACAAAATACTGTAGAGTTATTTTCATCATGATGTGAATAAATGGAGATATATGTCTCCCATGGATGCCTTTCTCACTGTTATGCCAAACTCCTGACAGGAACAATTCTAAGAAACTGAATTTGTGCATACACATATGCTACATGTTTTCATGCATATCTTCCTGGCCTCAAATATCAGGGTATTATTTTGCTACCCAGGTCAGATTTCTTCCAATACTACTTTGGATAATCTACTGAGGTTCATATATTTATGTGCAGATATTCCTACATTCCAACATGGAGAGTCATTACACATTCTTTTAAAAATGATTTCTCTAGAACCTCTGGTGCCATCAGTAAAGTTCTAGATTAAGTAAACTATCTCTTCTAGTATAAAGACCCACACAAGGGTAGAGGATTTCAATATGCTCCAACCCTCTCTTTAGTCTGAGCCAATTCTCCCATTCAGTATTGGGAAAAACCTGAATATCTGTAGGTTCCGGTCAACCATTAAATGTTGTCTTACCTATGTATGCAATTTGTAGGTAAATGGTTAGACCTGGAAAATATCATCCTGAGTGAGTTAACCCAATCACGAAAGAATACACATGAACTGCAATCACTGATAAGTGGATATTAATGAGCCCAGAAGCCCTAAATACTCAAGGCACAATTAGCAAGTCAAATGATTCCCAAGAAGAAGAAAGGAGAGGACCCTGGGCCTGTAAAGATTGGATCCAGTTTTGTAGACCCAGAACAGAGAAACCGTGGGGGGAGGGGGAATGATTGGGGAATAGTTGGGGCGGGGAGAGGAATTATGGGACGTATGGTGGGGGGGAACTGGGGAGGGGGAAAGCCTTTGGAATGTAAACATAGAATATAGAAAATAAAAATTTAAAAAAAAAGAAAGCAAAGGGCTGGAGAGAGTGGAGATAGAATCAGGGTGTTGAAAGATCTCAGTTCTAATCAATAATTCTTCAAAGGGCAGTCCTGGATTCCTATGATTTTTGTTATGTCTGTTATAAGTCACCCTAGCAAAGAATCTCCTGCAAGTCTTGTTGAAACAAGAGAAAAAAATCTCTTTCACAATGCAACAAAAAAAAGAAATTGCATTATCTTTATTGTTTATTTTAGAAGTTACCGTGATATGTATATCATACACTTTTATTAAACATAAATGATTAATTTTAAAAAAAAGAATAGAAAGAATATTATTCTTGCATAATATAACCAAAACCCTTTTAAAATATATCTTCTTTATCTTTTTTAGTTTTCTTGGATTTAGAAAACAACTTAGTCTAGCATAAGAACCATTTGTGTGTTTGTTTGTTTGTTTGTCTGTTTGTTTTTTTTTTACACTCCCCAAATTGAAATTCATTTGCCTTTTTCCTAGGAGGCATGTCATGGAAAAAGTTTCACTTTAAAGGTATGATTGCCTACTATATGATTTTGCCTACCAGCTGAGTTGGATCTCAGAAGAGAATGATGTGATGTGTTGAAGTACTGAAAGCAGAGAACTAAAGTTGTATTTCCCTGTGGGAATGACTATGAACAGAGGACTCCCTTCTCGTTAAGATGATAAAAAAATGGACTTCAAATTAGGAAAGTTAGAAAATGCACCAAAAGAAAAGAAATGCATCTTTCTAATCTGTACATCCACAGCATCCTCATTTGTTCTAACTCACATTGAGCCATCAAATTTTGTGGCAAGCTATAAACTTGTTGAGTCATTAGTCTGCCTGGTTAATGGAGGAAAACTAAATTCCTGTTCCTGCATAATGATACTTACTCACTGTAGACATTTGCATCGCTGGGAAGCCATAAAACCTCATCCTTCATAATGAAGTTCTGGGCTGACAAAGAGGAAAATATAGTGTTGTGGGACCCCTATGAATATAAAACAAGCTTAATAAAGAAATAGTGACAAATTATATTATGCAAAATGTAATGTAATAAAAAGGTTACTAACTCATTGGAAATGTCATAAATAATCTAAATAGTTTTTTACTGTCAAGGACTTGAAAAATGCATTTCTTCAAAGATGAGGTGTCACCTAATTACCATCACATTTTGGCAAAGTTGGAAGTTCCAGTCTTTGGCTCATTCAGTAAATTTAGATATATGTTCATGATGTAACAAAGACAGGAATTTGATTAGCAGGGCCTGTGCACTGTTGTTGATGTGCAGGGCCACTGCTGGCATTCCCTAAAATGTAGGATGTCTGCTTTGCTTTTAGATCACCATTGGCATGACGCTGCAACCGGTGTTGACATAGTAACCTCTGCAATGCAGGCAGTTTTCAATATTCTCTTTGACCATTGAGAGAAAATCATTGTCAAGCTCACAATATTGCTAACCTTGGAAAACACAATCTTGTTCTTGAATATTCTTGCCAGCCTTTCCTCTTCTATCTGATGAAGACTCTGACTCTGTTGTCATGTGCTTCTAAGGTGGTTACTTTTCTTCTTCCAATCCTGAGTATTTGCCAGAATTCTCTGCTTTTGTCATACCCAGTTTCTTACTAATATTCCATAATTAGAATGATGTTTTCTGTTATGATGAATACAGTTATCCAGCATGTAGTTTTCCTTCCCCATCTTTTTTGTTGTTGTTGCTATTGTTTTGGTTTGTTTGTTTGTTTTTTCGAGACACGGTTTCTCTGTGTAGCCCTGACTATCCTGGAACTCACTTTGTAGACCAGGCTGGCCCAGAACTCAGAAATCCACCTGCCTCTATCTCACAAGTGCTGGGATTAAAAAAGGTGTGAGCCACCACTGCCTGGCTCCTTCCTGTCTTTTGTGTTTGGAAGATACTCATTTGGTTCTGGTATTTGCAGCACAGGAAATATATAACTTTGAGATGTATGATATTTTAGAAAGCATCCTCATATTGTTCTTAGATCACTAGAAAGGAAATGCTCTATAGCCCAGGAAACTTGAGATTGACAAAGTTTCCCCTTTCCCTAAGTAGAACAAATGGACTATGTTGCCCGTCCTTTCATCATATGGACTACAGAGGCAAAAAGACTGACTGTCTTCTGTGTTTCTCATGGTGGCATGATTTCCTTTTTTGATGAAACCTGTGGCTTCATTGGTGGTAATTGAATTGTAGTAGACAAGGTTCCAAGGTCAAACGCTGTGAGAATTTTACTAGGTGCTGTTAGATAATGGAGGTCACTTTCACTGAGTCAACATGTTTTTTCTTACAACTTACCACCACATGTTAGAAATTAAGCATAAGATGGATTCAGTGTGGCATCTGTCTTAAAGGACCGAATGCATTCCCAAGACAGAATAAAAATATAAAAATGTGGGTTAGTATGGATATAAACATGTACCATGCAACATTTCTGTCAACTTCAACTGCATAAATTCAAGGGCCAGCCTGTAAGGTTGCATCATCACTGAGGGTGTGAATCTCAGTCTCTTTTGGAGAAGGAAATCATCTAACAAAGTATTGCTCAAATTATGTCCTCCTTGTTACAGACAAGTGGCTTTATAAAGATGCACATAAATATGTCATCTATCTATCTGCATATTATTTAATGATATACATGATATATGTTATCCATTGGGACATATATTATGTATGCAATTTGGAATTTTTGTTGCAGTCAACACACAGGTCATAAAAAAATTATTGAAGCTGTTTTGATGAACTGTTTACACTCTTATTAGTTCTCCTTAATTGTATAATTGATCTCTGTGTTTCTAAGTCAGTTTCCTGAACTAATATCTATGACAAATTCATCTTTAGGCCATTACCAAAAGAAAACTAAAATATGGTTCTGGGTCCATTTTTCATGAAATTTAATCAATACTTCATTTTTTGATGCTATTACTAGTTCTCAACTATTCTATATAAACAATGAAAATGTCAAAATTAGATTTTATAAAAGACCATTAAAGGAATGAATAACGAATTTATAGACTAGGAAGAATATTTACACAACAGATATTTAATAGACTTGTAAATGCAAAACATTCAAAGCACTCTTAAAATTCAGCAATAAAAAAAATCAAAAAAAAATTCTATTAGGAAAAAGGCATCAGTGCTGAATAGACATCTCACCAAAGAAGATACAAGCACAGCAGAAAAGTGAAAATATGCCAAACATCAGGTTCATTAGGGAGTCACAGATTAAGGCAGCAAGATGGCATTGCACACCTATAACATGGCAAAATTCAAAACATCAGCAACTTCTGGCACTGTTCTGCAGCACCAGGAATTCTCATTCACTGCTGGTGGGGATGCAAATTGCAGGGCCACTCCGGAAGGCAGTCTGGCAGGCTCTGCTGAAGCTAAACATAATCCAGCACAAGACTCAGCAATTGCATTCCTAGTTTTTTATCCAAATGTGTTGAAAATTTACGTCCACACAAAGTCCTACACAAGAATATTTATAGGAGCTTCATTCATAGTTGCCAGGATGGGAAAGCAGTCACGATGTCCTTCAATAGGTGATCAGATAAATAGGCTGGCATGTTCATGACAGGGCTATTATTCCATTCTAAAAAAGAAATGACTTAGCAGCCCACAAAAAAAGAAATGGAAGAAAGTTAAGTGTACATTACTAAGTGAAAGAAGCCAGTATGAGAAGACTCTGTGACACATGATTGAAATAAAATACTCAAGAGAAGACCAAAGAATTTGAAAAGTATAAATTTCAGTAGTTCCAGAAGTTGGGGGAGGTAAAAGAAGAATAGATTGCAAAATGGTAAAACCGCTCTGGAAATCAGTTTGGCGGTTCCTCTTCCTCACAAAATTGGGCATGTCACTTCCAGAGGACCCTGGCATACCCAGAGGATTCCCCTGCACACAATAAAGACACATGCTCCACTATGTTCATAGCAGCCTTGTTTATAATAGCCAGAAGTTGGAAGGAGCACAGATATCCCTCAAAGGAGGAATGGATACAGAAAATGTGGTATATTTATACAATGGAATACTATTCAGCAATTAAAAATAATGAATTCATACAATTTTTAGGCAAATGATTAGATCTGGAAAATATCATCCTAAGCAAGTTAACCCAATCATAAAAGAATACACGTGAAATGCAATCACTGATAAGTGGATATTAATGAGCCCAGAAGCCCTAAATACCCAAGGCACAATTAGCAAGTCAAATGATTCCCAAGAAGAAGAAAGGAGAGGACCCTGGGCCTGAAAAGATTGGATCCAGTTTTGTAGATCCAGAACAGAGAAATGGTGTGGGGGGGGTGATTTGGGAATAGTTGGGGGGGGGAGAGGACTTATGGGACATATGGTGGGGGGGAACTGGGAAAGGGAAAGGCCTTTGGAATGTAAACAAAGAATATAGAAAATAAAATTAAAAAAAAAGAATAGATATGACATTTGTCAGAACCATTAAGTGATCCAATCTAATATGGATTGGATATCACCTAGTTGTTAAAATACACAGACCTGAACAAAACAAAGACAGACCCATAGTGTAAATGGTAGACTCAAGTTATCCATACACAAGATATCCCTTTCTAAATTTTAATAATGAATCACACTAATTCAAATTATTATATTTTGTGAATAGTTTATACTTGGAGAGAAAGCACTGTATCGGAATTCTCTTCTGCTTAGGTTTGTGTAAGCCTGTAACTTCTCTGAAAAAAAACTATTAAAATCCTAATAATAAACAAAAACATTATTCTTTAAGATCGTTTTGAATCCTCATCTCAAATGTATCTTTAATATCTTTTGTCTTTTGTTTCCTAGTGCATCTTGGCTTCTATTTAAATTCCAAATTTAAATGAATAAACCATATATTTCTTAGTGTACCTAAATGTTTTTAATGTATTCTAGGCTCCACAACTTTAATTTTAATTACTTACACATTAATTTCACATATGCAAAACCCAGCTACAACATAAATATGCCCAAGAGCTAAATTTTTTATCTAATCAACTGTACATAACTTTTCCTTTTAGGTTCTCAACAGACAAAGACCACTGCCAAGAATTAGGCTGCTATGAACAGATGATCTGGAATCAGTTGGTAGAAAATGGGGCAGGGGAGGAGGAATTGCCATCATTACAACAAAGGCAGAGTATTGAGACTCTGATGATGTCTGGCTCTGCTTCTGGTACCTGAGGACCCAGCCATACCATTCCTGGACATATACCCAGAAGGTGTTCCAACATGCAATAAGGACACATGCTCCACTATGTTCATAGCAGCCTTATTTATAATAGCCAGAAGCTGGAAAGAACCCAGATGTCCCTCAACAGAGGAATGGATACAGAAAATGTGGTACACTTGCACAATGGAGTACTACTCAGCTATTAAAAACAATGCATTCATGAAATTCTTAGACAAATGGATGGAACTAGAAAATATCATCCTGAATGAGGTAACCCAGTCACAAAACAACACACACCGTATGCACTTGATGATAAGTGGATATTAGCCCCAAAGCTCAGAATACCCAAGATACAACTCACAGACCCATGAAGCTCAAGATGAAGGAAGACTTCAAAGTGTGGATACTTTGATCCTTATTGGAAAGTGGATCAAAATACCAATGGCTCACAGCCAGCCAATAGAATGAGCATTGGGTCCCCAATGGAGCAGTTAGAGAAAGGACCCAAGGAGCTGAAGACATTTGCAGCCCTGTAGAAGGAACAATAATATGTACCAACCAGTACCCCCAGAGCCCCCAGGGACTAAACCACCAACCAAATAGTACACATGGAGGGACCCATAGCTCCAGCTACGTATATAGCAGAAGATGAACATTTCAGACATCAATGAGAGGCAAGACCATTGGTCCTGTAAAGGCTCAGTTTCCCAGAAGAGGGGAATGCAAGTCAGGAAATTGGGGGGGGAGTAAGAAGAGGGAGGGGGGATGGAATAGGGTTTTTTTGGAGGGGTTACTCAAAAAGGTGATACCATTTGAAATGTAAATAAAGCAAATGTCTAATAAAAATTAAGTTAAAAAAAGAAATCTGATCCTTATGAAGTTTGCTAAAATTTTGTGGAATAATTTTAAGGTTGACACAGTGATTAAAAGGGATTTAAAAAGTGAGGTTTGAGCCGGGCGTGGTGGCGCATGCCTGTAATCCCAGCACTTGGGAGGCAGAGGCAGGTGGATTTCTGAGTTCGAGGCCAGCCTGGTCTACAGAGTGAGTTCCAGGACAGCCAGGACTACACAGAGAAACCCTGTCTCAAAAAACCAAAAAAAAAAAAAAAAAAAAAAAAAAAAAAAAGTGAGGTTTGGACCAAAGAGGTCCTACATGCCTTTGTTATAGGCTATTGTCAATGATATTGGTTACCTCCCACAATTTGTTGGTAATTTCCTATTGCTGAAGATATCATCAGAAATGGAGAAACTGAGCTGGTACTCAACTGGCAGCAGCTCCATCCTTACTGACTAGTAGTGCTGGGTGGTACAATACATGCCACCAGAGCAGAAATGTAACCTTGTCACTCTCACCTATTAACCCTGTGCACTACAATAGAGATCCATCTACCAAAATATACCCACTGTGTAATAGGGAGACAAAAAGCACTAGTAGCAAACTGGTTTGTTTTTGTTATTGTTGTTGTTGTTGTTGTTGTTAATTGGATTTAAGGCCTGCCCCATGCATTAGAACACCCCTGACACTATTAATGAGTCCAATAACCTAAGAATACATAGGCCACAGTTCCTGGAGGGGGATCTACTAGAGTTATTCCACTAAATGAATACAGCAAGAAAATAACTCCCAGTGACATATTTTATACCTATTAATCACTGCATCACTCATCCTTCACCAGAGAAGTTTCTTTTGTGGTATATTTTGATCAACACAGAAAATTGCTAGTTAGACAGCATACAGAGAATGAGAGACTTTAGAGAACTTAGTGTTAAGTGAAATATTTCCATCAAAGCCCTTAAGGCTCAGGGATCTATCTATGTGGAAAAGGAAGCAGCGGACTATACGAGTCTTGGAACAGGATGACTTAAAGGGAAAAACATTTTCTAGACACAATAGGGCTGATGTATGAATGAACTCACAGAGATTGGTACAACATGCACAGGCCCTGCAGGTGTTCAGATTAGGGGAAAAAACCCTCAGCTTAGAGAAGGGGTAGTAGGCCCAAAGACCCATCCTGAACCAAGATGCTATTTCCTATTAGTAGCAGCTAGGAAAAAGAAAATCACATTCCTTCAATAGAGAGACACTGAATATATCAACTACACTTCAAGGCAGGCCCCAAGTTGGAATGATTGACCAACAGAAAGTAGATTCCATTGTTTGGTTTGGTTTGGTTTTTTGGAGGGGGTGCATTTACTGTATTGTTTTGTTTTTATTTCATTTTAAGAGAGGAAAAGCATTTAGAGTTGAATGGAAATGGAGGGATGGAGTGGAGGTTGGAAGGAGTTAAGGGAGGAGAAAGGATGGGATTAAAATATACTGTATTAAACCCTCGAAGATAAGCAAAAACATCTCAACAACTCAAAACATTATTAAAATTTTTAAATAAAAAGCATATTTTTAAAATGCAATTTTTATATCTATTTTTGACTTAATGTTTAAAGCCCTTGGTTTAGTGCATGTACATATCTCACACAAACGAAAAGGAAGAGGAGCTGAACACTTTACTGCTTCCTTAGGAGGAATATTTGACATGCCGTTGCTTAGGCCAGCAAGATTGATAGGGAGCGAGAGAAATGTGAAAAGTCACACATATAGCTTAATGATAAAGCTCTTAGTACTTATTAGTCAAAGCCATCATTTTTATTAATACCTTTAAAAATTATTCACAGGGAATTTTTCCTTTTCAAGTTCATTCTTTGCAGACAGTTCCATATTCTAAAGGTTTTTTTTTTTCTAGATTGCTATTTATTTATCAAACAAACATATCTGGCAGACACCTTTTCATAAGACTGAGGAGATTGAAATTCTTTTTTCACAATAAATTGAAAGAAACTGAAAAACAACTGGGAACAAATACTGCAAGTTTTTTTTTGTCTAAAGTTCAAAGAATTCTAAATGTAATCTTCTCACCACGCTCACAGCACACAAAGGCACAGAAAACATGAGGGGATGACTCTTACCAAGAAAGATGGAAGAGGCAGGCCGTGAGATGGAGGAAGAGTACCCTCTTTCTGCAATTGTTGTCTCTTTCTTATTAAATGTGAAATGAGTTACATTTACCAACCCCTGCTATTTACTTGAATGTGCTATAGGAATTTTAATGGCAAGGCAAATGCAAAGAATCCCAAGGCACTACAGAAAATGGCCAGCAAGTATGCATTCTGAACCTATGACCACTTACCAATATATTGCTGAAGATAGTAGTGATTTCTGTCCTCCTCTGGGGTGAAAGGATGAGCTCATTGGACTAGAACAGAATACTCAGAGAGAAAGATGTGGGTATAGCAAGTTGGGCTTTGAAGAAAAGATAATCTGATGTAAAGCTGTTTCTCTACCTGTACAGAGCCATAACCAGGTGTCATGCCACATGGTAGGAACTTGACATTGATCAAGGTGAACTTCTTTTCCCAGCCTTTATTGATCAGGGATTCCTGTGCTATTCAGGATCCTGCTCCACCCAGAGTGGAGAGCTCAGAGTGAAGGGGAAGTTCATTGTTCCTTCAGGTCTACAAATTCCTAAATTAAGCAGGTGACCCACCCAGCTGCCTGAGCAGTGGAGCCAAGAACCACCAGAGGATTTCCCCGGAATTCAACCGGAGTCTGGGGGGAGAGGTTTTCCCAAGTGTACTGGCTGGTTTTTGTGTCAACTTGACACAGGCTGGAGTTATCATAGGCAAAGGAGCTTCAGTTGGGGAAGCGCCTCCATGAAATCCAGCTGTGGGGCATTTTCTCAATTAGTGATCAAGGCGGGAGGGCCCCTTGTGGGTGGTACCATCTCTGGGCTGGTATTCTTGGGTTCTATAAGACAGCAGGCTGAGTAAGCCAGGGGAAGCAAGCCAGTAAGGAACATCCCTCCATGGCCTCTGCATCAGCTCCTGCTTCTGACCTGCTTGAGTTCCAGTCCTGACTTCCTTTGGTGATGAACAGCAATGTGGAAGTGTAAGCTCAATAAACCCTTTCCTCCCCAACTTGCTTCTTGGTCATGATGTTTGTGCAGGAATAGAAACCCTGACTAAGACACCAAGCTATATATTGACTAACATTTATTCAAAACTTTGGTCTCAACAGGCAAATGTCACCCTGGCCCTCATTCTTTTTGCCACCTCCCCATCCATGCCTCAGCTTCTCTTCGTGTGTGTGTGTGTGTGTGTGTGTGTGTGTGTGTGTGTGTGTGTGTAGGCTTGTATGGAGATCAGAGGGTGTGGCATATTTTCCTCAATTCCTTCTGTAACATTTTTTTTTTCTTTTGAGACACATTTTCTCACAAGGCTAGGCATTGTTTATTTTGCTTAGTTTTGTCTTTGTCTTGTGTTGCTGTTAATGTTGTTATTGTTTTCTAGACTGGCTGGTCATCTAGCTCCCAAGATCCTCCTGTTACTATTCTTCTCCTCATCTTCTGACAACCCTTCCCAACTCCACCTCTCTTGTCCAGGTCCTATTGCAAGCAGTTTTTCCACTGAGCTATTTCTTTTACCCCAGGAAACACTAAAAACAACAACAAAAGCCCCAGAAAAACAACAACAACAACAACAACAACAACAAAGTAAACTAATCATACTTGCTGTTTCTAGGCTCTGAGATGATCTTAATTTACTTAACATTTTATATATATATATATATATATATATATATATATATATATGCAATAAAAGTGTGAAGAACCCAAAAGTTTTTTTTTTGAGAATAGTCCCACATGAATAGGAGAAAACTTATTATTTGTCTGTTGAATTAATGGTTGGATCAATTGGCAAGATTTTCTTACTGTATAATAACTGATGAAGCAGGATTCTAAAACATGAAATTTGACCCATGTGACTCGTTAGTGGTAAACCGAATCCAGCATGGGTCATAAGTTCAGACAAAATCTAATCTAGTATTTTTCTGGGAAGAAATTGGAAAAGAAAAACAGAACATAGAGGTTATATAAAATAAGTAAAACAGTTCACAAAGTAGACTAGTGCTTTATGATTATAAGGATCAGCTAGATTTCTTAAAAGCTTGCATTGAATATAAAATTATGTAGAACCACAGAGGAATTATGAAATATATTATATATATCCTCAATATACCTAGGAAAGTTGTATATATAACTATGTAGTAGAATAGAGTAATGTTGGAAAAACTTTAATCCAACTTATAGATTGATAGCCTACTTGTATTTAGTTTATATTATACTTGATCAGCATGTTGACTTGTTTTATATCACTTGACACATGCTACGTTATCAGAAAGAAAGGAAGCTCAGTTGAGAAAATACCTCCATAAAATGTGCTGAAGGCAAGCCTGTAAGGGCATTTTCTAAATTAGTGATGAATGTGGTAGTGCTATCCCTAGACTCAGTTGGTATTAGATTCTATAAGAAAGCAGGCTGGGGAAGCCAAGAGGAGGAAGCCAGCAAGCAGCCCTGTGCCGTGGCTCTGCATCGGTCCCTGAACTCATCCCTACCCTGTTTGAGTCCCTCTCTTGACTTGGTTGAGCTCTGAACAGTGCCATGGAAGCATAAGGCAGATTAAAGCCGTTCCACCACATGTTGCTTTGGTCATAGTGTTTTATGAGTATCTATATTTGCATTTCTCCAAAAGACCTCCCACCTCCCAATTGAGTTCTTTTGTCCTTTTCTCTTATGATATGGAAAAGTAGAGAATCTGTGCCTTGGCTCATTTTGCATGGCCTAAGACCTAAACATTTCTGACCATGGATGGGTGTCATAAAAAGTTAATGCTGACATGTGTCTCTGTTATTTTTCCTGAGGCATCTGAGGTACATTCACGATTTCAAACCCTCTCTGTACCTTCCACAATTTACAGCCAGACTTTTGAAGTAGTGTTTCACTTAATAGCTAGCAGAAACCTTGCCTGTCTTAACCCAAAACTTTAGCTTTAGAACTCTTGCATGGCACTCCTGTGCGTGTGTGTTCACACACACACACACACACACACACACACACACACACACACAGAGAGAGAGAGAGAGAGAGAGAGAGAGAGAGAGAGAGAGAGAGACCATTACATTTATTTACTTATTTGTTTAAAATACCCCATTTTTCCTGTTTTGATATAATAACAGATTTTCTGAATAACTCTCAGGGAGACCTGCAGTATGGATATCCATTCTGTATGACAAGGTATCATATAAAATGAGTATTGAAATAATTCTCTGACTGCTAACAATATTCACAGACTAAGACTTGCCACTAAAGAAAACCAGGAGAGGAAAATGCCAGAGATTTTTTTCTTGTGGTTTTAGAGCCCCTGGCAATTTGTACTATCTAGGCTGACTGTCACCTTTACTTCTTTTTTCTCTCCCAAAATGTATTCTCGCTGGGTTCTGTTGTGACATGTGTAATATCACCTTAATCTCTACATCACCACTTCTAGCATGGAAACTTTGCTCTTCAAAGAGAAATAACTGCATTGTTATTGGAAACAAAATTACATTAGCTCAGAAAACCGAGTTTCATGATTTCGCTCTGCTTTATCGACTTCAGAGAAAAATCACATACTGGCCATTCTGATTTGGAAAATGATTGTTTTGGTAGAGAATCAAGATTTCAAAATACAGTAGGGCAAACATTGTTAATATTGCATCATGTTATAGAATAAGTTCTACTAAGTAAAAGTCCATTCCATTAATGCTTTCTGTATCTTAAACATTGCAAATATTGAGATGTATTGAAGCATAGCCACAAATATATCATAAAGATTAGAATTTATAATTTAGTGGGTCTAAATACAGACAGAGTGTTGGAGTTGGGCCTGGCTTCACAAATCTGTCATCCTAGCTACACAGGAAGCTGAGTCAGGGGAGCAGAAAGGCCTGATTGGCTACAAAGAATTCTAGGCTAATATGAAAAATTTTATGAATTCTTTCTCAAAACAAAACCCTAAAAGCGAAATTGGACTTGGGTAGGTGGCTCAGTGGGTGATGCCTGAGAACTGTGTTCATTCCCCAGAGCCTGTGTACAAGTTGAGTAGGCATGACGTGTAAACACAGCACTTGGGAGGCAGAGATTCCTGAGTCACGATGACTATGGAGATTAGCTAGAATTAGAATTAAGCGCTGGGTCTGCGAGGTACCCCATCACCATAAGTAAGTAGAAAGCCAGCAGATTGTACACCTGACATCAACTTGATTTCAATATACATAGAGGTATATGTGTATGCAGATGCCCCAAGTGTCCTCTACATCAGATCATGCATACATGCACTACATACAGATACACTACAAACACAGACACCCCCCCCCCACACACACACACATGCAGAGTGTGCTAGGGCTAAGGAATAGAGCTCAGTGAGCGAGAAGCTGTTCAGTATGTGTGTGTGTGTGTGTGTGTGTGTGTGTGTGTGTGTGGTATGCACATGTGTGTGCATATATGTGTGCGTGTATCTGTGTGTGTACTTGTGCATATGTGTGTGTTGACTGTAACTTAATATGCTACTATATTTTTGAGTTCTCATGCCTACATAAGACAAAGTATAAGAGATACTTGATCCCTGCTTACTTAATAGGTCAAGCTAGTTTCTAACTGTTTTGGGCTCAGAATATGGGCCTTGAGAAAACAGGCTGACATTTTGCTTTTGTTGTTTTCTGTTGCTATGTCTTATAGTGAGATGAGGACACACTGTGTCCCCTCATAAGTTACAAGATCATAAAACATTATTTAACGACTTGTTATTGGGCCATGAGCAACACAGGGTTATGAAAAATTATTAAGGTTTCAGTTGCTTGTGATGGCCTATGGTATAAGAAATGGGTTTTTGTTGAGGCATTAAAATACTCGAACACTCCATTTAATCAAAGGAGAAAACTGTTCACAGGTTCATGTGTGGCATCTAACACAAATCACCAGAGGATTCTGAACATTCTGAACAGTGTCTTAGATGATGGTAGCCACGATTATTAAAATTAGATGTCCTGAAAGTGAAGTGTTTCTACAGATGTCAGGTGTGGTTACTGGTTGTCTTGGGTTGTCCGTGTGTGAAATAATTTTCTCTAAAACTTCCAAATCCCAAATTTGTCAAAAAAGTCAAAACAGAAACTGAAAATATTTTCTGCTGTCTAATAGAAATATACTCTGTGAAATAACTTATTAATGTATCACCTAAACACTTCATACTAAATTCATGCCTGCCAGTGTGATATTTAATCATATTTGGCTATTTATCCAACTTTTGTTTATGCTGGAGTTAAAACAAGAATTGCAGTTATAAACAATGAGTTCATGCAGCACTATTAATATAGGAATTTTGGTCATTATATTATTTGTTATTTATTGAGCTCTAATATTCTGATGAACATTAAAATTTGGCATTATACAGAAATAGTAAAAACCTCCGGTGATACTCAAAACATCACATTCTCTATTATTGGGCCTCCAAAATTATGAGCTTTTGATTATGGTTATGATCATAACCATATATTCAGGGAAATTATATCTATATCTTAGTCACTGTTTTATTGCTGTGAAGAGACACTATGAACAAAACAACTCTTATAGAAGAAAGAATTTAATTTGGGCTGGCTTACAGCTTCAGAAATGTGTCCATTACCATCATGGTGGGAATCATGACAGCAGGCATAGTGCTAGAGAAGTAGTGGAGAGCTTTACATCATGTGCCTATGGAGGCAGACAGGCAGGGATGGGGATAGAGACTGGGTCTACCATGGGCTTTTGAAACCTTAAATCCTACCCCCAGTCAGACACTTCCTCTAAAGGTGTAACACCTACTCCAAAAAGACTACACCCCCTAATCCTACTAAGCACTCAAATATGTGGGCCTTTGCGGCCATTATTAGAAAGTAGAGGGAGTCTTAGAATTATGGTGCTGAGTGAAAGGCACTTGGGTCATTAGCTCAGGACCATTGAAGAAAATCCAAGACCCCAGCCTGTTAAGGATGACCTAGTATCTAATTTTAATTGACAGAAGAGAGAAGGGGTTGGGGGGGAACATTTTCCCCCTCTGTGCAGAGAGAGAAACGATGAATCTCCTGCTTCAGGGCAGCGACCATAGCAGCTCGTTTCACCTTAACTACATCTTAACAGTTTTGTCATCAGAAGCTAAATTGCAAAACAGGCTTGCTTGGAAACAGGAATTTTGGAGTGGCAAACAATTCGGCCCATAATAAATATAATCTCTGCAGCAGAAAAGTAAACACACTTGTGTGCATTAAAAAGAAAATACGACCAGATACATCACTGTGACTTACTAGAGGTTGAAGACTCCATGATCTCTTCTGAAGCCTGATCAGGCAGTTCACCAGGAAGACTTATTACATGTACTTCCTGTATGCAGCCTGTCCTCTCCTAAGATAAAACCACCAGCAGAAGCCTGATGCACTGGTGCAGATGAGCCCCTGACACTCTGTAGTGAGCTGGATGGTGAAGGCCTTTCTCCTATTAACAGTGACCTAGACTCTAATTGAACTGGAGGAGGAAAGGGGGACAAAGAAACCTTAGAAGAGTCAGGAGGAGTAGGATGAAAAGCTCTTAAAATGCTCTTAGATATGGTAATTCATCGCATAATGTACATATCACATATTCAATGATTGTGCATCCAGATTCCTGTGTAGCAGAGATATTCCTGTCTCTCACTGATGTTACAGCTGTTGTGGTGTATACAGTGACTGGGGGTGGTGGTGCTGGAATTGGCTATGCTGCTGTGCTGACAGTCATATGCAGGGGTAGCACATGTAATATACAGTGAATAGTTCTTGATAGACAGCAATGTTCTGGCTCCTGTACTTACAGCTGTACTTCCTAATGATTATTGTAGCATAGGCACCATCTAACAGTATAATCTGTACTGTCTGCAGGGAGCCCTGTTATTGATTCACCGCCACAGCACATAGGGCTCATATTCACTGTCTGTTAGTTGAATATTTTCCCTCATGCTCTATATACTGCCATGCTGTTGTTAATCCCAACGATGGGAAGAGAGAGACCACTGACCCAAAATCACCTTGGCCTAACTAATTAAAGCAAGCAATTAATTAAAGCAAGGTTTTATTTTTAATTCTTGTACACAGTCCATATTTCCCTAAGGCAGGGTTTGAGAAGTCAGCCTTGGATGTGAGGAAGACAAGTATTTCATAGATCAGGGTAAGGGTTTTCTGAGTGTGGAATCTGGTAGGCAAATGGGAAGGGTCACAGGAGCAGAACATAGGAATAAGAAGTTAGTCCTAAGTGCCTCCTAATTGAAAGGCATGGTGGCAAAGTGGCACCATAAGGTGTTCCCTATAACAAGGTCGTCAAAGGTGGTGATATAACCTTGTGAAACATAAGAGGTGGTTACAATATGGTTGTAAACAACTTTTTGAAACAAAAACATGATTCACATTCCTGGAACAAGCAGTAAAGAACCATTTGTAGTTAAGGTTTTGGTGGGTCATAGCCTAATTCTTGAGAAACAGAGGTTTAATCATAAAGAGGAATTAACTTAGTTTGTCCTTATTATAAGATGTCTTTTAAGCTTAATATGGAGGCAGGCTTGTTCTTCATTGTGTTTCTCCATGGTCCTAGAAGCAGTAGGGACTAAGGACTCACTCTGAGGCCTGGGTGGGAATGGTTGGCTGTACAGTCTAGATAGATGTGAATAAATTCTGTATGATTTTTGCCCAATTATGCAGTTGCATATGGCCACATTCCTCAGAGTTGAGCAGTCTGTGAAGGTTTTAGTTTCTCTAGCTCCTTCTATGTAAGTATTTGTTCTGACTCTGATTTTAAGAGAATAGTAAAAATGGCTAACAAGGTGATACCCTTCACTATCATACCAATAGGAGCTACATGGATAAGTTAGTTGTGTCAATTGCTTTAAGATTAATGTTTTATTTTATCTATTTTATTAATAACAGCATACTCAGACTTGGTGCCGGGATTCTAGAGAGCAGCTGGAAGGTTTTTCACAATGCCACAGAATTTTCATTACAGAAACATGTAAAGCTAGGAACTAGTATGCCTTGGAGATATTTACCTAAGAACAGGTTTTTGTTGGAGTCATTATGATGAATGACTTTGCAATACTAGGTAATTCATATACTACTACTATTTCTTAAAGTTAGTTTGTACCTGTTATATGTTTTTTACCAAATCATGTCTGAAGAAGATAGTAAGTTATTGGAATTTTGGAAAGTTTGCTGTCCCCACCCATACTGACTAGTTATTTGAAAGGAACTGACAAACTACTAAATGTTTTTGTCATCCATAAATAATACTTGTTTTCATTCAGAACAGATACTTGTGAGCATATAAGGTAGCTTAGGAATGGTTTACATAGAATGGCTTCTGGACTCTGAGACCAGATTGGAAGATATTCAGTCATTTCTCTACCCTCACCCTCTTGGGAGAGGTAAATACAAACAGTGGAATGGGAACTCAAGAAATTGTCTTGTTATGACATCAACATAATATCACACACAGACATACACACACACACACACACACACACACACACACACACACGAGAGACAGAGAGACAGACAGAGAGAATTAGTTCTACATTTCATAGACTAAGCCCATTAGTGAAATGAAACTGTAGTCCTGTGTATATTGTGGGTAAGTCAATAAAAGTGGTGTGTGTCAGGGTTGATTCAGTAATGAAGACTCTGGACAGATGATCACATAAATGCCAAACTACATCCTCACTGATAACTTCACAGTGTCGTCCCTTTCTTTTTAATAGTCTCTGTATTTTAGGGATTGGCATCCTTGGATTTAAGCATGGATTTAAGGGAAAAATTATGTCAATATCAAACATGTCAAGAATTCTTGGTATTCTCTAACACATATTTACAGAACATTTACATTGTGTTAGTAATTATACCCAAGTTAGAAGTTATTTAACATGTGGAAGAAGATGAGACTGGGTTTTATTCAAATGCCATACCATTTTGTACAAGCATCTACAGATCTTGGTACCCTGGAGGCAGGGGCAGAAACAAAACCCTTTGGATGCTAAAGAGTACCAATGTACTTTAGATAAGTGCATTTTAGATGCAAAATGTTTTGCTTTTCAAACAAGACTGGTTAAGATTCAGTTGAAAGGCATGTTGAAGGACATGAGTTTTCCTGGCTGATATGTAATGATATCTAATGAGATTACCTAACATCTCATCCCTAATTGTGAGGACACCATGTTTAACGTGTTTCCCTTTTGTATACTGTCTTCTCTCAGCTGCCCTGTTTTTCAAGTTATTGTGCATTTACATTTTCTAACTGACCTAATGAATACAAGGTAATATGACTGCTATAATTTTAGTTTTGGGATATTATTCTCAGAAATGTAGATGATCATAATTCTGCTTTCGTGTTTTCATTGAGATGTTATTTGTATCATAGTTTCCAAATGTGGATTATTTCTCTCTTTCTGTCTAGGAGATATAAATTTACTTTCAAAGTACATATTTGCATTTCTTCACTACCAAAATACATGGTTTTATTTTCTAATATTGATTAGATAGCCATCCTTATGTTTTTCAACTTCTTGTTTCATTCTCTTCTGTCCTTTTTATGACTGTGAGCTAGTGTTGCAGCAATGAATTGTTGTGTTTATAATGACCAAAGCCATCTTCCCATTTCTGAGGAGGTCGGACATACCAGGTAGTGTGGTGTTACACTACCTTTACAGTTTTCTGAGTACTGTTGTGGGTTATACACTCTTAATAGTGCACTTTTAAAAGACTTCTGATAAGAAACAAAGCAAAGTCTGAAAACTACTAAATTTTAGACCTAGAGTGACCCCTCCCTTTATTTATGTGATGGTAACTTTACATCTAGATATCAAGTTCACATCCATAGTTCATAGCCTAATTAGCAGTTCTGTTTTAGAGTTTATGTAGGCACTTTATTTCTAATAAGTAAAAATTGCTATTAAGTCCAGTACATTTGGATAATTAAATGCTGTTGAATTAAGGTCTGGAGTTAAAAGAACTTGATCTTACAGAGGACTTTGGTTATATTCTGAGCACCTACATTTGGCAGCTCATAACTATCTGTAACTCCAGTTTCAGGGTTTCTGATATCTTTTTCAAGTTTCCATAGGCACTGGGCATGCATGTGGTCCACAGATGAATTAGATGTGGTCAAAAACACGAACACACATAAAAATAAATAAGTCCTTTAAAATTATGAAGAAAATTTTGTTGTATTGGCTACTATTTTCCTTAGAATCCCAGTTTGCTCAGGGTTGAAGAAGACATAGAGTTCACCACAATAGTAGGGCTACAGTGGCAAGGTGAGGCATCTGCTGTCAGTGCATCATAGTCTGAGAGCAGAGAGGCATGGATGGTGGTGCTCAGTCCATTTTCGCTTTCTATTTGATCTGCAATACAAGCCCATTTGGAGATGTCTCACACATTCAGGCAGTGTCTTCCTTCCTCGGGCAAACCACTTCTGGAAACATCTGGATAGAAATACCAAGATGTAGGGTTATTTTGTTTATGGGTTTGTTTTTGCTATTGCTTTTGTTTTTGGTGACTTAAAATCCTGTCAATGACAAAGAAGAATGAGCAACCCTGCTATAACAATCTCTCAACAACTGTTTGGAGAATCTTCTATTTCCTGCAGGTGTCTGTTGTGCAACTCTTCTTAGTTTCCTATGGGATGAATACAGTGCTTGGAGGAAACTTGTTCTCTTAACTTCCTGCTCAATGTTTTAAGCTATTGGCAATATCTCCATAAAAGAAAAGAGGATGATAAAATATGAAAAGAGAGAAAAATGATGTAAGGGAAGAAATATATTCTTTTCTATACTATACTTGCAAACCAAAAAGGACTTGCTACTTAATTTCCCAAGTGATAGAGTTTAAAGAGCTCACAACTAGGAAAGAAGTATCATGAGAATGTATGAAGATTTTCTCGCTAGTTTTAATTTTTAAAATATTATTCCCAGAAATTTAGACTACTTTGATTTTGCTTTTATGTATTCATTAAGATGTAATATAAAGTATAATATTCACTGTAGTAGTTTTCACTAAATATTTGTCACGTGGCATAAGTGACAGCTGAAGGTTCTCCTCAGCCTACTTTCACATTTACTGTAAATCTCTCTGGATTCTGTCATTATGCCTTATATTAACCTAATTTTCCATGTTATAGATTGGAACTTTACTTAGTAAAGAGTATTGAGAAGTTTTACTAAGAATGGAGTAGGTCAATCTCACTCACTAGAGGCTGTTCTGAGTCTTAAATCATTTGGACTAAAAAGAAACAAAGTACAGTGCATTCATGGTTGGGATGAAGTGAACAGAAAATTAAATACTCAGATACTGATTCGTACTACCTACTAGGGTAATTGTGCATCAACAAGGAATTTCATGATCGGTCCATTTTATGTATGTCTAAGATAGCTACATTTTCTCTATATAAATTATTCTTCCAGCATAGGCAATAATTGTATGTCAGACATGTGGAACCTATTATTTTCTTATTAAATTTTTTACTGTGGGAAACAAAGAGTATCCAAGTAGGACAAATAATTGTCAATTTAGATAGAAAAAATAAATAAAATAAATAAAAATTTTAAGTTTGTTATACATTTTAAGTTTAATAATACAAAGTAAAAGTAGGTCACACATTGGGCAAAATTCATTTTTACAAATATATATATATACTAATCTGAAGTGATTTAAATGTTAAAAACTGTTCAGTTTGCTACTGTATCTTAAATTTGGCATATGTTTGCTCAGTGTTTTAAATATGCAGGAAAGCTGATCAAACCTAATAATTTTATTATTAACACTAGGTTTCTAGCAAGCTAAGGTATTTTTCATTTAAAAGTTTTCCATTCGAGTGAATTAGGTAATATACTTGAATCACCTCTTCAGATGTTAAACAACTCCAAACTTTCTATTTCCCTAAGAATCATAAAAATGTATTCATTTGAAAGTCAAAGAAAATCATCGAGAAGCACAGCATTTCCTAAACCCATTTAGTAGAAATATTACAAAACCTGAAAGAGAAATAAAACACTGAACTTGTGTTAGATATATCTGGTATAGCAAGAGAGTCTACATTATCCTCATATAGGAGATTCTGGGAAAAAAATAAAAATGTAAAGATCATCTACCTATATGTTCCAAACAATGTTATCTAAGTTCACATGGAGAAGTGGTTGCAGAGTATTTGCCAAGTGCACACTGCATCTAGAAAGAGGATCTCCTACACATTTGGTTGGCATCAATTTCTTCTATCTGAATAGGACTAGAGGATGGATCAAAATTGCCAGGGATTTGAAAATGATAAAGTTACACACTTAATGGACCATATCACATTCAGAATGTTCATCTCCCTCAATCCATGTCCAAAAGTTATTAGCTCCCACTTTAATAGAAAATTGACAGAGCAACCAAGTAGCAACTTTAAAATCCTTGTTCAAAATGAGTCCCAGTTACTTGAACCTTTGATTTCACAACGTTGGAGCCACTCTTTCAGATATCTGATAGTTAGGCTGAACTTTTCTTTAAAGTTCTGTGTCCTTGTAATTGAGCACTGGAGGAAAGTAATCAAAATCTATGGAGAGCATTCTCCATTAATCCCCTTTGTGACTGGCCCTCTAACTCTTGTACTTGCTATTCCTTTGGATTGCACTGTTTGCCTCCTTTTGGGTAGTTATAATAGTACACTGCTCTCCACAGAAACTTATTGCTGAGCAAGGATTCTAGAGCTATTTTATAATCTATCCAAAATCAAATTAATCAAGGCAGAGTGTCATACACATTACTAAATACTACCTTGTCTAAAAAGTAAAAGTCACAAAATTTAAGAATTGCCCAATATGGCCAGCTGCAAGAAGTAAAAATGAAACTAAACCTTTCTTTTTAAAAGGCAACTATTTTGTTATGAATATAAAAAATCATACAGAGTCTGTGTCCTACAGGTACTAGATTTGTATGGACTAAATGCAAGGAAGTCCAATTTTAAAGGCACAATTTGGAGGTAGTCACTACCATTAAGAAGCAAGTCAAGTCACAAATCATTTTTATACCTAGGTGTAGTATCTTATTGTTTATCTTTGAGGTGAACTTTGGCTTGCTCATTTTCATAATGCTCAATGCAGGGCTGGTAAAATGACACATAAATACCACAATGCAAAGGCTTTCTTTTAATTCCAAATGTAATGAATTTTAAAGCTTATATAATTTTTTCTTTGAAAATTTTAGATATATACACAATGTATTCTAAGCATATATTATTTTTACAAAGGCCATGACATAATTTTAGAAAGCCCATAAAAAGCATGCTAATTTATCATTCCTGTCTCAGCTTTTTTATCAATGCTAGAACAGGGGAAAAAGTCTAAATTAATGGAAAATGACATGAGAAACTGTTTACTGAAATTGTATGTCTACTGGCCTCTAAAAACAGCATGGTGTTCTGAACTTATATGTTCCATTCTCTCAGCAAGAAAGTAATCAAGAGAACTAGTGTATTTTTTAAAAAGAAACATAACATGTTTAACTTTTTAAACTTTTAAGTAATATTTTATTAATGAGAAACTTATTAGATTAAAATATATTTTACACTAGTTACAATCTGGAATACAGATCAAAGTTTAATGAGAAGTCAGGTAGAATAAGACTTGTGTTTAAAATATTTTGGTGACTAATTTGAGTGAATTAATGAAAAATTCTATATTTTCATCTATTTGTAAACATATATATGGACAATATATCAGGAAATATTTTGAGAAACAACTCTCATCTTGCAAACATACTGCAAAATCTCTTATGCAGTCATTCATCCGCTTCTCTCATTTTTGGAGGAATTGATGAGTCTTGGCTAAAATTGTGACACGCCCAAAGTGCTTCTATCACACACACACACACACACACACACACACACACACACACACACCACACACTTCATACATCACATCGCATCCTATCCTCTGAGATTAACATATTCTCTCCCAACACACATTGGGATCTTTCAGCTATCTTCTCCCCCCTATAAACCCAATCACAAAAGAATGCACATGAAATGCAATCACTGATAAGTGGATATTAATGAGCCCAGAAGCCCTAAATACTCAAGACACAAATAGCAAGTCAAATGATTCCCAAGAAGAAGAAAGGAGAGGACCCTGGGCCTGTAAAGATTGCTTCCAGTTTAGTAAAGAAACCGAGGGGGGAGGGGGAATTATTGGGGAACAGATGGGGGGGAGAGGAACTATGGGAACTATGGTGGGTGGGAACTGGGAAAGGGGAAAGCCTTTGGAATGTAAACATAGAATATAGAAAATAAAATTAAAAAAAAAATTCACATTCAACATATATTAAATTGCACATAAGTTTTGACATATATTTGCTCCTTTGAATCATTCAATTTTAAGTCAAGATATTACCGAAGTTAAGGTCCAACTTCTAGAATAACAAGGCAGTCAATTAAATTAAGAAACAAGGTAATGAAACATAAAAGTTCACTTAAAAAGCAGTTACAGTGACAAAAAAGAAAGTGGGGACTCTTGGTCCTAAACCATTCTTTCTGTGATAAACTGACGTAGGGTGGCTTATGTTGATGAACAGTAGGTATTCCCAGATTGGTGGTCATTCCCTGGCCATGGAGGGGCTGAACATTGCATACTTTACCCAATGGCTATCTGGAAGAGTTTTGTAGTTTCTTTAGATCTCAAAATCAGAGGCCATTATTTCATTCATATATCCTTGCCTCTTCTCAGTACTTCTTTTACAATGAACAGACAAGATTTCATTTGTTGAGCTGACCACTGGTTTTCAAACCTTTGGTACCAGTAGCAGAACGAACTTCCTCTATTAGATTCATACAACAACATCCATGAAATGAAGGTGTGCTACATGCTACATGCTTCAAACTCTGACAATGCACAAATTGCTCCTGATCCATGGTTGTAGGAGAGTAACTTGTTCAGTGGGACTAATACATTTCCATGCTACATTCCAAACTCTTTCATTTTCACATCTCCTTGTTGGGTACATATCTAAGAGTGGAATGATCAGATTGAGAGAGATCTAATAGCCAAAATCTAAAAACTCAAGAGACAACAAGTGCTGGCGAGGATGTGGAGAAAGAGGAACACTCCTCCACTGTTGGTGGGATTGCAAAATGGTAAAACTGCTCCGGAAATCAGTTTGGCGGTTCCTCAGAAAATTGGGCATGTCACTTCCAGAGGACACTGGCATACCACTCCTGGGCATATACCCAGAGGATTCCCCTGCATGCAATAAGGACACATGCTCCACTATGTTTATAGCAGCCTTGTTTATAATAGCCAGAAATTGGAAGGAGCCCAAATATCCCTCAAAGGAGGAATGGATACAGAAAATGTGGTATATTTATACAATGGAATACTACTCAGCAATTAAAAATAATGAATTCATGCAATTTGTAGGTAAATGGTTAGACCTGGAAAATATCATCCTGAGTGAATTAACCCAATCACAAAAGAATGCACATGAAATGCAATCACTGATAAGTGGATATTAATGAGCCCAGAAGCCCTAAATACTCAAGACACAAATAGCAAGTCAAATGATTCCCAAGAAGAAGAAAGGAGAGGACCCTGGGCCTGTAATGATTGCATCCAGTTTAGTAAAGAAACCGAGGGGGGAGGGGGAGTGATTGGGGAATAGTTGGGGGGGGAGAGGAACTATGGGAACTATGGTGGGTGGGAACTGGGAAAGGGGAAAGCCTTTGGAATGTAAACATAGAATATAGAAAATAAAAATTAAAAAAAAAGAGACAAAAAAAAAAAACCTGGGTCAGGGGTCAGGCATTGGAAAGCATCCTTAAATATTGGTAAGAATGTTAAGGTTGACTATTTAATTTCCCCTTCTATGTGAGATTCATGCATGCTTGATTGGTCTCTCCATGTTATTTAGTTTCTTTCAGTTTATGGATTGCAACATGATTGTTTATCTTGTATTTTATGGCTAATATCCATTTATAAGTGAGCACATACCATGCATACATATCCTTTTGGGTCTGGATTATCTCACTGAAGATAATTGTTTTGTAGTTTCATTCATTTGTTTGCAAATTTTGTGATATCCTTGTTTTTAATAGCTGAGAAGTATTCCATTGTGTAAATGAACCACATTTTCTTTATCCATTCTTCCATTGAAGGACATCTGGGTTGTTTCCAGTTCCTGGCTATTACAAGTAAAGCTTCTATAAACATAGTGGAACATGTGTCCTTGTGGTATGGTGGAGTGTTTTTTGGGTTTATGCCCAGAAGCAGAATAGCTGGTTCTTGAGGTATAACTATTTTCAAAATTCTGAGAAACTTCTGGATTGATTTCCAGAGTGGTTGTACAACTTTGTACTCCTGCAATGGAGGAGTGTGCCCCTTGGTCCACATCCTCGACAGCATGTATTGTCACTTGAATATTTTATCTTAGCCATTCTGATGGGTTTAAGTTGGAATCTCATGAATTGTTTTGATTTGCATTTCCCTAATGACAATGGACATTTCTTTAAGTGTTTCTTGGCTGTTAGAGATTCCTCTGTTGAGAATTCCTGTTTAACTTTGCACTCATTTTTTTTCTTAATTTGGCTATTTGGTCAGGAGAGGGAATGGAAATCAGTAGCTGGCAGGCTTAGGGGGTACATCTCTATGACTGGCCTGAGACCTGGGATCAGGGAAGCTCCTGGGAATCTATGGGAGTGATTCTTGCTGAGACTCCTATCAGTGTGGATTGGCCATCTCCTAGAGCCAGGCAGGACTCCCAGAGGAGCGAAAAGGACACAAACCCACCTATAAAAGCTCTGACTAAAAATTTGTCCTGCCTACAAGTATTGCAGGGACAAAGATGGAGCAGAGACTTGACAGGATGGCCAAACAATGACTGGCCCCACTTGAGAGTCATGGGCAAGAACTTGTCCCTACCACTATTAATGGTACTCTGTTATGTTTGCAGACAGGAGCATAGCATCACTGTCTTCTGAGAGGCTCCTTTCAGCAGCTATCAGAAAGAGATGCTGAAACCCACAGCCAAACATTGGACAGGGCTTGGGGAATCTTGTGGAGGAGTTGGGGGAAGTATTAAAGGACCCCGCGGGGATAGGAACACCATAGGAAGAACAATGGAGTCAACTAACCTGAACCCTTGGTTGCTCCCAGAGACATAGAGTTGGGCTAGACCAAGCAGTCTTCCTACCCACCACCCCCATGCAAACAAGCATGTAGCAGATTTTCAGCTTGATTTCATGTAGACCTCTCAATAACTCCAGGGTGGCTGTCCCTGAATTTCTTGCCTGCCTATGGTTTCTGTTCCCCTAACTGGGCTTCCTTGTCTGGCCTCAGTGGGAGAGGATGTATTGGGTCCTTCAGTAACTTTGATGTGCCAGGGTGAATTGGTACCTGAGGGATTCTCCCTCTTCTTGAAGGAGAAAGGGAATGGTAGTAGTAGTGGCTGTGGAAGTGGGGCCTGGAAGGATAGTTCTTCTTCGATCAGATGTAGAGTGTGAATAAATAAAAATAAATTAATGGCAAAAATTAGAATGTAAATATTATGCTGAGCCTTTTCTGACTCCTTATATATTTGTGCTTTGTGTGTGAGTGTGTGTGAATGGTAATGGCAAGTTCTTGTCATTTAGGTCTTTGAATGGAACTAGACAGGACTGTTATACTTGGCATTCTGGAGGCAGGGACAGGGACTATCAACAAAGTAATCCCACCTGTGGCCAACAGCTGAAGGTCCCTAATAGCAGCTTTGGCCATTATTGGAAACTTTTAATACCTGGGAGAACATCATTTGAGGACCCTTCAACTGAAGCCAAAGCTCCTGCTGCTAGACCTGCATCAGAAGGTCTTGCTCCAGTGTGATGTCTGAAGACAGTTTGCACCATCCTTAGATGGCAGACCGCAGGCATGACAAATCCAGGTGGACTTTGCATGACCTTGTAGCTATTTTCACCCAGCATCTCCTTGCCTGCTTGCTGTTCCCAACAGAGTCATCAAAAGCCCAGAAAACACAGGGCTAACATGGAAGGTGCACTTGCTCTTTTTTCACATTTTATAAATCTGGCGCTCTGTTTTATTAGCCTTTTTTTTTTAGGTCTCAATTTTCCATTGCAACTATAAGTCATTTGAGGATTTTGCCCCCCTCCATGCCTCACAGTTGGTAAGGCTCAGTCTTTGTATTTAGCTATTCTAATCCATGTGTATCTCATTATGGTTCTAAATTGCATTCACCTAATTAGTGGAAATATGAACATCTTTTCTATCTCATTTATTATCCTTATATCTTTTGCCATGATGTATCAGTTTAAATATTCAGAGTATTTATAAAAATTAAATTGTTAGTTCCCTTTTATTGAAAATAGGTTCTTTTTTTGTCTACTTTCTTAATCTTATGTGTTGAGAGGGCTTTTTATTTAAATCAAGTAGTCTGAATAAAAGTCACTTGTTTGATTTATTCTTTAAAAGTATTTTCCCTAACTTGTGTCTTGCTTTTTCAATTTCCCAGCATTAGCTACTGAATGACAGATGTTCTTAATTTTGAAAAAAAAAACCTTAGAGTATTTTTCTTTATGGGTTTTATATATTATGTGTAATAAGTTTTTTCTACCTCAAGGTAAAAACCTTTCTGTCCATGGTTTCTAAAAACGTTATAATTTTAAGGTGACATTTATGTCTATGATTTAGTCTGATTTTTATATTATGGTTTGTCCCGGGTAGATTATTGTCAACTTGACATGTTAGTGTTATATGGTAAAAGAACAACATATAACGCTAAAAGAAC
The DNA here is from genome assembly GCA_964023405.1 of Apodemus agrarius. NCBI lineage: Eukaryota > Metazoa > Chordata > Mammalia > Rodentia > Muridae > Apodemus > Apodemus agrarius. The sequence continues at coordinate 145,141,317 of OZ030009.1, read as the reverse complement.
AACAGTTGAGAAGATTCCTCCAATCAGCGTGCATGTAGGCAAGAATGTGTAGTGTGTGTGTATGTGTGTGTGTGTGTGTGTGTGTGTGTGTGTGTGTGTGTGTGTTGTGTTGGGGGGTGTTTTCTTCATTAGTTATTTATACACACACAGTACAGCCTAACCTGGGTAGTGCCAACCCTGCAAGGCAGTCCTAGGCTGTATATACATAGCTTCAGGGTGAGCAAGCCATGAGGAACAAGACAATAAGCAGCACCTCTCCATGGGCTCTGCATGAGTCCCTGCATACAAGTTCCTGCACTGAGTTCTTACCTGGACTTCCTTCAACCATGAATAATGATATGGAAATATAACCAAACCCTTTCCTCCCCAAGCTTTTGGTTCTGGTGTTTTACCACAGCAATAGAAACCACAACATATCACCTAAGGTATAAATTGTTCATTCCTGCTCCCTCATAGACAGGCAGTTGTTTACCTGAACCCACCCTAAAAGACTCCTTGCTCCAGTGATTCACATTTGTAATTTCCTTAAAATAAGTTGTGTGCATTATATGCTTTGATTTATAATTTCTGAATTTTCTATCTCTTTTTGATTCATTTATATATTTTCCCCTTTATGATGTTGCCATATGTTTGATGATATTTATATAAGAAATCAAGAAATAAGATAGCCTAAGGTTTCCAATTTGAAATTTTACAAACTCATGTCAGTTTTAATAGGGTTTTATATTACCATTACAACTGGCTTACAATGTCCAAAAAAGACATCTGCTGATACTTTCCATGGGTTTGCTTGTAATCATCAATTTAGGGAATATTAGTCAGTTTAGGGTATATTGAAACATTTCTCTTTTATTCAGGTATTTGGTAATTTCTCTTAAACAAATCTGTAGCGGTCAATGCATAAACTTTGATCATTTATCTCTAGGAAAATCTTATTATGTTGTTACTGTGCTGTTGTGGATTGTGTTTGTATTTCTAATTGTTCATTCTTTCCTTATAAAAATCCTTTTCCTACCTTCTAATTCAAACCCCTGGGCAAGTTCTAAAGCTTTTTTGATCACAAGATATTTCTTCATTTTATATTCTATGTTTTCTTTGCATGCTTATGAGATTTAACCTGGTAGTCTTTGTTCAGACGCATACGATTTGAAATTTTGACCCTTTTAATAGACATAACTCTTAAATATTCTCATCTATCTATCTA